>JABXJD010000024.1:265000-865000 GCA_013375575.1 Percina caprodes
GCTGTGTCTTATTTGTTAATTATTCTACAATTAATACAGACCCCTACAAAGTCAGAGGAGACAAGTACTGTACAGTATGTCGTCATTTACAACGTTAATGGATATCATTTTGGCTGATATAAAACCTTTTAGTGTCTAAACACTAGGAGGTGTAAGTAAGCTTTGAATAACAAAAATACTTAAATGAACCCTTACACTTTTATTTATCTAAATAAAGTAGAAAATAGGCTTTCAAAAATATTTAAATGAAGTAAACTTACAGTGTCATATTGCAGATTATTTCTGTGAAGAAATTCCATCTTTTGTTTTGCAACCAGATCATTGAAGCGGTATCGGAAAAGATCAACTTCCTGTTGTATAAACCACCGTCTCAGATCCTCCCTTTAAGATGCCATTGGAAGCAAACATTTAGTCAGTTGCATAGTTTTTTTTCTTTCTTTTTTTGACAAACATTCTACAACAACTACAGACTTACGTTTGGCAGTAGGCGAGTCTGAGAATGAAGTGGGAGATATGGTCCTTTCTTCGTTTCTCGTATTCAGTTGGTCCACTAGATTTCCGGTCATCCTTAAAATGTTTGCAGGAAGTACAGTATTTTTAATGGCATTCTTTATCATTACTAAATAATTTGACAGTCTCAAAATGCTAAGTCAATTTGACCTTGTTTGTAGTTGTACAGGCTCAACATTTAAGCCATTAAAGTCAATGCTGCAGATCTAGCTATGTGTATATACATAGTGCCAGCCACAGGCTGAGACATATACACTGCCAGTTTACTAGGTGTACCCAATAAACTGGTAACTAGTGTATTTTAAGTTAAACACATGCACAATAGAGTACAGTATGCAGCACCAACTACCTAGATCCATGACGGATCAGTACAGTGTGATACAGGTGACAAGTCAGCACCTAGTAAATGGTCATGGAGAAATCAGTGATAAAACTTTACGGATTGTGTTTAACTACAGTGACTCATAACAGGCAGTGAATGAGGCACTGCGACATTTTTAAAACTCTGATGGGTGTCAAGCTAAACATACTCACAGCTTCTTGTCTGTAAAGAAAGTTCAGGGCTTTAGACTCATACTCCAGTTTCTTTTTGTACGGCTCTGACATTTTCACATAGCTCACTCCCAAATTCTCAATTGTCTTCAACACTGCAATGGCGTTAAAAGAAGACATTGTAAATATCAGGCCTTTATTAAAACATGCTACAAATGTATTTTACAACAGCAGAGACAAGACTGTTAAGGTTTCATGACTAAAATATCATTGCACTGGCATGAGATCCAGTACTTACATTTCAGTCTGTCCACGGCAAATGCCTCAAACTCAGAGAGAGAGATGTTTTCCAGTGGAGGCTGGCCATAGAACTGCAGAGGATGTAGGTAGAGCTCTGTCTGAGAGTTGGTGTTGTACTTCTTTCTTCTGCTAGAAAACTGCATAGTTCCTGATGGTATGGGAATACAAGAAGGTTTTCAATAAAAGGAGCAACAATGTATAATCAGATAACAGACTACTAGTAGGTAGGTATATGCTGGTATATTTGAGTGTGAGTACAAGTGTGAGTTTAAATATAAGATCATGAAAAGGAAGTTGCATATTCTCCAATGTACTGTGCTTTATTTTAGTTTATAACGGATCCAGCTATATTTTTGTCACCAGGAGCTGGCATTTGTAATAAAAGCAATACATAAGGTATCCCATGTGAAAAATGAGTCCATCAATTGACCATATTTGGTGTGCAAAATCAAAAGGGTGCAGCAATCCTATTTACAAATCAAAATCATTACATGAAATCACTGCCAAACTCTGTTACTAGCCTTGTGTAATTCAAACTTGTGCAGAAGAGCCATCATAAATAACTTAACTTGTGCCCTTGAGCAGCGGAATACAGGTTTGTTCCAAATCATAGTCCAACTGTAAGATAGACTATACATAATGATAGTGTGAAGACAGAAGTTATTTTCTCCCTTTCAAAATGTGTTTTGTATCTGCAATAATTTGGCTAGAAAGCTGCCTTCACTAAACTCGGTAATGTTAGCTAGCTAAGGTCTATTATGAAAATGGTTGCAGAAGAGCCCATACAGAGACAACTGAACGAACGTTAACCTGGTGACGCTTGCTAAAGATGTTACGTTATTAACGTTAACGACGTTATGTTACAGAGGGTCTAGCACGTTCCTGATTAAATAAATTGTACCGCTATTCCCATAATACCAGCTGTCACCGCGAAACTTTGCCTAACAGAGACAGTTTCGCTAAATCTAATTTTAACAAGACTGTTAACTTAATGTTAGTCAACAACAACACATCTCAACGCTTTGTGGTGGAAGATGCTAGCTAACGTTACACACAGTGAACAAACGTGGAAATTGGGTCGAAGACGACCGACTCCTAAAATATCCCCGCAATTTATCACACGACATACGGTCAGTGCTGAAACGACATTTTAATGTTGTACTGGCGTAACATAAACTACCTATTAAACGATGGACTTGCCTCTTTTCTGCTCAATCCCGCCAAACAAAGTGGGTTGTTCAACTAACGCGGGTAAATGATGACGATTTAGCCATCCCAGGAAGAGAAACGCTGTCGTAACATGTGGGCGCTCGTTTAGTTGTTCCGCCTGACCCGCCATTTCTCTCCCGTCGATGGTGACTGACTTGTATGGTAAGACAAGAGAAGACTTCCAAATGTTATATGATAATTATTAAATAGTTGTGTAGCCGAATATTAAAATAAAAAAATGGTTGGTACACATTGTGTAATGTGTATCCTATTTTTTCGACGTGGACCTGGGTGCAACACGAAATGTCGGGGGTATCTGTACTACATAACAAACGCAACCAGAACACGTGGTTTACCCAAACGCATATTTCACAATATGGAGTTCATCCCCACCTCTACTCTATACTGTCAGTTAGTTAGTTAGTTAGCTAGGATAGAGGATTTTTGGTTATATCAAAGATTCTCTATTGTATTTCAGAGAGAATTATTGTACTCTTTACTCCACTATACTTTATAAAAATCAATTGCTAGTTACATTTCAGATTAAGATTAAAAAAGGTTAAAAAAACACCATGAGTCTGAAATAGATACCTAACAGTACAATAGTTAAAACTACAATAGATGTATCTAATTTAAGACATTAAAATACAATGTACGCATTGATGCATCAGTACTGACAATACTTTTTATTACTTCCCGATGGTGCCTGTCCATACCTCGAACCAGTTGGTGGCGGTAATGCGATATTTGCCATCTGCCAAAAACATCAACAAGTAGTAGAAGAAGTGTCCGCTGCTTAGCAACAAACATTAGCGAGCTAGCCAGTTGCCTGGTTAGTTTGTACTCTCTCATGCGCAACGTAGCTAGTTAGCAGAGACGAAGGCTCGCGGATAAATAGCAATGCATTTTCATCCCGTATCTAGCTAAATGTCACAGATTGACTCAATTGTTGACGTTAATGAAACGTTGCCTGTCGTTTTGAAGCGGAAAACATTCAATTTGTGCAGTCATTAGCTAACGTTAGATAGCATTTACGTTACCGGGTGGAGAAGAAGGTTCTTTCCTCTGGAAAAACCTTACGTTAGCTCGCTAGGTAACATTAACCTTTACTACCGGAGTCACTGACGTCTCCTCTTACCGCAGAGAAGAGCAGAGGGAGGCTGTAGCGTTAGATATGTGATTGTGGATACGCTGGCTGGTTAGCTTATCTATCTAATGTTGACGGACACTGGATGAGTTGAAACGGGATTCTACAGGTAAGAAATTCTATTTGGTTTGCTAGCTAGCTTTACATCCTTCCTCGCCAGTACAGTCAGTCAGTCCTTTAGTCAGCTTTAACGGAGTATACCCGCAGCTGCTTGGTCCCTGAAGATCCTCCTGCCAGCTGTTCAACAGGTCATATCTTGACCAAGGCAAAGGATTTTGATTAGAGAAAATAAAGCAGAATTAAAAGTTGACTAAATACTTAATTCCTCTCAAAACTTTGGAAATGCCACTACAGCAACACCAAACATTAACAAAAATGAGTAACGTAAGTTATCGCATGGCATTATAATATTTGTATTTTCTTCGGGCCTTAAAATATTTGCTTTTACAGCTTCCCCGCCTCAAGGCCAGATTTAAGTAATTGTGTGTCTGTAAAGGTGACTCACTGCCCAGGATGGGAGGTGTACTATCTTCTATATACTTATGAAAGTTAATTTATATGTGTATTGCAATACATAGGACACCCTGCTAGCATGGGTGCCGGAAAAGCCCTTGTTTATTTTGTTTATATTTTACCTTGTATTTTCAGATTGATTTGTTTAGAATATTCAAGATATGAAATGTGACCACAGTGATAAATAAGGGCCATTACTAATGAATTGGCCAATCCTAATTATTGATGTTAACAGCATGATCATTTACATGGAATTGTCAGTCATTGTGTGTCAGCAGACCATCTAAGACCAGTAGGCAACTCCTCTCCAAATATAGATAATGTTGTCCTGTAGTCTACATGTAGTGACACAAAGCAACAGCTTATTGAAAGTGCATAGGCAGCTTCATAACACCCCCCTCCACACACACACACACACATTTTGACTCAGTTTATATGTCCCTAAAACCATTATAAACAACGGATCGAGAAATCATTACACTCAGAGATGAGAAAACTGCAAATGTGTAACTTTATTTGTGAATCAAACTAGAAAGAAAGGAGGTCTTGAATCTTCACTTAATGAGTTGGATAAATTTAAGAGGTTGCTGAGGTGAAATCCAACTCCAAGTAAACATTTAGCAGTAAACTCATTTGAAAATTCATGTAATTTAAAACGTGTACAAAAAAAGAGCAGGCGGTCTATTTTTAGCCAACAACTGCTGCATCATACAGATGAATTATAGTTGATGAATAATATTGTTGACTGCAAAACATATTGTGACTCAAATAGAGACAGGCTGTTGGACACCACAGTCACAGTCACACAGTAGGTTGTCGGTATCCACTGGGAACAGCTTTCCCTCAATATGTTGTTTAGCATATCACTCAGCAGCTACTCGCATGTAACTGTGGAATACCCAGTTGCTATGTGGAGTCTGTAGCTAATGCTCTCAGTGCTAATGGAAGAATAAACACATTGCACTGTCTCTGCAAACATGTTCCTTGTAAAATTTACCAGTTGGTTCAATTCGAGCACACACAATAGTTTAAAGGAAATTGTGTTGAAATCACTTTATTGGAGTGCTCTCCCTCCCCAATTAAATTCAGTGGTAACATGGTGCTAAGGGCAATTACATTTCAAATTTGACAAACTATAAAAAGAAAAAAACATGGATGCTTTTGACTGCTGGCCAAACGTAATAATAAGTAATTGCTAATCTCGAGAACATTTGAGTTACACCCAGGTTGCTGGATGTATTTTTCTTATTGTATCTTAAACATGTTTCATACAGAGATGTTTGTTTTCATTTTTACACTTTCAGGTGTATGTGTTTGTGTCACGTTACTGAAACTACCCAGACAGCTGAGGAAACCCGCCCGACGTCGCCGCCATGTTGGAGGAGGACATGGAAGTGGCCATAAAAGCGGTCGTGGTGGGAAATGGAGCGGTTGGGAAGTCCAGTATGATCCAACGCTACTGCAAGGGCATCTTCACTAAGGACTACAAAAAAACCATTGGAGTGGACTTCCTGGAAAGGCAGATACTGTAAGCAACTTGTACCACAGGCGTTTACAGTCCTCTATCAATTCTAGCCAATGTTTTACGTTATACTCATTACCTGCTCACTGTTTTAGCGTAAATGACGAAGAGGTCCGACTAATGCTGTGGGACACCGCTGGGCAGGAGGAGTTTGACGCTATTACTAAGGCCTACTACCGTGGTAAGACCCCACCACCGTGACAAATATAACACTGCTGCTTTGGGTCACTGACCTCCCCTGACCACTGAGGTTAACTTTAGATTTGTCACAGATCTTATGGTTTACTGGCAACACGGCATTTAACCAAAGCACATGCACTGGCACACACAGCGCTGCTAACATGTCTTTGGGCCAAAAGTGAATCTCCAGTGGAGCTGTTCCAAAGTGGACCCAATGTTTTCAAGTCCTTGAGGAGTATGAATTATAAATCATTTTGAGGTCATTTTAAGAATAAACCGCTTGAAAACATGAACTGTTCAGACTGATCTCATGAAATGGCGTATGTATGACACACCAATTCGTATGCCATTATTGGCGTGTTATAAAGACACATACTCGGTTTTCTAGCGTGTATTTCGACGCCGTTTGGGCTCCATGTGACTGAATGTGACTTTTCCTCAACTGTCACGTTATTTTTTTTTACTAAAGCCAACCCCGTTTTTCATTTCCTAAACTCAGCCGTAGATTTCTTCACGTGATAACACAGCAAGTGGCGTGTATGTGTATGCCCGATCTATCCATCGTAGAAATAGACGCGGATAGCTCAAAAAGCGTACAAATAACACGCGGCTTGGCTTAAAAAAATAGTTGGCATGGCCATTTACGCGAAGTCATGATGCCATGTTGAAATGTTGGTGTGTTGCCTTGCATTCCAGGTGCCCAAGCATGCGTGCTAGTCTTCTCTACCACAGACAGGGAGTCGTTTCAGGCTATTGACAGCTGGAGGGAGAAGGTGGAGGCAGAGGTCGGAGATATTCCCACAGTTCTTGTGCAGAACAAAATTGACCTCCTGGAAGAGACCCTTATAAAAAAGTAAGTGGACGTTAAAATCCCAGTGGAACAGTAAACCAGTTGAATGTTAAAGACAAATGCTAATGACTGTGAATTGTATTTCCTTTACTTTGATTGTAGCGAGGAGGCAGAAGCTTTGGCTAAAAGACTCAAGCTGAGATTTTATCGAACTTCAGTAAAAGAGGACTTAAATGTCAACGAGGGTGGGTTGTTGAATATTTTGACCACTGGTCAAATGCAAGTGAAACAGTCTCATTCTGGATCTTACTATCTAAACATTTCTGCTCTTTCCAGTTTTTAAGTACTTAGCTGAGAAGTATCTTCAGCGACTCAAACAGCAAACCGCAGAGGAAACAGAGGTACTCCATACGGCAAGCAATAAAATAGGTGAGTCTTTTTTTTTTTTTACAATTTTTTCTACATCGTGTTTCTTTAGTTACATTACTCATAATTTGTGTTTTTTCCAAAGGTGTTTTTAATACCACAAGTAGTAATATCTGCAACCAGAGCTCCAGCAACGGAAGAGAAGTCATCACTTTGCGACCTAACAAACAAAGGACCAAGAAGAGTAAAAATCCTTTTGGAAGCTGCAGCCTACTCTAGATAAAATCCTTTAGCTTTAGTGACTGACTATTGTTTCAAATTGGTCGTTGTTGTATTTTGTGGAGGTAGCCACATTTAGAGACCAAAGCCCTAACAGACTGGGAAATACTACCCCATACTACTTTAATAACCTAATGTTTAACCTGTATCCTAAGTTATTTCCCCACATTGATGGTTAAATTGTCTTTGATTCAACCTCAGATCTCCATCAATGATCTGCACACAAAACCTGTCCTTGTGGTTGCCTTAAGTAACAGCAACAGCTACAGTACATGTATGTTGCTTAGATATGACTTGAAACACAATCCTCTTATCAAATATAAGAGAACAAATATGTAATAGCAAAGGTTGCACCCTTGCTCTGTGAAAACTCCTGTATATGATTTTTACAGTCACCAATTCCTGTTTGACATTAAAATTGTGCAATATCTTTGCATGCAAGATACATAGATAATTTTATTCCATATTTTTCTGTCAGCATAATATGGTTCAAATTATACTGTGTATTCTGGACAAAACACTATTGACGTAATTCTCTGCAGAAGTATTTTTGTACGAATCACAACAGTGTTGAGTGATATTTTCACTTAAGTGTTGACATAGTGCCAAATGTTCTCTTTCTGAGCTGTAGGTAAATATTAACACTGCAGTGATATCATGTTATATGAAATTAATAGAATGTGATTTTATGTATAACCAAATGACAACTATTGACACAGACTAGTCCTCTATATGTCTGCTTACACTCGGCTTATTTACGGATTTCACAAAGTTTAGGACTTTGAGACTTCAGCTCATGTCTCACATCACAATCAGTTATAGCACTATATTTTTGATTGCGGTTGTTTACATTTTACATATTTAACTTTGCCTTTCTTTAAAAGTGGAGTCTGTTATTCTAATCCAATACACTTTTTTTGTCAAATTCAGCAAATATTTCCTCGCGATCTGCATGCTGTCCGTTGAGCGTGTGCGTTGATACAAAAATGTTCAAAGTGGTCGTACATCGCCCACAGAGTGGCTCGGGTCGAGCCAGGGAAAGGCCATAGAGGCGTAAAGAGAACGGCATTGGGAGCGAGAGGGAAGTTAAATCTGGCACGTGCTAACGCTCTGAAGTTGCACTGATGGGACTATAGTTCTAACATTTCACAAAACTAAACATGGGACAAAATTTGGCTTTCATTTCTTGGTTTCGCTATAGTATGTAATCAGTTTCTATTTTTTAAATATTCATATGTCAGTAGTATGTCAATATGGTTTGGAGCCTTAAACAGAATGCACATCCTGGCTCTCTGAAGGTATACTGACCGTTAGGATGGGATGATTTGCTTTGTTGTGACTGAATATGCAAGAAAACTGTTTCTTCTTACTACATTAAGGTACTCTAAAAAGATCTCCCAAACTAATGCTCAGTCTTCAACACCGCTAGCGCTGAAATGGGTGTTACTGCCTTGTCTGCATCAAGCCTTTTTTACATTTGTTTTTCCAAAACTAATTATTTGAGAGACACCGTTTTTTTTTTTTTTCTTTTTTTAAAGAACAAACCGATACAGTATGTGGCGATAAGGAAAAGTCTATCTGAAGTAATTCACGTTTGGGTATACATGTGCATACACATTTTTGTCTTTTCTAAAAGTTATTTAACTGATCTCTAATCTCTGTTAGAAGCTTGTCCTAGATTCAAATGAACTTCATTCTCCAGATGTTCAGATGGGACTGCTGTGAAAAGGTGCTTAAATATGTTCTAGTTATACTATTGGTACTAAGATCGTGTCACATTTCAGTTTTCTTTTTTGGTTGAGTGCTTTTTTTGAAGTGTGGCATAACTAATGCATGCAAGCCTTTTTCCACGTCAGTGAATGTTCAACCACGGTTGCACTGCCACAATGCCTTGTCCTTGTTTACATTCTCCCCTATCGACCCAGTAAGCATTTTAATCCCTGCTCTTGCTGTTTGTTGTTGGCTGCACAGTAAATCTGTAAATAATTATTTCACGAGCGTTCTCTCATTTGTAACATTGTGCTTATGTTAGCTTTTTGACTGAATGGATTTAGTGCACTTTATCATTAAGATGGCATGTAATCTTAAAGAACCACAAGTTAAAACTAACCATACTTATGTGCTGTCACTCAGGTGTTGTAATTATCTTTGTGTCTTAACTGTTAACTCTACTTTTTCCACACAGAACTTCACAATTCAATTTCACACATTTAAATAGACAAACCAATGTATGAATGCTCTTAGACTGACAAAAATAATACTTGGGATACGGTTTTTAACAGTAAAAAACATGTATCACAACATTAAGTGTGCCACACAACTGTGCACGTGATGTTATGGTGGGGGGGGGGGTTGTTGATGGTGATTGGACATGAATAAAAACCTTTTTCTTGAGCATCCAGTGTGTAATTTCAAATGACAATATTTCACTGCCAATATAATCCTTTAAGTCAAACTTTACATTTAAATACTTTTGCTTAGCTGTAATTGGTCAGAACAAGTTAACAGGCCAAAAGCCAATAGATGTTGAAAGCTTCTGAAAAAGCTAGTAAGTAAAGCTTGATTTAAGATGTTATTGTCACACTTACTAATGTTTTTAGCTGGCTGAATAACTACATGCAGTATGGTCAGTGTTGCCTTGGTTACATTGTCATTTTGTGTATAACATCATACAATAAACAGTTGTTATGGCTAGGATTCATTTAAATATATACTTGATACCAACAGGATTTTAAAATAAAATAAAGGTACGTGCTTCATTGACTGTGTTTATGTCGTACAGCAACAGGCCATCCTTAATGTAAGACTTATCTCCTTAACACTTATTAGACACTTAATCTGACATCAAAACTGTTCTGTGCAATAAATGAGCTGAAATCCACAGCTTAATGTAATTGGTGTTGCCTTTACACAAGGAGGTAGTGTGTGTACACATCTAAAATCATTATCAAGTGTCTGATTTAAAAGGTGAGGCTATCAGAAAAAGATACTTCATCATTAGATTCATTGTTAGTCAAGAACTGGATTTAACAATAAACTGTGACCAAACATCCAATGGAGCAGCACTATGCCACTGAATCTTATTCTGTTTTACTTAAGTGTGAACACACGTGTACTCACTATCTACATTAGCAATCCATATTAAGTAAGTGGGTGTAAATTACAAACATTTAAAGGTAAAACTTGATTATGCCCAAAAGTTACTGTAATACTTCTTCAGGTAGAATGATAGTGTCTGTTGTGCTTTACCGTATTCTTGACCCTAAGGGTCAGGATCATTGTAATTTTCCCATAGAGACGGGTTTTGCTGCTACATATAGAGTCCCTCCTAAAGTTAGTACAGGCTTACAACAGTTCTTGGTGAGGTTAGTGGCATTAAAGATTAAAATTTCATGTTTGTGTGACGGGTCTTATTGACAGCCGTTTTCTTGTGGGCCCGCCAGTTTTTGGTGATCCATAATCTTGATGTTCTTTTCAGCATTTTCCACATTCCTCAACAAAGTGTCCAGCCTCCGCTTGATTTTCTTCTGGTCCTCCAGAGCACAGCTGATGACTATGGCCTGAAACTTCTGGTCAATGGGGACGGGCGGGGCCTCGGTTACACAGGCCGCGTGCATGGCCCGCAGCTGCTGCCGCCCACTGTCCATGTCATCCAGCAACTTTTTCACTATTTCATCGATTACAGATGTGGCCTTGTGCAGCGCCTCCTCCTGCTGGGAGTTTCTGATTGTGCCAACATTGATCTCCACGGACAGCGTCCGGCCCATTAGACGGTTTGCAGTTAAACTCAACTCTTCTCTCTCCCCTAGACAATACAAGAAAAAAATGCTGCACCTTTTAAGAGCATAATGTACTGTCTGAAACAATAATAAGAACACCTGCACTGTAAGACATTGGCTCAGTGTCAGATTCTGATTCATAAATCCTCGCCATTGTCCCTACTGTGTGGCATTCCCATGTTTGTGTTCCAGCCTCGCCCCACATCCAAAGACAGCCTCCATATGATTGATGCATATAATTATAAAGTCAAAAGGGTATGGCATGGTCACTGCATTGTATCAGAGTACACAATGTTCATCCAACTGTATTGTGGCTACTGTATTGATGTAAGGTGGATATACTTAATATTGGCGATGAGGAGCAAATAATGTATGATAAGTAGAATGTATTAATCCTTTGTATATCCTACAATATCAGGTTTGGTATGGAAACAAACTCTATGAACTTGGGTTCTCTCTTCCCTTGGCTGGGATGCAAAAGCGATCACGTTGCTTTGCTCCTTCTTAAATTCCCTGAGGTTCTTGAACAACCCCACCCAACTACAATGTAGCAATCAAAGCATAACCTCATTGCATCACAATGTTACAATGACATCAGAGCAGCTGCAAAAATAGATTAAAACTAGTGCCCGACCGATAAAGAACCGATACGAATATTTGGTTATTTAAAAATCCGATATGCCGATATATCAGCCAATATATATATTAAAAAAAAATCCAGAAACGCGTTACAAAACATAAACACATTTCCCATTAGTTATTTGTAGTTATTTATGAGTTCTCACTAAAATAATATGATAATAATTTGTTTTATTAACAGAACAGAGGAACATCAAAATATATTAAAGTTCTGATAAATGAATGTATAAAAATACAAACTTAAGATATGAAACTTAAAGTCCTTTGAACAAAAACACATTAACAAAAAAAATAATCAGTTGCCAACAGGGACACTGTAGAGCTCCCTCTGGTGGACAAACTATACAACGCCACTGCTCATAACATGGTCGACAGTCCGTTTTATTTTTGAAATATTAATTTATAAATAATAAATAATATAAATAAAATTAATATTTCAAAAAGGACTGTCAACCATGTTATGAGCAGTGCCGTTGTATAGTTTGTTTTATTTTTTTAAATCAGCCATTATAAATGCTGAGACCAATAGATCGGGAAATGCCAAATATCGGCCGATAATATCGGCCGATCCAATATATCAGTCGGGCTCCAATTAAAAGTGGATCAAAAGCACATTATTAAGCACTACAGTCGAACAAGATAAAGAGTCTACCTTTACTATGTCAATAACAAAAACACAGTAAAAGTGTGTCTCACCAGGACAGATGTTTCGCAGTTCCTGGCTGCTCTGTATGGACTGGATCATTTCCAGGATGCACTCCCTTTCCTGCTCCATGGCCGATGCTGCTTCGCGTAAAGTCTCCACCCTGACAGACAGAGACAATAGGCTGACCACAGCGATCCATTCCTAACCACATCTCTGGAAAAATAACGAGCTGTTGTAAAGGGATAGGAATAATAACTTAGAACTAACCTATTATCCTACTAGAATAGAATAGAATAAAATAGAATGCATTTTATTGTCACTATACATGTAGCCTACAATGACATTAAAAGCAACGTTCCCTAAACGTTAGTTTTGGGTTTGGTTCGAACTAACCTTTAGAGAACCAAAAACTAACGTTCCCTAACGTTCCCTCAACATTCTGTGTTAGTGGGAAGTCCTTCCACATTATTTGAATATTGCCCAATAATGGTGATCATATTCAATAAGTAATAGATATTGGACAAATAGAGTAATAATATAGCACAGTATATAGATATTGCCCAGAAATAGAGTTGCACAGTGCAATCTTCCCACCTATAGGGTAGGCCTATATATTATTTTTTTAACCATTTAATTAGACGCGATCTGCTACATCCGTTCTCTTTAGGTTATAGGATTGCATTTATAACCTAGGCTATTATTTAGCCTAATTATAAAATTTGCTAGCAGTAACCATAACAGCCCCTTAGTGCACTGTAACGCACATGGTACGGCCTGTTACTGAACTGTACCTCATTTCCAGCTGATCCAAACTTTCCAGAAGTTGTCCGGAGCGATCAGCCATGGACAGCGTCCTGCTGAACTTGCTGCCCGTAGCCTCGTTCATTTTCGCCTGTATTTTAGCTTGAGCCATGATGGTGAAGTATGAGGATCTGTCCCGGAGAGAAATCCTGTGTGCGATCAACTGAGCTGTCCAGCTGACTGCAGCAGCGCCCCAGGGAGAACATTTCCTAACATGGACTGCAACTTCCTTTAGGTCAGTCCTCGCAGAAGCTTCCCGAGTAACAGTGGTTGCCAATGTCGGGTCCGTGGACCCCCTATAGGCCTCTAAGAAACTCCAGCGGGTCCCCAGCTAGAAGCAATTTTACTTCATACACATTTTCAGATGCGTAAATGTTTTGCTATTTCTACATTTAACAAATATCCGTAGGTGAGGTTTTCTCAGCCTTATGTTTTAGAAACTGGCGACTCCTTAGAATTCTGGGAACCCTGGCCTTGAGTGTTTTCATTTTAACTGGTTAATTTTTGACAAAACTGGCAAATAAGATAAAAGGGCAAAGGCACCTGGTATGAGAGCAAAATAATGATGGAAATGAACAGAAAAATAAACATGTTTTATGATGTACTGTGTATATGAGGACATGTGCACCTGTGTGATTGTTAATTATATTTATAAGAATGTTTTAGGGTGTCATAACTCTTTAGTGCCACACATCGGTCCTCAGTTTGCAATAATCACAAAGTACACAATGGACAATTTTTTTTTAAATATACTGTATTTGTAGATCCTAATTACAAAGGAAGTCATATTAAAAAATACATATGAATGGTAATTTTAGTGTGACTCCACTTTAAAAGGAATTTGTCGGTCTTTCTTATGATTTTAAAGACATCATGAGTAAACCAACGGAGCCCAAATAGCTGTTACCAGACTTGTAGCTTCTGTTAAACAGGATTTCCACTGTTTCTACTTTATGGTCTTATATCTTGTGATATAAAGACAGAAGTTCAGGAAAGATCAAGAAAACTTTCATACATACAAGGGTTTCCCTGCTCTTTACAGTGCATACAATGCACTAGATTTCAAGTGCCATGAAAATATTGGAGACAGAGTTAGCACAGCGGTCACAAGTTCAGTTTCCACATTTTGCAGTGTCATCGATGCCATCTATAGCAAATGTTTCTTCACAACAGATGACATGCTGTTGCTCAAAATAATAGCAGCCCCACATCACAAACCTCATAAATCATATTTTTTGGTATGAGTGACATTTCTACATGTCAAATAATTTACTAGTAAGTGTAGTCATAGAAAACCAACAGACCCAACAGTCATGACAAGCACGCTGCTCATTCTGTGTAATTGAATCTGTAATTGAAAGGGACACGTTCAAAATAATAGCAGTGTTGTGTTTAATTAGTGAGGTGATTGATTCTGTGAAAAAACAGGTGTCAACTACGCTCCATATTTAAGGAAGGAAAGAAGCAACTGTTGTCCATGTTGGTTATAGTGTATTTCACTCTGAAATACTCAGCAAAATGGGTTGTTCCAGACATTGCTCTGAGGAACACCGGACTTTGATTAAAAAGAGGGGAAAACGTATAAAGAAGTGCAGAAAATTATAGACTGCTCAGCAAAAATGATTTCAAATGCCTTGAAGTGGCATCCAAAGCCTGAACGACGTGGGAAAACACGGTCAACTACCATTCGAATGGATCAAAGGCTCAACCAATGATCAGCTCCAGGAAGACAAAGAAAGAAGACTTAAAGTTACCTGTGAGTACTGTTATGATCAAAAGAAGGCTATGTGAAGCCAAGCTATCAGCTAGAAACCCCCGCAAAGTCCCATTGCTGAAAAAAAGACATTTACTGAATAGGCTGAAATTTGCCAAAGGGCACATTGACTGGCCAAAGGAGAAATGGTGCGACATTCTGTGGACTGATGAGAGCAAAACTGTTCTTTTTGGGTCTAGGGGCCGCAGACAGTTTGTCTGACACACTGCTATTAATCTGAACACAACTGTAAATCCACAACCACAAACCCAACTTTCTGCCAACTCCAGTATAATGATGGCAGTTCCCTGTGATGGAAATGCCCTATATTATGTAATCATATTGTACATTGATACATTAATAAAATAACTTAAACACAGAAAAAGTCAAATAGCAAATGATATTTATTTAATAGATTCTGAACACAAACACCTGGTACAAACATCTTAATCTGATGTCAATGTACAATGTGTCACAAAAAGGTCTTCACATCACATCCTCAAAACTCCAGAAGACTGCGTTTAAGAGCTTCTTCCAACTCTGTCAAAAAGAAGCAGAAGGAATTATCATCATCATCATCATCATCATTATTATTATTATTATTATTATTATTATTATAATAATAATGATTAATGTTCCAGTACGTCCAAATAAAACTGCAAATTGCAACACCATAATAACTATGCTAGATTATATGATATTCTAATATTTATCCTAAATATTATTTGTTTGCATTTCATTTTATTGCTTTTGATCTAATGGATCTTTTAATAACTTTGAGTTGAGACAGCTCCCACATTCACTTACATGTCACTACAAAGCTTAAACTTATTGATTGTAGTTTATTCTAGACAACTGTACCCAGACCCACTACATATTAGTATTTTTAACTTGCAAGGCAACATTGACAAGCTTTCAATACACATTGGATCTTTGAATGCAATTGTCTCTGTAGCAAATATTGTAATTTTATAATAAAGATTACAGTTGTTGAAAACTGCAAATCATTACGGCCAGTGTCGTACTCCGCAGTAAATTGTAATCACTGTGTAATATTTCGCTGCTAGACGAAGGAACATACGGAAGACTCAGTCGTGACCTAAGGCTGCAGTGAGTTATCAACTTTTCTCAGGGGAAACAAGGATTACATGCTCAGCCACATACACACATACCTGCTGACTCTCTCTCTTCTGCTGCATTCAAAGACGGTTCATGGTTCATCTCGTCATCTGACTCATCTGTAATAGATCACAATATGTGAGCAGCTGACATACTTTTGATCAAGTCGATCAAAGCACAAAAATGTGACGTAATATAACTTGCATCCGTGTAAACTATAACTACACAGTGCATTTTGCTTGCTTATCTATGTTCTTATGTGGCATAAGTGACAGTGGTTATGTATTGTTTATTGCTTACTTTCACATGCTTCACTCTCTTTGTTGGACTGACCCATGTTCAGAAACTTCACCAGTGTTTCATCTTCAATCTCTGAAATGACAATAAATAAAACAGGATTACATGCTGCATGCAAACGTAGATAATAAATGTCAAAGATTGCAACTGATTTACCATTAGTGTCTGGTGTGATCTCCACAGCACTGAGTACTTCTACAGTGGTAGCTTGTGCTTTCATGTGTTTACTACAGGTCCTGGAGCTCGTGCAAGGTTCCAGCGTACAGTGGTGAGAGTGATAGTGTTTATGGAAACTTGGAACACCCGAGAAACTTTCCTGACAAGCTTTGCATTCTACGTCAAAGGTCTTGTCCAGGTTCAAGGCTGGGTGCTTAGTGTGGACGTGAGTCTTTATCTGTGCAAAGGAAGGCACAGATACGCCACAAGGAGCGCACACATACTGACATTTTCCTTCAGCGGACAGATTCCTCATGCATTGCGTATATGTAGCTTTCATCTCCTCTTTGCTCTTTTCTGAACCCATGCATGGGCATATACGCCGACTGGTGCTTTCAGCAACAGCAGGCTGAACAACTTCAACATCATCCATGCAGTAGTAGTCCTTACTGTGGAGACCCTTGTAGTGTTCCAAGAACTCGCCCTCTGATTCAAACTGCATGCTGTCGCAGAGGCCGCAGAAGTGAAAGCTCTTTATCTGCCCGTTGTGCTCATTGGTACAGTGTCTACGTACGGTGGACTCTTTAAAGAACTTCTGGGGGCAGTGTCCACAGATGAATCTCTGAAAGTTGTGACTGCTCACGTCACTGCAGTGTTTGCGGACGGCCCCTTCTGAGTCAAAGATGTCCTCGCACATCCTGCACATCCAAGTCGGCTCTGCATTTAACGGCTCTACTGTGTTCTGCTGGACTGCGGGCTTGGAGGACGAATGATGGGCAACTTCGCTGCTGGTGGACGGCTTGGCATAGATGACTGTGGCGAGCTCCTCAGGCACTTCCTGCTCAGTGAAGTAGGTGTGTCCGCTGTGAGCTTCCGACACGTGAGACAGGATATCTTCATACCGAGGCATTTCTACGTTGCACTTGCGGCAGTAGAAGAGGTAGTTGGATAGATGAGCTCCCCCATGAAAGCGACTCATATGCAGGCGGGTAATTGAGGACTCCCCCATGTGTTTGCCACACACGCCACACTGATGGAAAATTTGGTTTACAGCCAGGAGATGCTTACTGGCTGTAGATTCTTCTGAGAACTGTATGCCACACTCGCAGAACCATGCTGTTACCAAGTTTCTGCTAGCGCTGCTAGTCACACTCAGTGTACTCTGTTTAGCTGGAAATTCTTCATAATCACTCCTCTTCTTGTTTCTTTTTTTAAAAGGTTCCTCAAGGCCAGTGGATTGTCTTCTCTTCTTAGCCTCTGTAGCATTCTGGTTGTGTTGAATTTCACTAAACCTGCAGTACTGAAGGAGGGCTTTCTCCATTGTTTGGTTGACCTCCACATCATGCTGGGTCGATTCTTTGTGTTTCTCAATTTCAGCTTGGCTGTGGAAGATTTTACAGCAGAGGGAGCACTGCCCTTGTACTTGCAGCTGTTTCATTACTTGCACTACCGTTTTATCAGCCTTGGCCACTGCACAACCCTGTCTGCAGTGCACACTTAAAAAAGAAAAGAAAAATAATGAAAAGGGAAAGGAAAAATCAGTTCAAAACATCTGAACAAAATCTGTGCCTGCTATATAACAAATAATATAAAATTGTATTAAAACATGCACAGGTACTGAATAAATCACAATTAAACTTACTTAAAGTGAGCTTGAGCTGCCTGATGTGAGATCAGTACTTTATGACATAAAGAGCATCGGACATTGAACGTTACATCCTTGCATAAAGTGATGAGGCGATTCTTAACATATTGTGAGACGGGAACCGGCAGTGGTGCTCCTCTGGTTTCTTTCACAATAAGAGAAAAGTAAAAGGTACACGTAATCTTGCTTACATAATACCTCCAAAGTGCTTGTGAAATAGCCTTAAATAACGACAGAGATTTGGATGTGAGGTTTTTAATAATGTATAGAAAATAAAAATATTCGATAAACCTTACCATTCATGGCGAGGGACTCTGCAAAGTGGTTTTTGGCTGACATGTGCTGAAGACACTCATCTCGGAGGTTAAAGAGCATGTAGCAGGCAGGACAGGCAAAACACACAATCCGCTGAAAGGTCTGAGTGATGCTGTGACCATCAGCAGAAGATGAGGACACCTAGTGATCAAAATAACTATTATACTACTGTAGATCAATAGTTATTAACAACTTATTCCACACACTAATTAATGACTCTTTCAAAGAGCAGGAGTTTTTCTTAGCAAAGTCAGAAAAATTATTAAACCTTAGACTCATTATGTTTTCTCCATGCTTCTTCAGTCTGAAAATGTCGACCACAGGCAACACAGGCAAAGAGATCAGATGGAAATCCTTTAAGATTGATGGTTGGGTCACAAGGGGAGTGATCGAACCTACACAAAAGATATTTTAATGCAAAATATGCCATATTTGTACTCAGGGAAATGGTTCAAAAGCTACTACATCTACACTAAGATGAACAGAAAAGGATTACCTTTTTAAGTGGCCATCAAGAAGGGGCGTATTGTCATAAACCCGACCACAGTTGATCACTGGACAAGTGTGTCTAGTTGAACTATTTCTGGGGAAGTAAGCAGCTTTATGTCTTCTTCCAAAACCACCACTGATAACTCCAGGTCGAACACCTAAATAAACACAAAGGTACAGTATGATAAGTTGACAACTTCTCCGAGATGTAGTATCATCATGAAAAAGGGTGGTCTGCCATTGGCATGCCTATACTGTATATCTTATGACAAAATTACATTTCAATCATCCCTGTGTAGTGGATCATTACAGCAGCACAAAATAGTGCACTGGTAGGAAACATCAAACCGTACATGACAGAAGCATGCTTTTAAAGATGTTCTATTGGCCTGAATCAACTCCAACACAGACAGATTTAAAAGTGACAATGTCAGTGATTATGCAACAGATTTCTGATCCAGATTAAAAATGTACCTGGCATCTTTAACCACATGTCCACGCAGTGCTTTGCTTCCCGATTAGTAGAACTAAAAGCCAGCTCCTGCTGTCCATGAGCTCTTTGTAAGTTTTGCTTCTTCTGAAAAAGAGACATAAATAGATGAATGATAACGGAACATATTCTGCATCTTTGTAACACTTGCCTTATATGACAAATGTCAGTAAAAATTTACAGAACCGCTGTTGTTCATTCTAGTACTATAGGTTGGCAGTTATTTGTTTTCTATGCATTCTGGCCACAAGGTGGCACTGTTGACCTTATTTGACCCCATATAAAATTCTACTGAGCATTTAATGTTTAATTTACTCTTCCAATTAAAAAACAACTGTTTGGCTATTGTTCGATTGGCTCGAGTTGTTAACGAGTGTTTACCAGCACTGAATCTACATTCTAGACTTTGCTCTATCTAAGGATACAAGCACTTTTTTTTCTTCTTATAAACAAAATAATGTTAATTGATAATTTTGGATGCAGTAGCTCAGTCTGTGTATGTATTTTAGTACTTGTAATGTGATCATATAATTTTGATTCAAGGTATGGTAAGTAAGGTAAGTATGCATTATAACCTGCTTTGCCCGTTTATACCATTTTGTCTTTTGCTTTTGAATGCAAGATGAAGAAACCAACTGAAGACAATGATCTGATATAGATTATAGCCTAATTACAATCTAACAAGCATACAATGATAGCATCACTTTATTTTAAAGCAAACTCACCTTGAACGCTCTACATTTATCTGATTTTTCCTTTTTCTCTAGGGCCACCTGGTGTGCGAGCCTTTCCAGTGTAGATGTAACATGCTCTTTATGGCGGGTGATTTTATCTTCAATCTACAAGAGAATAAAAGGCACAACAACTTTAGAAAACTTTACACAGACACTATCTAAAAATAATTAAAAGGTCTATTCAGTAACTCACCATGCCTGTCAATGATGAACATCCCTCATCCTCACTTTCACTCAGCAAATCAATACATTCTGATACTGGTCTGACAGGGCCCTCCTGAAGAAAATGCAAGACACCTTGTCATTTAATATTATAAAACACACATTTATAAGACTTAAAGAAGTCTGTCTGCAAGCCCTGTACAATGTAAAAAGGGTTGTTTATCAATCTACTATCTAATCTACTATGTCCGAATAATGGATACAGTCATACAATATATGGAGCAGCAGCCTATATAGATCAGTGAATATATTTATGAATTAAATCAAATGGCAGTCTGATTATCAGGCTAGATCAAGATGTTATTGCACAATTAGTCCTGTCAATGTCAAGAGACAGAATGTAAGCAAATGTTTTTTTATCTTATCTTTGAAACTAGTGATTTTTTTTTTTAAGTTAAGTGTGACTTACTGATACAAACTCCACTTCTTCCACGTCATCGTCCTCTGCTTGAGTTCGGGAAGACATT
Source organism: Percina caprodes (assembly GCA_013375575.1). Taxonomy (NCBI): domain Eukaryota; kingdom Metazoa; phylum Chordata; class Actinopteri; order Perciformes; family Percidae; genus Percina; species Percina caprodes. The sequence continues at coordinate 285,861 of JABXJD010000024.1, forward strand.
TATCTGCGGAAAAACAAACTATTTTTTAACTTTTGAAGCTGCAGCTTCTTTGAACATGCATGTAAGGGCATGGGGTGTGACGAGCTAGTTAACCAAAGCTAGTGTCAAAAGTAACGTGTCAGTAGGCACACCTCCAACTGTAGTTTTATCGTTAAGCCTGATGACTGGACATCAGTCAAAATTTGGACAACAGTTTTAAAAAAATACACCTATTAACTTACCGGTAAATTATGGTTTAAATAACCAAGCACAACAGCATGAAATACGCTATTAGCTTTTAATTAGCTACAACATCCTCGGGTCAACTGCTACCTACCTACTGTTCTAATATGAGCAAACGTGGCTAGTAGTTGTAAGGTACGGTTGCTCAATCAACATATATTAAAATCTTGTATAATATATCGTAGGCAAGTTGTTCTACTTAGCAACCGTTTAGGAGAGCACCGCGTCGGTGAGGCTAGCGTGAAGTAACACGACTTATTCAGGTGTAATGCAGGTCAGTGCAATAAAACTTACTTAAAGTCGACCATTGGGGTTATTTCTTCCTTGCTCATGCCACCGTAGTGCTGCCACTGATGGGTGAATACTCCATTTCTATGGGCTAGCTGTACCATGGATGTATTATGCACTTAATTCAGTGTTGTTGCACTACAACTGTCGGCCACCATTGGCAGCCCTGAGTGCCAGCAGCACTTGAGCACCCGTTGAGCGAGGAAGACGTTAACGCGCCAAAGCTAGCTGCACTCGATTTATTTAAATCGCATTTCTGCAAATTACACACAGTTGACGTCGATGTGAAGTATACTAACCTGTCATTAAGAAGTTCACATGCCTTCTGTTGTGTTTGTATTATCAACCATCTTCTGTGCAGCAACTTTATTAGCAGCGAAATCTTGAAAATGGGTGCTTCACTCTGACGTCAATCCAGGACAGTGCCAAACGTTCAGGCTCTGGGTAAGCTAACGTTAGCTATCTGACGTTTGCGTTTCCATTTAGCTAGCTAAGTAATGCAAGATAAACATGCTAAAGTTCGACTGTGGTTGACGTTAGTGAAATATGGTTGAAATCAACAGATAAATGAAGCTGAGCACCACATTACCTACTGCTTTTTCTGTTAGCTCCTCAGTTGACAGAGTGTTACTTAGCAGCATCGCAGAACGCAGCTATACAGTCTGCAACGTCACGTGTAACTGAAGCCCTCGTTTTCTACGCGGAGTGTGCCATACGGACGGGGTTAACTGGTTGTTGAGACACAGCAAACGCGAGCACAAACTCCGCCCGTCTATTCTTACCTTGTCCGGGCCGAAATGTGACACTGTCGTCAACTGTCCTTCTATTATTATTACATTAGTTCAGAATAACCGAATGTAACTTCTATGTTGTAAATAAGAACACATGTTGACATACAACTCACCACACATGGCACTTAATTGTACAGGCATATTTATTAATTTATAAGGTTACAAGGTTCATGTATTTGTCATTTTACAACACAGGGTTGCACAATTAAATGTAAGTTGTTGCCCCTTAATGACACACACACAGACTGTGACACAAATTGAATATATACTCTATGTTGTCATGTATGATACAACCCCATTTTTACTATGGTTGCACGATATTGACAAAATGTGATGTTGCGATATCGATTATGAATATCACGAGATTGATATTAATTTCCATATTTTTAAACATGTACAATTATTTGTACATGTTTTGAATTTTCTGTCTCCTCTCTGATTCGTTCCGTTTTGTTGTCTCTATCCATTTCTTCACTTACTGCATCTCAGTTGAAATATGCATACACGTGGTACGCTCCATAGGGTTTGTCACGTAATGGACCGCACTAACGTGCAAGTGGCACGGTGACTGGCCAATGAAACATGATCATTATAGTGTTTCAAGTGAACTCTAAATCAAACACAACAAACCACACAGCCAACGGAGCGCTCCACAAAATAAACCAAATATTTCATACTTATTGCGATATTTGCGATATATTGCGACAATATTGAGTTGATCTATCTTCCACCCCCCCATATAATATTGTGCACCGTGATATTGCGATAAAAACATTGAGTCGATAAATCTTGCACCCCCTAATATTATATTGTGCAATGTGATAATGCAATAACGATATTGAGTCGATATATCTTGCACCCCTACTATTTACCACATATAAGTACAAATGCTGACAAACAGAATCATTCATATTTTGTTGATGCTTGTACCCCAATGTATCTTATGGGAATACCATACATTTATTATACTTAATACTGCATAAGTCATCTCTAACTAATTTATGTGTATGGCAAGATATAATAATAAAACATTTTGTCATGGATATGTTGACACACACTATGGTATATTGTTTTTTGCATATGTGGCCATATGGCATATGACATACAGAAACAATATGGCTGTTGCATCTTATATAAACGCATGTTAACTAATTCTGTATGGGATTTTTGTTTGGGTGCAGAATGGCCCTTTTCTAAAATTGTAAGTAAATAAAAAAAATTTCTCCCCTCACATTTTGCATGCCTGAGTTTTTAATTGACTAATGAAACAACACTGTAAAGGATATCAGTTCATCCAAAAATTACATAACCCACCATTGTTAGATTATGATTAGAGTTGGTTTAAATTTTTCTCTCTAATCCTGATAGCACCTGCCTCATTTCAGGGCCCATCACTATAACAGGATACATTTCAATAAGCCTTTATGGCGAACTATACTTGAACTATATCAGACAGACATGTTGAATTACCAATAGAATATTGTAGTAACATTGTATGTAGCCTTTATCGTGGGATAAAAATGCTAAATATGTTCCATATAAACTATCACAGGTTTGTCAGTCTGTAGTCTTAATACTACATTGGTATTGATATGACAGCAGTATCCTTCTGGGCAGTCGACTCTGCAGCAGATTACTGCGATGCTCAGCTGAATCTGCTGATTCTCCCTGCCCCTGTTAGAAAATAAATAAATAAATAAAACTTACGTGTCTGCTGAGTCATGCATTGTACCTCACAATAATGATGTCAATAGTCTGGGCTGTGTGCTGTGAACCTGTACGTTATACGCGGTTTGCTCTGCGATGCTACACGTATGTCAGTCAGTGTCTTTATTCTCATCTTAAGCTTTCAGCGACATATCGGCAGGAGAGACGCCTGCTGTGTGAGGCTGCGGGATCTGTTCTACATCTCGCCTTATGATGATTGCTGCGGCGTTTTTGGTGCTGTTAAGGCCGTACAGCATTCAATGTGTACTGCTGCTGTTGTTGCTTTTGCTTGGGACTATAGCCACAATTTTGTTTTTCTGCTGCTGGCATCGCAGGCTTCGGAATGGAAAACATCCAATAAAATCAGTGCTCTCCGGACGCACCAAGAGCCGCGGTGAGTAGCGCAGGCCAGCCGCATCTCCTCATCCTGACAGCTCATGTCTGCACACTGCATGTTCTTGATGTATTGAATAGTCTGTTTTATCTCTATTAGCAAGCTGCAAACTCATTTCTGCGGTATGGGTTGTATGAGAAACACACTAGCCTACTTTATAGCCGTTAATAAGTGTGAAGACACATAGGGTATTAGTTTGTAGCCTAAACTGTCTGTTATTATTCTTAATTAGATACATGTGTATATATATCTATATATAGATAGGCCTATATATAGCTATACATATGTGACGTGTCATACTTTTTTTGTAAATGTTCATAATATCTCTATCATCTAATATCTATCTGTTATCTGTCTTGTAGTTGGCCTCCGAACACATCATTTTCGATCAGAGGTAGGATGAACTTTTTAAATTATGGGGTTGATTTACACCTGGAATATCTAATATGAGACATTAAATGTATGAAAGCCTTATGTAACCAATGCTTTATGACCTCTTATAATATAATAACGTGAGAAATGCTTCACCCTTAGCCCGTTTCTTTAGACTTTTGACAGAGCTGCATTACTATTTTAAGGACCATGATGTGCGCAATGCGCATGTGTTATTAATAAATAAAGAAGATGATTTAGCAGTTTCATTCTTTTTAAGGAGGGATGGAACTATGTCGCCTACAGTTTATTCTCAGTATAGATTAAACTGAGGTGTAATTAAGCCGATGAAACCCAGTGTATTTTATGGTACATATGTCATAATGAGAAAGTAGCTTCAGCCGCTGTGTTTCCGTTTTACGCACTTTGCTGTCAAAATAAAACTACGAAAGTTTCAGTCACCAATATGCATGAAAACAGCGCAAAATCACTTACGCCGTTAGCCTGACGTCATCATACTCAGATTCTAGTCAGAATCATAGACTGTACATATTGTTAATAATATAGGCCTAGTCTATGGTCAGAATATGAGTCTGATACTGCTCCATTGGGCTGTGATTATGGGGCGTGTTTCAACCGAAAATGCCTCTGCACTCGATTGGATAGACCTACAACCAATCAGAGCAACGGAACGCAACTCAGTTGTCAACATAGGGTGACCATATTTTGATTTCCAAAAAAGAGAACATTTGACCCAGCCTCAATACAAATTCAGAGGTTAATGAACATGCTTTATTATGAAAATAAAATAAAATATGTAACAAATTGTAACAAAATAGCTCTTTTCAAATAAATACATATGAAATTATGTTCTAAATAAGACCTTTTCTGTGTCAGCTTCAAAATCCAGCTTCAACTAAATATCTCTTAAAACCTTTTCAATGTAATAAGGTTTTTCGGTGTCCATGTGAGCTTTGAGATCTCCAGCACACTGAAACATATGTGCTAGCTTTGCACATAGTGCACTCTGCCTCCCACTTGTCCCCGACCGGGACGTGGAAAGTATTTTTTGCAGTTGAACTGTGAAGCTGCACTTACACTTTCCATTTTCTGTACAATTCTGCTCCCTGTCTGATCTGCTCCCTGTATGTGCTCCCTGTCTGATCTGCTCCCTGTATGTGCTCCCTGTCTGATCTGCTCCCTTGAGTTGCGCATGCATCACTTTGCAACTAGTGAAGATGTGAGTTGCGCATGCGTCTTTACGACAAGTAGCATACAAGATGCTAACAAGAGACTTCTGTAATGTCAATACAGAAAAAATTGACCTACTTAAAGTTCATTCACTGCTGGCTACAAGCTATCAAACACAACAAGGTTGTTAGTTGAATGGCATTTTGAACTAACATTAGCAATCAAACAATCAGATAGGTAAAATGTTTTTGAAATGACTGCTAGCTTAGCTACAAGCTAGCACTCAAACACAACAAAGGCTGTCATTTGAATGGTGTTTAGAGCTAGCGTTAGCAATCAAACAACCATAGATAGCTAAAACGTTTTTGAAATGATTTCATCTTCTATTATTGTTCATAATGAGAAAAGTTTATTATTTCATGGATTTCACAAATTCCCATATGACACGTTATGCTGTAAATCATTTAAATCTGACAATTCGCCCCCCAGAGGTGGTCTGACTGGACTCTCATCAGGTATGACACATTATGCCGTAAACCATAAGAATCTGAGCATGTGCGACTCAAATCTGCACTCAACTTACATCGGGGAGTGACTGTCGCGAACTTTGTTAAGTAGGTCCATTTTTACTGTATTGACATTACAGAAGTCTCTCTTACTTGTCACAAAGTGACATATGGGCATCCAGGCTATAGGGCTCAACAGTTCCGCCCACGGGTTGCGGGAGTAAAAATACAATAGATATATAATATATAATATAAAATAGTAACAGACTTAAAACCAGCTACCACATGACCAAGTGATTGTATATGCTCATATAGGTTCCAAAATTTCATGGGGCACCAACCTTGTTTTCAGATAAATATCTTTTATTCGTGATGTCTTGGATAGGTACTTCATTACCTACAATCCTGATGCCTCTGATTGGTGGAACTCGTGCTCGTGAGGAGGGGGAGCTGTCGGTTCCCGATCTGTGCGCACGTGCAAGATGTTAATCTTGTTTCACGAGTATTTACGACAGTGCACAAATCACGATCTGTTCCCATGCTTCTGCCGTTAGCATCCACCGGGAAGCTAACATTAGTTTAGCTAACAGCTAATTCAGCTAACCGCTAGCTGACAGCTTGATTCAGTCAAATAATGTTAACTCAACCTAAACACAAGAAAAAAGGAGGCCATAGCTGAGATAACAGCTGTTTTATATTTTAACGGTTATTTTCAGGTTTTATTTTGAGGGTCTTTTAAAGTTAATACATGCTGTCTTAGATAGTGGTTAGCTGAATTAGCTGTTAGCTAAACAAACCATAGCTTCCTTTCCTCGATAATGAAAATATGTACACAGTCTTGTACCTGTACATTTCCGGCTCATTTTTTCACTTGAAATGATATGTTGTATGTTTATGAGTCACGTGGTAGCTGGATAGCCTAAGGCATAGTCTAAAATTCTTTATATACGGATTTTTCCTGACGTCAATGGGAGAAATAAATGGGACATTTACTTCCGGAACCCACGGTCTCTTGGTGGAAGGGCGGGACTGTTGAGTTCTATACCACTGCTAGATCTTGATGCCATCTTAAAATAAAAATGTAACATTATGTCAAAAGCTGTCTTATATAATTCAGTAATTGATCTTCCTGCAGTCTATGGAACGGACTTGTCTGTAATTTAATTTAATTCAAACTAAAACTAAAAAGGGCTTGGTGAAAAGTACTTGTGGTACATCCAATCCCACAATAAACCTTTAACAACCCCAATATTTATTTAAAGTCCCATATAGGCCTGTCAATATTTTTTGCTACATAACATTCGCATTTCCTACACTGATGCCTAAAAATAAACCTTTTAGTTTCTTGTGATTCTCTGTGGTTCTGAAAGTTGCTTAAGCTTCAAAAGCGTGCCTTCTTTTGCAGGTTATATTATTGAGCTGGCTCAGTACTATAGCTGGTAGGGATTCAGTATCATGTTCAAGGACAATTGCTGAACTGTAATGTTGAAGAACAGTCTCCCAGATCATTTCCTTTAAAAAATATTAATTCAAACAATGAACCCAGCCTAAGGAAAAACAAAGGGTCTATCGAGGAAAAACAAAAGATACAAATTTCAAATGGATCCACTGAATGGTTTGCTTTTCCTTCTGTATGGATAGAAGTTGCTGAGTCATCTGTCTCTAACACTTCTGACTCTGAAATCTAGATCATATACCACAACAGTGCCTCCTATCATAAGAAACCTGAATGGAATTACAATCATTATTCATATTATGATGAGAGCTTTTAATTTCTCTTGCTACTGTATGTCTGCTGGAAATATAATCGGTTGCCAGCTTGATATTTTCTCATGTTTCCCAGGGCTTCAGGCACAGTCCACGTCATGCAAGAAGGAGCATACATGCTCGAGTGACAGAGGAGAAATCCAATCTGGTCGAGATTCCTGAGAGCGAACCCGATTCATCATCGACACTAAGAAAACGCAAAGTGAAGAAGAGAGTCCTGCCAGAATTTTACCAGTCTGTACAAGTCACCCCCACACGCAAACCTGTAGGTACCCCCCCTTTCACTGTAACCATGATTAATACTGATACTGTTTTTGCTTTCTCCTCCACAGGGACATCAGTGTGCCTTTGAACCTGGTTTCATGGATTCAGTAGCTTGCTCAAGGACACAGAGCAAGTGTTTGTCTTCAGGGTGCAAACTCTGCTCTTGCTCATTTATAAGTCCTATGAAATTGTTATTTTTTGTTATTGTGTTGTCACCTTGTCTCCCTGTGTGTATTGTTTAGTTATTGATCATAATATTACAAATCTGGATCAAAGAACACATTTTCTTTAGTTGTAATAATAGCCAATCTCTTCCAACATATGAAACCTACAGGGTTAACAAAAAAAAAGAAAATCTCTGAGTAATTTTAAGGGCCTGCATAAACGATTTAACGTTTCTCCAATAGTTTTTCCGAGGAAATACAAGTTTTGTCTTAAAGAATTGGTTGGCCACCAAATTAAAATGAAACCATAAAATTACCACCATACTATAGAGTTTACATTAGCAAAGGTGTGGCAGCTTTGCGTTAAAAAAAGATGCGATAAATATCTCACATTAATAGATCACAGAGCATTAAACTCAACTAAAACTTACTAATATGCATCAGTAGTTGGCCATCAGTATTTACCTGAGTGAGTGTGCAAACAGGCTATTGTATCAGCTCTGTATCAGATATATTTTTACTGATTTCCAACTTAAATATTAAATGATAATCCTCCATTTTAACAGATTCTATTATATCTGTTCATTTGCACTAGTGTGCAGTCATCTTAGGAAGCTAGTAGTAAATATTCCCTCCAATCCATTGTATGTTAACAAGTTACTATGTGGGTATGGGAACATAATACATAGTACATAATAATGCTCTCGTATGGATCTACAGCTACGCTTTTTGTTAACTCACCACCGTGTTATTTCTGCATCTTCGTGTTTCCCTGTGAATATCTGCACTGCTTACCATCCTCCCATCAGTTTCAGAAACAGTAAGGTGAGGAGGGAGACGGAATAGCACCTAACACACATTGATACATTGCTTCTTGGATGGGATCCTATATCTATAGGAACAGAGCGTTAAAGAGACAAAGGGCCTCAGCTGGAAATGTGTTTTATGGGAACGTGAGGCTTGATCAAGTTGAACCCCTTTGGTTTGTTGGGCTTTCTTTATGCGCTGCTGCTATAATCTGAGAATATCTTTTTCTTGTTGCAGAGAAAAGAATCCTGATCCCACATTCACAAAATCACCAAGTCTGTGGGTGTTTTTGTGTCTGTTTTTGAATGCCTTTTCACACACAACTTTTACAACACAACTTTCCTACCTACTGCAAAGGGCTATAGCTGTTACTGATGTATACAATTCTAATTTACTGTAGTACAAAACTTGACATGTCAGTGATGTTTGAACAGTGTTCAGAGAAACATATTGATCTGCATGAATCTGTTGCAACTCCTAGCTTCCATTAGTTATGTTGCAATACTGTAGATGACAAACACAAATAGCTTTGTGCTTTTCTTATTGTCATTGTCAGCAACCAATACATACATCATTTGATTGACTTGAGTTATGTCAGTATGTTACAGTCACCTTTAATACCTCTAAATCAAGTATTTTATTGACCTGGGTAAAAACAAAATCCACTTTTATTGATATGTTTGGCATAAACAATCCTGTGTTTGTCAGTATTGTTCAAATAATAATTCAACCACATTATTCAATACATATTAGTTTAACCACAAAAAGAATAGAAATTTGGAGATTTAAGGAATCAAGAGAGCTCCAATCAGACTTTAATATGTAACAGTCCTTCATAAACTAATGCAGGCCTATATCAGACCACATTCGCATGTGTAGCATACACTAAAACTACAAAATGAATAATCCAGAGTGTTTGCCTTGTCTTGATGGAACCATATTTGTATTTTCAACTGAATGACCATGACCAGTGTTAAAGAACTACTGATAATTATTCACATATTGTATTCACAGCAGGTCAACCGGTTGCAGTCTTGTTTTTATGTTATGTACACCCCTAAAACAGAGTGTGCAACACTAATGAATCAGGTCATGAATGGAATATTTTATAAATGCGTCTGGATGTGTTGTTTTGAATGTGACTTATTGAATAGCAACTGCACAAATATATAAAGAGAATAATGACTTTTGTACCTTTCCTAATGGAAAGGATAAGCTGAATATGGAGTGCTTCAAATCTTACAACTATTCTTATCCATGTACAGTTTGCTCCTTATATGAGAAATGGACTCAGGACAACATACACTTATTCATGTAGCAGCCTAACATATAATTATTTCATAATAGTGAGCATTAACTTTCTTCGAATCATGTCTTTTTTTCCCTTTTCGTGGTAGGGATTATGAATAAGCAGAAAGCTGATAAAAATGGCAACACTAAGCTGCCTTTATAGCATTGACTTGAAATGATGAAAAGGCTGCTAATATTAACAGCGTGTTGCTTTTATCAGCTCTGACCCAGCACTGAGAACAGATTCTCACTACTACTGCTGTTTAAAAATAGAAATGATTTTCTGTACCCCTGTAGATACTGTCAGAACCCTTGAAGATCCACATTCACATCCACATTTACATTTCATGTGCTATAGCTCCAAATTTAACTTTTAATAACACCAAGACAATCCTGGCTGCAGGCTCATTTCTCAATGTTCACAAGTCATTACTGAATTCTTCAGCATTATAGCAGTCTTTGTTAGGTTGCATTTCCCCTTTACATCCTGTTTTATCATTGAGCAAATGAAGTGTCATCATACAGGTACTTTGTGCCCCACCCATATCCTCCATTAGGTTGTTTTTTCTTGCATTTGTTCTGTTGCTCAATCTCAGGTGTGTCAGGGTGTAGCAGGACATTGCAACAGAAAGTCATTGGTTTATAATTTTCTATATGGGAATTATGTTGCAGTTCTAGTCAGAATTTAAAAGTCTGCAAAGATGCAAGGAAGAATAGCACACCATAGATGAGATGGACCAGATAAGCCCCGCAAGAAGGATGCAATTAATGGTATAAAGAACTTTTTCTTTTAATTAGATTTAGGTTGAATTGGTTTAATTTAAACCCTGTTAAACCTACTTAAACCAAGTCTAATCCTTTTTTTGTGCTCCCATGGTCCTCACCATCCTCTCAGATAATTAGCTCAACATATTTGAACGCTTTCACTGCACCCTCGGTGGTTAACGACCTACAGTGCAGGCAGTTATATAAATGTGTCCAAAGTCCTTTCAAGCACTCTGCTCTCCGTGGATCTGTTGTGAAGCCCTTTTGCCATGAAAAACTGTGGTAGCCCTTGACCTCTTATTACCCCCGATTTTGCTGTAGCCTGTTTGTAGCCACCCAGCACCTTTGTGCAAGGATGGCGCTCTAACACTACCGTCGCTCTTGAAGCTGCTACTGCTGTTGGCTGCCGGGTATGACGCGTAGACACATGCAGTCTGCTCTCCCATCACGGTCCAGCTCTGTCTCAACAGCACAAGGCGCACCATCCGTTCAGCCCTCTGGAGATCTGACATCACCTCACATCCTTAAATGCGTAGATAAGGGACGAACTCGTGGCTGGAGCATCCTTCAAAGGGCGTGGCACCCATTTGGGATGGACGAACAAAATGTGTGACAAGGCTGGAAGCTAATAACGCGCAAACAGGATTGTTATTTTTCTTCCAGCTGACAGCTCTCCATGTATACAGTGGTAAGTCTTATTGTTGACCTGGCGGGGGAGCCAGATACTATTGATTTCACATTGCCTTTATTTGGCTCAATCTTTTACGGTTATGGATTATTGCAAACTGGTGGCGTCCTCACACCTATACGCCCACATTACGCACTTTGACCCGCGATGGTGAGAAAAAATGTGATTTGTGGTGTTAGTCATGTAGGCCTACTGTGTTCTCATACATTTTGGCTGTGTGTGTGTGAAATCAAGACTATAGCATTGTTGTTTTTCTTTATCCCCGTTTTCTTTTGTCTCAGAGCTCCAGTTCGGGAACCCTTCCCTGCACTGCTCCATGTCTTCCTCAGCGGATTTCTCAGACGAGGATGATTACAGTGTTAAATCTGGGTCGGCATCACCTGCACCCGGGGACACTCTACCCTGGAACCTGCCTCGACATGAGCGATCCAAGAGGAAAATTCAGGGAGGATCCGTGCTGGATCCGGCGGAGAGAGCCGTGCTCAGGATCGCAGGTGAGTGGCAGTCTCCTTGTTGTTATCAGTAATGGAACGAGAAAAACAATGAGCCAATGCTGTAAGCAACGGTGCATACGGGGCTGCATGAGCTTATAGCGACTTGTTAAGGTGTAGCCTATCTTCTCTTAGCCTGTCTCCAGTTTTATTTATGGGCATAAACGAAGTCTGGATTTGGGGTATATGTAGGCTATTTTTTGGTTGGCTCCTATTCTGGAAATGATGCTTTCAAATGAATCGTATGGGTCTGGTGGAATTTTTTAAAAGCGGCTATTTTCTTTGATTGTCATAATTGGTAGCTTACCTACCCATTTTTAATGTGTTTATGCCTATAGGCTAGGATGAATTAACCATATCTATCCTATAGCCTAGGCCTACTATTTTAATATGAATTAGGCCTATTTCAACAAAAGTGGATAAAATAATAATAAAAATCAGGTTAGAACAGAATAAATAGGCTAACTTCTGACGTAGACTCATGTTTTCACATTTGATAACATGCTTGGGTACTAAAGTTTTATAGCACTTAATTATTTTATAACGATACTTTGATTCTGATTGCCGTTGTAAAATCCCTGTCAGATAAACTATAGCCTACAGACTACTAAGGGACTGCTGTGGGTGAAGTTTGGCACCTTACAGGAATACACGTGACATCGGTGACAGCTATGGGCTATTGGCATCAAAGACACAAATATGGATTAGCCTATTATCTAAATCCGTCAACGTTTGGAGTCTTTGGCAGGTGGACAACTATGAAAAAGATCGTGGTAGGCTGTTGCGTGCCAAAGTGTCAATTGCCACACTGTAAAAAATTAACAATTAATTCAGTCTGATTTTGGCATTTTATTTATTGATGCCACGTCCTGTATATTGGGTTGGGGAGATTTAGCCTCCTGTGTTCAGAAAATTAGATTTACATGTTATTCTATTTAGCCTACATTTAAGCTAAGACTCACTTGGCAAAATGTACTTTTTAAGAAAGATATTTTTGCAGCGCAGCACGTCCGGCAGTCCTTCCTATCAATCTAGTGAACGCCGGGGAGGAAGTGTCGCCTATTGGTCAGAGCGCAGACAAGGGAGGGATGTAGGGCGTTTCCTTCAGTGCAACAACAGCGCCGATCACTCTTGAGTCCTCAGCACATACACATGCACACAAACACACACACACCCACACCCACAGACACATACATATACACACACATACACGCGCTGTCCCTGTCCGCCGCTGGTGTGTGTCCAGTTTGTGGAGCCTGGGTTATGGCTCAGTACGGACAGCAGGCTTATGGTCTCTCGGACGAACAGGAATACCTCCAAGCGTATGAGGATGTTTTGGGAAAATACAAAGGTAGGATCAATGATGATTGGATCTTGTTTAGGCTTTGGGACGATGAAGAAATTGCCAGATTGCTGCTTGACAGTTCAATGAATGTCAGCCTGACCCCTCTGTCTGGTGACTGGCTGGTCTTAGTGTCTTTATCCCTGCAGTGGAAACATGGAGTATTTCCTGCATGACATCACAATTAGGTTGCATTTTAATAGCTAATACAAAGGCATTATTATGAGGTTTTTTATGATATCAGTTGATCATTAGATTAGAGTTTTTTTCTCTTGTTTAGCTATTATATGGAAGTGTTTTGCTTGAAATATAGTCTATGTCTGTCAAGCCAGATGATTACAGTATCTGCGTTGTTTATTGTCAAATTGAAAGGTCAACAAAGACAAATCAGGTCTTTTTGAGTAAATCATACTTTCACAATGTGAATTATCAGTTTTTAGGGTGAATACCATTGACTGAATATTGCTCAGCTGACCAATGTGGTAACCCTTCTTAAGGCAGACAGGACAATGACATAGCATGGTGAGGCGTTAGCTCATAGCTCATGACACTCCATGTAGCTGCTCCTTTTTGGTCTATATATTTCATTAATTAGAGTGAATCCATCACACATCAGAGGTCCATGCTATTCACTGTCTCTTTGACAGCTAAATCTCGCTAACAAAATCACATGCACTCTGAGGCCAGGCTATGGAGATCTGGTGGAGCTGAATTCAAACTGACAGCAGCGGTTTTAACAGTTGTGTTTCCTCTCCACAAAAGAAACCCAAGTAAAACAATAAATAGCGTATACAGTGCACTTTTGTACTGCATGCTCGCCGTCAGCGTGTTCTCTCTCTCTCAGCTGTTGAACATTGTAGTCAACAGGGCCAGTCAGCTGTGGTATAAGGCTTACACTGACTGGACTCTAATATGATCATATGATGATGATGATGATCATTAGGAATATGTGTCTGGTGTCTTTAGGCAGAGGAGTTGTGACACACAATGAGCTTCTATCACTAAGTACTATTCTGCAGATAGGTTTTACATATTATATACTTATTATTGGTAGATATTCGACTCCCCTCCAGTTGTTGCTTGAACGATGGACTTTTATAAGAAGGGTAAGGCTTTTTTTTTTGGAATTTTCTTGATCATTTTACCAAAAAATTTCAAAGCGTTGTATAGCTTCACAAAGGTACTAATGGTTTTTGTTTGTTGTCTTAATTTTATAATTTGATCACATTTAAAACTGACTGAACTCATTTGCTTATCAATATTATTCTGCACATAAACGTGTGGCTATTGAGTGATGCTGGTAGAAACGTAAGACCAGCTGTTGGGCTAACCTTTATTTCTAGCAAAACTCAACTACGACCCTGTTTCCATCAGCTTTGTTTCTATCAGTCTCCTTGTAACAGAAAAAAACATTATTTAATAATTTAAATAATGATAAATAATTTATCAACATTCATTTACTGGTAGGTCGGTTAGGGAGAGAGAATTCCAAATTCATAATTGGCTATCTGACAATGGTGGCGAGAGATGATAATTTACATGTTACAGTTTTCAAAAATAAAATATAATTATTTTGAGAGTAAAGCTTTAGAAGGTTAGATCTTACTGTAGTTTGGAAAAGTTATTGTATGCAATACCATAGTAAGCAGTGTATTTGAGTTTACAAGACTGATAAGGCCATGTCAACACCTTTTACCTTATTAGAACAATTTAGTACCCAATGTTAATGTGCCTTTCCCGTCATGAAATTGGCTTAGAACTGTTATTGTTTTCATAAAAAAAGTTGGATTGCTTCTGCATAGTCATGATATTTTTCTAAATGGGAACTATCTAAGTGCTGGAAAAAAATCCTGTTTTTATTGTGGCTTTAGTTATATTTAAAGTTGTTGGGATCACCCAGAGCCCCGAGCGTCTGTCCATGTGATGCGTAGAGAATTGCATGTAGACATTTTCATAACAAAATCATCAACAGTAACCAAACAAACACAACCCAAACAAACCAAACAGACCAGTAAACAGCCAGTGGGCTTGCTTTTAAAAAGGAAACAGGATTGTCTTTGTCTCACCACATCAAGATGTTAGATTGGATCATTTTCATATTTAACTCTTGATGTTTTGGCAAATGTACTGTAACTTGTACTTGTAACTATTTGTAGCGAGTGAGTGCTATGTGGTGTGTTTGCTTTGCCCTTGTTCACTACCAGTGGGACCTTTTGGTAAGCTCTTACTAATATAAATCATAATAGGCTGTATGAAATGTGAGTTTAGAATTTTTGGTGACTGAGCATAATAATCACCATTGACTGTGAGCATGCATTTAGTTCTTTTTGCTCCAGCAGTAAGAATGCCACACTAATTAGGTATTAGAGTTAATAGTACACTAAATGGAGGATTTGCTGTGGATTGGGCTGAGATGCAGGCTTTACAAAAGACTGTAAACTTGAGGAATGAGTTAATGACTGTTTCTTAAACACATACAACAGTTAATGGCAGTGCCTGTGTGGGATCACACTGTTCCTGCCGAGCCTGCTCGGCAGGCCTTCAACATGAAGTGGCCATAGAGTTTCCCAACAGTTGATTCTCCTCTGACATCAGGGAAGATTTAATGGATTAGAAATGTGGTGTTATTTTTTTAAATCACTGCCAAATACATGTTGTCTCCACTTGTCTTGAAAAGACACTACATCTTTTAAAATAAATTTAACTAAATAGGGTACTAGTTTAAGAATCAACTGTTAGATGACAGCCATATACAGCAGAGAGTTGGTCTTTAGTAGCCCAGGTATGCAAGTTGTGTGTTATAGGAGGGTGTGTTCTTTCTCTGAATCATTGCAGTCTGCATATGTCCCAATTTCTCATTACAAGAAAGACTTTTGTAGATACATTAAAGAAACGTATGCTTATTAAACTCAACCTTTTTACACTTGTATTATTTTGATTTATCTAACACAGCGACAAGTGAGAGAACATTGGGATTTTTTTTTGCACAGTCACTGCCTTTGTCCATCCCCCTGGGCCTTGCCCAGCCCAACCCCTCTGCTTTATGTTGACAGCCCACTCATCACATTCAAATGGCCTAGTAGCCCACACATAGCAGGCTGCTACTGTACAAAAGACACTTTGTTTTTATGGTAGCAGCATCCAAGTTCCAGAGACTTGTTCATGTGTCAAGTTGATGGTTGTGATACTCCTTTTTTGGCTTTTAATTGAATGTCAAGGAGCCACACTTTGAAAGTGTTCTCTACCCAACTCAGCCCACAGAATAATGGGAATGCACAGTTAGCCACTGTAGCCTCTAAAGTCAGAGCACTAATCTACTAACTTCTATTGTTCACAAACAATAGAAACATGCTTCATAGGTTTAAATTAAACTTAGTTTTAAAATCAGTCAATCATAGTCAAAAGAAAGAATACCCCAACATACTACATGTAGCACACACATGAAATGACTGCCAACCATAGATATAAAATTAGTGGACATAGCATTTGTGATGTTACCTATTAGTTTGTGAATGTTTTTTTGTCATCCAGAGTTCTACCTGCTGATAAACGCTGGGTACTGCCGCCATTTATCTGCACACAGATGGAACAGAAAATCAGCAAACATTGCTTTAAGTTACCAGCTAACACTAGCGGTAGCTAGCTAGCTAGCTTGGTTAGCAAAACGCTGAAAATTGTACTTTTAGGCGACCAAAATGTCCCAATGAACTCTGATGAAGTGAAAACACACAGTGAGAGGGTCAAAGTTAGAGATTAAAACACAGACAACACCCAAATACAATTTCATGCTGTATTGAAGACTTGAAACTAGCGATTGATGCTATAAACCCATTATGAAAATGTTTATCAATGTAATAAATCAAGGGTAATTTTGCTGTAGACCTCTATATAAACTGACTGAGTTGCCCTCTAATGGAAATGAGATAGAATGCAGGTTTAAGGCACTTCTTCACTTTTCAGGCCTCGATGCTTCGTCCATTATTATTATATAGTCTATGCTGCCAACCAATCATTTTCCACTGTAATGAGACAATTTCTTAGTTAAAGCCAGAGGCATTTTATTTTTTTATATCCATATTAGGCGATAAAGGGAAAAAAAGGATTTGATATGTATTTCATAGCTGGACAATTGGAACTTACCTATTTAAACTAACATACAGTAGGTCTGGTTTAGCTAAAATGTAAACCGATATGATTTAGATAGTATAATTTAAATAATTATCAAGGTTAATTTCACAGCTACAGCGACCAAAATCCTTGTGCTAAGTGCTAATGGCTAATTAAGGGCATTCAATTTTTAGATCAGTGTCCAACTCCAGCTCAACTTGGTGCTTCATCAATTCACATTAACATATAACAGCTGCTTGTGGTTTCATTTTACAGGTTTCACCCACAGTAGATGTTTTCTCAGATCAGTTTGTTCGTTTAAATATCTGTAATGTATCTCGTTGTTTTGCTGTTATTGTCCATCAGTTTGAAAAGGTTTTATTTTGACAACAAAATGTTAAAAATAAAAATATTCTCCATTAAATACACAGTACAATATATACGAATGCTAAATCATATTATTGTTGTGGCCAAGCCCTTCATTGATCTAATCAATAGACTTTATTTAAAATGGGCAGTGTAATCCGAAACAGCAGAGCTCTCAGAAAGCTTTTTACTTCTCCATCAGTTTTCAGCTACAACCAAACACATGTCTTTGTTTTATTTAATCTTTAATTATATATTAGTCCTAGATTTATCATTTAGAGATATACATGCACTGTACTTTTGGAATATGTGTGATTAATATTCTTTCAGTTATGGAATGAAATATAACTTAAATGCAGTCACATGCAGTTGCATTATATCTGTGTCTGAGTGCTCACTGTTATATTTCTAAATATTGTATTTATATGCTGTCATGGTGATGGGAAAACCAGCATGACTGAACCTCATTCCACAGCTTTGCCTAGCTCCTCTTACATGAGATCATCTTGTGTGTCTCTGTCCCAGCCATGACTCATACTCTGTAGCCTTTCCTCTCTCACTCCAGCAGCACCACCCTGCTTTCCTGAATGCAGCAGATGCTGGGAAGCAATCCCATACTCGCAGTAGGAAACAGATTTCTCCACTGTTTCATAAATGGCCAAGAAATCTGTTTTTTTCAGTATTTTTTGTCTAAAATCTACCACTTTAAAACCATTTCTATACTCTCATGAATTGTCTTATATCAGTCATGACTTGTAAAAAGAGATATCAGAGAGAGAGAGTGTAGTGTGAAGATGCAGACCGGTAACAAAATTAATGGAAAAACCTGAATAAATGAGATTGCAAATGCTTCCATCACATACTATGGCCTTCATCGTCACCGATTCTAAACCCAGCTAAATACCTATTGTAGATTTTGGATGGATGTATTAAGACGCTGCTCTCCACTAATCTTATCAAAACACACACAATATCTTTGAGGCAAATTGTGTCAATTTCTTCAGTAAAATCTACGTCTAGTAGCAGTGAAGCTGTTCTGCCAGGTTGTGGTAGCTGAGCACCTTGTTGAAATTTCGGGTTTGGCCCAAGCTGCTCCCAAATCTGTTTCCAATTGATAATGTAAAAAGTAATCATTGGTGGTTTTCAAATCATTAATCGTTGATGTTGAATCACAACATTTTTACAATCCTGTGAACATTTTTTATTTTTATTTTTTATTTTTTTACACAGGATTGTAAAAATCAACTTTAAACATACAATATATAATTTGCTGCTAAGGTTACCTTAATCAAAACTGTGAATGACAGATGTAAATTACATTTATGGTAATGAAGGCACCTGGTGGGGGCAGATGAAACAAAGTAATATTATCTGTTCACCTGTTCTGGTTCTTTGTTATGCCAGTAACACAATTATGGGATTTTTTTGAGCAGAACCTTGTTTGTGTTAGTGCAAAAAATCTGGAATCCGTGATCATTAAGCGCGTCTGGCAAATTATTCCCCTACTCAGCATCTCTGTGGACAAAAATTGAATCTCAGACTGCCACCTACCAGACTTTTGATGACATTGTGAAGTTGCTTGGGATCATAGGAGTTGATTTCATTGTTAACCACCATTACCAATTAAATTGTACCAGTGTATGGTTGAGTTAATCTGTTATAGTATATAGTATATATAGTATGTATTCATGTTACTTATAGTAACATTTATTTATGTCATGCCATTCTAATGAAATGGCTGCAGTCTTTCCCACACATCGATTCTATGTGTGGTGGTAGCTGACCACTTAGCAAGCAAGCAAGCTAACGTAAGACTGCAGCTGAAATGAAATATATTTCACATGTTGGACAGACTGGAGACATGCGTTGATTTCATCCAGACGTGTGCAACTGGGGTCGATATGGTCTGTTCTACAATGGATTAGCAAACTTTAGGTTTCTGCTTGGCCCACACACCCCATATCGCTTGGCAACCAAGCAATATGTTCTGTGTCTTAATTAAAATGACAGATTTCTGAACATTGTTTGAAACGTTAGTGTGTACAACTAAAAATATATATAACATAAGTATACTTGTTTTTAGACATTTTAATGCAAGAATTGTCTTGGTAAGGATTATCCATAATCTGAGTAAGCGTCTGGGGAGGAAAACATTTCCTCACATACACAAATATTCACTCATATGTGGCAGTTGCAGCTGTTGCACATATGCAGGCTTGTATCAGAGTGTTGGCAATTGTGTTGTGTGTGTGGTGTGTGTGTGCTTGTAAGGTTTGTCTGTCCCATAAGCTTACCATGTTACCTCCTCTCCTTGACTTTGCTGAGTGCATTTGTAGTGATGGCTTCACCTTCATCCTCCAATTGCTTTTTATCAAGGGTGAATATTTCAACTTCAGAAGTGAGGAAATTGAGTATTACCCCTTAACAACCTAAAACCCAATGTTACAGATGTTATTGATTAAGAAGACTTTTTCTTAGTTTCTTCTTTGCTTTGTCTTAAGTTTGGAGATGAAAGACTGACTGGAAGGATTGCTTCAGTTTCAGTTACTAAGCTGTTGTACTCACATATTTCAGATGCTGCCCGGCCCTTCTGAGAAGACTGACTGTAGTATTCTCACTTTGAAAGAATGACAAAAATGCATCTGCAATTCTTGTCGTCCCACTAGTATTTTTGTTTATCACCTATCCGGATACCATGTTCACAACATGCCTATTAAAGCCATGCCTATTTTTTTTGGTTTTTATTGCTGCTTTTACTGTAGAAAATGCTGCTGCTGCTGTGACAAGTAAATTTCCCCGCTGTGGGATGAATAAAGTATTATCTAATCTAATCTAAATGGAAATGAAAGAAGGTAGCCAGATTGAGCTGAGTCATCATTTCAGTGGGCCTTTGTGCATTTCAAAAATGTGTCATCTAACAAATGGTTGAATATTAACATTGTATTTGTAAGTAAGTTGCAACAGACCATTTTAGCCATGATACCTGCATTTTCATACCTCCTTAACATCTTAGCATTGTCCCTGCTGTGAGCATGTTAGCATGCTGTTGTTAGTATTTAGCTCCCGAACCTCACAGAGCTGCTGGCAAGGTTGTAGGATTTAGTCTTATTTTACAAAATATAATCTGTTTCTAAATGACAAGGGCTTGTGACACAACAGAGCTTAGATCTAGACCTACTTAACAAAATACAGTACTTTACATTACACAGTATTACATACATACTTTACATTAGCAAAGATTGCGTTTTGTATGTTGTTTGTCGTATTACTGTGTCTCGATGTCTTGACTAACCTTGGAGTTACGGCAAACCTTTGGTTTTTATATTGTCTGTTTGTGAGCAGGATCAGACATTACAAGACTTAAATGATGGTTTTAGTGATTCATGTCCTGTCAATGCATTATCAGAACTTATTGTTTTTATTCAAAGTGATAATATGTTGACTTAGATCAATGTAGACCTATATTTTTAAATCCCCATTGCTATGCAACAGATGGCCTTGTACTCAAAACAAAGCTTAGGTAGGGTCTGTGTGGCAGGCGCATGGTTCAAAAGGGTTGTACTTACTGTCTTAATTAAGCATAGGTGTTTTGGGCGTAACATGCAATAAACCAATCAGAGTGTCATCTCCCATTCCCTTTAAAAGCTAGGCGCGTTTGTACCTTGGCGAATTGCTATTATGATGGCAGATTTGCTAAGCAGGAAGGAGAGATTTTCAGGAAAAGAAAATGATCTACCTGTGTGTGTGAAGTGAAAGCGCACAAGCAGATCGTATTTGGCAACATTCATAGTGTGCGCGCTGTGCATGACCCTAGGCTCAAGATAGCAAAATGCCAAGAAAGCACCTGAACACACCTCCCTGTAAGACCAGCACACCCATGGGCGCACAGATGGGCGCAGGTGCATTTGCTATTTAAACGATGTGTGCGTTCAACGGGAAATTGACAACTGCGTCTGTCTTAAACTAGCAAAGATAATATGTGCCGAGGCGGGTGTAAGATAGGGCCTGAGATGTGAAACGCAAGCTGTTTCGCAAAATTGTTTAACAAGTCCTTGTCATAGGCTGGAAGGTCAAGGGCTTTTCAGTTTAGTCTTTGTCTGTTTTGATTTCCCTCCCATACGAGGTCAAGAGGATTACAGACGCTGGATTTTGATTGCGAGGACTTTTTGACTCTGCTCTGCTCAGAATGTGGGGATATTTTAAGCATCCTGACGTAACAAGATGCCAAAGGGTGTCACCGGCCCCCAGTGCCAGGCAGTTTATTTTGTTCTCCTGTTCAGAGAAGCTTGAGAAAATCTAGTAATGAAAGCGTGAAGTGCTGTAGACAGGTCTGCCGCTGGTTGTATTTCTGGTAGTGTGTTGGAAGCAGTTTGGTAAATATCAGTCACACAGACCAGTGTCATGTCCTAAATCGCTGGTTTAGAGTATATAAAATTCAGTACTGGCCAAACATATCCTAACATCTAAAAAACATTGCTTTTGGGATGGGTAAATTACATTCACAAACCAAAAAATAAAACTCCAACCCCTTTCCATGAATACATAAGAATCAACTGCACTACAAATTCAACTCTACCACAACCATTTACTTAATCAGTCATATTTGTTGTATGTAAGGAAATGGACGTCACCTAAGTGGCACAGATTATGTGGTCTGCAGTTGCATGGGCAGCATGGTTTAGGGTTGTAGCTATTTATAGCCATGCACATGTGCTGAGTTCTACAAATAAGTTTCTCAGGAGCTCTATGCTGTTTGAATGCTGGGGTGGACTGTTGGCTTGCACTGTGCTCAGACTGTAGACAAAGTAGGCTACACACAGACCATAAAAACGTCAACCTTCATACTAAACTGTCTACTGTGTGTCAAGATTTCAGTGTTGTTTGTTATGTCATTGTTAAAAGAAGCAATGCACTTGAATGTGCTCATTTACAGTTCTCTGTTAATTACAGAAAGTACACTAAATAACAATGCCTGCTTAAATACTACCAGTTCAACTTCCTATCATGGGGTACATTTTAAAGGCTTCAATTCAATTCAAAATTTTCTAGGCAGCCCCAAGGTTTTAAATGTCAAGAAGTTGAAATTTAATACGAGAGAGATGTGGTTAGTCAGGCTTTCGTGATCCTTCAGAAGTTCCAAGCTGTTGGTTTACACATTTTTAAACTGTAATCTGAATTTAAAGTAATAATCTTAATTTAAAGTAAGAATGTTAAAACATCATAAGAAAATATGTGCATTATTCCTAAATACTTAAAGCATTATAGTGAAGCGCTCTCATGTACCGTATGTAGTTCTAGTTGTTGTCAATTGTCACAATTTGGAGGCTCCGGTATATGCAAACCTTTGTAATGAAATAAACATAATACACTTAGCAATGATGATGGGTTAATGTTAGAATTAGAAAAAAGTCCATGAGTATGTAACCAGAGCCTTAGTCACTGTTTAGCGGCCATATCTCTGCTCCAAACTTTTTCAGAGACTTCTTGATACAGCAGCTTTACTATTGCATAAACAACTTACCTTCGAACCGTAACTGATTTAACTGATAAAGTGATCATATTGATCTGATCATATGTCATTGTTATGGGGGCCGAGCTGCCTGATATCTGATCTTTACTAATATTTACTACTGCTTTCATGTTACGACAAAATAACATTTTTTTTTAATTAATTTTTTGGGCTGATATCAAACCAGACTTTATTGTCACTCTTTATTCTCATTAAATCCTCAAGAGGGCACCATACTATTAAACGCCCTCATTTTTAAGAAGCACAGGTACAGAAATAAGAGCATGTTCAAACCTGCTTCCTAGTTCTGCTTCACAGTTTTCACACCACCTGACATTGGCAGATGTTGATCTGAGTCTAATAAGTTTGCCAGTTATCTGTAATCTGTGCATTATGTCAAGTACATAAGCCTATTGCTTACCACGTCTGATAGGTGGCTGATGATACTCTCGTTCAGCTCCCTTCCTTTCCTCCGGCTGGAGGGTTTCCTGGAATTCTCAGCCAATCTATATTAATGAGTTTCTCAGGAGAGGTTTATATATTATTCAGCAAAGCTTAGATATGGGCATTTGAAACAAAATGAGTGTCCTATTGCAGGCCACACTGCTTTATTACTCTGTGATTTAGCTGTGACACACAAAAAAACATCAGCAATGACAAAGCAGTTTTGTCAGATTACTTTTTTTGGATTATTTTTTGATAAATGTTTTGTCAGACTTGGATGTGATATGCTGATGTGCTGCTTCCTTAATGTAATATTTGGCTTTGTGTCAGGCCTTGATTTAGATGTGTAGACCATCATACAGAATAATTGTCAGAGCAACCCATTTTCCAATTCTCAGCAGCTTTTAGACATGCGTTATTTTTAGATGAACTAAATGCAAGAATCTTTAGAGAGTACAGTTACAGGGCTCTTAAAGGACAATTCCGGCACAAAATGAACCTAGTTGTTAATAACACATGGGTACTGAGTCGACTGTTCTCTGGGATGTGATTTCATGCTAATCGAATGTGGCCAGTTTTAGCGCAAACCCTAATTAGCTTATAACGCTAATCGTTGGGGCATGCGAAAAGTAAAAAGAAATCGCTATTTCTAAACCACTAACAGGGCTCAAAATAGCACCACACTTCCACGGTAACATGATGAGGGTCCATACATGTAAACCAAACCATTGAGAACTTTATAAGTGTACAGAAAGTTTATTAAAAAGCTGTTCATAAAGACAGTACTGTTCGGTATACAGACAGGCGCCATTTTGGGAAATCTGACCAGTCGAACGACAAACGCCGTGCAACCAGTAACCAGTAACATAGCTCAAGCATGGCGTTCCTTCAACTGGACCTGCATACCGAACGGTACTGTCTTTTTAATAAATAGAATGATAAAATGTCTGTACGCTTGGTTTACTTGTATGGACCCTCATCATGCTACCGTGGAAGTGTGGTGCTATTTTGAGCCTTGTTAGTGGTATAGAAATAGCTAATTCTTTTTACTTTTGCGTGCCTTGCCGACTAGCGTTCTAAGCTAATTTTGGTGGTTTGCACTAAAACACATCACATTCGATTAGCATTAAACCTATCCCAGAGAACTGTCGACTCTGTATCCATGTGTTAATAACCCCTAGGTTCATTTTGTGCGGAATTGTCCTTTAAGGTACCTCCCCTATTCTGGAAATGCTTGTTTCAGGCTGATAATTCAAAATCCTGCAGTATGTTCTTCATATAGACTTTTTCTTCACTGGAATCCCACAACTTAAGGCAACAAAGTTTTAGTTTTCTATAACTTTCCTATGTTACTAGTATGCTCCGTATAATACTTTTTTTCTTTTTTTCTTATTTGTCTGAAAGTTTAATATCTTCCATGGAGATTTCATTGTGCTGTTGTTGTTTTTTGTGTCGTATCACGAAGGGTGTTGATTGTAATTTGCCTGGTTGTGTTCTTAGTTGTTTCTGCAGAGGTAAACATTGTGGTGAGTCTTGGCAGATGCTCAATAGAAAGATGATTAACTGAAATCTTTTGCAAACTTGAAAATCAAGGTCTATAGCTGGACATATTGCTCAAGATATATTAAAATGAATTATTGAAGAATTGAATGAATGAAATGATGGTACATTGCTCTTAAATTGCAGCTTGAATAAACTGTATCGGTCTGTATCTTAGTGTTAGTTGGAATCATCCAGAAACATGTTAACAAGGAGCCTTTTTTTTTTTTTTTTTCAAGTTTCTATAAAAGAAGCATCGTTTTTTCTCTGTGGTTTTGAGTGCTGCTGCTAGATAAACACTCAACTGGGTGGAATCTCAAAATAGTGAGTAGCCATGGAAAACCTGACAGGACTCGTTCCTGATGCTTGATGAGAAAGGGAGTCGCGGCTTCCCTAGAGGCTGGTAGGCAGGCAGGCAAGAAGAAGGAGACTGTTACTGCTGCCACAGTCGCTTATCCACATGGCATCTGTCTACCTGAACTACGATCCTCTCGACAGCCCTCAGGAGCTAGTGCAGAGCATGAAGTACCTGCTGAAGGCTGAGAGGGAGCATAGAGCTCACCTGGTAACTCTAATGTGCTGCATGGGTCAGTATTTATATTGCTGCTGCTTCTTCCTGTCATTTCCTTGACAGGTTAGTCATGTCTGAGCTTGCTCATTACTTAGTTGTTTATTAGTACGTAAGCCTTGAGCAAAACATCCTCTGTAACTGAGGATTATTAAAGGGAGGAGGTAATCTGTGTTGTTTGTCCTGTTATTTTCCAGAGTGTTGTCATTAGCAGCATAGTAAATGTGACTTAGGACAGATCGTAATATAATTGATTGTACATGTGAGTTTTTTGGTGTTCACTGAGGTTGATTTAAAAGAGTTGTCAGGCTGACTGAGAGACATGGAAGCCATGGAATACGTCACATCTGTGACACAGAATAGAGGCCAATCTGAAGGAAGAGTCTAGCATTTAAAATACAAGAACATAATGTTGACGTGAAAACATAAAAATGCAAGTGTAGTTTTTATTTTTCTAATCTAAGTGTAGTTTTTTTTTTTTTTTACCTTTTAGTATACTGTTAGAAATTTTTTGATTTTGAGAAAATGTGTGTAATCAGTTTCCTTCTCCTTTTTATTTGCTTCCATTTGTGTCCTGGTTTATGTCACTGGCTGCATGAAGTCTGGTTGCTATGGTAATTAGAAGCAAAAAAACAATGTGGTCAAGAGCATGCAGGAGAGTGATGTCATTTCAGCCTCTGGGAAATGACACACTTCTTTACAGCCACTTCTGGGACCTATGGTATTTAGATGTCGATACTTTTCTGCACCACTTTCATTAAAACTATAAATCCAAAAATAACATGTATGACATAAGTCTGTACAGCAGGAAGCAACATATTAGCTACAAAAATGAACTGCTAAATTCTTTAAAACGTAAGTAAAGAGCGTTAAATGGTTGACCCATTAGTAAAGAACTGCACTAAAAACTAACACTAAACATGAGAGGCCACAAAACAGGCTTTTACAGTGCAAAATTGGGCTTGTCTAATGACAACCTTCTTCAAAAGAGATTTCTGTTGCCCAAACACCTCTATGGTGATTGCTTTACATGTAAAAAATATTCACAGCATGCATTTTTTCTTTGTTCTATCTCTTCTTTAGATGAAAGAGACAGAGTGCAGAAGAAGACATTTACAAAATGGATAAACCAGCATCTGCTGAAGGTAAGAACACATTGGTGATAGCATCCTTTTTCTGTTACCATGTCAAATTCAGAATTTCTGTATGTGAAAACTGATCTTATCCATTTGTGTCCCATGTATTCCTATGGAAACTATATTCATTAATACACCAGTGAAACCTTAATAATAGGTCAGATTCCAACTTTTCTTCCCCCTACAACAATCCGCAAACTATTTTCCTCTAACATAAACAATCCATTAGAGAAGAATTGGCAGTGATAACAATTACCACTTTCCATGTTGGGTTACAACATGCTAACATTCCTCCCCAGATATTATTAAAGCTTGTTACAAGTCATTTACCATGACATACTGTATGCTCTTGCTCTGCTGCAGCGACAAGTTGTCTTTTGTTGTCAGAAATTTGAATCGCTTACTGTGGCGCTTCATGTGTGTGTGGAATTTAATAAAACACTTTAGCAGACAGACAAGCACTGGCAAGTCTCATCTAATAGGCCTTTGTACAAAATGCATCACCACCTTGTAATCATGCGTAATGTTATACTTTATAAGATCCATGCATCAGTGCTGCATTAATTATTGCTGTTACTACAAATTACACTAATGTCTCTGATGACAAAGGCATAAACATGTAGTTATGTGATATATAAATTAAGGGGATTTCATTCATTCATTTACTTTACTACTATTAATGTGCATGAAAAGCAATGACATAAAATGATCTGCCCAATGGTATTGATATAGATGCGTTAGTTGAGGCCATGAGTCCTATAAATGGGAGCGAGTAGCTTGCCAGATAGAGATGAGCAGCAGCAAATATGGCTAAGGCCTCCTGCACACTGCCTGCGTGGCGTTAGCGTGGTGTTTATGTTGCGTGTCAGTTGTGTGGCGGCTGCTTGACGTTTTCTTTGTCTTTGCACACCAGAAAAGTGTCTGACGCGGCGCTGCTGCTTCTCGTCTTGTCTGTACACATGTATGTTTCCCATTGATAAAACGACATATGGGGAGAGAGTTGTGGAAATGTACTGTACTTAAGCAGTAGTAGACTTCATGTTAAAAATATGTACTGACTTGATAACAGCAAAGACAGCGTCGGCAGTATTGACAACAAAAATAGGCTACAGAATATTTTGCTCTGTATTGACCGGTGCAATATTTGAATTATCAATAATTATTTATTATCATTTTTTAAATTACATTTATATCTGCATTTATGTCAAAACCTAGAGACCTTCAATCATCAAAATGTCATTTATTAAATGTATTCATAACATATTAACATCTTTTTGTATTCTATTTTGCCTGGAAACGCTTCCAATACGCTTGCATGTCGCATGAAAAATAGACAATCGGTCCTATTTCTAGTATGCCCGTGTTTTCAAGCCGCGTCTGACACGTGCGTGTCACGCAGGCAGTGTGCAAGCTCTAACCTGTTAACATGGGAGCTGAAGTAAAAACGGATACGCCACGCAGGCGTTTTAAGACTCAGGAATTCCCAAATATAAATAAATTGGTGACCAAATGAGCAACGAAAGCAATGATAGAAGTTCAGTTATTTTTGAATAAGCTGATTCAGCAGAGACAGTTTTCAGAAAGTCCATTCTGGCAAATACATCACCACGTTTGTTGTAAAATGTGTTTTACAGGTTTTTCTAAAACCTATGCTTAAACTAATTTGATTGAGTGGTTGTAAGAAAGAAACCTTCTCATCAATGGTTGAGTAGTAGTTAAGAATGGGAGAGACTTTCATGGTTGCTGGTACAGTTTAACCCTCATAGATCTCTTCTTCAGAAATTTAGATTATGGTTTAATAACTGTGGTCAGATATTTGAAAACACGATGTACAATAGTTTAATGGATGGTATAGGTATAATGAACTGTCACCAAGAACATTTGTGCTAATAACAATAAGTCATTATAGTATTTGATTTTATTCTGTATGTCAAGCAAGGCTTGTATTTTCCAAGTCTATGCAAGTTGACTTTCATATCATTTTGACTGATATAAATAGAAGGTAAAAAAAATCAATCAAAGACTAATTGTATGCTTAGGAAAACGGGTGGCAGTCGCGTGGAGTATATTAAACTAAGCAGTTTGTGTCCACCACTTTGGTCCTGACTGAAAAATCTCAAAAACTAATTGCTGACTCTTGTGATGCCTAGACTTATATTACATGACCACTCTTTTCCCCCCAACCGTGTTGTATTTATTGTTTTGCTCCTGAGGGTATTTTTGTGTTCTTTGATCATCATCTCTCCATTACTACATGTAAAGGACCTGAGCATGTGTGTGTAATTCAGCCCTGTGTGTAATGTGTGTAATAACAACAGAGTGTAAATTGTAATATCCCTTGTGGGATTAATAAAGTATAGATTATTATTATTATTATTATGAAAGTGTGTGTAGGGGCCATAAAACTGTCCTGAAGGGTCAATTTAAGGGTCAACCTGTTTCATGAGGGATGCATTATGTAAACTTTGTCACAACTGAAATAAAAAGAAATAAGATTTTATGTCTATAGTACTGCAATAAAACATGACACATGCAAAAAGAAACAGAAATGTGAGTATAAAAACAATATTCTCTGTACTGTAGTTGTTTGACCGTGTTGAACTTGAGTTGATGGTTTAATTTGAATATTTGCGTTTTACTTCAAGTTTGACGGTCAGATTCAGGAATCAGAGGTGCTGAGTAATAGTCAGGGACCTGCTTTGTTGACCCAATAACATAAGGGTGCAAGTCTATTTTGGCTCCACAGCTGTGGCTGCTATCTGGGATTACAGTGCTGAAAGCCCTGTGTGAAAGCAGGTCAACGGGCAGCAGGGTGATTACAGAGGTGCGGTATTTAGGACAGGAAGGAGAGATGGGCATACAGGACGGAGAAAGACTTGCACCGGAGTTTTTAAGTGCCTTGCTCAAGTATTTAGATAAGGTGTCCCAATGATATCATGTGTGTGTTTTCATAATGTGTGTTTTATTCTACATTTGTTTCAGTTTGAGGGAACTCCTGAGGAAAAAAGAAATGCAAGTTTGTTGTAAAATGTGTAAAACAGGTTTTTCTACAACTAGGCTTAAACTGAAACTGAACACCAAATTGATTGAAAGTGTAAGAATGTGAGAGACTTTCATGGTTCCTGGTATAATCCTCAAAGATATTTTCTTTAGAAACTGAGATTATTATGGTTCACTAACTGTGAAAACACCATGTACAGTCATTGTATAGCTATGTTTCTTACAATCAACAGTCATCAATGAAAAATTGTGTTAATAACAATATTTGCTCACATTTTGCTTTCTTTGTTATGTCGGTAGGTACGAAAGCATATAAATGACCTGTATGAAGACTTACGAGATGGACATAACCTGATCTCACTGCTGGAGGTTTTGTCTGGAGACACATTGGTGAGTTAACGTTTTTCTATTGTTTTATTTTCCGTGGTCAGTATTTCTAATATAAATAGAGAGAAACAGTACTCAAAAGAAACAAGGTTTGTCAGAACCACTGATAATGTTTTGGTACATGTGGACATGATCCTGTTGAGTTCTTAAAAAAAATGTCATTTGAGATTAGTCTTATGAAATCACAAAATATTCAGATTGCCATTAGACACCAATAATGAAAATAAGCAATGCATTCCTCTTCCCGTAGAGCAATCTATCACACCTTTGCATGACAGAGGCACTTGCCTTCCTTTTCTCTGACTTGCATAACTGATGGAAGGAGGGGATCCTGGGATTTGAGGTTCTGTAATCAGATCTGCTGTGATTTTTACATCCACCAAAACTCATTCAATAAAGTTAAATTTTTTTAAACTGTAAACAGGTTTTGAACATTTTACAAGACTATTTTGTTTCCTTTTTTTGTTTCTTTTTCATTATCCATTCTAGGATATCTATGAAATTGACTGATGTTTGATAAGTCGTGTTGTGTTATTAGATACAGATACACTGAGGGATGGGGCACTTTGTGCCACAGTAGTAGTGTTCAAGTAGCGACATACTTAAGTGGGATCATAAATACGGTGATTACAGCAAAAGTTGTTGTCTTTCACTCAACAAAATGTTAGCTAGGAAAAGCTAGCAACAAGGAAAACTAGCTCGGACTAACTAGGAAAACTAGTTCTTGGCCACAGATAATCAGTTATTAACAAAGTTTAACTTGCTAACTAGCCTTTCTAACGCACTAACTGCCAAAGGCTACTTTCATTCTTTATTTGGATCTCCCATTGCACAAGCAAGAGCTAGGCTTGGCTATAGGAATTTCACGGTCAATACTGCTTACGAGCTGCAGTGAAATCCAAGAGCACAGCCTAGCGCCGTTTCCTGTCATCTATATTACAATAAGAAACATAAACTGCAAGTGTGGAATATCCCATCCAGGCCACATGGATACAGTATGTAGAACGGCACCAATGTATTTGTTGGGACAACAAATTAAAAGCAAATTACTACAGACGTTCCTGTGCTTGTTTCCACGGGTGAAATTTATTTAAATATCACAATTACATGAGCAGTTATTTAAGACTCTGTATGTAAAATTGCTGTGGGTTCTCTGCTGGTCGTGACTGTGTCCTGAACTTTTTCCAAGACCAACATTGCTGCACGTTCAGTCTTTATGAGAATACCTTTTTGCAAATATTAACAGACAATTACTGCACCTGACAGTAATAAAGTAATTACAATGAACAGTGTTTCTTTTGACTGCAGGAAGCTGTGCAGTTATGATGATTAAAAACAGCTGGAATTATTGTTCTGTCTAAACTTGAAGTTGATTGTTTCTTGGTGTGGAACACTTTTCAGATACAAAGTAACCTAAAACTTGTCACATACAGTATGAATGAGTGTACTTGTACTGTGTTAATCCAAGTGCCCAGTAGGTTATTTTACATCTGTAAATTTAACCAAATGGTTAAAAGGATTGTGGAAATTGTCATCTTATACAATAGTATAATTTTATTTGTAGAAATGTAGAAATAAACTTAGTTGAAAGTAACTTTTTTATAATGAAATGCAACAATATGTTCGTGATGGAACACATTTTTTTGCAAACTATAATGCAAAATTGTCAGGTATACACTGTAATATTGTTAGCAAACAATGTCCATATTACATATTATTTTAACTAAAAATAGGATACTGTCATGATGTTTAGTCTTTGTTTTGTGGCATTGTTCTAGCAGGATGGAGCCTTTTTTTTAATTTTTTTACTTTGTTCATGGGGAATCATAAGGGCATCAATTCTATATAGTTTAGTATTATGTTCACATATAGAGCACATAGCTGCACAGTGTATGTAGCAGTAGTACTCTGGCCTAAGACAGGAGCTACTGCATGTTAACCAGCAGGCTATTTGAAGTATTATTTAATTTCTATGTTAACATGTCATTATTTCATCTTATAGTAAAGTACCTTAATACAGTCTTTGTGCAGTCCTGTGCTCCATAATGTTATCATGCTGTGATGGCCCTTACTGAATTTATACTGCATGTCTTCCTAAGCAAGGAGCCCTAGCAGTTACTCCCTCCTTCAGTGTGACTAACTTTCATCCTCTATAAGCTATCTATTTTCTGTTTACATCCTGTCTCCCTTCTACTTTCCCCCTCTTCTATTCTCCACTCTATGATTGGTTTCTGTCCATTGTCTAACTTCCTTTTGATTTGGCCGCCGTGTGTGTCCATGTCTTCCTTTCTTTCCCATGTGTTGCCTTTTCGGTGATAAGCCAAGGGAGCGTGATTTTCTGAAGACTTTGCGGTTGGTGAGTGGGACAGACGCATGTGCAGTTGAGCAGCATGGAGACACGGTGGATGATGATGATAAGGGGGTACGTGTGGCTTGCCCCTCCACCCCCTTTTAACAAACTAATTCAGAGTTGTGTGGTGGCCAGTTAACAGGAGTGTAGAAACAATCCCACAATATGATTTGTCTTTTTGTAGTCTTGCATAATTGCACTAGGAGATATTGTAGTTCTTCTATATGCTTTCAGAGTATTGTTTCCTTTTTTTCCCAATTTAGCAAAATTTGTGATTTCTGTGTTTCCTAATGCCACTTCTTCTGATCAGAAAATAATGTCAGAATCCATTATACATGACCAGATAATACTGATGATGATGCAGCTAAATGATCTAAAGACCCAGGCATCTTCATACTGAAATTTTCTTTTTGAGCATGCATCAACGATACATTTGGTACGATGCAATAAATTGTTGAAATTGCCCGTAATGCTTGGGTCTTTATATTCATCTCACTAGCTTTGCCAATCATTGAGCCATACATTTAAAGTGCTCCAAACCTTCTTGAGCATCAGGACATTTTTCATCTGCTGCTTTTTGGGTATCTTAAAGCCTCAAGAGCTCTTCATAAGTGTATGCGATTCACAGAATGAAAGCTGTGGGAGATGGGTTTATTAAATATTGTTGCTTTGCTATTGAGATGAGCGGGATTCCTCTCTCAGCTATCATTAACTTAGAAATATGGCTGAATGCAGCACTAGTCTGTTGCTGCTGCATCCTGGCTTCAATGCATTTTCCATTTCATTACCTCATGCTGTGGCCCTTTACTGTCAGTGTGTATTTGCCACAAGCGATTGGATACTTGTTCGAACAATGCAGCATTCTGCTATCATTTTTAAGATTTACATTTAGTGTCTACAGCACAGCAAACCAAATGTATTATTGTGTTTTTTTGTACACTTTAGCTGTGAGAGTGTGTTAACTAGCAGGTTTTCTTGGTTTGTTATTACACGTTAAGAGAAACATTTCTAGAGATGCAAATGGTGGAAAATGTTCTGTACATGCACAGATTTTGAATGGGATTGCAGAAATGTCTACTCTTTTTTTTTTGGGTAGAGCTTATTGTGCATTCTTTGAAGTCTTTACCTCACCAGATCAGCGGGTAAGAACCTGGAAGCATGTCCTGTGTCCACCATGTTACTAATCATTGTTTAAATGTGTCCTCTGATATTGAGAAAAAACTGATTACCATGCATGGCCCCTCGTCCCTCTTTATGTCCACAGCCTCGGGAGAGGGGGAGGATGCGCTTCCACAGACTCCAGAATGTACAAATAGCACTAGATTATTTGAAGAGGCGGCAGGTAAGGATCAATCCAAGCACGCTGTGAAATTTGTTCTGTCACACTTTTCATTGGTATACATTGGAGCCAACATTTTCATAAACCTTTAAAAGTTTAGACTGCAGGTCAAATAAATATTTCTCCCTTTCCCGTTTTCAACGATTCATAGCAGTATTCAACTGAAAGTCCACGTAATTAAATAGGAATTTTCACACTTTGAGGAAGCAATTATACAAAAGATTACAGCTGAACAGCACATTAAAATAAAAAAAAAGTAAATATATTAGATTTGTATAGAGATTTGTTTACACGCTAACCACTAAGGCAGGCAAATGTAAGCAAAGGTACATTTAACTGAAATGGGAATGCAAGTGGCACACTGTGTCTGAATATTTAAGAGACACGGTGCCACATTGTGTGGGACAACCCCATTCAGTGGTGATTTACTCTGCCTATTCTCCAACACTCTTGGACTCGTGGCCATGTTCCTTGAAAATAAAAATTCAGTCTCCACAAATGGTAATGGCAGCATTTAAGGAGCGCCGACTACAAATCCCATCAGTGCGGTTTTAGAGAGCTTTGATTGCCCTCCCCTCCCCCACCACTCAGGATGTGATGAAGAACACAGCCTGGCTGAGCCGTAGCCAGATGTGACGTAAGGCTTGAGACAAAGGAATCATAGATGGTCACAAATGAGTTGTTCTATTGTTTTAGCAGCAGTACATATCAGACACATTGATGCACCTTCTGTAATCAGTAAATGTTTAATAACCTAACTGTTTAAACTTCCTTAAATCTCCTCCTGCAGCTTATTGATGGTAATTATTACAGATAATCGGGCTGGCACTAGTTGAAAACATGATCCATTAAAATAAGAATGTGTTTAGACACTGATTTTCTCTATTAGGTTTTTTGCAAATTCATTAAATGCACATACCTTTTCACTCCGACATGATAGAACAGTCCTAGCAGGTTTATAGCATTTAATTAGTAGCAAGCATTCATTCTCTCTATCATCTCAGACCAACAGTGTTCCCGATATAATATAATGACTGTTGTGCCACCTTGTGGTGCTTGAAAATAAGACAGGCATATGAGTCAATATAGACAAAACACAGATACACTTATGCTTTGTAATAATACACAAATAAATATAAAGACGATAATACCATATTGTAAAAACTCAAGAGCAGGGTTTGCACACTTTAGAGATTTTGTAAATATGCAATATGTGAATGATAATGTGTTTCCTGTCATCAGGTCAAACTTGTAAACATCAGGAATGACGACATTACAGACGGCAACCCAAAACTGACCCTGGGATTGATCTGGACCATTATTCTGCACTTTCAGGTCAGCGTTGTCATCTCATGGTTTGGTAATTATGATTTTAATAGGCAAGAAAGTAGGATTTTAGGATTTATCACTCAGATACTGGATAATTACTCACTTTCATTTGTAAGTGATGAGTTCATACTACTAATAAGGTGTTAATCTTAAACTTGTGTGTATCTTTACATCCTACTCCATGTTGATATGTTGGAAGTATTCTTCATGCACATGAACTTCAAATTAGCAATATTTCTTTCTCTCAAACATCTGATTTGACAGAAACTACCATGCAGAAAGTTTTGGTTTTGCAGTAGGACTTTTTTTTATATATATATATATATTTTTTTTTTTAATGAAAAAGCCTATATGAGATACCTTTTGTCTTTTAGTTTTGGGATTGAGTTGCATAATAGTGTGTCAAATGCACACCAGATTAATGCATTTAAAGTGATTCTACTTTTGACCACAAGGTGTCAAAGCTGTGCAGCATAGATCATGCTGAATGATATTGCTGTTTTACTTACTGAGGATTACATTGTAATATATGATGTTAGTGTTTACCTGGCTTACTTTAATTCATGTTTGATTTAGCTTGAGTTGTTACAAGTCTATGTTTGAATGCTGCAGGAAATGGCTTGGAAATTTAAAACAATAGAAAAGTATTGTACTCTGTGTAGTCCTTTATTTCCCAGAATCCACTTAGTTTACTGTTTTTTTGCAAGAAGAAAATCATTCTGAACATCTGTACACAAATTAGGACAACCAAGTTTTGCTTTTTGGAGAGTTGTGATGGTTTTCAAGATTGTGCTCTAGGCTGAGTTTATGTTTCTCCTGAATGTCCTGAAACATTTTGAATGCCAAGAGAATCCAGGTGTCCACCAAAGTGTCTATCCAAACTCCAATAGCATGCAAAAACTCCATACTTTAACTACTTCTCACTCACGCTCTTGCTTCCCTTCTCTCCCTCTCTCTGACTGTCTTGCATTAGATTACTAATATCTTTGGCACATGCCTTATTGACTCAGTGGTTGGTTAGGGACAGGAATATTGTACTAGTCTTTCACACTTGCAGAATGATCGAGATGGCACTGAGTTAGTATACTATATTAGAACAAGAATACATCTGTCTGAACACCCTTGATGAAATAATGGGGATAAAGTAGGTAATGTAATTTTGCCTGAGCTTGCTGACAGGTTGCGTCAGTGATGATGCCAACACCTGCTGCTGTCAGTCTCACGCAAGCCCTTGAGCAGCAATGGGCCTGTTTCTTCTTGATTTAGGGGATAGCAGAGAAAATGTGGCCTTTGGCTTTATTATATAATCACAGCTGACAGCAGATTGGCATGTATGAACTGTTTTTATGTTACATGCTTGAATATAACTGGCTCTGCCTGAAGTACAGGGGTGGTTTTGGGGACATATTTTATGAGTTTTCTTAGTGCTGCAGGCAATTGTTTTTTTAATATTAACTTATATAAACTAAGAGTACTGACAGGGTGTGTGTCAATCTGCTACCTCGTAGCTGGTTCAGTGATTCTCTGCTGAAGGTTTGTTAGAGTGTTTCAGACTATTGTTTGACCATGTCTGTACAGATAAGGTGATTTCATCATACAACGCCACCGCTATTCTTCACAGTTGTGACCACGGTGCATTTTGACCTGGGACATGGTGTTGAGTGAAGTGTTTATTTTAGTATACCTGGTAACATTGCACTGTAGTCATGTAGTTCTATGCTTGTTTATCTCCTTTGTTTGTTACCGTCTCTGTGACGTCTACTGCTCTGTACGCAAACAGAAAGTCATGATTCATTCATTTCATTCATTCACTGATGGGGGAAAATAACCCTGTACCAATCGAATATTTAAATAATTTTAAAAGCTATAAATCATAATTTTACTGAAATATAACATGTATGTACAAACATAATCTAATGCTGTATTATTTGATAGTTTTACCATAAGCTGTCCATAAGTATGTGTGTGAGTAATCAGTACACTGTAGTTGGAACTGGGTTTGCTGTCAGGTGACTTTGACCTTCAGAAAAACTTTGTTGGCGTCCAAATATTGTAAGCTGACAGTAGCACCGTCTTATTTTTAGTTGAGCTGTGCGGTGACATTAAAGTTATTTACCCTTTCACACACTACTTATTTCTAGTTTTGCCATGTAATACTAATAAGTATTGGTTGATTCCCCTACAGTGAACCTTTTTCCCCATGCGGTCAGGCAATGTTATATAATACTTGCTGCAATGGTTTTTATGTATTGAGTCACTTCCTGGTCAGAGCATTTGCCCCCTGTGAACTGTGGTGGTGGTGATCTGTTCACATAATAGTGTTTGTTTAAACCATTGGATTTAAGCCCCACCTCTGGCTCCGCTATTGTGCGTATCTTGATTAATAGATAAAGTGAAAGCACGTTGTTGTCCAGCTCGGATTTGACTCTGCTTCTGCTGCTCTCTATGCTGTTCTGTTTTTCAAAGCCTTTCTGACTGGCTGGGACTCTGTCTGGTTCACTCAGCCAAACTTGCTGAGCCAAAATTTCTCACAGCATAATAAGTGACTATCAGCTTGCATCCACTTGCAGTCTAAACCTTGTCCCCTCCATCCGTCATTACAGACACAAATAATAGCAAACTTAAGAGGCGTCTGTGACGTGCACAGGTTTACTATGTAGATGAAGCAGTCTACTTGGCACAAAACAGGTCTGTCCACAAGTCTTCCGGTCTTGCTCAGCTGAGAACTATAAGCACATGAGCCATGTCTGCGTATGCATTTATGGTGTTTGTGCTGGATTAGTTAAGCCAGAGAAATGTTTCAAAGGTCAGAAAAGATTCCAGTGTCACAGGAGGGACTCAAGAGAGAGCACGCAGGAAAGACAGAAATGCAGTGAGAGTGAGCGAGAGAGACAGAGAGAGCGAGGGACAGAGGGAGATAGAGAGAGAGAGAGAGACAGGCTGACCAGTTCTCAGCTGTGAGTCAACGAAAGGAAAAAGTCAACTCTGCTTTGAGTGAAGGGAGCTTTGTGTCTGACTGCCGGCTTGTCTGATACTGTTTATTGTGTGGGAGTTGCACATCGTGAACATGGCTTTCTGTCAATGGGACAGTTGCTCTTCAGATCAAGCGGAGCTTACCGGATACTTTGGCTGAAAACAGCTCAGTGTCAATGGGTAAGAGACTGTATGACTGTCAGCCATGGGAAACATATGTGGCTGTGTTCGAGGCCCTAAAGAGGAATGCTATGTTGACCCCAAGAAAGCTCCACTGAGCTTAGAATCTAAAGAACACAAAGGGCGCCGCTATTTTCAGAGGAAGAAGAGGAAATCAGAAGACTTTCAGCCTGCTGGATCTCTCAGGAGTCCTGGACGTGAGGCAACTGAGGCCATCTGCAGTAGTGCAGAGGCTCAAGATGGCCCAGATGGAAATGCAATGGAGTCCCAAGCAGAGCTGGATAAATCATCAGAGGTGGAGATGCATCTATCCAGGCAGGACAGCATCAGTACAGGCATCTATGTTGGAGAGGTACCAGTTTTAATCCTTAGAGATCCCTGTAATCAATCAACTAAGAGGTTAGTTTACAGGTCAGGAACGTTTTGCACAGAGCAGACAGACGATGACAGAAGCCGGTCCATTATAAAAGGAAAGCTTTGCTGTATTAACACAACTTCCAGATGCGTCTCAGCTAAGGATGGTCGTCTACAGAAGCTGCTACAGCGCCAGTTAAGGAAGGCTGTTAGCTTTGGAGCAGTGGAGCACAGGCTATGGACTCTGAGGGGTAATGGCAGACCTCGGAGTGAGGAAACGTTTGCCAAGATAATATGGGGCTCTCAAGCAAATAGGAGGAGGAGACGGAGGGCCTACTCCTGCTCTGGTTACGTAGAACATCTTCCAGCTCCTGCCAAATGTATTTCCACCCAACACGAGGTAAACTTAGTGTGTTATTTAAAGCCATTATTGGTGTGATTCAATAGATTAATAAGGGCATTTGATTGGGTTATAATGTAACATGAAAATTGCATGGCTGGTGTTAAAATCATGGACGTTAAGCACTGTGGTGAAAATATTTGCTTAATAAAACACTTCTTTAGAGTATCACCAGTTCACTGTTAAACTAATTTTCTCATTATTACATCATTTTATAAGCCATGGTCAGCATGGTCCATTGTGCAGATAGAGCATTATGTCATCACTGAGCTGTCTTTTCTGTCTGTGTTCCCTGTCATTCTCATGAATCACATGTTATAGAATGTATTTACACAACAGGCACCACCTGTGCAGAAGATTATGAACTTTGGCTGCATAATTTGGCATAATTTACCTGAAACCTCTGTTCAGATGTATATTTAGAGACAAGAACATTATGTTGACATAGAATATTTTGGTCAAAGCCCAACCAATGTATGACAGGTGTTATACAGCATCAGGAAAAAATAATAACTTAGATTTTAGAGCTTACTGTAAGATCCGTCACTCACCTTTGGAGTAATAGCAGGCTGTATTTTTCAGTTTTAGTGGTGGGGCTTTGATTTTGTTGAGTACATTCAGAACAAATAAATATGTCTTATTGTATTCATTATCTTAATTAGTACTATCACTAGAACAGTTTTGTATATTAAAGTGATTACTGTGGGTTAATAAGGAGGTTGAAGTGTGGCAATCCTGCTATTTGTCCCCTCTTCTTTATATATATTTTTTTACAATAATGGCTGCAGAGTTTGTATGAAAATCATACAAAAATTATAAAATCCGATGATGATGCAGTGATGATGCAGTGATAGTGGTTGTCACTCTTCTGCAGGATAAGGAAGAGGGTCATGGTGCTAAAGTTTATTACTTTGTAT
Source organism: Percina caprodes (assembly GCA_013375575.1). Classification (NCBI taxonomy): domain Eukaryota; kingdom Metazoa; phylum Chordata; class Actinopteri; order Perciformes; family Percidae; genus Percina; species Percina caprodes. The sequence goes on from JABXJD010000024.1 coordinate 325,808, forward strand.
CATGGTATCATTCCTTCAGCACTGTTTAATCATCCAGGTAGATAATTACAAATGCCCTGGGACAGTTATTGACGGTAAAATGTGTTCTGGCTCTAATGTTAATTTTTTTCCAAGAGAGAAAGAACAGCAGTGTCTTTATTTTCTTGGAAAAATGAATTAATTGTTTTGATGGTAGTGGATCCTTGATGACTCTTGCAGTTTTATTGAATCTGTTTTATCCTTTATCATGGTGTGCTATGGAAACCTCAGCATGCCCAGTAGAAAGAGACTCAACAGTCAGTAAAAGTCAGCTCTTTGATATTTATACTTAACACATTCTTAGGAAAACTGTGGCTGTCCTGGCTTGTCCATATCATACTTTGTTCAGGTAGTTTGACTACAGACTAAAAAGACTATAATAACGGCTGTTTTGTTGGCCGTAGGCCTGTTAAACTGCTTTCAAACGCTTTCTTAACACATGTTTTAGGTTTTGGAAGTTATAATATCTGGATAGTCTTGTCTGTGGGGATTCTTCCATGTATTTTTTTATTCAAGATGGTGCTATTTGTGTCTGTTCTAATCTTGTTTTAGGTGTAGTGTGTTGCTACTTTTTCTGTTTTTCACTGTGGTATGAATGACTGATTCATTCCCCTTGTGGAACAGTGATTGATTGGTTGATTGGTTGATTGATTGATTGATTGATTGATTGATTGATTGATTGATTGATTAAATCTACTTTTTGTTTCTTCTTGTTTTTTGTTTAAACCATGTGTTGTGACATAACATTGTCTAGAAAATAGAAACACGCTTTTTAAGATGTATCCCCTGTGGCTTCCATTGCAAAATGAATTACAGAATTGCTGATACATGGTGTTTCCATAAGTTTGGTTGTTTGGGATGCATGTTACAGGAAAAAAGTCTACAAAGGCTTGAATCAACATTACTAAATGTGGTGTGAACTGTAAATAGAAACTCTTGTTGTCATAAATGTGCTTTAAACCCAGTGTGCCAACAACACTGTGGAACTCGACCTGTGAAGTGGCTCTGTTGGTTAGAGGTTATCTTAATCTTCAGTACATCACCTATTGGGTAATTTATTCATATTTTTAACACTATTTCACACTGACCTGCTTTACATTTTCCATGTTTCGAGTGTGAACAAAAACTATTTCTCATTACACGTAAGTCACACTATAAGTATAAAATGTCAGTCTTTGTTGTGACATAAAGTTTAAGTAAATTTAATGCAGTAGTATTTTTAAGGCTGTTGCTTGTGTTATCACATTTAATTGCTTCATATTTCGAGGTGCTTCTCTGATTGTTGCCACTTAGTAATGGTGAACTAATCTCACAGGGTTATTATTCACAGGTTTGTGGATTAGATTTTCTGTGTGTGTGTGTGTGTGTGTGTGTGTGTGTGTGTGTGTGTGTGTGTGTGTGTCTGCACATTTAACGTTATGGCATTTTGACAGATATCGGAGATCCATGTGACAGGAGAGTCTGAGGACATGACCGCCAAGGAGAGGCTACTGTTCTGGTCCAGGCAGATAACAGATGGCTACGTAGGTGTACGATGTGACAACTTCACAACCTCCTGGAGGGATGGAAGACTATTTAACGCCATTATTCATAAATACAGGTACTGTAACACTGAAGAAACTGCAGGCTATATAATGCATTTGGTGGGTTTAGTGGTCTTCTGTCCATGTCCTTTTTCTTTTACTTGGAATGCCTTGTTTTTCTCACCTTACTGGTCTGTCCTTCTGCCTATTGCAGGCCAGACCTGGTTGACATGAGCCGTGTGTCCACACAGGCCAACCGAACAAATTTAGAGCACGCGTTTTGTGTAGCCGAACATCTGGGGGTGGCCAGACTGCTGGACCCCGAGGGTGAGACACCTTTTTGTGCTATAAATCTTGTGAAATGAAGCTTGGAGATTTTGGCTTGGGGAATAAGTCCTCTGAGCAAAGCTCATTGACATGTGTTTCATCTGTGATCTTTTGGTTTTGCTTTCCCTCATCAGACGTAGACGTTCAGTCACCCGATGAAAAATCTGTCATCACATACGTCTCAACACTATATGATGCTTTCCCGAAAGTACCCGATGGTGTTGACGGAATCAGTCCTAATGTAAGTTGATGGCATCAGTCCAAAAGTAACGCCACCCAAATCCAAGTGAAAGTGATAAAAAAGTGCTTTATTACTGATGATCCGTTTTCTTTGAACAGGATGTTGATATCAAATGGGTGGAGTACCAGAACATGATCAAATACCTCAGCCAATGGATCAAACACAATGTGGCCATAATGTCAGATAGATCATTCCCCAACAACCCTGTGGAAATCAAGGTATTCAATATTTGAATCTTTATTAGCTTTATTTGCACATGTTGAGCTGTAGCTGTCTCATTTTACTAAGTGCTTAGATCCACTATGTGCAGTAGGTGAAGGAACGTCTGCCTGCTGTAACTGAGACTTAAAGTGATATTGATGGATATGAGAGAGCAGCAACATCCATTTGCCGCAAGAAGTCGATACCTTTTAACAGTAAAGTCCCTTTTATGCAGTTGTTTTAAAGACAAGGGGAGAGTACGGACAACTGCTTAGAGATCTGTCTCCTGGTTAATATCTCTTCTGATGATTTGTGGTATAAACATTTTTAAGATAATCTTTGCTTTCCTTTACAGGCACTTTATACACAGTATTTGCAGTTTAAAGAACATGAAATACCGCTGAAAGAGAACGACAAGACAAAAATCAAGAATCTCTATAAAATGCTTGAGGTATAGGCTACAAATTCAAAATAGAGGAACATGTTGCTTTGATCACACATTGCAGTGTTTGTAGTGATACGCACTGTAGTGATACCAAATCTGTGTCTGTCCTTGATAGATGTGGATCGAGTTTGGACGTATTCAGTTACCCCAGGGTCATCACCCAAATGATGTGGAGAAGGAATGGGGTAAATTAATTGTTGCCATGCTAGAGAGGGAGAAGAGCCTGAGGCCTGAGGTGGAAAGGTATGTGCAGGCACTGAGTGTATTAATACTTCATGTCTCCTTGCTCAAAATAATGACTGATTTAAAGGTCTCATCAGTATAGTCTTTATAACCTAATGTTATGGGTTACTTATCAGCCAAAAGTTAACTAACCATTTTACTAACACACACAAAATGTGTGACTCTTTTAGGCAAAATACAAGTGCTACAAACAAGAGATAGATAGATAGATAGATAGATAGATAGATAGATAGATAGATAGATAGATAGATAGATAGATAGATGCATTTCTAAATGAAAAGCTTTTCAAACACTGTATAGATGAAAGAGCAAATATGCTACATGAGTCAGCATAAAATTTTCTGAGTTTGGTGTATTTGGTGCTTTAGCATTATATTGCAAGCCTAATATATGATTTATATATATATTCATGAGCTGTTTTACACAACATATCTTGATCAGATTTACTGCAGCCAAAGTGCACTGTTTGCATATAAGGTTAAGTTTTGTACAGATGTTCGAGTGATTTGCAAAATAAGCAACAAAAATAATAATTTGTGTAATAGAATAGTGGTAAAAAAATGTCAGTCCAGGAACAAAATCATTACTGATCTAGTATGTAGTTACATTAAAAAAGCAGAAACTTGCATAATATAACAACACAAAGAGTTACTTCTTCCTTATGGCATGCTCAGTCAGGTTTCTGAGCTTTAGCTGGTCTGCTCCATCAATGTTTGTTTGCAGAGTAGATCTTATTTCTGTGGAAACTTATTGCCAAGTCCAAAGACTTGGAAATTCACATTGACAATAGTTAAAAACAAGTTTACATCCCCATCCCTGCCTTTGTTGGGATAACAACATATTTAAAGTATTAATTTGGGGTGTGGTGAAAACTAGCAGAAACATCAATCACAGCAGTTTGGCAGGACTTTACAGTCACAGTTACAACACAGGCATACTGCCTCAACTTGCTCTTTAATATTTGTCCCCTGAGGGCAGCACAGTATTTCAGCGTGGGAGTCCCTTTACACGCTCAGCACCTGGCTGTGGGACTATAAATATAACCAAGCTGAAAGCCACTCCGTCAGTTGAGTGTGTCATGGCCAGGTCGAGGCTGGGTTCCTTACAGAGGGATGATTAGGATGAGAAATGTTACGGTAATTGTTTGATTGGCTGCCGTGGTAAAGGAAGATGGCCTATTTTAGTGGGATCTCGTCTGTTAGCAACAGTAGCTTCACCAGTTTTGGCTCTAATGACACCACTCTTACTGAACCTCTACAAATTAACAGCTCTGTCTTTCTCAATAACAACATTACCTATGGATCCAGGTGAGATTACAGTATGCATTGGGAATATTTACTATGTTTGTATTAAAGTGGTAATAGCTGTTGATCTGTCTGTTTTTGTAGGCTTGAGATGTTGCAACAAATTGCCAACAGGGTCCAGCGGGATTGTGTTAACGGAGAGGACAAGCTGGCGTTGGCAAGAATTGCCCTGCAGTCTGTAAGTTATGTGCAATCTCTGTTTGAATCCGTTTGTAAGTTGTGTTAAGATAACACTGTGTACAGTCTAGTGATTTTGAGTGTCTTCTTTTCCTCTGCTCAGGATGCAAAACGCCTTGAGTCTGGAATTCAGTTCCTACATGAAGCTGAGATTGCTGGCTACCTTTTGGAGTGTGAGAATATCCTCAGACAACAAGTGGTTGACATCCAAATTCTTCTGGATGGGAAATTCCCCTTTGCAGATCAACTTGTCCAAAGGTATAGTGTATTTTCTCTTGCAAAAATATCACACTGAATATTCTTATACATGAATACATCTCATAATGTTGTTCCTTTTTAAATACAGGGTGTCAAAACTCCGGGATGACCTTCTAGCCCTGAGAGCAGAGTGTTCTTCTGTGTACAGCAAAGGTCGCACCCTGACGACAGAACAAACCAAAATGATGATCTCAGGCATCACGCAAAGCCTGAACTCTGGCTACTCTCAGAACTTCAACACAAGCCTGACGCCAGTTCTTACACCTGCACTCCCCCCAGGGGGGTTAGGTACCCCTGGGTCCACATTCACCTCTAGCCTTACACCGTGCCTGACCCCGTCCTTTACCCCTGCCTTGACCCCCGGTCTTCAACCTGCTTCAGTCCACAGCTACATGGGTGATGGTGGCATGGACCCAGGGAGCCTCAGGCATTTAAAACACATGCAGATCCGCAAACCATTATTAAAATCCTCACTGACAGACCCCAACCTGACAGAAGAGGAGGTCAACATGAAATTTGTTCAGGACCTCCTGAGCTGGGTGGAGGAGATGCAGGTGAGTATTCACCATGTTCAATTCAGTTTATTTATGAAAGGGGGCAGTGCAAATTAATAAAGCGCATGTTTTTACATTAAAAATGCCAGAATTAGCCAAAAGACTACTTTTCATCTGTAGTCCCCTAGGTTTTTTTTTATTAGTTTGTGTATAATGTACTGTAGCTTTAATTGTTAAATAAGATACTGATTATTTGATTTTTCTTTTTTCTGTGTTAAAGTTGCAGCTGGATCGGTCGGAGTGGGGATCTGATTTGCCAAGTGTGGAAATACATTTAGAGAACCACAAAAGTGTACACAGAGCCATTGAAGAATTTCAAATGAGTCTTAAAGATGCCAAACTGAGTGAGGTAAGCGTTTTGTTGTTTCTCTCTGTCTTGCTTATAATCTTAATAGGAACATCAGCACTCCTACATAAGCTGTTACCTAAATGTTAGTCAGAAATGGAGCATGCCATGACTCTTAGTATCTGCAGAGGAAACTAAATGAAACCAAAACATGTTTTCTTTCTCAGATTCAGATGACAATCCCCCTGAAACTAACTTATTCAGACAAACTGAACAAACTAGAAAAGCAGTATGAAACGCTATTGGTAAGTGATCTGTTGAGCTCAACAGCCATAATCTAAAATCTATGCTGCTATAAATTGTGAATGCTTTTTTATTGTCTGAATTAATGGATGCCTGTTCCTTTCAGAGCTGTTCAAGAGAGAGACAAAGCCATCTGGAAAGCCTGCATGACTTTGTGTCACAGGCAACTCAGGAGCTCATCTGGTTGAATGAGAAGGAGGAGGAGGAAGTTGCCTTTGACTGGAGTGATCGCAACGACAACATCTCCAAGAAAAGAGACTACCATGCTGTACGTTTTTTTGTTCAAACAGTCTTTTTAATTAACTGCAATTTAATCTGTGAAATATTATATGCAGAGAAAATAACATGGGCTTGTTCAGATAGTTCTTTTTGGTGTATAGGTTTGTCTACATAAGCCGTGTTCATTAAAAAGAACAATAATCTCAGTGAAGGGATTTATGTATTGTGGCCTGAATGGTCTTTGAGACAGGGTATGGGATTGTGTAAGAGGATGGAGTGACTGGGTCTTTGCCGCGGCTGGATGCCCGAGATACTCAGCTTAATGTCTTCATACAGGACCTAATGAGAGAGCTGGATGAAAAGGAAGAAGTGATCAAGTCTGTACAGGACAAGGCAGAATGCCTTATGCTCAAGAACCACCCGGCCAGGCTCACTATTGAAGTAAGTCCTGTGTGGTTTTTATTTTCTGCATAGTCAGCTCTGCGGTCAGATTGCCAGTAGTGTCTCCACCCTGCATACTGCTCCCACAGTAATTAAAAGATTGTAAAGTATTTTTTTTTTTATCTTGTAATTGTCTACCTATTACACCTGGATATTGTGTATCTTATTTCTAAGTTGTTTTTCTTCCAGGCGTACAGGGCTGCCATGCAGACGCAGTGGAGCTGGATTTTACAGCTCTGCTCATGTGTAGAACAGCATCTCAAGGAGAATGTTGTTTATTTTGAGGTGAGATGCCGCCTGTTTTTTAGTCAGTACAGCAAAGTGCATGTTTTTGTCACATCTAATTTCTCGTTTGTTTCCCTCTTGCAGTTTTTCAGTGATGCCAAAGAATCCATGGACTACCTTAAGAGCCTGCAAGATGCTGTTCAAAGAAAATACACCTGTGATCGAACAAGCAGCCTACACAGAATGGAGGATCTCATTCAGGAGTCCATGGTAAAGTGATGAAAGATGTGTGAAGTGTGTGTGCATGTTGAGGTAGTTGTTGAATAAAAAAGAATGTACATTTTTTGTTATGGTGTGTCCATAGGATGAGAAAGAGCAACTTCTTCAGTACCGCAGCTCTGTTGCTGGGTTAGTGGGCAGGGCCAAGAATATTGTGCAGCTCAGGCCCAGGAACCCTGAAAACCCCATGAGATCCTCCATCCCTGTCAAAGCCATCTGTGATTATCGTCAGATTGAGGTATACAGTGGTTCTGTACACCATATTACACCACTTTCAATCTTTATTACAAAGTTGTATAGTAAATATATGTATGCTGTGTCTTTATCACAACTCTTTTAGATTACCATTTATAAAGAGGATGAGTGCGTATTGGCCAGTAACTCTCACCGGGCCAAGTGGAAAGTCATCAACCCAGCAGGAAATGAGGCCATGGTGCCCTCTGTGTGTTTCACTGTTCCTCCACCTAACAAAGAGGCTGTTGATATGGCTACCAGGTGAGATGCTAGGATGCTAGGCTTTAATTTGTGTCTATATTTTAAAATAAAGTTTCTGAATGCATAAATGCTGGTAACCTGACTTTGGTGAGATAAATCATTTGTCTCTTGCTTTTCCTGCAGAATTGAGCAGTTATACCAGAACGTCCTGGCATTGTGGCACCACTCGCATATCAACATGAAGAGTGTGGTGTCTTGGCATTATCTAATGGCTGATATACGAGCCATCCGCAACTGGAATGTTGCTTCAGTATGTTTGAATTATTATGTTTTCTACCTCCCAATTTTAAACACCAGCAGATGAGCATTTATGATAATCAGGCTCATTTTTGATGATCATTCTAGGAAAAATGCAAAATGCATGTTTGTCTCATTCGCAGTTTTATTTCTCTGCAGATAAAGACCATGTTACAAGGTGAGCACCAGCAGGTCTTGAGCAACCTACAGTCCCACTTCGAAGAATTCCTGGAAGACAGCGAGGAGTCCAAGGTATTCACAGTGGCAGACTGTGCTCAGCTAGAGAGAGACGTTGCGGCCTGCAAGGAGTACTACCAGGAGCTACTCAGATCTGCAGAAAGAGGCAAGTCCCAGATTCCTTCTTGTCCCTCCCAACAAGGAGTTGCTGGTGTACATTGAACTCAACACACAAGGGAAATATGTGGCTTTTTAAGCCTTAAGTTAATGACTTTTGTTTTTTACTGAATTAAGAAGAGTTTCTAAAGAGATGGTTAGCTTTGCTGTTATGAAAAGCAAGCACTGATAGGTTGGTAATGTGCAGTTATGGTTTTCAAATAGGATGGATTTTTTTGAGAAAAAAAATACAAAATAGCTGTGTTATGTTATGTTACATAGACAAATATACGTGTATGCAAAAGTAATTTACATACATGTCCCCTCCCCTTTTAAATAATAAGTTCTCATCTTATTAAAGACATTTTCCTAATTTGTGTATGACTTCACCTTAGCAGTGTACAAAATGTCATTGATTTAGCTGAATTGCAACAGGTCCTACGCAACCTTCCACTGTGATAATGATGCCACCTAGAGGTGCTTTTGTGTCCCATCACTTGATGTGTGTGAGACCTTATGCAGATTTAACATTTCATTGTTTTATTGTGGTATTGTGAACTTTTACAATGACTTTTTTTTTTTTAATAGAACACAACTGTTCTGTCACAGTTTGAAACTCAAAATATATTTTATGCTCTTACGTGATTATTAATTTTTCCCGGTAAACAGAGGAACACGAGGAGTCGGTGTACAATCATTACATCTCAGAAATACGCAACTTCCGGATGCATCTGGAGGCCCATGAAGAACACCTGATTAGGCAACTCCGCACACCACTGGAGAGAGACGACCTGGAGCAGAGTCTGCAGCGCATCACGGATCATGAGGTACACGTCTGGGTACCAATAATCATTCAACACATTCAAGAACTTACTGGTGTTGTTATTTGAATCCTGATTTTCTACATGACACTTTGTAGAAGAAGACAGCGGAGCTGAATAGACTGAAGGAGGACCTTGACATGATGAAGGAGAAGTGTGAGCTGTTCCTCAGACAGGCTGCAGGTTCTCCTTCTGTGCCAACACTTTCCTCTGAACTCACCGTCCTCGTTCAGAGCATGAGCCAAGTGTACTCCATGTCTTCCATTTATATGGACAAGTAAGACACTGCCTTCATTGTCTAGAAGTAATCATGGTTTCAATCATTTTTACCCAGATAGATATATGCCTTAAAAGTAGTTTGATGGACGGCATGCTACCTTTGTGTTGCAGACTGAAAACAGTGAGCTTAGTGGTGAGCCACAGCCAGAGTGCAGAGTTGCTAGTTAAGGCCTACGAATCCAAACTCTACGAGGAAGATGCTATGAACTCTGACGTCAAGTCCATTGAGACAGTCATTTCAACACTAAAGGTAATACAATTTTGAAATTTAAAATTTCACCAACATTGGCAGCGTTTTTTTGTTCATTTTGAGTAACCATTTCTCTTTTTGATTATAGCAATGGCGGACAGAGATTGACGAGAAGCAGGGGGTGTTCCATGACATGGAGGATGAGCTGCAGAAAGCCCGAGTCATCAGCGACCGCATGTTTAAGGCACATAACGAGCGTGACTTTGATCTGGACTGGCACAAGGAGAAAGCTGATCAGCTGAGCGAGAGATGGCAGAACATTCACTCCCAAATTGATAGCAGGTTAGTATTAATATTTCTTATAGTTTATTTTTTTACATTGCTTCATAAGAAGTATTGCTCATTCACGTTTAATGTTCAATTTCAGGCTGCGGGACCTGGCTGGTATTAGCAAATCTCTGAAACACTATAGAGACTCCTACAGCTGTCTGGATGAATGGGTTAGAGAAATGGAAGCAGCACAGCTAAAGGACCAAGAAAACAAACCTGAAGATAGCAAGGCACTGGCTGAGCTGTTGAACAAGCACAAGGTAGGATAAGACTTAACTTCTTTTTCACAATAAGATGAAGACCATATGGATGTATATAAGTATATATTTTAAATGGAATGTCTTTCAGGTCCTTGTTGCTGAAATTGAACAAAAACAGAGCAGAATTGATGAGTGTCAGAAGTACTCAGAGCAGTACTCATCTGCCATTAAGGTCAGCTAATTTATCTTACATTTTCTCATTGTCTCTCTGATATATGAAATTATCAGTTTGTGACGTTCCCATTCCAGCTTTGTTGGGCAACGCCCAAGCTATGATCTAAACAGAAAATTATTGTAGTTTAAAAAAAAAATCGTCGTAAACTTAAAAACACATAAATCTCTTTTTAGGATTATGAACTTCAGCTGATGACTTTCAGAGCGATGGTTGACTCTCAACACAAATCCCCTCTCAAGAAACGGAGGATGCAGAGCTCTTCTGATGCCATTCAGCAGGAGGTAAAACTATTATTTAACTTTGGTAGGACACAAACTGTGTGCTCTGTGTAGAGTACATCTCAATTACATACTTGTTTTTCTTAATTTCGCACAGTTTATGGATCTCCGAACACGCTACACTGCTCTTGTGACTCTCATGACACAGTATGTGAAGTTTGCCAGTGAAACACTGAAGAGAACTGAAGACGAGGAGGTGAGAGATCCATATTTCAATACTTCCTGGCTTTCTACATTTGCACTAGCTTATGCAGCACATTTTAGACTTTTTGGGGCTATTTGGACGCTTAAACTTATAATGGCCGTTTAGCTTTACCTTCTTATCATTGCATGATTTCTAGGTCTTCTGTTTTGCATCAACATATTTCACTGCCTCACTAAGTAGTGAACCATAACATATTGCAGCAAACCGTATTACCTTCCTCTGAGGGTTGTTGTATTATCATATACATTTAGCTCATTACTAGTGAGGACATTTTCCTCATTGTGCAGAAGAAGGAAATGTGGTGCATGTCTGCATGTACAGTAACTTCTTATTGGTGGTGATGGTGACTTGCTGGGAGGAAAGAGCCATTTCATTTTTTGTCATAATGGCTTTATGTGGGAAAATAAAGCCTCTCCAGGAGTTTGTGTAGTTTTGTTGCGTAGTTGCTTAGTTTTGTAAGTATTGGTACTGACAAAGATGCAGTATCAAATCAGTGCTAGTAAGAAAATCTTAAATAAATCTAACATTTTGTTGTTAAATATGATTTCTAACCTTCCACAATATTTCTGGCTAATCAAAAAACTATGCAAATTGCAAATTCCTGGAGAGTGTTTAATATGGCTGCAGCACTCTGGTAAGAAGATAAACAATCATGAAATTTCAAAATGACATGAAACAGTGGATGACTTATTTTGTTTGCATTATAGAAAAGAAGGGCTTTTGAGAGAGCAGAGAATACAAAAAGGACAGAGAGCATGGAGCTTCAAAAAACTGCAGGGGAAATAGAGATTAGTCATCTTAAGCAACGGGTCCAGGAACAGGAGGCTTTGCTGGTTGAAAGACAAGCACAGCTGGAAAAGTTGGAAGGAGAAGTAGCCACACAACAGAAGACAATTGATGATCTAAGCTTTCAGAAATCACAGCTGGAGCATGACGTTAATCAGTATTGCACCAAGTTAGAAATAGCGGTAAAAGACAAAGCTGCCAGTGAACAAGAATTAAGTAACACAAAACAGTTAATTGAGCAGTCAGAGTCCAGGTGGTCTTTGGCTCAGAAGAACCTAAAGGACCTCTTAAAGAAAAGTACTGATAGCCAAGATCTTAAGAAACAGAGCCCCAAACTTCAGAGAAAAATAAACATGGAGGAAAATACTGAGGAACAGGTGCCAAGTCAAGTAAAGGCTAAAGAAAATGATCTGGCTCAGCAGCCTTTTTCATATGACAGTCAGTCGACAGTTGAAAGTGAGTCTGAGTCATCTGCAGTCAGAGAAAATGACACAATGATGGCAGATGTCCTGCAGCAGAAAGTAGAGGAACTAGTCCTGATCCAAAAGAGAGCAGAAATGGCTGAGGAGAAAGCACAAAGTTACAAAAATCTGTTGGATGACAGCAATAACAGACTGAAGAAACTTCAGATGGACATGGAAACTAAAAGGATCAACATGAGACAAAAATCAGAGGATCTCCAGCAGGAAGCAAAGAACATGAAGAAATCCATCAATGAACTTCAAGAGGAAATCAGATCGCTCCAGAGAGCAAAATCCTCACTGGAACACAGCACGTTTTTCCAAAGCACTGAAGTTGAAGGCCTCAAAGAGCAGTTGAAGATCACACAAGCAGAACTGCATAAGAAAGGCTCCATGGAGCAGGAAAATGTTCACAAGATTAACAACTTGGAAGAAGAGCTAGCTTCCAAGCAGGCAGTAGTAGATCAGCTGAAGTTTAAATGCAATGAGCTGACACGTATGAATGTCTCATCTGATAGTAATATTAGAGGTCTTCAGATCCAAACAGAGTCATTGGAAAAAGACAGATCATTTTCTGAACAGAAGATCAAGTCTTTAAAGAGTGAGATAGAGAGCTGGAAACAGCAGCTTCAAACAGCTAAGGAAGAAAACAACTTAATGAAGAGATCTGAGCAGACATCGCGGCTCAAAAGTAAAAACCTTGAATCAGAACTTAAAAAAGGGAATTAGTTACTTCCCAGTTGCAGCAAAAGGTAGATGAGTTAAAACAGGTAAATATGGAGATGGAAAATAATCTGAAGAATTTAAGAGCTAAACTCGATCAGGTGACAATGGAAATTGAGAGCAAGGATCAGCAAATTAAAATATTCAAGTCTCAGGTGGAGGGCACCAAATCACAGGTTAGAATTATTGAGGAGGAACTAAATAAGAAATCTCAGACCTCCCATGAGCTTCAAATGAAACTTCAAGATTACAGTGAGGAGGTGAGGCAAATGACTGGACTGCAACAGCAAATCCAAACATTTAATTCAAAAATTGCCAATTGTGAGAAAGAAATAACAACTCTGAAATCAGAGCTGGAGTTAGCGTTTGCTGAGAGGAATTCTGCAAATCAGACGATCCACATGCAAAATGCTGAAATCAATGATTTGAACATGATGCTAAAAAACAGAAATGCAGAACTGCAAAAAGAATCTGCAGAGTGTCAAAAACATCTTAATAAAGTCAAGGCATTAGAAGACGAGCTTTTCAAACATAAGCACAGTACTAAAGGGTTAACTAGCAGCTCAGAGAAAATGACAGAAAACCTAAATCAGGAGATGTATGCTCTTCAGAATGAGAAGAGGGCATCAGACAGAAATGTAGAGAACTTGAATGTTAAACTCTTAGAGCTCAGCTCTTCTACAAAGAACTAAAGATGAATTGTTAAACGAGACCAGAGAAAGAAAAGTCAAAGAATCAAAAATATTGCAGATGGAGAGTGAGCTTCAGAAAAATAAAGTGACAATTAAAGAAGTAATGTTGAGTTTCGACAAATCTCAGTTAAATCTACAACATGAAAATACTATCCTTAAGAAGGAGAAAGCTGAGGCGCTAGAGAAAAGCATTTCGTTGGGATCTGAAGTCAGAATGCTGAAAGAAAAGCTGCAGCGCACCCAAATTGAAGCTGAACAAAAGCAAAATGAAAACTCTGTCCTTCAGCTGAGGTCCCAGAAGATGGAAGAACAACTTGAAAAGTGCAAGAAAATGCTAGATGACTTGAAAAGTAAACTAGAACTTCAGAAAGAGGGCTATGAGAGGCAGTTGTTGCTAGTGCAGACTGAAATAGAGAAAAAACTTATTTTACTTCAATCTGAAATTTCAAGTGAAAGCGGGAGATCAAAACAGCAGTCACATTGCACAGAATTAGCAGAGATGCTAAACAAGTATTTCAAACAGGATGTCAAACAGATAAAAACAGTGCATCAAACCACTGCACAAACATTGGACCAACAGCTGCAACAGCAGATCAAAATAGAAAAACTGCAGCAAGAAAGAACACAGCTCGGACAAGACCTCTCAAATGCAAAATCACAAATTTCCCAACTTGAGGAAGACAGGCTTAAACTGAACTCAAAAGTAAGCGCTTTACAAAGCCTCTGCAATGAACTTTCAAATGAGTTAGCTAAGATAACAGATAGTGAGTGGAAACTGACATGGAAGGAAAACGAAGCAAGATCTCTTCAGGAACAGCTAGAGGTGAAATGTCTACAGGAAAAGCTGTTGGCGCTTGGGGTCAGGACTGATAACCAGAGGATAAACAAACAGGAAATGATTGAAGCCAGTTACTATGCGAAAGACAACAAGGCTGCTTTGTTGAAGACAGAACATACAGTGAGGCAGAAGATGGTGCCCTCTTCTGAAAGTGCAAAATGCAACCTGGACGAGATTCTCAAAATGAAAGGGTCCTCAGAGGTATGGATGAAGTTAGTTAAGCAATACTGCGGCACATTATTATTGATATAAGAATATTTAAATGTAATTCAGTTTAGCAAATCATTTATTTTTAGCTATTCATTACAATATTTAGCAATTATAGTTATCTGTAACAGTGAACTGTAGTCCTCTGTAATTTAAAAGTTCTTCAATGTCACATCTACAGATGGCCACAATGGAGAAAGAACATATTCTTGAAGGACTGAAACAAGTCAAACAAGACAAAATGGAAGTCACTCACAGCCAAAGCCTTTATGATTCACCAACAAAGAAAACCTTAAATTGCTCTACTTATCAAACTCTGACTCTCCCACAAAAACACAGCACGCAAGATGTGACCTACAAGAGCCAAATTAAGCCCGATGAGCCCATGACTGTGACAACACATGGATACATGGCTCTGTGTGGACTAACAGACAAACGCCCAAATGAAACACATAGCATCACTAAGACAAGAATGTATCAGATTGAAGAGACACGTGAAAGTGTAAACACATCAGACAGTGAAGAGAAACTGAGTGTGATATATTCAACTTCCCAAAAGCTCCCAGAACTCAAAGGCAGCCTGAGTATTCAAAACTTAATCAAGTTTAAACTCTTGGATGAAGAGGTTTTGCGTAGGTTTGAAATGGGTCTCATCACAACGGAAGAGGTGCAAGCATCGCTCGCTAAGTACACTGTTAAACCAACTACTATTGCTGGAGTTTATGTGGAGTCAAGTAAGAAAAAGATATCCTTCCTAGAAGCTGCTGAGAAGGGCTTCTTAGCAAAGACGTACGCTCTCGAGTTCCTGGAGGCTCAGGCTGCCACAGGAAGCCTCACAGATCTGGCCACAGGGCAAACTTACTCAGTTGTTGAGGCTTTAGAGAGAGGTGTTATTGAGACAGGGCTGAAAGATAAACTGATGGAGGCTCAGAAAGCTGTTAGTGGCTACATCCATGCTGGCAGAAAGCTATCTGTGTTTCAGGCAATGGAGGAAAGGATTCTCGATAGATACAAAGGCAAGAAGATCCTTGAGGTCCAGGTAGCTACTGGAGGACTGATCAACCCAGAGATTGGTGTCAGGGTGCCGGCCAGCATTGCTGTTGATCAGGGTCTTTTAAACAAGGAGACTCTACAGAGTTTGTATGATCCAGTCAGTAACCCCAAAGGTTTTCACAACCCTGACAGTGGACAGAAAGCATACTACTCTGAAATACTGAAGGCATGCCTTTACGACACCAATGGTGGTGTGTTTCTCTTCCCATTTGGTGAGAAACATTTAACAAACACCTCTCCCACAAGTTCTCATAGAGTGTCTGTTGTCAGTACCAACGGTGGCATCGAAATGTCCGCTTACGAAGCATTCAAGGGGAGACACATTGACAACAAGACGTATCTGTTTCTGTCACAGCAGGAAAGTGAATGGCAGGAAAAGTCCATAGTAGATCCCAATGGAAGCCCACTTCACATCATAACTGATGTCAAAAGTGGCCGACAACTTTGTCTAGAGTCCGCTCTAAGTCAGAGGTTTCTTGAAATATCTGAGCTTGAAAGCTACCGCATTGGGCTTCTTAGCATCTATGAGATTGCGGATATCATATTTTCAAGAATGGTTGTTGTGGAAGATGTTAACAGCCCCATTGCTGGTCTCTGGGACATCACTCAGAGGAAGAGGCTGTCAGTTCTTCAGGGTTTTCAACAGGGCTTTACTGATAGAGCCACTGCTTTAAGGCTGTTGGAGGCCCAGGCCTGCACTGGAGGTATTTGCGACCCCTCTTCAGGGGAGAAAGTTACTCTCTCTGTGGCTCTCAAAAGAGGTCTTTTAGATGAGGCTTTAAATCA
This sequence comes from Percina caprodes, assembly GCA_013375575.1. Classification (NCBI taxonomy): domain Eukaryota; kingdom Metazoa; phylum Chordata; class Actinopteri; order Perciformes; family Percidae; genus Percina; species Percina caprodes. The sequence continues at coordinate 342,001 of JABXJD010000024.1, forward strand.
GCAGCTCCAACAGTTTGAGCAGGTGTTTAATGGCATTGTTCACCCCAAGACTTTGAAGACTTTGTCCATCACCCAGGCTATTCAGGAAAATCTCATCCCAAAGGATGTCGGTTTTCGCTGTATCGAATTCCAGCTTCTGACTGGAGGATTGATAAACTCTGACACTCATGAAAGAGTCTCACTTGAAGAAGTCATTCAGAGTGGCCTTGTTGACAAAGCCACAGCCGCTGTACTCAAAGATGAGAAGTTCCACACTAAAAGCCTCACCTGTCCAAAGACCAAGAGAAAAATAACGTTCAGGGAGGCACTTGAAAGAAGTGTGTACGACTGCCACACTGGGTTAAGGTTACTGGATGCTACAAAAATACATGGTTTTGGAGCCAAATCAACATTTCATTATGTTTGGGCGTACAAGTAATAAACATTTGTTAATATATGCTTGTCCATTGCATAAAACAATATGCAAAAGTTGCAAATATGGTTTCCATGTGTTTGACTGTGAAGTTACCTTGACTTCACTGTTTTATTTTTGGTTTACGCACATTTAAATGTGGTTGATACTACTGACAATGGTTCTCAAGCTTTGGTGTTTTTAGTCTGACTATGCATGTATTTTGACAATGCCCCTCCCTTTTAGGATTCCCTCCTAGTGTTTTTTGTAACAAAGTTAACAATCTTGTCAAAAAACAATCTGTTTCAATTGTAGAGATCTGTTGATGAGGAGAAGAGAGAGCATGGTGATAAAGTTAGCAAACTATTGCACTGGATGTCCAATGTGAAACAGACCCCGAACAATGATGGAAATGCCCTGAAAGATAGCAATGCCAACACAGATGCTTCTAGTAAGCCCCAGGTAAATAATGTGTATTGTTTTTGGTCCTTTCTGGCGTGTTCTTTTTTATTAATATCCTGCCACATATTTGTTGTACATGAGAGAATGCTTTGGTTTAATGGGAAAGAGTATTTTTCTACTCAAAATGATATTTCAGCCTTTTTTGCTGTCACAGTGTATGATTTCAAATAAAAACACACTGTTTACTTTCTGATTCATGTAATCTATATGTTTTACACTATAGGTAGTGGTTGTAATTGCTTTATAATATCCTATGTTCCCCAAAGGGTGGTTAATATTATAGATTTTTTTATATATTTGATTATTTCAATCCCCCAACTGATTCAATATCAACAAAAGTTGCACAAGCACTCACATTTCAGAACAACCTCAGTGACTAATAAATGATTTCAGTCCAACAGGATATTGAAATATATAAACACCTTTTAGAGTTGAGTTAAAAATGCATTACACACGATCCAAAGCTGACTTTATTCAAAAAAGAAATTGGAAATTTCCCTTGTGTGTACTTAATTAGTTTGGTGATCCTGGAGAGATGGGTTGTCTTTGATGGTTGACAGAATTCAGAATTATATATAACTATAGATGGATTCATTATTAGACTGGCATTGCAGTAATGTTAAATGTAGTAATATTAATAAAATGTGTGAATCTTATTATTAATTGGTTTAAGGATTTTAGTACACAAAAAATGTCAGTAAGGTTTATTTAATAAAAATATTTTATTGTTTACACTTTTTGTACATTATGTACAAAAATATAAATGCACGTACAATGTAATAATGAGAGATTTGGACTTCCTATTTTATATTTTTTATTTTATTTTGTCAAGGGATGAAAAAATCCTAAGAAATTCTGATATTCTGGCCCACCATGTAAGACAGTGAAAGAAAAATGACCTCGAAAATAAATCTACTCTTTTTTGACACATTCTGAACATTTTAAATTGAACAGATTTTATATATATTGCATAGCTGTTCAATGGAATTGCATTATTTTGTGCAGGGGTTCATATTTAAGTTAGTCACAGGTTGTGCAGTATGTTTTCATTAATTATTATTTTTAAATAAGAATTGAAAAATGTAATTCAGTATTTAAACAACTCCAGTGTGTGCATAAGTGGTAGTATTAGTGTGCTTGGGAGACACATATTGGTGACTACAATATTATTTGAAAAGAGTAGTCATACAAAAGGAAAGAGGAGCAATTGTACTGCATATAAAGTATTAATATGCCACTGTTTGATGTTCTAGGTGTCAGTTGAGGAAATGGTCACTAAGAAGGAACAAATTGCAGAAGCACTAAGGGCCACACAGATGATGCTGATCAAACACAGTGACAAGTAGGTGCAGCGACTGTGACCCACATGCACAATACTTAGTCCACCGTTTACAGTCTCAGCCTCATTCTTTGTGTTTTGTTTTACAGAATGACCGAAGAGGAAAGAGAAACGGCCCAGGAGCAGCTGAAGGCGCTCAATCAGGCCTACAGTGAACTCACCCAACATTGTTCAGATCAGACAACCTCTGCAGAAGAGGTTGGACACAAGGCTGTTTTGATGTGTGTCTTAAAATGTGTTAGAAAACAGTGCCACCTGATGTTCAGCTGCATGACTAACCTTCTTCCTCTTCTCCCTAGTACAGTGTGAGCAGTTGTCTTTTGCACCTTTCTCTCTTTTGATCCTCTTACATTAGGAACAGAAAATAAGATGTATTCAATTGAAGCCCTAAAAATCAGAGTATGCTGTGAACATGCTTAGTTGCGCCCGGCTTTGGTCTGACATTTCACCTTTATGAATGTGCTTGACTTAAGAAGTCAACAGGATAACATATATGACACATAACCCTTTACCTACAGTATGTGATGTGACTAACTACCCTCTTTTTGCAAGATGCTGGATACTGCATCCTCAGATGCATGATAGCTTTGAATGTATTATCCATCGCTCTCCTGTTGCAACCCTGATGCAGTCTTGCACTTGTGCACATGGTGTTTTAACATGTCCATATTTGTCTGGTGGTGAGTATACAATTTGTCTTGCTTTTGAATACTTTAATTGCAAATTTGACTCATAATAGATAATACAGATTTTGTTGCTGAAAGCAGTTCTGTAATTTGTTAAATTTTAAATTTCTTTAGGATTTAAAACCCAGTGATGCAGGGGTTGGGACCAGATCCATGAGTGGCCCGATCAATCGGATTCCTGGGGTCAGCCTCCCAGAGGCCCAATTGGTAAACTCCAACCGTTTTCAGTCTGAGCCGCATGTCTGTCTAAACCCGGAAGATGCTTTCAAACAAGATCTCACTTATAAATCCACCCTGAACCACTTGCCAAAGTTCAACGAAGCAAGCAAGTGCATCCATAGTTCACATGTTCCTTCTGTGTCGCTCTCTGACATAGCAGCAGCTAGGGAAGGGGCCACGTGTGAAGACCCGATCATCAAGATGATAGAGGTGAAGGAAGTGAGTGATGGATTGAAGGTGTGCTACACAGGGACACACTGACCCTGGAGAGGGCTTTTCAGTGTGGTTTGATACCTGCTTCTGTCTATGTAGAAATTCTGCAGAGGCAAAAGACCTGTCAGGATATAATGAATCCCAGAGCTGCTGAAGATGTGCCACTCCTAGAGCCTGTGCAGGAGGTTGAACCTTGTGAGGTCAATAGACTGATATTGAAGTGCCTCAGCAGAAATAAATCACTGACTTCAGGGAGAGATATTAAATCTTTGAGGTATTTTTGTGATGAAGTACATGATCAGGAGACCATGTCAGAGGATGGTATGGGTGATGGGCTAAAAGTGGATGCAGCCATTCAGTGTGATTTGATGAGCTCTAGCAGCACACTCATTGTGCTTGAAAATCAGCAGCAGTTTATGGGACTTGTGTTGCCTTCTTCTGGGGAAATCCAAACCGTGTCTACCTCATTCAAGTATGACCAACAAATCACTACTGATGAGTTTACCAGCACACTGTTAAGTAATCGGGAGAAAATAGCAGCTTTTTACATTCCAGAAAATTCAGAGGTGGTTGACATCACCACCGCCATTCAGAATGGTTTCATTGACATTTATACAGCAGAGGTTTTAAAATCTATAGTGATTCCTGATGTGTTTCCAGATGTTGAACACCTTAATGAAAAGTTTTCATCTTGGCTAATGTACAGAACACTCACAGTTGATGGATGCTATCATGCTGCAGATTGCTTAAAAGTTGAAAACATCCCTACTCAAACAGAGGCAAAGCAGCTATTCATCTCCTACCTAATGTTGAACAGTTACATAGATCCCGAATCCGGGCAGCGGGTCCTAATACTTGATAGACAGCTGAGTAGAATGTTTAACATTTTTCTTGACGATTCAATTTTTCTGAAAACACTGTAAAAAATCTAACTTCTCTGACTTTAAATGTTGGTGATCTTCCAGAACAGGCAGATTTAGAAATACCGCTGCAGATAAATGAGGAAACGGAGGAGTTCATTAAAAACACACAACACACATTTGATCCTCGTGATTTTGTTTCCTCAATCAATGGAAGAATTAGCTTAGATGAAAAAACATGCGCAGATGAAGAGGCCCCAAAACAGGAATTGTTAATAGATGATGATGACATTGAAATGGATACCACAGAGCCTTGTGTAGCGCAGGAAACTTTGTGTCAAAACAACACAAATTGGACCAAGTCAGATCAATTTCCAGATTGTGAAAATAGTTTCCAAATGGAAGATGGAGGTGCTGACAGTGAAGATCTTGGTATGCCAGGGACCTCAGTTCTTCAAACTGTATGCTTTGTAAACAGAACAAATGTTGGATCACCGTCAAGGATGTTTGACTCTGAGGGTTCAGTAGAATTGTGCTGTCAGACACTACCATACTACGATGCTGGGTCGCTTTGTAGTGAATCAGAAGGTGTGGATATTATCCAAGAACAGTTTTTATGCTCTCGGGACGTGTTAGTTGACAAAGCGCAAGACTATGCTACTCATCTCGTCAAAGCACAAATGGAGGAAGGAGACATTTTACCAGTAGTTGTTACCTCTGGGAGGCGTTATGACCTGGAGGCAGCTCCCAGTCAGTGCCTAGTTGACCAGACGACAGTTTTGCTTGACTTACAGTCAGATGCAAAAGCAAGTGTTGTAAGAGATGATGATGATGATGACACAATGACTGTTTTAAAACAGCCAGTTCCAGATGGATCCATGTCCTCAAATACTGCTCTTTGTAAAATTGAACCGCAGAGCCTTATGAGGTCTGGTTGCACCGTTCGTATCAGTGAGTCTGGATTAGTTAAAAATGACTGTGTTGACTTATACCCCGAAGACAGAAGTTACCCAGAGGAAAACTGCACTCAGGTCATCCCTGATGATCATAATCTGCATTTAAATAATAATAATGAAGCTGGAAACACGCAGGCTGAGGGGAAGGTTCCTGCCATGATGCTTGATCTGATTAATTACGAGGCTGATAACAAAGACATAGAGAGTGAAAAAGGAGGTGCAGAGGTAGATTATGAGACAACAGGAAATGTAGGAGATCTGAGTAATAATCTCCGTCATTCCCCTCTCTCAGTTAGTGGTCACAAGTCTCTGATGATCTCACCTGCCTCATGGACTCCGGTTTCTGCAGAGTGTATTTATCATTCATGTGACAGTGACTCTCAGGATGTAATCAATAACCAACCGACAGATACAGCTGTTGTGATAGAAAACGCTACTTCCACTACCCAGTCACGTCCATCTAGTCCATCTAGTGACAGAACTGAAGAGATCGGCACTGATCCAGAAAGCCAGACTCAATATGCCACTTATATAGATCATTCTAAATTGGACAGCTCACATATTGATAATGTTGTTTTCATTGCGGGATATGATGCCCAGATGGAAAATCAGAGAGTTAGCGAGAGTGTATTATGCATGTCTTCATCACACTGCAACGTGTTGTCTGAGGAAAATAGAACAGAGAATGACACAAGCGCAGTTCAGTCACCTTTGGACGGCGAGCCAACTCCAAGTATAGATTACTCATTGCCCAGAGATTTGGTTGAAAGTGCAGTCGTCACAGAGTCAAGGGGTAATGGTAACTATGACAACAACATCACAGAAGATGGCAGCAGAATCACATTACATCAGCAAGCAGCATTTCGTTCAGAAAGTGATTTTAGTGTTGGATCTCAAACTGATCAGAGTGTGCTTGTCGGGGAGAGATGTCCACAATCACCTGTTGTTTCTGATGATGTCACCGCAGCAAATGCTATCAATCTTAAGTGTTTTGATGCCAAAGATTCAGAGCACTACACTCCAACTGGCACCAGAGTTTTTCTTGAAACAGGACTGGCTGATGAAGATGTGTCAGATTCACAGCACAGTGATGCAGAAGATGTTGAGTTAAGCACAGGCAGTCTTTCCCCAGAGAGGCAACATGAGGACATTTTCACGGTCATTGATATGGAACAAATCTCTGTGTCATCAAATGCACAGACAGAAGAGACAAGTGATAAAGTAAATGCAGGTATTTATGGAAATGCATCAGAACTTAACTTAGGACAGTCTGAAGCTATAATGGGAGTAAGGTTAGGATCGGATATTCTACCAGAGAAAGAAAGGTTAGATGTGTGTTCTTCTGAGCATCCCCAGGTAGATACAGATTTTCTGTCAGACAGCTGTTTTACATCTGATGCTTCCTCTTCAGCTCCATCAGTGTTTTCAAATGCTGTAAGGACACATGTAGAGGAGGGAATTATTACAAAGGGGATTGATGTCAGTGATTCGCAAAAGGCACAAACTCAAGACATTGAAAGCACTAAAGCTGTAGCTCAGAATGCTGCACAACCTTTAGACGAAGGTGGTTTTCACGAGAAATACACACCTCATGGACTTTTAGAGAGCAGTCATCCAGACCTTCTCATGGATTTTCTGAAACAAAACTCAGAACGAATACGGCAGGAAGAGAAAGTCAGTGAAAAGACACAGCAGTCTGATGCTCCAAATATCCAGCTGCAACTGCTACAAGTTCTCAAGACTTTTTCCTTAAGCCAAGACGTTTCAGTGCTTCAGGAAGTGATGGACACTCTAAACAGTGCCCTGGGGGGGGACTCCCTTCGGGGTGACTCTCTGGAGGAACGGCGACACACACTGGAAAGCATCAAGGAGGAGAGCTCAGAGGGAGAAGATGAGGGCTCAACAGAAGACAACTCGGGTGTCTGCCGCTCTGCTGCAGGCAGTCACCAACCGTCTCCTCAGTCGTGTGGGAGCTCAGACGCCTGCAAAGTTGAGAAGGTTAAAAATTAATACATTTAATGTTAGTGGGAAGCTAACCCCTGCCTTCATTTTTTGACCTAAGTACATCTCTTCTGTTTTGTGTTTGTTATCCCTCAGCTGTTCTCCATTCAGGATTATTTGGAGTGTGTTGGGAGACTGCAGGATCATGCTGATGTTTTGGAAGATGTCAGAAAAGACCTTTTAATCCAGGCACCCGCGGGGAACAACATGGAGGAACTGCAGATTCAAATAGAGGATTTTCAGGTTAGAAATTACCAATATAAAACAATATTATATGTTCATAATTTTTCACTTAAGTATTTAGATTTATGCATTAGCTCCTGACCAAATGTCCCTTGTTATCCAGTCTCTGGAGTCCCAATTTTCTAGGCTGGCTAGTGTTTTAACAGCAGATATGGAGAAAGCCAAACACCTCATGAATTCTGCTGATGAGAATATTCCCATACAAATCCACCAAGACTTAGCCTCGACATATCAAGATTTAGAGCCAAATTTTACTGCTGTTACCCAAATGTGTGCAGAAAGGAGTCACTCCTTAATTCAATCAATGGAAACTGGAAAGGTCAGTGTTCATTTCTAGTGATTAAAATACAGTGATATAACAGTTGCATCAGCTATTGACTACATAAATGTGATTTTAGGTACACTTGGAATCAACGTACCAGAAACATCTAGGTGATCTTGATGAACTCATGGGCGTCATCCGAAACAACTCAAAAATGTGTGACGTAGATCCTAACCCATGTGATGTGGACACACTGAAACATTTGATTCAACAGAACAGGGTATCTTTAAATATATGTAATTAAAAACGTCCAATATTCACAGTAACTACAGAAACTTACTCTGCATATTTCAATCTTTTCTTCCAGGACATGGAGAGCAGTCTGTTAAAAGAAGTTAGGATCAAATTAGAGGATGTCACATTTGATATCCAGTGCTTTATTTCTGAGCACGCTCAGTTTCTAAGTCCAACTCAGAGCAGCTTCCTCCTTAAGTTCCTCAGCATCACTCAACGAGCATTCAGGGATCAGACAGAGAGGCTTGTTACCCAGAGGAGCGCCTTAGATGTCCTACTGGACACCCGGGAGAAGGAGAGCCAGGACAAGGTCTGCCTGTAGATGTACTAGAAATATCACAAATGTGTACCTGAAAAAACAACAACTGTACATGTTTGGTGTGCTTGATAATGAATGATTACCTTGCATGTAGAGTGGGCTGTATAAGCCATGTTATTGGTCAGATTTAAGTATAGGAATATAAAGGTCAACACATTGAATGAGCACCTGCAACTGTGAGCTGTGATGAGTTATTCAGATTAGTAACTTACAACAAGGAATTTCACACATTAAAGTGGTTTTGCATTATTAGTACACATTTTATTTTGGAATCTGTGTACAGATATTGAACGTTTTATTTTTAATTTTATTTTTTTAATTTATTTTTTTACTTTTTCCAAGTAATGAGTAAATAGCAATATCCCTGGGTTTAATGTGTTTGCCATAGTATTTCACTGCAATTTGTAATGTATTCTGAATTGAATTATTGGCTTTTGTTTCCAGAATTCAGATTTGGTTGGTTCTACTTTGAATGCCTTAATTGTTAAGAAAAAAAGTAACAACATTGCATGCTCACATGCTTGATCACTCCTGCAGACTAACTCTTTGTGCTGGTTGTATCCTACAGGCCTTCAAGACACCAGTGAACAATTAACAGTGGACACAATGCACCTTCTCTGCTGGAACACTTTTACCCACAACAATACCCGTTAACTCACTGGACACATTGTGCTTATTACCATTACAAGACCAAAGTGGCGAATGGCAAAATAGCATGTTTACAGCATACTAGACTTTTACACTATTATGATGAAAGAAAAGCTGGTTCTGCATGTTACATTTAAGTGCTTGAATATGTTCTCCTCTCTTGTTTTGCTATTTGTGTTCCCGGACCATAGGAACAAGGTTTTATGTGAACACTGTCTGGTTTTGGGGTTTGTTTTATATTAATGTTTTTGAGTGTGGATATGTTTAATGGCAGCCTTTTGATGTCAAAGTATGATATTAACTTGGTGTTTTTTTTGTTTGACAGTCTTTGTTGGAGAAACACAAGGGGTTTACAGAGAAGTTGGAGGAAGTGTGTGATAATCTCACCCTGACGGAAAACCATCTGATCGGTCATCAGCAACAGGCCGAAAATGCTGAGTGTGTCACAGACCTGCAGCAGTACCAGCAGGAGCACCAGGTTTAAAATATGTTCTCTTTGCTTTTTAAGAAGCACACTATGTGTCCAAGTTTTCATCAGTTATAATCGGTTTATTCCGTAACCCCACTATTCCTCTTGTCTGATCTCAAGGCCCTGCAAAAAGAAGTATTGACAAATGCCAGTGCCTTGAAAGAGGTCATCACAAGTACTAAAAAGTTTCTGGAGGAAAACCGGAGCAAGCTAATGCCAGATCAAATCGACATTATTGAGAGCAAGTTGGAAGAGGCCAAAAGCAGAGCCAAGCTTATCAACCAGAGGGCTGAGGAGTCCAGGAAAGATTTAGAGAAGGTTGTTACCACAGCCATAAAACAGGAGAGCGAAAAGGTCAGTGTTGAGATTACCTCCACATGTGTGCGTAAAAAGAGAATTCTTTCCAATTTTTACGTTAATCTTGATCACTATAAATATGCAAGTACGATGCCTAGTCAAACTGTATGCTAGTTCCCTTAGCCGGGCAGGCAGCCTTTTTCTCTTCCTTCCTCGCCTCCAAAAGCCTGGCTGAACACACTTATCAATAGCAACTAACAGCTAGCAGCTAACAGCTAACAGCTAGCTAGCAGTTAACCAGGCAAGCAAGCTACCCACCGGCAAGAACAAGACAGGGTAGGTAAATTAAAACAATGTCTGACTTGAAAATGCATCTTAATTTTGGGTAAGGGCCCTGATCATGTTGTACAGACATATTAATTGCATTGTGTGTCTGTTAAGAGGCACAAAGGCACTCTAAAACTTGCCCCGTTAACTGCTGTTTAAGCTCAGTGGAAGCTTCTACACGTAGCTGCAGCTACTCAGTGTTGCCTGCACTGATTCAGGTCGGGGTTTTTTCATTCAAATGTACTTGCATATTTATAGCGATCAAGATTAACAAAAAAAGTGGCCGGAATTCTCCTTTACATTATTGCTTAACTCAATTGCAACGTATTATATTGATTTTTCACTATTCAGTATTTTGTTAATATGTCATCCATGTGTCTTCTCAGGCAGCAGCTGTTGAGCGTCTTGAAGAAAGTAAGAACAAAATCGAAGGTCTCCTGGACTGGATATCCAACATAGGGAATGAAAACGAGAGCCTGGATCAAACTGACCATATAAGTAAAGAGAATGGAAACTTGCCTAAAGAAACCTCAGCCACGGGACTGATAGGAGAGGATGACGATGCCAATGGAAACGCTTTACAGACCACTGAAAAGGATTTTGGCACAAAGACCAGTGGCAAGAATGACTGCTCCTTGGACCTGGATAAGCAGTATGACAGGGTCAAGGTACAATTGGTTTGTTGCAAAAATGTAGAGAAACAAGTTTGTTCCTCAGCAGTTCATACTTACATGTGGGAGTGTTTACAGACACAAACTTTGTTTCTCAACAGTGCACAAGTTAATTAAAATGCGAGGGTATTACTTGAGGTAGATCATCACGCTTATGCATCTAAAGTTGAAAGAAACAAGTAGCAAAGACATTTTCAAAGTTCAATGTTATAATCGATTTCTAAGCATGGTGAAATTAGTAAAATGCCAACAATTATAAAAGCTCCAACATTTAATTTTATTAGATAATTAAAGAGTTAACTACATCTTGTTATCTGAAAATAGGTTGTAATTAGAATATGATTTGCCATTAGAACACATGAAGGAGATGAGATGGGTTACATGGGTGAAAATATACATAACCTTTTAGTTTAATAGTATTTAGCAGACTTGAAATTTGAGTTTAAGAGAAACAGATGAAGCCAATAAAGCCTAAATGAAAAACATTGTAGTATAAATATATAAGTATTTAAGAAATGTAAATAAAGATATAATTGCAGCTATATATATTGGTATGGTGTCCTCAAGGCTCTATTGTTCCAACAGGCCCGTCATCAGGAGATTCTGTCTCAGCAGCAGGATCTGATCATGGCCACCCAGTCAGCTCGGGCTCTACTCGACAAGCAGGCCGACGTGCTGTCTCCCAAGGAGAAGGAGAAGCTGCAGAAAAACATCCAGGAGCTGAAGGGGCGCTACGAAGCCTCACTGACACAGGCTGAACAGCAGATGAAGCAGGTGCAATGTGTCCAGGAAGAGCTGAAAAAGTTCCAGGGTGACTGTGAGGAGTTTGAGGGCTGGTTAGACCAGGCGGAGGGAGAGATAGAGGAGCTGGGCGCTCCTGCAAGCTCCCTCAATATCCTCAGCGATAAACACCAGCGACAGAAAAGCTTCTCAGAAGATGTGATTTCCCACAAAGGGGACCTTCGCTTCATCACCATGTCAGGACAGAAAGTGCTGGATGTGGCTAACGCCTGTGGACTGGCTGACTCTGCAGCTAAGAATGCTCTGCTGGAAGTGGATACTTCAGGAACCTGTTCTGCTGTCAAGGACAAGTTGGCTTCAGCAGCCAGCAGATACAAAACACTACATTCACAGGTACCAAGTCTGCAGTTGTTTAAATGGATCTTGAGAGCTTGCAATGACTTAATCTTACCACTATGCGGTAGCATTTGTCTTAATTAAAATTTACGACTTAATACTATCTTTTGTAAGCACTGTGAAAAGGTCGGATGGAAAACTGCTACTTTCTTTGACACACACTGAACATTGTTCATTGTTATCTTCATGTTTTGAGCCTGTGTACTTAATTATGTGTTTCCTGAATATATTATACATACAGTATAATTTAACTTCCTTTGTTTCAGTGCAATCAGCTTGGCAACAACCTGAAAGATGTGGTTGATAAATACAAAAATATGACGACTCAAGCGCTGGTCTTTTGAAGTGGCTGAACAGCTCAGAGGAGGAAGCAAGAAAGCAGCAATCAGAGGCCATAGCAGCTGACCCACAAACACTACAGAAACAGCTGGAGGAGACCAAGGCAAGAAAAAGTGCAAGCCAGGGCTGTCAAGCTTTGGCCTCGTCTTTGTATCGAATCCAAAGCTCAGATTTATCTCAGATTGTGGTCTTTTTTTAACTTGTTATACATTTCTTTCATATTTCTGTGAGGCCTCTCATATGACTCTTTCCTCCCATGTAATTTTTTTGGTGAATTGGAATTTTTACAGTTAAAAAAGGTTGCGAAAAAATGTTTTAAGATAAGATGAAACTTTATTTATCCTGAGGGACATTGCTGTGCAGCTGTTGCATTACAAACTTGTATCAAATCTAAGTGACCCTTAATGGATATTAGGTTATGAATAATCCAAGTAAAGAAATAAAGAATTGCTTTGTTAAGAAGTAACATGTGCAGATCTTGGAGCATTGGCAGGGTTATAAGGTCATGGCTCAATAGACCTGCCTTACCATATACAGTGTTTCCACTGACTTTAGTGCAAGATAGTTATTTTTAGCTCTGTGTTCAAATTCAAACCCTCATGTGAATAGTTATCTCTAGTTATTCGAAGCCTACATACTCCTACAGGAGGATAAGAAACGATGCTATCTCTGTCAAAGCTTTTGGCGGCAGCCAAAGCAGCATTTTAGCTTGACCATTTCTCTGTAGGGAGGTAGTGGCTTACAGCATAGATATGCCCAGATAAGAGGCGCCTTGGGCCAACCAAGGAACACTGTACTTTTAGCTTTGGTTACAAATCACTGCAAAGAATCCTAAGCCTTTCTGTAATTGTAACAGGCACATGACAGGTACATCCAACAATATCTGTGGAATGACTCAATATTTATTATCTAGATGTTCTTGCACATCATTTCTTTTTATCTTTAATCCACCACCTGGGTTAAATGTATAATCTTTACAGTATAAAAGCAGACTGATGACATTTATTTTATGAGGGTACAGTTTTATTTTCTCTGACCTCCTCTTACTTATTGATCCACAGGCCCTACAAGGTCAGATGACAGGACATCAGACTGCTATTGATACACTACGCAAAGCAGCTGAGTCTTTGATAACATCTGAAGGAGACCTGCTGAGCAACTCGGACGATATCCAGGAGACAGTAGGTGAGGGGAAAATCCAAGTAGGGATCCAAGTTTAGCACCCTTGCCAGAATATATGAGGATTTAGATGATTGTATGTGTCATCATTGACACTTAAATTGTGGAATTAGGATTCCAGTCTTTAAATGTGCCAATTGAAAGATGCCAGATATTGAAATAACTCTGTAATGATTGGGATAGGTTTGAACTAAAGTATTTTAAAGAACAGCTTAAAGTTCATAAATTTCATAGCCCTGCAAAATGTTGCCTTGCAACTTGTTACTTGTAAGTAGGTAGGTTGTCAATCAAGCAAGCTGTCCAAAAATGTCATAATACGTCCACCATCCCTTTTCTAAAATATATAAAAGTTATGAGTTTGAAATATGGCTCTTGGAGTCTCTCATTTTTATAGCTTCTCTCCAATCATTAGGATCTTGGCATACACTTAAAAATGCTTTTACTCTACCAATATCCTAGTGAATGTTATCCCTTGCTACACTTAACACCTTAAGAAATTCATAAATTCCAAATATGTTTCTGCTTGGGTTTGAAATGTTTATCTCACAATGTGTCCCTAACAATGAGAAACTGTTCAGTTTTAAATATAACCTGATTTGTTTAACTGCATTGTAGATGACATAGTTGAACGCTACGACAACCTGTCCAAGTCTGTGAGTGATCGAAATGAGAAACTGCAGATCACCCTGACTCGCTCCATGAGCGTGCAGGATGGTTTGGATGAGATGATGGGATGGATGGAGGGAGTGGAGGCCAGCGTAAAAGAAAAAGGACAAATCCCCCTGGACTCTGCATCCATTGGAGATATTCTTAGCAAAGAAGTAGTATGTATTCTTGTCATCTTATCAGCAGTCCAATAACTAGATACTGTATTGTGTTGTGCTGTCAGTGGTTGATTTTTTTTTCTTCTAGCCATTAAAGCCATAACTAGCCATAACTGTTCCATCCTTTGTTTTTTAAGGCATTAGAGCAGGACATAGCAAGTCGCCAGAGCAGCATCTCAACCATGAAAGCCAAGGTGAAGAAGTTTGTGGAGACTGCAGATCCCTCTGCTGCTGCACTTCTGCAATCTAAGATGGATGCTCTCTCCCAGCGTTTCTCTAATGCCTGTGACAAGCATAAGCAAAAGGTTTCCCAGCTGGAGCAGCTGAAAGAAAAGGTGGAACAGTTTGAGAAGGTCGCAGATAAAGTTCAGCAGTTTGTTGTGAAACGTTCACAGGATCTACACGACCCAGACGGGCCAGGAAAAACCTTCAATGAACTTTCTCAGCTAATGCAGGTACCTATACTGCTGACGCTGTTTAGGACCATAACTGGATAACCTTTTGTACACTTTCAGTATTTCATCAAGAAATGATTTAATATGGCAAAGAATGACATTTATAATTTTACTGTAGAACACCAAAGCTGAGATGGCTGAACATGCCAGTGATTTGGAGAAGCTGTCAACTCTGTCCATGGAGCTGTCTGAAATAAGCCCCGATGGAAACAAAGTCCAGATCCAGAGCAAGATGGACGATCTCTCAAATATTTTCAGCACCTTCAAAGACACTGTCAAAGAAAAGTAAGATGGGGACAGGGGAGGGGGAAAAGGTCTTTGTCTTTACAGTTAACAAAACTAACATATTTTCATAATATTTATATAATGTACAGATGCATGCATGATGTGACTGATTCTTCTTACAGGGAAGAGGAGGTATCATCCTGTCAGGACCAGCTGGGAGAGTTCAAATCTGCAGCTAGCGCCCTCACCAAGTGGCTGGAGCAGACAAATGAGAAAGTACCTGCGGTCCAGCTAAGCAGCAGTGTGAAGAGTCTAGAAGAGGACCTGCTGATAGTCACTGTGAGTCAGGAGATAAATACAAAGTCTACTATACTGTAGAGACAAGAGTTATTCCTGTGTATATTTTGTCTAACGGAATCTTTTGTGTTGGAACAGAAGCAATTCATGTATCACTTTGCATCTGGCACAGTATAGGAGTGTGTTTTGTAATATATGTTAAGTGTGTTTTAATAGATTATAGTCCTGTCCTCCCTATATTCCCCACTATCCTAACATGCTTTCTCTGCCAACTAATTGGTCAGATGGATGGTATGTGTTTACACCGGATAGATCTGTGAGTGAAACACTATGTTGTCCAGAAGAGAGACTATTTGTTTCACAAGATGTTACAGAAAAGATCACAAAAGTTGATCCTGAAATAGCACAACAAATAAAAAACCCACAGAGGCAAAATCATCTATTTTTTCTTGTTTATCCCGTTTCTCACTTGCATTTTCAGACATCAGCCTTTGCTTTTATGTGATATGATAACATGTATCTGTCTGATTAATCAGGGCTTGTTAGATGAGTGGACATCCAAAGACACTGCTGTCCAAGACCTGAACAGTAAAGGGTCAGCGCTATGCAGCCTCATGACTTTCCTCACATCTCCCGCCAAGACCAAGGCCCCTAACAAGTCAGGTAATGGTAAGCACACTTAACCTCACATGTTTGAATCAATCAGTGGATGGGAAGCATGGTGTTTGGGTGAACTTCTGAGTAATGTACAGTATACTCCCTAACCATTAGAAACCATGGAAAGATCTTGTGCCAACATTCCTAGATTGTCTGCCTGCCTTTTACACAAGCTTTGTCTTATGTCTTTGCATCAGCTCTTACTAATGGTGGTGGTCCAGCAAGTCATTCCTACCTAACCAATAAAGGTAATCAAGTGTATACAGTATGTGGATGCTGCTCTGTAAATACATTTTTGTGGTGTGCTGTGGTGGTATTATGGCTGGTTTTCAAAACACTGCTATGGCTGTGGGGGATCTATGACTAACAAATAGCAACTTTTGAAGATCACTGTAACAGTATGTTTAGATTATGAGTAATAAAGGTAAAGGGACTTAGACACTGCTTTTTTATGTCCCAATTGAGCAATTAAGCCTCAGCCAAACTCCATAGGGAGTGAGAAATTTCACCATTTTTCATCAGATCATATCAGTTCAGTTCACCAGTTGATAGCAAGTTAATCGACATTTAAAGGCCCAAACATTCATTTACACACAGAGGGAGGACAATTGATAAGATAAGAGTTGTGTTTATTAGTACTCATGCAAGAACATGTTTATGACTGTCTTACTGTTTTCTGTGAGGTTTGTTGTCAAGCCAAAATACTGTACATAGCAATAAATTTAAACAAAAGGAAAAAGCCTTTATGCACATCATACTGACACACACAATAATCATTTCACATACTTTTTTATTTATTTTTACTATGGTTTAATTTCTTTGGATTTCATTATTATTTAAACTCCAGATTCATTCAAATTAGGTATTATAATGCTTAAGTCAAACATGCGGAGAAAATCAGACTAACTGTGCATGACTCATATTGGTAAATGCACAAGTTCTCTTAAATCACCACTCCAGAACAAACCTGTTCATATTAGTTGTTTTGCATGGGGCCCAATTTAGAATTGAATTAATCATTTACTAGGATAAGAGCCACTGATTTTCACAAATGCTTCAATTCCATTTGCTGTGAGTGGGTGTTACTTACTTCACTCATATTCTGAACATACTCTACCATAAGGCTGCTAGATTAATGGTGCCTCACTGTTATCATAACCTCATGATGATGACACTTTGTCTATAAACTCCTGGTAAAGAAACTTGAGAACATTTTTTTGATGTCCACAGAGCTGATGTTAATTCAGCAGAACATGTCATTCGTCAAAGAGGGCTACGCAAGCCTTGGGGAAACGCTGGAGAGTCGGGCAGCAGAGCTGAGTAGTTCGGTGCAGGAACTGAAAGAGGCCCAGAAAGGGACAGACAACATGATGACATGGCTGAAGGACATGAAAAAGACTGCAGCATCCTGGAACAAAGCAGCTACAGAGAAAGAGTCAGTGAAAACACAGCTTGAACAGCAGAAGGTACTTGTTGTCGCTGCTCACAGTCTTCACTGTTTGTTTTTCTTTGAATGAGATCACAGCATTCAAGCATTTTTTTTATTATCTCAGGCATTTGAAGATGACATGAAGCAAAAACAGAAGCAGCTCCAGAAGCTAAGAGAGACGCTTCTCAACTTGATTAAGACTCATCCGGACTCCCCCGAGGCAGCAAAATGGAAGCAGAGGCTGGCAGATATAGGTATGCACCAAGGTGTTGTCTCCAGATGGCCCTAGGTAATTTATGTTACTGAAACGGTCAGAGGTATGTTGGATCCCACTGATCTCATTACAGAACTGGTATTTGAGTAAAGGCAGTAGTATTCATCTAGTCACATGCATACAGAAAGTGTCTCACTACCTGCTCTCTGCCACAGCAGTTAACTTAACACATTCGTAGTGCCAAGTCCTGCGCAGTGGGAGTTTTGCAACAAGAACAGTGGATAGAAAGGTGATGTTATGCTGACTAATGCAGACTGGTGTGAATGCTCTGCCCTCCTGCTCAGATGCTGCTTGGGCAGATATCAGCGACTCTGTAGAGGAGAGGAAGCAACACCTGGAGCAATCCAACAAGAACCTGGACATCTTCCAAACAACTGAGCTGCAGCTTGGTCAGTGGCTTTCAGAGAAAGAGCTGATGATGAGTGTCCTCGGACCCCTCTCGATAGACCCGAACATGCTTAAAATGCAGAAGCAACAAGTTCAGGTAAGCATGGTGCAGGTTGTTGGGAATAACTTGGTACCTGAGTTGCAACCGAAAAGGAGTTAAAGTATAAGTCCTCAGGGAGGCCCGAGTTGGACCTGGTTAACTGGTTAAGTCTTTTGGAAGGCCCAGTTTGGAACAGTATAAGTACTCTTTTTTTTAGTTTTTAATGTTTTAATAGTTTTTACCGGCTCTTTAATTTTTTATGTGAAGCACTTTGAATTGCCCTGTTGCTGAAATGTGCTATACACATAAAGGTGCCTTGCCTTGCCTAACTTGAGGCTTGTGCATCTCTAAAGAACCAGAATGTTATGTGGTTTTCTAAAGGAATGCTCATCTTGGCCATTCAGATCCTCCAGAACGAATTTAAGAGCCGAAAACCTCAATATGAGCAACTGGAGGAAGCTGCCTCTGCCATCCTGAGCTCCTCAGGCAACCAGGACCCCTCAAGTGGGAAGCTAGTGAGGGAGCGGCTCGCTGGCATCACCCAGAAGTGGCAAGGTCTCACAGGAAAGTTGGACCAGCGAGATAGCCTCATCGACCAGGCCGTGGTAAAGACGGGGCAGTTTCAGAATTTACTGAGGAGTGTCAGTCAGACTGCCACTCAGTTGGAGAATCAACTCACCAACCATCAGGGCCACAGCACCCAGCCCGAAGCTGTGAAGAAGCAGTTGGAGGATGTCCATAACATCTCAGCACAGTTGAGAGACGAGAGGAAGAAGCTGAAGGAGGCTGAGGCCATCAACGCAGAGCTCATAGCAATGGTGACTGAGGACTATCTCAAAGCAGACTTGGTCCGGCAGCTGGAGAGTGTCAGCAAGCCTTTCAAACAGCTGGAAGAGAAAGCAGGTCCGCCTTTTAACCTAACCCAATAATATAATGTTGTAATGTTTGGAAAGAAAGAAACATTCTATTTGTGTTAATTCACACTAAAATATATTTATTCTATGACAACAACTTCCCAACAGGCTTTTGTAGTAATTGTAGTAATCACAATCCCTTTTGTAAAGTATTCAAACTCTGTCTTTTTGTCAACTGTTTTTACTATTAATTTTATATTGGGCTTGCATCGTTTACCATGACTGCCCACTAAAGTACAAATGTGGAATAAAAAAGTCATATGCAACAATATTCCTAGCTACTTTTTCATTCCACTTTTTGCACAAGAGGTGTTGCAGCATTTAACTCACTAATTGCGACATTTTTCTGTTGTAGCAAAGCGGATCGAGCAGCTCAACTCAACCTTTGCCAGCTCTCAGCAGTTCCATCAAACCTCTAAAGACTTCCAGTCATGGCTGGGTGAGAACCTCCAGGAACAGTCTAAGCCCCAGTCCATCTCTGCCAAAGTGGACATCCTGCAACAAACCCTTGAGGAGCACAGTAAACTCCAAAAGGCTCTCAGTGAACATGAGAAAGCTTATAACACAATCACCGGTGAAGGGGAGATGCTTCTGCACAACACTGACGGTGCAGAAAGGTTGGCACTACAAGGGCAGCTGACTACACTCTCTTCCAACTGGGAGGAGGTAAAGAAGAGCTATGTGGAGCAAGCTGACAAACTTCAGACTGCTTTGCAAAAATCTCTGAAGTACCAGGAGCATGTAGAGAAGCTCAGCTCTTGGATCCAAGAGTGTGAAGCTAGCGAGGGCCGAGTTAAACTCACTGTTGATCCGATTGCTGTGGAGAGCTCAATTTCTCAGGTTAAAGCTCTCCAGAAGGATGTCGACAAGCACAGAGGGATGGTGGAGCAGCTCAACACGGCTGCAGATGGCCTTCTTGAGGTGGCCAACACAGACATTGAAGCTATTAAAGAGGAGAAAGCTAGCATTGGCAGAAGAGTGGACAATATAGTAGAAAGTCTGCAGAGCAAAAGGGAGTCTCTGGAGAAGGTTTCACACACAGTTAAGGAATTTAATGATGCCTATAAAGAGGCAAAGGGTCAGCTTGAGGGGGCTCAGAAGCAGGTGGATGTCTACGAGTCACAGGGAGTGCAGGCACACAGCAACAAGAACCTGACCAACATGAAAGCCCAGCAGAAGAGTTTAGAAGGAGTGCAGAACCAAGTAGAGCACCTAAAGACTTTGGCCAAGGAGCTTGTCATTGATGTCCCTGATGCTGATGGAGTGACAGACCTCTTACTGCAGGCTGACAATGTGGAAAAAGACTACAGCACCCTTAACAAGAAGCTAGAGGAGACGTGCCAAGTCATGGAGGGTAAACTGCAGGGTATTGGGCAGTTCCAAAACCGTATCCGTGAGATGTTTACCCGTTTCACAGACCTGGATGATGAACTGGACAGCATGGCTCCTGTGGATCTTGACTTGGACACTCTTAAAGAACAGCAGGACAGAATTCAGAGCTTTGTGGCTAAGCTGCAAGAGCTGATGGCCAACACTGCCAATGCTGGAGACAGCTGTAAGAAGATGCTAGAGACTGAAACATCACCCGACTTGTTAGGCCTGAAGAGGGATCTGGATGCTCTGAGTAAGCAGTGTGGAAAACTGTTGGACAGGGCTAAAGGCAGAGAGCTGCAGGTGCAGAGCACTCTCACCAAACTGGAGGAGTTGTATGGTAAACTCCAACAAGTGGAAGATAAGCTTTGCAGTGCTGTGGGCAAGGAGGCGTCACAGGAGGCAGTTGGCATGGAGACAGATGTCATCAACCAACAGCTGGAAGCCTTTAAGGTATGGTATCTTCAACATTTATTTTGTTATTCAGGCCTAAACGTGAAATTTAATTCAATTCAATTGGTTAAATAATGATAAGTGATAATGTTGGATGATAGAATATTTGTAAAATTGTGGCCGCTGTTACCCTTGTTTTTGAAGTAATAATTGTCAGCATGATTTTATAAATCATCTTTTATCAAATGTCTTGCTTTGTCCGACCTACAAAATATTCAATTTTCTATAATGACAAGACAAGGACAAGCAGCACATTTTCCAATTTAAGAAGCTTAAACAAGAGTTTAGATGAAAAAAAAAGTACTCAAACGATAAATCAATTATTAAAATAGTTGCTGAATAATGTTCTGTTGATTTATTGACTTCATTTTAGCTAACATAGATGTCAAATGATTTACAGCTATGTAACACTGAATCAGAGAGAGGTTTAAAATAATTTGCAGTCTTTTGGGGTTAGTAAGGATAGCGGCGGAACAAATTCCGAATTAGACCCAACATATTGCACAAACATTATTATTAACTGATGTGCTCTTACAATTTGTTCACATATAGTTAAACTGAAACTAATTTGAGAAAAGCCTTTCTTTTAAAATCAGATATTAGAAAAATGAACATGCATACATTTGATTTGGTTATTGTAATTCAGTATTTAAACGTAATATTACTTTTTTTTTATCCAAAGATTGTGGACACTAAGCCAAAATTCCCTTTTGGTATTCAAACAGGCAGTTATTGACAAATGCTATTTGTATTGTTACTATGAACACAGCATTTGTCAGCTTGTTAAATAATTAATTCATAGTAAATTAATTAAACTCTGCTAAACGCTGTATTCTCACCTAGGTTTCATATATATATAAAACAATTAACATGTTTTAGATGCTGTCTGTCTATCCACAAAACCTTGCAACAGGGCAGATTACCAACAGGCTCTTCACTGAGCACACTTGCTATATACATGGCAATCCTCTGGGGACTGCTGGTTCATTAAGGGCATCTGGTGTTAACAAAAGAGCTGCGGCCCATATGCAGTGATGGTGCAGGAGGGATGGACCGTCACAGCCAGGTGGTCACCAGCAGGATGTCACTTGATTCAATGGTCCCAATAATGAAGCTGGGCCTGCATCCTGATCTCTTAACATCGATATTGTTGTTCTTTGACGCATGGAACTTCACAGCCTGACATTATCTTGGGCTCTAAGCTTGTTATAGCCTGGTGATAGTTTGACTATGTTGACATAGACACCAGTTAGTAAAGTGATGGTTCCAGTATTTACTGCTGGGCTGAGCGACCATCAAGGCTTTTGGTAATATGAAGACACACACTTGTAGTAGATTTTATAGCCGGTGCAAAGCAGCCCAAATGCCAATGAACAATAGAATTCCAGATTATATAGATTATTGTTTAGGCTTTTGTGTATTGTAGTACAAATGTTTGGACTAAACATGTACAGTTAATGAAGGTAATCATATATGCAGTAGAGCCTGACCGGTTTTTAAGGCCAATACTGATACAAATATTTGGTTAATAAAAAAATCAGAGATTCCGATATATTGGCCAATATACTGTATATTACAAAAAAAACTGCAACAAAACATAAACTGATTTCCCTAACATTAGTTATTTTTAGTTATTTATGAGTTCTTACTAAAATAATATAATAAGAATAATAATAATAATAATAATAATAATAATGTATAATATAACATGAAAATATATTAATGTTCTGATAAATAAAAATACAAACAAGATATGAAACTTAAAGTGCTTTGAACAAAAACACAATAACAAAAAAAATCAGTGTTGCCAACAGTGACATTGTAGAGCGCCCTCTGGTGGACAAACTATGCAAAGCCAACACTCATAACATGGTTGACTATCCGTTTTTATTTTTTAAATACTAATTTATTAGAATCATTTTTTTGTCATTATAAATGTTCTGATGAATGAATATTCAAACAAAACAAAAAACGGACGGTCAAACATGTTATGAGTGTTGCCGTTGCAAAGTTTGTCCACCAGAGGCATTTATATTTTTTTAATTGGCCATTATAAATGCCAATATGATAGTTCGGAAAATGCCTAATATCGGCCGATAATATCGGCCCGCCGATATATCGGTCGGGCTCTAATATGCAGTACTAAAAGCATACCACACAACTTCCTAATTGTCATAATGGTCTGTTTTCAATTCCTCTGACTCTCCATATTGTCTATAAATGTTTGTTGTTATCAGTGAGGGATAAAACAAGGGGCCATTAGCAAGATTTACAGACAGATGCTAAATATTTTTAAAAGCCTAAAAAATTCCTGTGGAGTTTTCCAAAAGAGGATTAACCTATATTTAGAGGTGAAATTATGACACACTTCTTCATTTATAGTATTAGATAGTATTACTGTAAAACAATGTAAACAGCCGAGTAGGCAAATGACATAGATCTGTCCTAAGATATAGGTCAAGGGATTTTATTTGTTGTTTTTTTTAATTACAGGGGGGTGCTGCATTTACGCAGGAGGGTTACATCCAAGAGATACATGGTTGAAATATCATGGAGATAGCGGGGGTGTCAGTTTGTTGTGTGGAGTTTGCTTTAAACGCCTCGCAGGGAAACTATTAAAAAGAAGTGATTGATTCATATTGTTGCTCAGCAGCGTTGTCATGGTGCACGTTTTTAACCCCTCTTTGTGCTGTCATCAGTCTGGGTTGAGAGGGCAAACGGCCCTTAGCTGCTGGTGGGAAAAACCCTTTGTACTCATTCGTACCAATACATCAGGAGCAGAATTGCCAAAGCCAAGCAGTATCAAGACTTGATTTGTTTCTTTATTCAGTTGCAGCTTGAAAACATTAGATGATTGTGTCATATTTTGATTTATGTTCAGTTGGTCATGCTCTTGTTTCTGTAGGAAAGTAGGCTTTCTTGGCAGCTGTTGAGAAAGAAATAAACAGAGAAAGACAGCGCTTGGATTCGTCTCTTTTATGTGCTCTTACCATTTTAGGTCAAGTTTGGAAAGAGACATGCCTGACTTCATGTGTTTACTCTTGTTTTTCACTTGAGATTTGCACTAGCTCGGCTGAGGTAGTCCTGGTATATGTATTCTTTATGTGTACCTTAAAGGGCAGCTCTAGTGACTCAACACCACTGGGGGTTGGCGTGTGTGTCTTTTCCCTCAGACATTACATCAGTGTCTCTTACAAATTTGGGAAGGAGTTTTGCCATCTGAATCCTGCTGTAGCTAACCCGGTCCATTGAAGTTAATAAGGGCAAAAAGTGTCATTGTGACCACGTAGTGTCGCTGACTCACTTCCACATAGCAATGATACACTCTTCTTTTAAAGTGAAACATGAAACCTCTGTGGGATAGTTGCTATACAGGTACCATTGTACACATTTCTTTGCTGTCAGGCGATTATGTTTTTCCATGGTTGTTGCTTCTAGCAAAAGTTGTTGCTGATTTTCGTAGCAAACTGATTATCTTTTGGTCAAACAAAACAAGCTATTAACAATTAATAAAGGAAATAATGAGCACATTTTATCGATTATGAACATTTTTGTATTTAACCATTAATGCAAACAAGTCACTTAACAAGTCAGTTAATAGTCCAGGAAGCTCTCTTCCTGGCGTTGTACTTCATTGTATTGCATTGTAAGAGTTACAGCTAAATACAAATAAAAAGAACAAAAGCAAAAGATCTGATTTAAAGATAATATTAATTATCACTGGTGAAATTTGTTAATGCTTAGGTCTCTTTTCTACAGAAAGCACATTGCTCCCTGTGTAACTTAAGTTTGGCTCTTAGCTGCCGTTGCGCTGTTGTGTGCAGTGATTAAATGAAATCCAGCGTTCACAATTTCTGTATTCCAATTTCCATGTAGATATATGGGACAGGGGGGACAAAGGGACTTGCATCAGCCAGGAAAAAGCCTGAATATTTAAAAAGTAAGCAGGTTTCAATGGTTGAACATCCTTTTTAAAATCCCACTAGATCCTAACTGCTTATTTATCTCTGCCAGCATCCTCTTTCCATCTCCTCTCATGCATGCAGATCAGGACAAAGAAGTTGGGATTGTTCAGCTCCTTACCAAGCCACTGTGGTGTAGACAATCCAGGAAACAAAAATAAATTCCATTCATTATCTCCCCTATTCTCCTTTCTTCTCCTACCCCGGTCACTGGACATAAAAAGTGCCTTCATGCACTTGGCAGGGCCGTCAGTGTTAAATTACCTGGGACCTGTGCCTCTCTCAGCATTCCACAGTAATTAAGAATATCTGCAGGGTCCACAGCAACCGTCCACAGAAGAAGAAAACAGAGGGCAAAGAGAGGGAAAAAAGAAAAGTGTGTATCTATTTCAGAACAGTGTGATGTCATCAGAGTGGGAGCTGCCTGCTGGTCTAGGTTTCTTTTTTGTGAAGTATTAAAGCTGGTGCGTATCACTCCCCCTCTCACTCACAAGACAAGAAAAAAATGGAGTGATTGTGTCAGGATGCAGAAGATGGCTTAGAAGTGAAGTCATATGGGCCATGCTGACATAAGGGAGAATTAGAAGGGGGGGGGGGCGCGGCTCTCAGCACAAATGGAGTTGTGGCAGATGTTGTCTGAATAATAAGCGGGGGCGGGGCATGAAACCCTCTGCCAGGAGGGTGTCTGTCATTGCAAGGGAGCGATGAGGGAGAAAGGGCAGGCTTTTTTGTTTATCCAGGAGTACCAGCTCTCCTCAGATCTACCCACAGCTTTTGGTAGAGCCTGCTGGATTTGCCTGTGGATATTTTCACTTTGCACTGAAGATTTTCCTTTAGCTCGCATGGATGCTGCGAGGATTTCAGGGGAAGAGAAGCACTTTGGACCAGAGGAAAAGGGATTAAGTATTGGCAACGCACAGAGAAAAGCCTAGAGGAATATTTTTGGGATAGGTGACTGTATTGAATGACTGGGTTTTCATTCCTACTACAGAATATGAAGCTGTTATACAGTCCTAGCATTTCTTTGATATTTTTTATATTGTTTGCCATATCTGTAAAGCCTTTATTTTTTTTAACTAGATCAACTTAATCCATTATATGTCCATGATTTTTAAAAGAACATTTTAAATGGTGGATTTTTATTTTTAGTATTTATCTGTTAACTCTTAATTTTAAAGAGGAGAAAACTGTTGATTTTGCACAGGATTGCTCCTCACGTCAAGTAGTCAAATTGTTCTTTTTAAACTCATCGTGCACTAAAACAACATATACCTCAAAGGATTTCACTACATCCTTAATGTTTTCTTTGTAGTGAGTATTGACAATTGTTTTAGCATGGGCAAACCACTGAGCAGACCAGATTGCCTTAAACAAAACCCTTCCTGTGTAGGGAAGGGGGAGGATGAGGACTTGAACATTGATGACTGCTATGTGCCCCAGAGGTCCATTTATGACACCGTCCGGCTCAACGAGCAGATAGACTCCGTCTCTAAAGCCAGCCTTTCATCCGGGCACTTCACAGGCACCTTACCTTACACTCACCGCACGTTAGACCTCAGCAACATGTGTGGAAATGGAGCTCTCTCAACTTCCAGTTCATTTGAGCTCCGAACCCGCAAACCTGCCATGCTGGACGAACGTGTCATTTTTGATAGACTTAAACTCAATGGGCACATAATCAGGGCTACTGATACAGTGCTGCCCAAGTCACGTCTCCAGGGTGGAGAGAAGAAGGATCATCCACATCATCGTCGTTCCTGGCGGACTTTTGCCCCACCAAACATGGGCGAGTATGCGAGCCGCAGTGGGACCTTATGTTCTGGAAGTGTGGAGAGGCCAGGGTTGAGCAATGGCAGGAAAGGGCAGAGTATGACTAGCTCACTGACATCTGAAGAGGACTCAGGTCTGTATAGCCCGACTGTGGAGAAGGAGCGACATGCTCATAGATCCCACAAAAGAGCAGGCCCCGGTACAAGGAGCCTCTCGTCTTCAGAGGCGATGCATATGTCCGGGGACCTGAGAACTGGGCGATCGCTCAGCTCAGGGCCGGAGGAGTTCTCTTTCTCATCTGCGAGGGACAACCGGTCTCTTTACCACAGCAGCAGCTTGGTTCAGGAGCTGCGACAAACAGAATTGGGTGTGGTGGATCTAAATGAAAAGGACACCCTTAACAATGGAGAATACAAATACTCCACAGGGAGGTTATCCTCAGGGTCAGCCTCCAGGTCTCAAAACGAAAAATTGGGATGGTGTTCCAGGACTTTAACAGACTATGATGAGCTTTCCACTGCTGAGCTGTTAGAGGATGTATCATCTCAGGACGACTGTGAGTTGGTCACTGTGGTGGTGACACAGCCTGAGACATATGGAAACTCTGTAACTCTACCCATAGACAGCCGCCAGCAAACCAAAGCGTGTACTGTGCAACAAGGGGCGTCCAAGTACAACATGGAGGAGCTGGAGGAGTTTCTGCAATCAGTGGAGGCCTGTCTGCCGAAAAGTTTACAGACGTTCCAGAATGCAGGAGAGCAGGAGATAGAGGCCTTACTGAATGCCATTGCTGCATGTCCTGAAATGGACCCTATGGGTTATTTCTCCCCACAGGTGCGCAAAAATAGCCTCATCCTTCATTTCTGAGTTTTGTTCATAGCTGGTCCAGTACATGTTACATCAAATGTCTCTTTGGATGAGTTTTTCCCAGTTGCTGGCTTGTTGTTTTACTTATATCTGATTACATGATGAGTGAAATAGGTTTTGCCCACTAGTTCACCCTGTGATTGTGTGTTAAATGTTAACTATGCTTTACTAGAAGCTGTTGCCTGGTTAGTGTTGTTTATGTCTGCTGGATTTTTAACACCATTTCTGAGGTAATGTCGTGTCTCCGGATTCGGGATGACTTCCTGGCATAATTTGGGACTTTTTATCCTATTAAAACTAGATCTTTATCATCCTATTTCATGTATTTATGTATTATTGTTACATTGTTGATATGCTTCAGAATTACAGATGTTATGGTTTTGTGTAAAGCTCATTAACACACAATAATTTGAAGACAGTTGTGACAGGGAGCAACATTGTAATCAAACTCTTACTGTAAAAGAGGCATTATTCAGAATTAATTAAAAATTTAGATTGGTGAAATGCCAAACAATGTAATAAAAAAATGGATGCATTGTGAAATATCTGGTCTTTACAATTGGAACATAAATCCAGTCTGTTAAATGAACCTCCACATAAAAGTTATGACATTGTAATGTGAGCACTAAATATTTATTCTGATTTGTCTTTAGGCTTTCCAGAAAGAGGACATTGATCCGTTGCAGACTCAGCTTCAAGACATCAGCTCCCTCGGCCACGGTCTGATCCAAAACGCTGCCAAAGGTACCAGCACCAAGAAGCTTGAGGATGACCTGGAGGAAGTCAACACAAAGTGGAATACCCTCAATAAAAAGGTTTTGTTTTATACTACCGGTCCAACTGGTTGATCTTTGCTTTTGAATATTGGTCATTATTGAAAGTATAAAGAGATATTGTAAGTGTAATGAGTCATCCGTTCTTACCATTTGTTATAGTGTTATCCTTTGATGAGTTGCTGGGTGCAGTTTGAAGTTGGCTTTAACAGGTGATATCTATATTTACCATGTGGTCTGCAGATTGCTGAGCGTTCAGCCCAGCTGCACGAAGCCCTCTTGCATTGTGGGAGGTTTCAGGATGCTTTGGAGTCACTGCTCAGCTGGTTGACTGACACAGAGGAACTCGTGGCCAATCAAAAACCTCCATCTGCAGAGTTCAAAGTGGTCAAGGCACAGATACAAGAGCAGAAAGTAAGCCGCTTATCACGTGGTAAAATCATATTAAAACACACTGTTTAATCTTTTCTCTTCTATTTGTTTTATTTAATTGACATCCTTTGTTAAACACGAGTGTGGTTCACAAAGCTTTTAGTTTAAAGGATACTTTATTTGTTAGATTTACTGTTTTTCACCATCAAGCAATGCACGCGGTCAGAACATGTTAAAGGTGCCTAATAACTCTCCTCCTTTGTTTGCCTTTGACAGCTCTTACAGAGACTGCTGGATGACAGAAAGCCAACAGTGGAGCTGATAAGAAAAGAGGGAGAGAAGGTTGCAGAACGGGCAGAGTCTGTGGATAAAGAAAAGCTTGCAAAAGAGATCGGATGCCTGGGGCAGAGGTGGGACACTCTGCTCAAGAAGGCTGAAAACAGGTCTGTATAAACTTGTAATGATAAAAGTCCTGCTAAATGCAGTGTTTCAGTGTGCTTCTTAAAATTTGCTAATGAAAAGTTTTCC
Organism: Percina caprodes; assembly: GCA_013375575.1. Taxonomy (NCBI): domain Eukaryota; kingdom Metazoa; phylum Chordata; class Actinopteri; order Perciformes; family Percidae; genus Percina; species Percina caprodes. The sequence goes on from JABXJD010000024.1 coordinate 370,911, forward strand.
TAAGATATAATTTGTTGTGTTTTTCTATTCCTTAATTGAATTTGTTTTTGCTTGGATTTGGATCTGGGAATATTCAAAACCTATAAAGATTGTCAAACTCCTAAATTCACATTTCTTTTCCTCCTACTGAAGCTTAAAGCCATAGTTTATATTTCAGAAAAATGCACTTATTTGCTTTTTTGCAAAGAGTTAGATAAGAAGATTATTACCACTCTGAGACATAAGAGTGGTATTGATAATGAACAAATGCATTTCTAGAAATGTCCATAGATTTGTCACTTTGAGTTTGTTAATTACTGTATTTTGTTACTACATAAATGCGTTAGGCACAAGCAACTGGAGACCATCTTAGTGGTCACTCAGCAGTTCCACGAGACCCTAGAGCCCCTGAGCGAGTGGCTGGCCGCTACAGAGAAACACCTATCCAACTCTGAACCCATCGGCACTGAGACATCTAAGCTAGAAGATCAGATCTCTCAGCATAAGGTAATATCCATCATTTGACTTCATTACCAAATGTTTTGGGATTTGTAGGACCCAATCAGCTATGTCCATCGGAATTGAGTTTCATTTATTTTGATTGCCACTTTTAAGTTTGTGCATTTCATTATTTCCCATTCCGTTTGTTATTTATTTCATATTAATTTTTGTTTTATGTGTGTGTTTGGTGTTTGTGTCATATTTCCTTGGTTTGTTTCCCATTCCCTGTGGTCAGGCCTTAGAGGAGGAGATTATGAATCACAGTAAAGACCTGTTACAGGCCGTCAGTCTGGGTCACATGCTCAAAACTGTGAGCTCAGTTGACGAAAAGGAGTTTGTTCAGTCCAAACTGGACGCCACCCAGGCCAGTTACATAGAGCTCCAGGAGCGATGCAGGAGAAAAGCTGAGATGCTGCAACATGCTCTGGCAAACGCCCAGGTGTTTGGAGAGGACGAAGTGGCCCTCATGAACTGGCTCAACGAGGTGCACGCGAGGCTGAGCGAAGTGTCCGTGGTGGACTACAAAATAGATGTTCTTGAAAAGCAGCGGGCAGAACAACGGGTATACACTCCTCCTCAGGCCACAAATTATGTTGTCCTTTCATTTCAGTTGCATTATTCATGTTTCATTTGATTTTAGTGATTGATGGGCCAGGCATTGTTTACAGTGGGAAGTGTGTTTTCACTCTCAGTGAGGTTGTGTTTTCCTTTTAGGCACTACAAAGTGATATTGAGTTGAGGAAGAAGAATGTTGACCAAGCCATCTCTAATGGGATGGAGCTTCTGAAGCAAACAACAGGCATGTCTGACTTTATAACTTTCCTATCGTAGTTCATGCAGTTAAATCTCAGCAAACAATTCTGTCTCTCTAATACAGCTCATAAGCTTTCTGGTCTTATTTTAGGAGAAGTTTAACAATCACCACCAGGATATCACCACCAGTCTTCTCTTATCAAAATGTCAAGCTATTCTTTTACTAATCATAGTTGTGTATGTAATTTGGTTTTAACATGCATTCTTCTTTCATTGAAATGTGTGGCTTCAAACAACATTTTGTCATTAAAACATCAGAATTTGTGCATAATGCTGCTTACATAACTTGTTTCTGCTCTCTATGTTCAGCTAAGCTAGCAGCACACTGTACTTCCTTACACTAAAGCAGAAATATGAAACTCCTTCAATATATAATATTTTACTTTCTATTTATAGGTGATGAGGTGGTTGTTATCCAAGGCAAACTGGACGGAATAAAAACAAAGTACGCTGAGATCAACTCTTTGAGTGACAACGGTTTAAAGACATTGGAGCGGGTTTGGAGTCTCTCTACTAAGCTGCAGCATACCCATGAGGACCTGAGCTCCTGGCTCGAGAAAGTAGAGGCTGAGGTCAGCGCTTTTGCTGATCAGGAGCCAGTGGGAGAGCAGCTCATTCAAGCACAAAGCAGGCAGAAGGTAAGAGTTTCTACAATTGAAGTTTGAGAACAAAATTAATACCAAATGTGAACTTTAACATAAAATATGTTTAACACTCAGTGAGCCGCTTTACAAAAACACATGGGTACATTCACTATGCTTAAGTTGGTGTTCTGTTTGTCATGTAATCTTGTCCAGGAGTTGCTGAAGGAAAGTAAAGACCACAAACCTGTGATGGACAAGCTGAATGAGTTAAGCAGCTCTCTCTTGGATCTGATCCCCTGGCATGCTCGTGAGGGTCTGGACAAACTGGTGACTGAGGATAATGAGCGGTACAGAGCCGTCTACGACACCGTCAGCCAGCAGGTCGACCAGATCAATGCTGATATACTTAAGTCACAGCAGGTAACCCAGAGACACTGATTAACATCTTTTTTTCATTCGTTTTTTCTTTCAGTTTTTTTTAAATTTCATTTAAATGTTCATCTCCTACTTTAATATCCATATTTAATTAGGAGTTTAAACATTTTCAGCAATGGAAAATGTCATTGATTTTTTTTGTCTGTTTCCAGTTCGAACAGACTGCAGACGCTGAACTCTCCTGGCTGACTGAAGCTGAGAGGAAGTTGCTGTCGATGGGCGAGATCAGGCTGGAGAAGGACCAAACCACAGCCCAGCTCCAAGCACAGAGGGTCAGTGTGTGTGTGTGTGTGTGTGTGTGTGTGTGTGTGTGTGTTGACACAGTAAACACAGCGTTTTTGTTTTGTCCAGCCAAACTCACTCTACCGGTTTTCCAGATCTTCTCCATGGACATTATGAGGCACAAAGATGCTGTGGACAATATTGTGAAAACTGGAAAGGCCATCATGAACACCAAAAACCCAGAGGAGAAAGAAATCTTAAGGGTGAAAAGAATACATTTATAATTTGAAAGAAGTATTCATTAAGATGATGTACATAAGTTAATGGATCTTTTTGGTTTTCAATCAGGCCAGGACCCAGACACTCTTGGATCAGTACGGCATTGTCAGTCAACTGAACTCAGAGCGCTATCTGCAGCTAGAACGAGCCCAGTCTCTGGCCAGTCAGTTCTGGGAGACCTGTGAGGAGATGTGGCCGTGGCTTCAGGAGACCTTGGGGGCCTTCAGCCAGCTGCCTCCACCCTCCATCGAGTATGAAACACTCAGGCAGCAGCAAGAAGAGCTGAGGGTAAGAAGCCAACAGAGGCAGATGTTCAGTACAACACTTTTATTTAAGCAATGAAAAACGTAATATGCCATATCCTCTCCAGCAAATGCGCGAGCTGATTGCCGAGCACAAGCCCCACATTGACAAGATGAATAAGACCGGACCTCAGTTACTTGAAATCAGCCCAGTGGAGGGAATGCCCATCAGAGAGAAGTACACAGCTGCAGACCAACTTTACACCAAACTCAAGACTGATGTCAAGCAGAGAGCTGCTACTCTGGACGAGGCCATCTCCAAATCCACCCAGGTGAGGAGCAGTTGTTCCCATTTTACATATGTCCATCCATCCATCAATTTGAAGAAATTCCATTTTTAAATGTTAACAAACTGCCATTAAGCTAACATTTTCTAATATAAAAAAGCCACTTTGCTATGTTTTAAAATGAATAACAATAATATTGGGTTCTAATAAGTAGTTATGACATAGTAGATTTTTACATGATGACCATGTTTTACCATCTAAAGCTTTATGAGTCATGATCAGTTTGTATGAGGGCTGCAACAAATTAATATTTTTAACAGTCTCATTCATTGATTACTAATTACCATATTTTCTTGATTTATCGATTGATTCTTTGAAATTTCAGAAACAAAAATCTTTTTTACAAATAATATCAGTTTTCAATTACAGAGAATTTGTCTTGTTGTTTAGTACATACAGTGAAAATACTAAAAGGAACAGTCAAGAAAATACATATATAGTACATTTTACATTAAATATACAGTATAAAATACTATAACAAATATGTACAATATAACTGATTACAGTATATATTACGGAATAACAAATAGGTTTTACATGATGTTTCTTTTTGTAACACGAGCTGTAACATGTTCCGAGCTTTCTTCACTGATATTACTATAAGAAGTATAAAAACAAACAATGGTGTTTCCTCTCCTTGTTCTCCACCAGTTCCATGATAAAATTGACCCAATGCTGGAATCCCTGGAACGGATTGCTGAACGCTTGCGGCAGCCTCCGTCCATCTCAGTAGAGGTTGACAAGATCAGGGAGCAGATTACTGAAAATAAATCTGTCTCTGTGGATTTGGAGAAGCTTCAGCCCTCTTATGAGACACTGAGGCAGCGAGGCGAGGAGATGATTGCACGATCTGTAGGAGCAGACAAGGACATGTCTGCCAAAGGTATGGTACATATTATATTATCTTATTTTTTTATTTAATTTTATTCCCTTTCTTTTTATTTAATTGAATCCAGTTAGAAGGGTTACACCATAATATGGTTGTGGGATAATTATAAGCGCCAATTAGACAAATAGCATAACAAAGGTTAACAGTAGGAGGCATACTAAACACAATCACTAGCCAAACCTTTAGTTCTTCCCCTATCAAAACACATGCAATCATTTTTAGAATCCTTGGCTGAAAATCGAAGTTTGAGTTTTGGATCAGATGTTTTTGTTCGATGGATTCCAAAAAGCTTTCCCGGTGTGGTCTTTAATGTTTTTCTTGTTTTAGGTAGAAAATCAAAGCAAGACCAAGAGACCAAGCAGTTTATCATTAAAACAAGATATTTTCACTGTCACACACTGCTGATGAATACATGCTGATATTTGTGGTTTTCTGTTTGTATTCCACATTTGATGTTATTAATTGATTTAGTGTATATTCTTTTTTTTTTTTACCCCCTTAAGTTGTACAAGACAAACTGGACCAGATGGTGTTCCTTTGGAACGACATCCAGGCCTTACTGGAGGAGCGGGAGGCGAAGCTGCTGGATGTAATGGACCTGGCAGACAAGTTCTGGTGCGACCACTGCGCTCTCATCGTCACCATCAAAGACAGCCAGGACCTGCTAAGAGAGCTGGAGGAGCCCGGAGTCGATCCTTCAGTCGTCAAACAGCAACAGGAGTTTGTCGAGGTAGACAGATGTCCAAAATTAAATTCTGAACTCAACCAATGGGTAATTAAGACTTAAGAAGCCTTTCTTTGTTTTAATGACTTTTGTTTCTTCAGGGATTTAAGGAGGAGATCGATGGGCTGCAGGAAGAGCTTGATGTGGTTCAAATCCAGGGGGCAGAGCTTATGACTGCCTGTGGGGAACCTGATAAACCTGTGATAAAGAAAAGTATTGATGAGGTAATAGATAACATTTAAAACTATCTTTTCAAAGACATAGTTACTCTATTTTAATTGCTGGTACTCTGGAGTTTCCATATGGCTTGTGGTGAAGTACTTGTGTTATTTTTCCAGGTGAATTCAGCGTGGGAAAATCTTAATAAGACTTGGAAGGAGAGAGTAGAGAGGCTGGAAGAAGCCATGCAGGCTGCTGTGCAGTTCCAGGATGGGCTGCAGGTACTTTGATCATAGCTTCGTTGTTCATTGTAAACTTCTGAAACCTACCGCAAATCTTAATGTCACTGATGCAACAGACTTTTTTCATTAATTGGTTTTTGTTTGTCTTTATTGTCATTCTAAAATAAAATAGTTCATGGAGACATTTACATGCATTTAAAAGTTAAACACAACGTTTAAGGCGCTCAGCTTAAAACCACAGATTGCAGGGCTTTTTTACTGCACCCTATTGAAGTGATACAACATTTTATGACAGACCTATTCATTTGGAAACAATAAACACCAACCACAGTGCTGCACTAAATTCGGCTCAAACTTGAACTAGTGTATAAAATTCTTCTAAGATCTTTTTATGGTAGGAAAGTAGGAGTCCTCTTCATGGTACCAACTTTAGGGATCACACTTCATAAGACGATCGTATTTAAAGCTTGTTTTTCATTTTTTTGAGTTTTTATGTGTTTACCTAATATGTCAACTATATAGACTAAGAGAGATTTAGTCCATAACATGGTACTAGATGCAAAACATGACTCCCTGTGCACTAAGCTTTGTTTTCTCTTAGTAACAATGGTTACCCACTTTGTACGCAGGGTATGTTTGACTGGGTGGATATTCTTGAGAGCAAACTGGATTCAATGTCACCTGTAGGCACAGACCTGGATACTGTCAAGCAGCAGATGCTAGAACTCAAGGTAAAGTGTTGTATTTGCATAACGGACAAATATTCTTATAATTCACTTATGCTCTTATTCATTTACTTCTTAAACTTTACTGCAATGCTACAAAGACAAAGAAGAAATATACCAGCTATGTTCAGTGCTTGATTGATATAACCTGTCCCAGTTGGTACAAAAGCTCTGTAAATGCAGCTTCATAAAGGCATAGTCAGTAGGTCCAGATGTATTGTCCACAGAGCTTTATACTTGTGTTGACTGATTGGGTTGTACCACTGTATGTGCTGTATGTATCAGGAGTTCAAAGGAGAGGCCTACCAGCTGCAGATCGAGATGGAGCGCCTGAACCACCAGGCGGGCCTCCTGCTGAAAAAGGTGACGGAGGAGGCCGATCGCAGCGCCATCCAGGAGCCAATGTCTGAGCTCAAGATGCTCTGGGAAAACCTGGATGAGAAGATTATCAGCCGACAGGTCAGAAAAGGGAAACATGTAGAGGGAAAACACTAAAAACACTATGTAATAACTCTTTATGAATTTAAATAGTTTCTTATGGACTATAAAAAAAAGACTCAACAATGGATCAAACAGGCTGTGGAATATGATGTGTGCTATGCATGCCAAGTGCTTTCACACGCTGCAATATCTAATGGTTTAATCTGCCCTTAATCCAGCACAAACTGGAGGGAGGCCTTCTGGCACTGGGCCAGTTCCAGCATGCACTGGACGAGGTTCTGGCCTGGATGAGCCACACCGAAGAGCTTCTTAATGACCAGAGGAAGGCTGGAGGAGACCCCAAAGCTGTTGAAATAGAGCTCGCCAAGCATCACGTACGACAAAAGTAGTTTTTTTTGTCCATGCAAATTAAAATATGTTTCACTAGTGAAAAGGAACCTTTAAATTATTATGGGTTTAGCAAATGTACTTTAGAAATAGAACAAGGAGGCAGTAGATTCATCATCCTGAACTGTTGCATTTTTACCCATGCAGACTTAGTTTTGTCCTTCGTGCTTCAGATCCATCCACCCAACATCTTTCCATTTCTGGCTGCTTTAATTCTACAGGTTCTCCAGAATGATGTGTTGGCTCATAAGGCAACAGTTGAGACAGTGAATAAGGCCGGTAATGATCTGGTGGAGTCCAGCGCTGGAGAGGAAGCTTCTGGTCTGCAGAGCAAACTGGAGAACTTGAACCAACGGTGGAAAACCATCCTGGAGAAGTCAGGGCAGAGGAAGCAACAGCTAGAGAGCGCTTTGCTTCAGGTACTGTATGAAAAATGATTTTCATTACAATGTAATAGGCTCTCCCAGGGGAGCAAGTAAGTTATGTCAAAGTCATGAATTGTAGTGGAGGGGTGATCGCCATCTCTTCCCCCCCTCCTCGTTCCTTTTCTATTCATAACTTTGACCTTTAGCAGGGTGCTGTGATGCGAGGGGGGATATAAGGAACAGAAATATGTCCTGGATTTAGATTTTTGTTAAAAAACATTTGAAAAGTTCTTTTAAAACACATAATCCATCCCAGGTTGAGAGGTCAAAAAATCCAATCAAAGAAGATTTTTTTTTAACAGCAATACTTTTTTTGTGATTTGTGATCAGCGGCTTTATTTTGTTACATTTCAGGCTTTTTCATTTATACTGCTGAATACCAAAGATAGACACTTTTGGTTGCTTAATGAATGAATGAATAACTCCGACATCATCCTCTCTGAGCAATAGGTTGCTAACAATGAATGTGTGTGACACCTTTTGTCCTGACTCAGGTTGTATTGTGTTGTAGGCCCAAGGTTTCCATGGTGAGATAGAAGATATGCAGCAATGGCTGAAAGACGCAGAACGTCAGCTGTTGGCATCAAAGGCTGTGGGAGGCTTACCAGACACGGCCCGGGAGCAGCTTAACACCCATCTGGTATGTGTTTAACAATATGAAAGGCTATATACAGATGGCAGGCTAGTAAGGAGACGGCGACGTCTTTTCTATGTTTTATCTGAAGTGTGAAAATTAAATGACATTGCAAAATACACTACTTGCCTCCCCCTGCAGAAGAAGACAAAAAGCCTTTTAAAGCGTTTCAAATGGATTCAGCCATGTCTGACTATAATGAATTTAGGAATGTCTCCCTTTTTTGTTTCCCTTTTCTCTAATGGAGAAACCCGAGACGTTTTCACAACAAACTCTGCCTGAAGAAGCATTAGTATTGACATTTCATGGAACCAAAAACAGGCATCACTCGTGGGAACATGCCTCTGAGAGTCGAATTCTTCACCATTTTTAGAGTGACAGAGAGCCACTTCAGACCCTCATATTGTTATCCCAAACTAAAGCAGAGCTGAATGCACCACTCCCCTTATGTCATTGTGTCTTGTTGTCTTGCAGGAATTGTGTTCTGCCTTCGAGGTAAAGGAGGAGCTGTACCAGGAGCTGATGAACAAGGGTCACCAGCTGATCGCCATAACACCCGAGGGTCCAGACAGCAACACAGAGCAGGACCTCGCCAACCTGAAGGACAAATGGGAAGTCGTTCAGGGGAAGGTTGTGGAGAGAAAGGTATGCAGTTAATAGTTGTGGTGAGGACAGTAGACTTACACTGCTCTTGGCTTGATGATTCACAACTTCAGCTTTAGGTCCCATCGAGAGATTGCTGACATACACTTGAGCCATACCGTTAATGAATGGTGTAAAGACAGCGTGCTGGCAGTGACACACAGGATGTGGTTACACTGTAGATCACAGCAGGCGAGTTACTGTCAGGGTGGAACAACTGCGGTCTTCTCTCGTATGTTGACACAATGAACACTTTACAAGTGCATAATATAAAGAAATGAGCTAAGCTAATATTTGAGCCAAAATAGAGACTCATCAATTATTATGTTATTCTTTCGAAAATCTTCTTTATATGTTATTCCTTTGTGACATGTTATTCACTTTTGTTGATACAATAAATAGACATCATCATTTAACACGGCAAAAAAAAATCAATCTTCTCACCCTCACCATTCTCACTCCAGATATGGAGCTTCTCATTCTAGCTGCTTGAGAGTTTGCTGTACCATTTTGCTTTTGCTTCCTATTTACTTTGGTCCTATTCCTAGGAATTCAAAGTCTGGTAAATCTTAGAGAGGCACAGAGTTGCAGCTGCTGGCCAAACTCTCTTAAGCAATGTAGCACTTAAGCAATGTCGAGTGAATCAGGCACATTTTCCAAGCAGAAAAGAGTTTATTCAAATAATAGAATAAGTAGTAACTATTAAACTAAAGTCTTTATTTAACAAGACTCTCAACATGACCTACAATATATGAGAGAAACAGTATTACTCATAATGCTCATCAGATTTGTAATGTCATTAACACAGCATTGATGATGCTGTAGCAAATGGATGTTTTCTAGCGATGAAGTCACCGTGCATGTTTCTCTCATTCAATTAAAAGTATATTATTCCATTTCCGCTTCCCCAGCAGCATCTCCAGAGATGTTAACTTCCTCCATTTAAACAGAGGTTATGTTCGGGACAATTGAAGTGTAATTGTTTTTTCCCCTTCTCTTTATCTAGTGTTATGGCAACCAAGCATTTTTTTTTTGCAGCAGCAGTGTACAGGTTATAATAGTACTCTGTTTAGAGAGAAAAGACAACAGGATTATTTCCATCACTGTGCACGGTGGAGCCTAATGATGTGTTGTGTCTACAGGTGAAGTTAGAAGAAGCCTTGACGCTGGCCACAGATTTCCACAACTCTCTGCAGGACTTCATCAACTGGCTCACCCAAGCAGAGCAGACGCTGAACATGGTTTCCCCTGCCTCCCTCATACTGGACACCATCATGTTTCAGATTGATGAGCATAAGGTAATGTTTGTACAGAAAGGAGGATTACATGGCCTCTGAAGTCAAATAAAAGTGCTAATGACATGATTGTTTTTTTTCTGAAGCGAAGTGGGAGTGTTTTAAGCAGTTCTCCGCTTTTATCCAGCTGCTATGATAGTGTGTAATTTCTTGTGCCAGCAAAAAAGTATATCCGTGTCATCTATAAAATAGCACTTATGTTAACTAAATCAGTATTCAGCTTTGCCATCAAGCCAACATTGACTTCTGACATCTGTTTAATCATTCAGAACCAAGCTCATTAGCACACATGAATAACATTACCTCCTCTGTCAATTTAAAAGCCTGTACATCCTTTTGATATTATAACACCTGACCTAAACCTCTCTCCTCTCTGGGCTATGCAGATGTTTGTGACAGAGGTGAACTCCCACAGGGAACACATCATTGAACTGGACAAGACGGGAACCCATTTGAAGTACTTCAGCCAGAAACAGGATGTGGTCCTGATCAAGAACTTGCTGCTGAGCGTGCAAGGCCGCTGGGAGAAGCTGGTGCAGCGGTCTGTTGAGCGAGGTCGTCTGCTGGATGACGCCAGGAAGAGGGCCAAACAGGTATGGACTAAATGGTCTTTGTTTCTGTAAGGACTTTTTTATTGTCATTGGAAAGCTCTGGAAATAGTATATCAAGCCTGTTTCTTATTCTGTCTGCAGCGTATTACAGCACATTCATTAGTGTGGGCCTTTTCTGTTCCTTGGGCCTGAAAAGATAATCATCTGAACATGTAACAGGACTCAACCATAAATCATGTGAAATCATACCTTTTTCAAAATGCTTTATTTGTTTCTTTATCCTTCATTAGTTCCATGAAACTTGGAATAAACTGATGGAGTGGTTGGACGAATCTGAGAAGACTCTGGATTCAGAAGTGGAAATTGCCAACGATCCAGACAAAATCAAGACGCAGCTGGCGCAGCACAAGGTGACTGAGCATTGTCTTGTCACGTTTTGCTGGGGAAAGTAATGAAAGTTAAAATAGCCAGGCACCTTCGGCAGCCGAGTTTCATTTATTTAACAGAAACAGCATCAGAGTCAGACTAATAAGACTGTTTAAGTGCCATGTTTTGTGTGCGATATATGAGTGTTGGAAACAAGCGATTTCAACAGCAAAAGCTATTTATGGGAATCACAGGATCTACAGAATGCGTTAGTTGTGCATGTGCTTGCGACACAGACTACCCAGTCCCCTCTGTTTGTCTCTGCAGTGCTATGTGGGGATATTGTGCTAATCCTATCATAATCCCGGGATGGACCAAATATATCAGATGTGATCTTGCTTTTGGATAATCTCTGTGGAGCAGTGGCTCTTGAGTTTTAACCCGTTTTTTATTTCCCTCACAAAATACTGTCTCCTTTATCACAAAACACACACACACACACACACATATTAGGATACTATCTGACATGCCAACAGTAGCAGGAAAGAAATCTGAGAAGGTTCACTCTAACCCTGTGCATCTAAATCATAAGACTAAAAACAACTGTTGTCTGCTTGTTCATGTTCTAAATACAGTTAAAAAAAGAAAGGAAAAAAAAATTACTTAATTGTTTGGAGGTTGGAGCTTTTTGATGAAAATGTTTCTCATACACAGGAGTTCCAAAAAGCTGTGGGCAGCAAACACTCTGTGTACGATACCACCACTCGAACAGGGCGGGCCTTGAAAGAGAAGACCACCCTTCGGGATGATAATCAGAAGTTGGACGACATGCTGAGTGAACTGAGGGACAAATGGGACACCGTTTGTGGCAAATCAGTAGAAAGGTATGGATACATCTTCCCAAATGTTATGCTGTATTTGACCCCATCAACTACTAGTCAAACTATGTGCAGTAAGATTTTTCGTTCACTGTTAATGATTCATGCTCTCACGCAGACAAAACAAGCTCGAGGAAGCCCTGTTGTTCTCCGGCCAGTTTACAGATGCTCTCCAGGCTCTCATTGACTGGCTGTACAGAGTGGAACCTCAGCTGGCTGAGGACCAGCCCCTACATGGAGACATAGACCTGGTTCTCAACCTGATAGACAACCACAAGGTAGGAAACAACACCCAACCACATCTAGGGCTGCTCGGTTATGGAAAAAAAACCATAATGACAATTATTTTTGGTCAATATTGAAATCACAATTATTTAACAAATTTACTCATTAATTATTGGAAACGTGTTGCATTTATTTAACTTAAAAAACAGTGAAACAGTTAAACAAATCAACAGTGAAGACACCTTGAACTGTGAACTGTGTGTTACTTGCAAACAGTAATTTGCAAAATAATAGTTTTTCTAGATTACATTGTTTTTGTTGAGGGGGAAACAAACGAAGAAAAAACATGTACTGGGGACAAACACCTTTGTGTGATCTTGACTTTGTTTTGCAAGATCTCAAGTTTTATTTGCTAGATTTTGACTTTGACATGGACAAAAATAAAATAAAAAAAACATGTACTCGCAAGTACTTGACTTTGTTTTGCGAGATCTTGAGTTTTATTTGCAAGATGTTTACTTTGACTGGAGGAAGAAGAAAAAAACGAAGGAAAATAACAAAAACAAAAAACATCTCGACTTTCAAACTTGAGATCTCGAGATTAGTGTTTGTCCCCATTAGGCTACTTTTTTTTTTCTTCTTTTTTTTTCCTCCATGAAAGTCGAGATCTCGAGTTTAGTGTTTGTCCCCAGTACCTGTTATTTTTTTCTTCGTTTTTTTTCCCCCCTTCATGTCACCTCCCTACTTGATCGCTAGGAGCCAAAATCAAAATCGCGATTAATTGCATAGCCCTAACCACATCACAGCGTACTGTGTTGATCATCTGGCTGAACGTCATTAAAAGTCTTCAGTTGCAGCATTGAAACCCAACTTCAAAAGCATAAAGGTTTTCACTTCTGTACCAACACCACCCTTTCCTTTCATCACTGATTGTTTCTCATCACAAAAGACAACAAAGGACACTTAAACCACGCTAGGGTTGGACTTTAAATTCAAACAACAAAAGGGCTAGCATTGCAGTACCTTTTCATTGAGAATGTTCTGTAAGCAAAGATGTCTGGAAAACTGATGTTATGTTTGGACACTCCCAATCTTCTTATTGATAATAACTGCACTAAATCAGCAGCAGTAGTCATTCTTTTTTTGTTGCCCCAGCAGCTGTAACTCTGTTGAAGTGTAATATTATAATCCAAGTACAATTTCCCTCTGTACTTTTTCATTGAAATTATAAATTAATTGAATTACGCAAATCTTAAACTAGTCAGTAAATTGTATGTGGGTTCATGTTGTTTGACTGTGTCCTTCTCTGATTGGTTGCTACAGGTTTTCCAGAAGGAGTTAGGAAAGAGGACAGTGAGCGTCCAGGCCCTCAAACGTTCAGCCAAGGAGCTGATTGAGAGCAGTCACGATGACTCATCCTGGGTCAAAGTTCAGATGCAGGAGCTGGGAACTCGCTGGGAGACGGTGTGCAACCTGTCAGTGTCCAAACAGGCCCGTCTGGAGCAGGCTCTGTGTCAGGTTGGTACTGTGGAGCCCCTACTGTACGAACGTTAGAGAGCAGGTAAACTGACTCTATGAGCTTGACTGATCTGTGTCCTCTGGCTGCAGGCTGAGGAGTTTCACTCGACTGTTCATATCCTGCTGGAGTGGCTGGCTGAGGCAGAGCAGAGTTTGCGTTTCCATGGCAGCCTGCCTGATGATGAGGAGGCTCTGCAGACGCTTATTGGACAACACAAGGCAAGCAATTCAAATATTTCTATTATCTGAAGCAAAACTTAAGGTTTATATTAAAATTTGACATTTTGACCATTTTGGTTGTTTTAATGAATAAATGTAACATGCTGGCATAAACATTTTGTCTTTTGTAAACAGTTAAGACCCTAATTCTGTGATTGGAGCAAGAAGATACCATGTTGTCTTTCATGCAAAAAAGAGCTAAGATATTAGTTATGATTCCATTTTATTAAAATAGCTCTGCCTTACTTGAATTATAAAACAACTTCATGAGCAATGCTTCCCTTTAATGTTTGCTGAAGAGAATCCAGTTGTAAATGTTCTTGTTCCCATTTGCTATTTTTAAGGAGTTCATGAAGAAACTGGAGGAAAAGCGAGTGGCTCTAAATAAGGCAACCAGTCTCGGGGAGGCTATTCTGGTCATCTGCCATCCAGACTCTATCACTACCATCAAACACTGGAACACCATCATTAAAGCCCGGCTCGAAGAGGTGAGTTCACAGCTGCATGCATGCCTTTCATGGAGCACAATTACACAATCTGGATGCTTCTAGCAACAATAGACGTCCTCCAGATGTTTTGCAAAAATTACTAAATGTACATTTTCTGGTGGCACGAGTGTGCCTCTTCACACAAAAGAAATGTTTCTGTCTCTATTTAATGTGAGTAACGTTACTGTTACAGGTGCAGGCATGGGCGAGGCAGCACCAGCAGCGGCTGGCCACAGCCCTCACTGAGTTGTTGGCCACTCGAGAGCTCCTGGAGAATCTGCTGACCTGGCTACAGTGGGCTGAGACCAACCTCAACGATAAGGACAAAGAGCAGCTGCCGCAGGAGATCGAGGAGGTCAAAAGCCTCATAGCAGAACACCAGGTAAAGTGAAGCTACAGATAAAAATAACTTTAGCATATTTATTTCAACAACAGTTAGATAACAGTTAGATTTTTCACAGTACCATAGTTGACTGCAAGTGTACATGAACCAAACATTTTTCCCTGCAGGCGTTCATGGAAGAAATGACCAGGAAGCAACCAGATGTTGACAAAATCACTAAGACACACAAAAGGAAGCCTGCTGTGGTGCCCCCAGTCCAGTCTCACATCCCTGTGCTTGACAAAGCAAGAAGTGGAAGTATGTATCCCACAAATACCCCCACATAGAGCGTGACCTGAGCCATCTGGCCCAGTGTTTAGTCACTGCAGGGAGATGCGACATCCTCATTGTGTCCATTTTAGCACCTGGAATGATGTCATTGCTAAAGTATTCCTTCTGTTTCCGTTGTGGGAGCACAGTCACTATGAAGGTTTTCATCTTTCACTTGCAGGAAAACGTTCTCCTACACAAACGATGTATGCGTCAGCAACCCAACCTCCCATTGAAACCAAGAACCCACGGGTTAACCTG
This sequence comes from Percina caprodes, assembly GCA_013375575.1. Classification (NCBI taxonomy): domain Eukaryota; kingdom Metazoa; phylum Chordata; class Actinopteri; order Perciformes; family Percidae; genus Percina; species Percina caprodes. The sequence goes on from JABXJD010000024.1 coordinate 386,034, forward strand.
CTGGTCACTAAGTGGCAGCACGTGTGGCTGCTGGCTTTGGACAGAAGGAGGAAACTCAATGACGCCTTGGACAGACTGGATGAGGTAACCAAGCTCAGGTTTTACACAGACCCACTCTCAGTATGATTGCAAGCAGTTTGGTTTCTACAAAGTTGTGCTCATATCACCCTTTGTTGCTTCTGTGCAGTTGAAAGAATTTGCCAACTTTGACTTTGATGTGTGGCGGAAACGCTACATGCGCTGGATGAACCATAAAAAGTCCCGTGTCATGGACTTCTTCCGCCGCATTGACAAAGATCAAGATGGCAAGGTGACCCGACAGGAGTTCATCGAGGGCATCCTCTCCTCTAGTGAGTGTCCAACTCACAAACTCACAACTGAATAGCATTTATACCAGCAAGCCAAATGCTCATTGTGTACCACTTTAATGGCTCTTCTATAGAATTTCCCACCAGTCGTCTGGAGATGAGTGCTGTGGCAGACATATTTGACAGAGACGGGGACGGATACATTGACTACTATGAGTTTGTGGCAGCTCTTCATCCAAACAAGGACGCTTACAAACCACTGACAGACGCTGACAAAATTGAAGATGAGGTGACACAACCTCTCATTCCCAAAATTTCTAAATGTAAACCTAGAGATATGTAAAGGGACTTATGGTTCAATGAAATGTTCTCTGTTTGTAGGTGACAAGACAAGTAGCAAAATGCAAATGTACAAAACGATTCCAAGTGGAGCAAATTGGTGCCAACAAATACCGGGTAAGCAGATTTTTACTAAACATTTTATTGAGAGCAAATGTTCCAACAAATACAAACAGTTATTGTTAAATGATTTAAATATCTGTCGCTTGGTTTCACCGGATGATAAGTGCTGCATAAAAAGGCCAATGCATGGTGAAAACTTTTAACCTTTATATATGTTTATTGTTCCTCACATCACCAGTTCTACCTTGGAAACCAGGTACATATGAAAGTCCTCTTCTGTTTTTTTTCCTCTCTGTTCTGTGCCTTATCAAGTCTTATGTCTATTTTCATTTACCATGTTTGTTTTCTAATTAACACTCTCTGCCCAGATTCCTGGCTGGTGCTTACAGACTGAAACTCAGAAGTAGAAATAAACATCTATGGCCATAATTTAATCCATAAGGAAGACTGGCCTAAAATTTGTGTTTTCAGTCTAACATAACACTTTTATTTGAACTAACTAATGTAAGAAGCATTAAAGACCCTATGTTTTATGTTTAGGTGATTAGAGCATTTTTCAGATTATTCTGATGACCTTACTTTTTTGTTTTGTTGAAAAATAAGACAAACCAGGTGAAAATTAGGGTAGTAAATATTTATATATCTACTTTTGAGTTTCAGAAAATACAATATTATGAGCCAATACCATTTCAGGCCATATTTCTTTATTAGTCCACAGGCATTAATTCATCTGCTGGGCAGTTTGGAAAATAATGCTTTCTGTGTGCTTGCCTTTGGCGCTTCAGTATCATGGGATTGATTTACCTCAACATGGCTGACATACTTTTGTGCAACTGACACTGCTTATTAATATATTTTCATAGTTGGGCAACCTTGATGATTTCAATGAATGCTTTGCTTTTCATTTTACCTCTTGAGTTAATATGTTTTGACAAATTGCATGTTGCAATTTAGGATTACTGGTATATGATCATGTGCCACATGCTTCCTGTAGATTGTTTGGATTAAGATAAATATTTGCGGGGTGTTAGTAAGCTGGGATATGGCGGGCCATTAGTGTTGGTTTGTGAACTAGTTTGTATTGATGTGTCGCACAACAATGAATTGAAATAATTCTTTTGACAGTTTGGTCTGGTTCACTGCTTACATGACTCCTTAATCGGCGATGAGACAATAGCATACAGGGAAAATCAAAATCTTACCCCCCACCTACACGTTGCAGTTTTGGAAAGCTGTATTCTGGTAAATAGTTATTCTTAAGATGTTTCTTGTGCCGTTTTTTCCTCCAGATCATCATCACATTTAATGTATTTGATCACTTAAATCACCAGTGGCATTTAATCATTATGATAATCATTTAAGTGGAAGATAGTTTACCAGTTGAAGAGACTTCATGAGATAATAGGCACCGAGGGTCATCATTGTTTGCTCATGTCTGCGTGTCACACTGTGGTGGATTAGACAGAAATTATTTGAACCATTCTTCATGTCCTAGCTGCATTGGGTCTGCATCAGTGTCAATGCATCCTGAGCATTTGAGTCGTAGTTGTAGAAAGTTTAACAAAGTGCTGGATTGCAGGAGATTGTTGACTGATTGACTGTTTGTCCGCTTGATCATGATGTGGTGGTTTTTGACAGAAAGCATGCGGCTGTGATCGTCCTGTGTAATTATGTCTTTGTGCTAATGCTCACGGTTATATCCAACTGGCAGACTTCTGTCTATCACCTCATAAAGCCTGCACCATCACATTAATAACATGCTCAGTGTTCTCATGTTTGTTATGTGTGGTCGTATGATGAATGCACAGTATTTTACACTAGTGCCTCCTGGTGGTAAAATAATGTGCCTTCAGTTAATGTGTTTTTTTCACAGGCTCCACATGCAGTAATGGCAGCAAAAGGAAGCCAGACGCTGTCGGACTCAAGTCAAATATTATAACCAGAAACTATACGTTAATTAAAATCATTAAAATTTTATAAATACATAAAAAGTCCACTGCTGTATCAGTTAAGCGTGTAAAGCTGTAAAGTTTTTCTAACTGCTATATTATAAATACAGGAGCTCAAATTCCATTTGCTATGAACTGTAACAGATATCAATGTAGTGCCTGACTGATTGAGACAGTTTTTGGGCTGATTTGGCTATTTTGGATTGAAAAATTATTATACGAAACTCAAAAAATGTGTACAATCGTTTCTAAGTAACCAGAAGTACTTTCTTCTGCCTTTTTGTTTATTATAACCCAAAATGATATACTCATATACCAATATACAATATCTGCAATAAGCCTGTATTAGCTAATAATAATCAACAATAAATGAGTCAGGCTCAACATCAAATGATTGTACGTATGAGGACATTTTAGGTAACAGAATTTAACAGTTAAGCATGAACTCATTTAGAATGAATGGACTCCTATAGTAATTTAGGAACAGTACCTATGGATCACATACACCGGCATACACTACCAGAGGAAACCAGTTGGATTGGCCTTTGTGTAATTTGTGTCTTTAAGAATGAAAACTGAAAATTTACTTTTTTATGTCATAATCCTGTTTTTGTAAATGTGTGCAACATGGAAATCAGTGCTGAAGTGGAAAAAAGTAGCATTGGTGGCTGTTTGATTTTTGCATGGAACATTTTGATTGTAGTTGTCTAATTCCACACAAAAAAATGAATTGGCATAAATGTGATTATCCGAGCCAGTCTGGTTTCCTGTGTTGCACAGCTTCACCTGCAGTGAGAAAGTGTTCATACAGAGGTCAGTGTTTTCACACGTCCCCTCTCTGTTTAACGTCCGTAGTTTGGAGACTCTCAGCAGCTTCGTCTAGTACGTATTTTACGCAGCACTGTGATGGTGCGGGTGGGCGGAGGTTGGATGGCTCTGGATGAGTTCCTGGTGAAGAACGACCCGTGTCGAGGTGAGTTCAAAAGTTCACCACGAGAAGTCACAAAGCACGGCTGATTGATTAAATACTGAAATGTGTACACATCCAATTCTGTTTAGAATTGTGAGAAAGTTACAGTTTGGGTTCAAATCTTTAGGATGGTGAACATTGCTGAGGTCTCAAATTGTCCAATTTATGCTTTACAAAAACCCTTATATTGCTGTACACTCAATCGTTACTACTGATTAGGATTATTATTTTAAAGAGCCATTTCAGCCACAATGTGTGGTAAATGATAATGTCTTGTTACTATTTAACGTGAACTGATTTAAAATCATTACTACCTGATAAGGATGAGGATTACATACATGTACCATACATTATTTAAGATTAAAGTCAGCTAATCCATTTCTCAATTAGAAACAGTGATATTCCTTTCACCAAAAGGACCTGGCAAACATTATTAGTGTTTCATTTGTTAATATAATAATTTAGAATTTAGTATTTTCTTGGGTTCCAGATCCATCCAAGGCTTTGGAGAGCTTAAATGTCCCATGACATGGTGCTCTGTGGATGCTTTTATATAGACCTTAGTGGTCCCCTAATACCATATCTGAAGTTTCTTTCCAAAAATTCAGCCTTGGTGAAGAATTACAGCCACTAGAGCCAGTCCAACAATAAGCTTAATGTGCCATTTCTGAGTCTGTAGCTTTTGAGGAGGAGAAAGGAGGGGGGGCAAGGTGGAGGCTGGGGGTGTGGCCATGACCAACTCTGCCACTTAGTGTTTGAAAGCCATGATGTCTCTCTCTCATGGGTGGGCCAAATTCTTGGGCGGGCAAAGCAGAGAAAGGGGAGGTAAACTTGCCCCTTATGACCTCATAAGGGTCAAGATTCCAGATTGGCCTATCTGAGCTTTCATTTTCTCAAAGGCAGAGCAAGATACCCAGGGCTTGGTTTACACCTATCACCATTTCTAGCCACTGGGAGACCATAGGCAGGCTGGGGGAATGCATATTCCTGTTAAAAAAACCTCATAAAGTGAAATTGTCATGCCATGAGACCTTTAAGAATCTAATCTATGGTTTGAATATAAGTGAAAGTAACCACTGTGACTGTCTTTTCTTGTCATACCTATTCATAATGTACTTTGGAATCATGTTAGTAGTTATTTACTTTCTTCTCGTCTGTTAACTGAGCTCCAAAAAATGTAAATAACTACAGCAAAGGTAACAGAAAGACTCAAATTATCTCTTAGAAAATTTGTTTTTATTTGATAGCTGATTTGTCACATGTTGTTAGGCATTAACATTGAAAGTACGAACAGTTATTTTTAGCTACAAGATATAAGGCCAAGTTGCAATACAATATCTGATCACCGCCTAAGAGATGAATATCAGTATGAATCAGTCCTCTCTGTGCCCACCTCTCGTGCAAAAGCTTTATGTACTCTGCTTGTTTCTGATATGTTCTGTATTAATGATAAATCTCTGTATTTCCTGCTGAACCTTCCTCCTGCTGAACATGATATCATTTCTTCTAGTTCATCACCATGGGAGCAAAATGTTGCGCTCGGAATCAAACTCTTCAATTACTCAGTCTCCTATAGGTTGGCAAATCTCACATTATCTCACCTTGCTCCATGAAACCACCAGTGGTATGTGTGTCTGCACATCCGAATGTGTGCTGCTTGTGTTGGTCTCGGTGTGTTGGTCTACCATTGCTGTGTGTGAGTGCTCATCGTGAATGGCATTCTCACAAACTCCACTCACTATCAACTGTCATTCAACTCCGGTTGGTTTTCATGCATGCAGTTGTTTTATGTGCTGTCCCTTTCTCTAAAGGCACTATTTTGGGACTTGTGGCACCAGATGAGCTCTTTTGATTCTCAGCATGTAAGCGAGCGATTCTCAGCCACGCTTCTTTTGCTGTTCTCAGGTTTGCTTGACAATCAAACAAACAAAAACCCTATGAGAGGTTCAAGAGATGCTTAGCTGAATACAGTATATTACTTGTAAATATAAAACTGAACTAACATTGTCATTGGGGAGAATGATGAAGATGTCTCGATATAACAAAATGGAAACAGTATTCACCTCACTGTTTACTTTGCTTGACAGTGTGGCTTAGTGATTAAATCTGCTTGTAAGCCGTTTGTTTTTCACACAACTGGTGCAAGGTCTGTTTGTTTTATTCTGTGTAGTTTATGATTTCTTGGTTTTGTAATTTTTCTCATTTGGGATGTTTAGACGTGGGAGTGTTTGGGCACACTTTGGTTTGTTTGAATCCTTTCACCATTTGTTTAGCGGTCCAAGCAAACAATGAAGTGTTGCTGGTTGAAAAAGAAAACATTTAATCCACAGAATGGATGAGAAGTCAAACAGCATGAGTCTTGGGTTTTCATTGTTTATTCAGTATTCAAATCCCAACTTTTTTGAAATTCATTTAAAATATTCTGCTTTATTTAAAATCCCATTGTGGTAACACTTTATGTTATATATTTCCCTAATCATTTCCAAGTCATATTAGCTATTTAGAATTTTCCTGGAAATAACTATGTGATGTGGTGCTAAATGACAGTGACACAGTGTAAATGTAACAGTGTACACAGTGACAGTGTTAAATTTTTACATTTCCAATTCATCAGAATAATTATTTTTTTAGTGTAGCCTGCAAAGACTATTAGTTGCCAAAATGGAATTTTGTAAAAATTTCTCCACAACCAAGCAAACAATTCAACATAAATGAAGAATAAAGTGTCTAATAATAACAATTGATATTTGCTCGGGTGTAAATGGAGGAGTTCTTTCAAAGAAATGTCTAGTTTACCTAAAATTAGTACCAAACTCCATAGTTATTTCTAGGAAATTAGGGATTTAAAGTGTTCTCACATCGTCATCAACACAAAAATTACTAAATAAAATAATCCCAATTGTATTTATGCAATATGGCTCATTTGGAGTGTTGTTTCTTAGCTAAAGGCAGGACCAACATAGAGCTGCGAGAGAAGTTCATCCTCCCGGAGGGAACCACTCAGGTGATGGCGAGCTTCCGCTACAGAGGTCGGAGATCTCGGCCATCATCTCGAGGAGCTTCTCCCAACAGATCCACCTCCAGTCAGAGCTGTGCGGTCCCATCAAACACAGTAGTGACCAGTACACCCAAGGTGAGAAGCTCCAGTCTGCTGGGAGAGCCACTTCTCTGGTTGTCTGTCACTGTTGATTGATTACTCCACACCATGATTTCCTCTCATTTATCTGCCTTCATTAATTCAGTTTACATTATTTGATCACATTCTTGCTTAATTTTTCTGTGTTTCTTCCATCTAGTGTTTCTGGTAGTTTTTGATTTGTGAATCCATGTCTGTTTTGTTTTTTTAATTTGCCATTGTTCCCCAGACTCCCCAACACATAACCCGCAATTATGATAAGCCCTGGCTTACAAACAGCAAACCCTCTACTCCTCTTAAATCATCAGACTCCTTTGGGAGCCAAGGGTCATCCTCAGAGGTATAGTTATATAGTATAGTCGTATACAGCACACGATGTGGGACGCTTCAGATTTATGACCCAACTGAAATCCACTGCATGATTATCAAAACCAAGACAAATACATATAAATGTGTTTTAAATGTTACCAATAAGCCTAGTTGGTGTATTTGTCAGTGGTATATATTTCTGATTTAGCTGAATTCCAGTTTAATTCTGCAGACTTTAGTTGGGTCTATAAACTCTAACTTATTTGATTACTAATGGGCTATATTTTATTCTTGCTTGACAAATATATCTGTCTCTTTAATGCCACTATACTATGAACTACTTTAGATGTAATGTATGCATGTGTTAAATGACTTTATAACAGGTGTAACATATAATCCAAATACTAACTGCTTCCAAAATACATTCCCAAGTTGTTGCAAAAATAAAGATTTTGAATGGATTCTTTTTTGTCAAATTTCAAACTAACAACAAGGATTGTAGTTCTTTCTGGTAAAACCTGTGTACTTCAGTTAATATGGACTGCTGTCTAAAACACTGTCATTGTACTGCGCAGTTAACTCCCATCGATTATTAAGTATAAGTAATTCAAGTTCTTTCTTTTGCAGAGTACACCAGTTCAAGGCAGCAAATTACGTCTTCCTGGGTACTTGTCAGGCAAAGGATTTCAGTCTGCTGAGGAAGGAACCTTGATCAGTGCTGCTGTACTAAAAGCTCGAACACAGACAATAGGGGGTGAGTAGAGAGCAACTTTAGTGTCTCTTTTCATCATATTTTAAAGATAATGTTTTTGTCTGTTGTTTGGGGCAGACTCGCAGCTCTTTAGAAGTGTGTGAATTAAAAGAATGAAAACAATGTGGCCACTAATGAAGAAGAAACCATTTTTATGTTATGATGGTAGTGTAGTGTAGAAAATGATAGGTCAAGCATCTGAGATGTCACCCACAGGCCACTGAAGGTGTTGCAAACATAGCAAAACTGGGGTGGCAGTAGCTCAGTTTGTGGGAAGTTGGGTTGTGAACCGGAGGGTCACCGGTTCAAGTCCCCGTTTGGACCAAAAAGTATGGTGGTGGACTGATAGCTGGAGAGGTGCCAGTTCACCTCCTGGGCACTGCCAAGGTGCTCTTAAGCAAGGCACCAAACCCCCAACTGCTCGGGGCGCTTTTCCATGGGCAGCCCCCTCACTCTGACATCTCTCCATTAGTGCATGTATAGGTACTGAGCATGTGTGTGTAATTCAGGCCTGTGTGTAATAACAACAGAGTGTAAATTGTAATTTCCCCTTGTGGGATTAATAAATAAAGTATACATTATTAAAACAGTATTGGATAAAAGACTACAAATGCAATGATAGTGACTACAAATCAATGTCACCCAGAAGGCAACACATTAGCCTCACACACAGCCAACATTTGTTTTGATAACTAGTTTGTTTGCAATATACTGAAATAACTACCAACAGTTAGAAATTGAGTGCATATTGATAGTCATCCATAAAGGGCGGATAAAAGATGTTAATCTGTACCTGTACTTAGAGCTGTCAACTTGTGATTCGATCACTCAGATCTTATTTTAATACCAGAACAAATGGGACTAGCAGTTAAACTGCTACTGTGAAAGTAGCAGTTGCTACTAGTAACAGAATGTTCACATTGACACTGACTCTACTGTTTAGTTCATTAATCATTGTCCTTGATTTTATCTTTTTTTTTAGAGCCGAGAAAGAATTCCAGCCGACCTGGAAGTAAAGCTGGAAGCAGAGGGAGCAGTCGCAGAGGAAGTGACGCCTCTGACTTTGACATCTCAGACATCCAGTCTGTGTGCTCAGACGCATCTGAGACAGTCGGTGACTCAAGCCGAGCGACGCCGCGCTCTGCATCCCGTCAACACGGAGGAAAACCCTCCAAGATCCCCACTCCTCAGAGAAGAACCACTCCTACAAGCAAACTGGCCAAGGGATCCAAGCGATAGTCAGTGGCCTTGAAAACAAACAACCCAGGAGCTAGTTGCACCCTAAACACGTAACGGACACTGGAGATATCTAACTTAAAAGACTGTGTTGAGTGTTATTTAAATTGTTGCGAAGATGTAAAATATTCTGTTGAGATGAAATATGGTTTAATATTATGTGAGAATGGAATGTTAATGGCCTTGTGTATTTGTTTTTAATGTATTTTATTTTTGTGAATCATGTCAAATTGTTTTTATCGTATTTTATTTTATTGATGCAAAAACCTGTAGAGGTTTGACGAACACTAGAAAACTTGGGAATGACTACATTGTAAGGTTAGCTTACATTTCTAAACACACTAATGAAGGGCAACACGTGGGATAGCGCTCCATAGCGCTTACTGAATGTACTGTAATTTTTTGGCTGATGTTTGGAGTAGATGGTGCATTATGGTACCATTTAAGACACTGCAATTATCTATTTAAGTGCTATGGTATACTGCCAACATGCATTTAAAGGGCAATGCAATATACTACAATAAACCCCAGTAAGCACTGCAGAAACCTTTGAAAAACACTATTTAAGGCTAGTAGCAAAAACCTTGTAATCATGAAGCTTTTAAGTCCTGTTTGTTTGTGAGCAGCTGCAGTCCCTCTTTTGTTTGACCACTTCACAGCAGTGTGTGCGTTGACCTTAAAGAGGTGCCTCTCCACGTAGACATTCTCTTATGCATCCATGTCAATGTATGGTTAATTTCGGTAGAGCTGAAATTGTCACTGTAACAATACTTTGTAATAAACCTGCTTGCAGAAAGCCCCCCGCAACTGGTATGGACCCCAGAATCCTCTCTGCTTTGCTGTTTGTAGCTCATTTTATTAGCTGTGCTAGCAGCAGTCTGTCCATTGTTTCAGTCAGCCATCACCTTGCTGTGGACTGAAATATCTTAACAACTGTTTGATGGATTGCTGTGAAATTTCGTACAGACATTCATGGCTCACAAAGATCCCCTGATGTTTCCTCTTGCGCCACCACTAGGTTGACATTTTGGGTTTTTAGTGAAAGGTATCCCTTGATGGATGAATCCTAATTGTGATCCCCTGATTTTTCCTCTAGCACACATCCAGTAAAATATCTCAGATATCTCTACTCTAGAGATTGTACACCCTACCGATCCCAGAACTTTTTATATCATGCCATCAACGGGTCGAAACTTTATTTTTCTTCAATGACCAAAAGACCAATTAGCAAATGTGGTGCATGCATTCTGAATAAAATGGTGAATATAGTAAACATATGGTAAATATCAGCATGTTAGCACTCTCATTGTGAACATGTTAAGGTTAGGGTTACTGACGAACTCTGGTTTTATTTTCTCCTCATCTCTGTCCCTCGCTCTCTCCAATGTCTCTTTCTTTCATGCTGCTGAACTGAAGTAATTGAATGAGTTGCCATGGTGCTTCATACAGGTTTAAGAAAGTCCTTGGTTTATTTAAATCAGTAGCTCTTGTCCCATCCATATATTGAAGCAGTTATCTACTGTATATTTGTTCTTTTCAGTAGTCTTTTTTTCCCCCACAGTGTCCCTATAGCCTGGTTGTTAGATGTAGCGTGGAGGTTTAGATCGACAGTGGGTGGAATGTTTGCAGAGCATCTCTTGTTTAGCTGTGACATACTACATCGTTCTCTCAGTGAGACTCTGCTGACGGTAAAATACTGTCTTAAATGAACATAAACTAAAGCACTTATAGTTTTTATTTTTTTTTTACCTGTGCCAGTGGTGTGTAAAGAGACGTACAAACACTCTGCACAGTAAAGTATACAATACCTTTTTTAGGAGCTGCATTGAACAACACTTTGCTAAAGTGTTGCCTTCTTCTTCTTCTTCAACTTTACTTATTTTCTTCTTTTAATAGCTACATATAGGCCCTAGTATGTTCACCTACATTTGCTTTATGTGATGATGACTCAGTTTACTGGACTTGTAGTGACTGTAGGTGTAACTGGCCTATGAGAAGAGACAGATCCCCTTGGGACCAAAGGTGGAGTGGAGCTCAGGGATCAGGCTCTTCTGAGACCCAGAGCTTCTAGTTTGAATGGTCCTCCTGTTCAGCTCAACACTGGGCCTGGGATGGCACTGTAGAACGGGATATATCCTCACACCAGGAACTGGAAAAGACCAATTTGCAAGAGCTTTCTTTTTCAGGAATATGTAAGTAATGACAACATTCTCTGTCAACCATTTTTCTTAATTTCTTTAATACATTTTGATACAAATTGGGGTTGTATATGATGATGATCAAATAGAAGGACAATGTGGTTTGATCAGCTGTATGTTATCTAGTGATTAGTGTAATTGTTTTTCTCTGATTTGGTAAAACCTAAGAATGTTTGCATAGGCAAATCAATTCGGTGACATAACTTTAGATATTATTTTTCTAGGAAGTACTAATACATTAAATGTTTGATATTTTATTATATATTTGATATAGACATGAAACAGACAATTTTACCAGTTTTGATTTGATATACCATTCGTTTAGGCCAAGAAATGTAGCATTACAGTTTTTTTGTTTTACTCTTTCTATATCTTTAACATTTATGCATTGAAATGTATAGTTTTGGTATAAATTTGAGGGCCTGACATCTATTTAAGAACCTAGTGTACCCTCATATATCGGTTAATCTGATTTTATTAAATTACTGATTCATTGAATTGCTCTACTGCAGGCACTTATAGCCTCTTACTTTTGAAGATGCCATCCTACAAAGAAATGCTGATGTTTGCAGCACTCTTTGTCTTCCTGGGACTGACCCAATGTCAAAAGTTGCCAAGTAAGTTTTCATTTGTTTCATACATATTTAATGACTTATGCATAAAAATAACACTAACACTGGATCATCCCTCGCACAATATAGTTCTGTTAAATTGGACTGTCTTTTCTCTCCTGTAACAGAGATTTCTAATCTCAGGGACGTTTTCCTGTTAAAAAAAGCGTATCCTAAAACACATTATTGAAAATGATCACATTATCTGATGTGGCTATAGTTTTCCAGGTTGAACGCTGTACTGCTGCACCATGACCAGCAGATGTCAGGGTTTGTCAGTCCATTGTTTGCCTTCACAGCAGTTTTTTAGTCCAGTATCATATATCCTACTCCCAGTGCATATGTGGATACTAAGAGGTCAAGCGGTCATCCAGGGGTTAAGCTGAAATTTTGAAACCCAGAGTCTTTGAATTACTGAGTCCCTGTTACCATAAATAAATTAGTTAGCACAATGTTTTTTTCTGTCTATGGTGTCCTACCCACAGAGCAGTCAGAAATAGTATGAGCAAAACTGAGCAACAGTAATTCCAGTAGTAATCTATTTTCAATCTAAACTGCACGTCCCTTTTAGGTTGTCTTGAATGTGTTTTGCTGGACTGTGATACATGACAGTGAAACTTGTGCAATGATTTTAGACAGCAGGTGATTTCAACATCAATGGGAAACTTGTTAACATGTAACAGTAGCAGTTAGCAGGTTTTTGTTTTATAGGTTTTTTTCAGTGATTTTCTACATGAGTCATAACTTTTGTAATCAGAATCTTTCACCAACTTTCACCCATGTGTTTTAACCTCACAGGAGACACCACAGCCATGCTGATCTCATTCAAACTGCAGTACAAAGCGTCCATTGTTTAGAATTCAGAAGCCAAATCCACCCATGAAAGAAAATAAAAAGCCTTGTCCTTAATGGGTTTGTAGCCCATTATTATTACCTCATTGTACCTGCGAAGAGATTATATAGCATTATTAATGACAATGAGTAATGCAACTATTTAAAAATGAGAAAATCAGTGATATCAGCGCTGATGTAAAATGTAGAAGTTGTCCAGTACCCTTTGATGCTAATTTATTGTGATATCAAACTGAGTTCAGTCTTTGTGCTGTGAGGTTTTGACATGCTTGAGGAGTTTCATGTGCCTGAGTCAAGAGGAGTGAGGAGAGTGGACGGCTCTCAACCTGAGGCGTTGGCCTACCGCGTCAACCCCTCCATCCATCTACGGAGATCCATGAGGTACAATACTAGGCCGCCTGAGCCCAGTTCATTTCAATGAAGCTGGAAAACTGATTTAAGAGTAATTTAACAACGCCTGAAAACGTAGTTTCTCTCCAGTAGTTTAACTTCTCACCGCAGTGATATAGATGTGTGGTGTCAGTACTAGTGATGGCCAAATGAAGCTTTGTGAACCAGTGTCTTTATTTTCTGAGCCCATCTTGGTTTCTCACAAGAGAAAGGCCCAAGGCATTACAATTCAGTATATTCTCAATCAATTGTTGAGCAGAGAGTGCCATCTAGTGGGCTCAGAAAAGAAAGACACTGGTTCACGAAGCTTCATTCGGCCATCACTAGTCAGTACACCGTGACATCACTACTAGGTGTGGTTACAGGTGCAACAAAGCACTCCCCACTGTCAGTGTTGTTGCATGTGGTCAGAGGTGAAAAAGACTTTCAGGCAGAGTAGCAGCAAAACAATATTTTTAAGCTGGTGTTAAGTTACTTTATGAAGTTAATATCAACATAGCATTCTGCTGTGCCTCAAAGAGCTGCTGGCATGGCTGTAGACTCTGTAGATGCTGTTTTTCTTTGAACTTTCACACCCTTACAATGGATGCAGCGTTGTATGACATACTTATGCATAGGCAAGGCAAGGCAGCTTTATTTGTATAGCACAGTTTAGCAACAGGGCAATTCAAAGTGCTTTACATAAAAAGGATTAAATTAATAAAAGTTACAGTGCAGTACAAGAAATTAAGCATTCTCCTCTCCTGTCTACTTCTTCAAACTGGGGATGTGCCAACCAATATCTAGGTAATACACTGACTACGGCTCTGTACTTCATACAATCCTGCTTCAAAAATTCTGAATTTCCACTTGAAGCAAGCATGTGCTTTGATCAAATTAAGGAAACAAAGATGCTGTCTGCTAAATATTGCATAATCCGAAACAAATTTCGAACAAAGTTTTCAAAGAAATGTGTCATGTGCTAAAGTGGAATTTAACATCCAAAAAGCTCTGTTTCTACTTATTTATGTTTCTATAAAATGAAAACCTCATGTTCCTCCTAAAAAGCCCTTAATTGTTGTGTGGGGAAAGTCCTCTCTCTCGGATGGTTCCCAGCTCTCTAAACCTCACTCTCTTGCCACAGCGATGTGTATCCAGATGGACTTCCCTCTGACTACTCCATCATCGCAACGTTTAAGGTGACCAAAGACACGGCCGAGAAATCCTGGGACCTGTGGCAGGTCAGTGACCCCAAGGGACGAGAGCAAGTCGGCCTGCGTTTCCAGGGGGATCCACGTTCTTTAGACTTCTTCTACACCAACCCCCATGGGAGCCAGATGCTGAGGACCTTCCATGGTGTGGACAAATTGTTTGATGGAGAGTGGCACAAGTTGGCGCTGAGTGTGAAGGGCAGCCAGGTGAAGCTGCTGATAGACTGTGAAGAGGTCAGTGTGGAGTCCATTGATGAGTCAAGGCCAGTCATCCACCGAGGGTACACCTCCATCGTCAAGCGGGCTGCTAGAGATCGCTCTGTGTCTGTATGTTCACAGACACAATATATATACTATATCTAAAGTAATATTTCAACTTCCTTTGATTTGGGAACTTTAATTTCTCATATTATCCCCTGTCACTTTCCAGGTGGACCTCCAGCAGATGGAGGTGTCCTGTGACCCAGAGCAGGCTTATTCAGAGGGCTGCTGTGAGCTCTCCAGTGTTGTGAGTCATATGTCATTCTCACCCCCATTGGAGATGTGTTCAAAATTTTTGGTTTTAATACCGTTGTCTCACTTTTCTGTCTATGTCAGTGTGGAGGGTATGCAGAGATCGGCCTAACTGCTGGAAGAGCGTCTTGCAAATGTATGCACGGACAACCTGGCATTCAGGGAGCTCCAGGGCCAAAGGTTAATGTTCCTAAACATTAAACTGAACATGCTGATAAGACAAGTTGAATCTGTGTTGACATATTCTTTTTTAAATTCTTCTGCAGGGTCACAGAGGTCTTCCAGGAGAAGCCGGAGACCAAGGAAGACAAGGAAACTGGGTAAAATATATTTATTATATGTCTCTCAGTCATCCAAATATCGACCCTTCTGTTGGCTGAATGGTGTTTATTTGGTGTATCCTCAGCATTAGCAGCATCTTCTTTCACTAGCTGTACAATAAAGAGTTAAACTGAATTGTGGGTGAGTGACATTGTAAAACTTTTATTCATGAGACAGCAGCGAAGCTGTGGAAAATGGCAATAGAAGTACAACTGAGACTGAAACAGGATGGAAACAGATCTGGAAGCAGAAGCGCTTAGCGATAGTAAACATATAGTCTCCTTTCATAGTTTTTAAACTCATGTCCGCTTTGCAAAAGATTTAGGAGGAAGCCAAGATAAACACAAACCAATACGGATGTGACAATACATTTGTTTTTGTCGTTCTGAAATAGCCATTTGCATCTTAAAACACAGGCACTGCCTCTTTAGAACATAGGTTTTAACTCAAAGTGGCAAAAGATCACAAGATTTCTAATGGTTTTGCATTTCCATTTGGAAGACACTGAGCCAAATGTAATGAATCCCACACACACACACACACACACACACACACACACACACACACACACACACACACACACACACACACACACACACACACACACACACACACACACACACACACACAAAGCAAAGCAAAGCAAGAGCAATAACCATACCCTCTAAGTGTCTGGTAATGATGAGAGGCATTAGCGTGCTTAACTATTGTGTGAAATTTGTCTTTTAAATGTTTTGTCTTGTGGATAAGGCTGATTAATTCACCAGGAAGACCAGATTGTGAAAGAGGAGAGGTTTGAGAAATTAATAATGAACACACTATTCTGCTGCAGGAGCCAGTTAAACATGCATCAATGAATGAACAAATACACTCACGTTTGTATTCCTTAGAGAGGTGCAGATGTGATTATTTCCACTTTAATAAATTTATGACTTCTTAATGACTTTCAAGCCTAGCAGTCAATGTAATGTTGGAGCAGATCTGAGAGTATTTTAAAAACAGTCCAGAGAACATGTGTTTAAAGGAGGATTATTTTTTATACAGTATGTGATAGTTTGGCATTTAACATGCCCTTTGCATTCAAGGAAATCCCCTATGCTGTATGAGCAAACACATGTACGCCTCCAGACCCACGTACATTCAGAGCACATTTCCAGAGCTGTACATGTATTCATGTCCCGAGTTGCAGCTGTAGCTCATCTGGGAGTAAACATCTGTCTTGTGTAACGCATTAGAGTTTTGACATCCTGCCAACTTGTGAATCGCAGAGCCCCAACATGTTTATCTCCTCCCCCTGCTGGCATCCAAGGAGGGCATTTCCTGGCACAGCTATGTGAACTGTCCATCTCAGTTGGTGGGTGGTCCTATGCTCGTCTGACCTATACCGCCTTAGAAACAGAAATGTCGTAAAGTTCACGGTTGTGCTTCTCGCCGAACTGTCGGCCATCTCTGAGGTTAACCTTCGCCCAGCTGACTCTGCTTTAAGTTAGGAAAAGTGATCAAAAAAAGTGACAACACAAAAGCCATCCTGGAACTTGCTTAATCTGTTTGTTGACTCAGTGAAATACATCCAATTGGAAAACACTTTTCCTTCTACTGCTGAGGAAGTCAGCATCTGTGCAAACTATTCTGGTCTTGTTGTATTTATGACTGCTGAAAATGCTTGTGAATATTATCCACAAATGTAAGTGTGCCTGACACCCATAGCGTGTTCACATTTCAAAGATTCTCTCTACTTAAAAATGGGTTTTTCTTATGTTTATGTTGCCTAAAATGTAATACCTTGATATACTATACTGACCTGTATCTGGGCAAAGTTTGTCACTAGAAAGTTTGTCACATTCCTCTACTGAAGGAGGAAATGTCTGTGCGCTTCTCTAAATTCTGAGATTCAAACATATAAGCTAGATTTGGTACATTACAGATTTGAAAGCCAATCGCTCACAGACATCCAGACTGCGTCCAGTCTGAACAGCCCAGTTGGTAGACATGGGCGTCAAAAGAAAGCAGGCAGCACTTGGAGGCGCTCTCCTCTTTTCTGAATCTGGCGTGAGGCTCAAATATCTATGGCTGAGTCTTTCCGATGTTTTTAGCCATCATGTTGCTGCACGTTAACGGGTCAACCTAGTGCAAGTAGCGTTGGTGGGGAGAAAGAGTAGAAATGCTTTCTGACCCTTTTTCAGACTAGTTTTTCAATTTTTATGTGGGAAGACTATTGTACACAAAATATTAATCATAGCGTTAAAACATGTCTAACTTAATTATTCTCGTTTTGTTGAATGTTTTTTTACAGCTCACTCAGAAAGGTTTTGGGGAAAAACACTCGCCTACAGTAACTCTCGGCAGGAAAAGAAACGATTGTTACCACTATTATTATGATTATTAGCTTAGCTTAGTATAAAAACTGGAAGCAGAGAGATACAGCTAGCCAGTCATGTCTCATACTCTGGTTTTGTACAGCTCAAAGAAACACGTTTTAATGACAGCTTCAGAGGTGCTGCTAGGCAGATATTCTCTCTCGTTTGTTTTTTAATCTCTGGACAGAGCTAAGCTAGCTGGTTCACCCTTTTCCCAGTCTTTGTGCTAAGCTAACTTTTTCCTGGCTGCAGTGGGTTAACCCTAACCCGTTTTTAGAAATTGGCTTTCTAATTTTTTTGGGTCGAGGATTAAATGAGAAGATTTACACCACTCTCATAACTGTCTGTTGAATATAAAGCTACAGTCAGCAGCTGGTTAGCTTAGCTTAGCACAAAGACTGCCGACAGGGAATCTGCTAGCTTCTGTACGAGGACAAGTGCAACTCTTTCACCAATTTCACCAACTTTGCCCATGTGGCCGTTAAAGTAAGTTGAAGTAAAAAATAAACTGAATAAAAAAGCCCTAAAGCTTACAAATGAACACATTATATTCCATTTGTTTATTTCATACAAAAACGGATAAACTGTATAAACAGGTTCACAAAGGTTAGACAGTATGCTGAACTGTTTCTTGCCCAGGTGCAGTAACTTTTCTTTTTCTTTTTTTAAATATTACATTTCAGTTTTTCTACACCATGTTAACTTGTGAGCTTTAGAGGTTCTGGTAGGCACATTTATTTACCTTTGGATAGGAACAGGCCAGCTGTTTCCCCCCTACATCCAGTCTCTATGCTAAGCTAACCTCTCTTTGTCCCAGCTTCATATTTTTCAGTATGTAATGTTTATATTTACAGTTGATTTGTCAAGCTGGTTGATTTATTACCAAATAGCTGCAGACTTGTTGTGATTGAGTCAAACTTGTCTTGTAGGGGATCCGAGGAAACACAGGTGACTATGGCAACATTGGCGAGACAGGCCCAAAGGTAGGATCTGCCTTAATATGCTCCTATCAGGGTTACACTACAGTGTGGCTTGCTCTCTAAACGCATTAATGAAACCTCAAACATATCCTCAGGGTGAAGAAGGAATCAAAGGCGAGAAAGGAATGAGAGGACTCTGGGGCCAAGTGGTAATTTATCACACTCAGAGTCATAATTTGGTCTACACTGAATGTTACAAATCTGTATTAATGGTATGTGTTTACAGGGAGACAGAGGCCCTAAGGGGCTGAAAGGATTAAAAGGGGCAGCCGGCTTCAAGGTAAACCTCTACGCTGGGTTCAGGCTTTAATTGGACCTGTTTAATTAGGCAGCCAGCTAACAAAGTTACATACCTTTTATTAGATTTTTGTGCAGTTTGCTGTTAAAGTTGTACAACTTTATAGATAACCTTTAATGTCAACATTGTGACTAATTAAAGGGAGTACGTGGACCACCTGGAGACATCGGAGAGACTGGGAAACTAGGAGATGTTGTGAGTTATTCTTTCAGACACAATGATACTTTAAGCCCTTTGGCAATGTAATTATTGTATTACTAACATTTTGGCCTCCTTGAAGGGTGCTAAAGGCGAAAAGGGATATGAAGGGATTCCTGGATTTCAAGGAGTAAAGGTAATGATATTTCCTTCTTTTTTCTGTCTTTTTTAAATCTAGATATTGTTATTTAATTCCATCATGCTTTTATTTATTAGGGAGAAAAAGGCCCCATTGGTGCAGAAGGTCATGCTGGGCCCAGAGGAAATCAGGTGGGTTGTTGTGTGGGATTCCATGTTCCCTAATCCATAATGAGACACTCCTAATTCTTTGTCCACTCCCTTTAAAATCCCTTCATGTGAATGCTGAGAGCCAGAGACTATTTCTTAATGTGGAATAGAGCAATGTTTTTGGCTTATGTGCCATCTCCACAACATTAGTTATGGCTGGATTTTGGCTGAGATCTGAGGGCCTGAACTGTATCAACATAAGCTGGTGAGTCACTGGAAGAAGAGCCTCAACTGCAAAGATAACCACTTGTTTTATACAAAGGAAGGCTCCCTGCTTCACCATGTTGCTTACTGAAGGAAATTTGTTATATGTGTAACTTATGTTGCTTCAAATGATGTTTTGACAGGGTATTGTGGGAGATCCTGGAGAGAGGGGAGCTGCTGGAGAGAAGGGGAAGCCTGTATGTATCACACATTAATCACAATGACATGAAAATGGTGTGTCCCTTTTGTTCAATAATACAGCAGTATACAACCATCACACATAATTGAAAATGCTTTATTTAGATAGATGTCTGATTTTGTCTGAACTTGTGAAAACTAGGGGATCCATGGACCTGTGGGCAGAGCTGGCACCATTGGACCAAAGGTGATTATGTTGAAATTCTTTTATTAGGATAACCCCTTGAGATGTACCATCTCGTTTTCGAGGTGGTCCTGGACAAGATACGACACAAACAAACAAGAAACATTGCACATATACAACCAAGATAAGCAAAACAAAACAGACACAAATAACAAAAAAAAACAACAAAAAAAACACAACAAGCCTACAATTACAACAGAATAAGTTGATAGATGATGACATGATTATTCAGAAACAGATCATAACATGATAATTCAGAATATAGCCAAACTTTACTGTAAAATGTCAGTGAGATGAAGTGGTTCAGTAAAGAGAAAAGAGTGAAGAATGAGATAAAATTGGAAGGGTGTTAAAGTCTGCATGTACAGTTAGTATGAAAGTGAGCGCCAAGGCATATTTAAACAGTCTGAAAGATGAAATGGAGTGAATATACTGGTAAGTTATTCCAGTCAGAAGGTGCTTTAAACATAAAAGCTTTGGATTTGATTAACTGCTGACACACCTGAGTGCTCACTAACACAATCCCAAAATTATGTTTCTGTTCTATAATAATGTTATTGTTTCCCTAGGGCATTGTTGGAGATCCGGGCCTTTCGGGCAGAGATGGTGATGGGGGAATAGAGGTATTATATTCTGCTGATAATCTTACTGCTGATGTGTACAGAAGCACTGTATTGTGTAATTATAAGTGCTATTTAATCCTCACAGGCTTACCAAGGACCACAAGGCCTCAGTGGAAAACTCGGACAAAGTGGAGCAAAGGTAACTCGCCGATCTTGTTAGTTTTTGTGAATATATTTACAATTGAGTTGTCGGTTTGATTTGTCTTGGTTTGTGTCTTTTACAGGGAGAGAAAGGCACCCTTGGGCCAGCAGGAGAAATGGGTCCCCAAGGCCGAACTGTAAGTCACTTTTTCAGAAGACAAGCACATCATACATTTTGTATGTAAAGTAGTTTGCCATCTTAAAGGAAAAGGACAAAGAATAAAGCAGTCCCTTAGGTTGGTTTAATAAATGTTTTATTCCCGAGGGCCCAAGAGGTTACAAGGGTTCTGCGGGGAAGCCAGGAAGACCTGGATTTATCGGACCACCGGGACCTACTGTAAGTGCTCCAGATGAATTTTTCTGAATTCATCCAAACACTAGTTCATTTCCTCAGGACATTAAACCATGTCATCTCTTCACAGGGACACGGGGGTGTACCTGGAAAGCCAGGCTCCAAGGTAATACATTCTCATCCATTACCCATAAGAAATAAAAAGGACAGCATAATCCAATTTAATGCCACAATTAGTTACTGAAGGACTAATAACTGGTTCTTTAGCTGAATGTAATCGTACACTTTAGGATTTGTAGCTGTTGTCTGGGAAACAAAGAATCACAGACTGTTAAAATCTGAATAATGTCCTGACTGGGACCTTAAAATGACTTTAAGAATCACTGTGTTTATTTGGCAGATGCTCTAGTTTACCAGCGAATGAAAGATCTATTTATCAAGCTTCTAAATACTGTTGATCTTAATTTGCCATGTGCAGGGTGCCATGGGACTCCAGGGAATCCAAGGAGTTGAAGGTGCACAGGTACTGCCTTTAATATTGTATCATCTCTGCTCATCATTACATCCACTTTGTGGTTTTTTTGTGGCGACCCCTAACATTAACATAAATGGTTCTTTTCTTTAAGGGGGGAAAAGGTATTAAAGGCCCAAAAGGAAAGGTGAGCTGTGACTCTGTTGTTAAAGCTTCATTGACAATTATAATGATTTTTGTAACACATACCAGCACTTAAAAGTCTTGGTACACCCTGTTTACTTGCCCTGAATGAATAGGTATTGGTCAAGTACCTATATAAGTTAATTAAAAAAAAATATTTGTAACATGGCTGTGATGAGTGGGTGCACTAAATAGGTCAGTCGACATGCAGGTGTGTGTTCCCTAATACTAAGATACTACTGCCAGACTATCACAATATTATGTTACATTCATCACATTCGCAAACTGAATAGTCTTAAAAATGTTATATATATCTATCAAATAACATTCCAGACATATTTAGAGCATCTGTAGAAGTGATGAAGGCAGTCACACCGACAATTCCACCAAAATTAAAATTGCTCAAGTGTTACATGGAAATGAACGGATGCATTGCTGTATTTTTCTTCCAATGCTGGTTTTGTATTTTTTCTTTTTTTCTTTCTTTCACATTTTTAAAAATAACTTCCATTTTGCATGTCTACTGAGATTTACACTCACCACCGAGATTATGTTAACAGTTTGCCTAAATGTGACTTGGTTGATTCCCATGTTTTATATTACCATTTGCTAACATAATAAGCATTTTAAGCAGTTTTTAGTCTACTTTCAATGAAGTTTGTGTTCATGCAGAACTGATTTCTCATTGTATTGTGATGGATACACTGGCTCTAGGTTGGAGACAGGGGGGAGCTGGGTCCTCAGGGAGGACGGGGGAAACGAGGTCCGGCGGGCCCACCTGGACGTTCAGGCCCCGTCGGAGTCAAGGGGGTTCGGGGTGAAAGAGGACCAGATGGTTTTCAGGGGCCCCCAGGTCCACCAGTAAGTAAAATAAATGCCTCTGAATTTTTCTTTTTTTGGCTGATACAACAAACATTACAGAGCTACAGTATAGTAGTACTGCCCTTCAGTCTCTACTACAATTGACACTTCATCTAGCTGTGAAAGATGGTACAGAAACAGCAGAGTAATCATTTCAAAAGCAGTTACACTGACTGGCGTGCACACACACACACACACACACACACACACACACACACAGTGTTTGGTAACAGCTTTGCTGTTAAAAACACATTTAAGGAGTTTCACATTAGCTTGTAGTTTTAAGTGACTTACAGCAAAGGTTTCTTTTACTGTAGCTATAAATCCATAATGAGCCTAAGGAAATATTGTTGGCTTCATTTCTTTATTGCATTTCCTCTGATAGTCCTGTAATATTCCTTATTACATGTCCCACAGTTGGGTCCCTTCCAGTGATGAATGTGGTAATGATTTGTTACACAGGGCCCGACCCTCCCTGCTCAGCATGTGATCGAGGTTTGTAAGAAAGTGGTCCTGGAGCAGATGTCCATTTTTGCCAACTCAGTGAAGAGGACGTGTGCTGCAGTTTGTCCTTTGTACGGGGATGTGCCCATGGGTGCCCCTGGTCCCCCCGGACCGAAAGGACCCACTGGACCTCCTGTGAGTTTTACAGTTTCATTGTTTATTCAAAGTGAAAAAGCCTGCACAAACACACAAGCATTGCTTTAGGTATCACCTCCTCTTCTTAGCACCTTTAGGTGAGACACGCTACCGGAGGGCAGTACACGCTCCATTCGTTGTTTGCTTCTGTCTTCCTGGCTGAGTAAAATGCAAACACATTGCAAGGGTCTGGACTGGACAAAGAGAGCTGAAGTATTTGGCAGAAAAGCTTGGAATGAAGACATTACAATTTTCCACGTCTCTGTGAGGACACATAAGGAGTCACAGACTAGACATGTCTGTGTTGAATGGCTTTTGGAGAGTATCAAGGCTGTCGTTGGATTGGAAAGCCTTTTCCACATTATTACACAGTGTAGAACCGGTTGGTGTTCCACAACGTCTTTAATCACAATGATTCTCAGGCTGATGAATGCTCTTGAGGCCATGAGTATACAAAACATATTTCACTAAATTAGATTGTGGCCTGTAAGCCTCATGTTGTTGTGTTTAATGCCAAATTAAGAACAGTGATGTACTAGTACTGTACAATGTTTTACCAACAAAGTATTATATAATCAGCCAAACAAATCTCAGTTTTTGAGCTGGTCAGAGGTGAATGGAACCTTTATTTGTGACTTAACAAGATCACCTGAGAAGAATAAGAAACATTGCAAAGTTTTTACTGAAAACACAAAAGATTAACAATGTATTTTTCTATTGATTATGTTGTCAGGGTGACTCTGGTAATGATGGTGTTGATGGAGAAGTGGGCCTGCCGGGATTCTATGGAGAAGCCGGGGAACTGGGCCGAAAAGGAGAAACAGGTGTGATAAACAAACTTGACAGATTGTATTTATGAATATGATGAACACTATAATTCACCAGTGCTGGTTTTAGGAAGAACTAGTGGTGGAAAACTAATTGAGATCTTTTACTTTAACTTGCGTTAATAGATTTTTGAGCTACTAGGGGCAGAAGAACATATTATTTGGTTGTTTTTCTGGCTACCTGATGAATGTAGGTTCAAAATTCACTCTTCACACACCTCAATTTTTGACCAGCGGGCTAGTCAAGTCAGAATTGAGCCCTTTAAAAGTTTACGTTACAGTTTTTTACTTTATGCTCAACATCA
This sequence comes from Percina caprodes, assembly GCA_013375575.1. Taxonomy (NCBI): domain Eukaryota; kingdom Metazoa; phylum Chordata; class Actinopteri; order Perciformes; family Percidae; genus Percina; species Percina caprodes. The sequence continues at coordinate 410,220 of JABXJD010000024.1, forward strand.
TACATTGTAAACTAAGCTCCAACACTAATTTTCTAAATACAATAATACACTAACACAATACACTATGTCTACATTGCAACATTGCAAACATGTCTTAAAATCACATAATTCTTCCAAAACACTAACACATGTTCTCTCCCAACAGAAACATTTAGTCAGTCATAGCCCAATGTCATAAAAACACTAATATGAGCTAGAATTACAGAAGCTGCATTATTTTATGTGTCAGGTCTGCCCTTATATAATAGATAATAGTATATAGTATTGACTGTAGATTGTGTGTTTACACTGCTGTTTCTCTTGAAGCCTCTCTACATTTTTGTTTTGTTGGGTTTAGTAAATGCATGCATCTTTTGTTGCAGAAATTCAATACAAAAATGAATGCGCTATCTCAGAGTAGCTTTAAATAATGTGTCACTGCCCGATGTGAGTCGAGTGCAGATTTGAGTCGCGCATGTGTTACTTTGCGACAAGTAGCCTACAAGATGTTAAAGAGAAACTTCTGTAATGTCAATACAATAAAAATGGACATACATAACGAAGTTTGTTCACTGCTGGCTACAAGTTAGCAATCAAACCACAAAGGCTGTCAGTCGAATGGTGTTTTGAGCTAATGTTAGCAATCAATCAATCATAAATAGCTAAACGTTTTTGAAATGATTTCCTTCTTCTGTTATTGTTTGTGATGAGAAAAGTTTTGTATTTCATGGATTTCACAAATTTCAGTATGATACGTTGCCATTAAACCACTTAAATCTGAGCATGCACAACTCAAATCTGCACTCGACTCACATCAGGCAGAGACAGAATGTACGGTTTATGAAAAAAAGAGAAACAGAGACAGAATTGTCCTGGTACTCATCTTCCTCTCCCTCATGCAGGAATTTGTCTTACTTTCTTTGTGTTCATCTTTACTGTATTGTTCCCTTTCCACACAAAATCAGCCTAAATAGGTAATCTTTTACTGTATGTACTACTGTAACATATCAGAATCAGCTTTGGCCAGGTTTGCGTAAACAAACAAGGAAGGTGGCTTTGGTTACTGTAATCTCTGTTAAAGTACAACACTCACTATAACATACAAAGAATACTGTAAAAAAAAAAAGATGGTCATGCGATTGAAAGAACCTCAACAGCTGAGTGTTTCCTACATAAATGGGAATTAGCTGTGAGTAATCTATTTACATAACTTCAATTAGCTGTTTCTCTCATTTACAGTAACAATGGAATGTAAAATGCAGGGGATATAATTGTGTTTCAATTTACAATATGAACAGCTGTTCACTTTGACTTTAGCCCAAGGTTTAGAACATTATGTTATCTGTTCTGACATACAGTGTGAAATCCATTGTTTTGGTCTTGGTTGAGCGTGTTTGTAAAAGCTGTTCAAGCATTTTAAATTTGTGTTGACTATATGCATTTTATGTCAAATCAACAAGAAATGTGTTAATTGTACAGCCTATACAGACAGATGTTTTGCTAACTGTGTTAGGAGTTTAGGAAAGTTGTTAAAAGTATTGAAAAAATTGTCTTAGCAATCGTAAAAAACTGTAACATTGTACATTGGGCGGCTTGTGTACATTGTGGCTCAGTTGTAGATCGGTCGACTGCCAATCAAAAGGTTGGCGGTGTGATTCCTGGCCCTGCAATCCTTGGGCAAGACACTGAACCCTAAGTTGCCCCAGATTCTGCATCATCGGTGTATAAATGTGTGTGAGTGTTTATCTGATGAGCAGTTGGCACCTTGTATGGCTGCCACAGTGTATAAATGTGTGTGAATGGTGAATGGTTTCCTGTACTGTGTAAACGCACTTTGAGTAGTCGTTATATAAGAACAGCTCATTTACATGACTAAATGTACTTCTTCTTTTCACCCCTGGAAAGAACAGACTCAACTTCCTTTCATCGTAAACCGCACTGTACGAATCTGCTGAATCACATACTGTAAAACTGGCAGGCTAACATTGACATTCTCTGCTCTAATTTATGGATAGAGGTCTGAGCATGATGTCACATTCATGCCACATTCCCCTGCCAAGCCAATGAAATCAAAGAATATTTACAAGGTGTTTTTAACAAGGATCTCACTAACACATATGGTCTTTAATCAACATGTCCGCCGTGTTCTTGAGTGGAGCTAACTCCTGGGGGGAATGGCATTTTGACCTGTCTGCTGTCAAGACCAATGTGTGTGTGTGTGTGTGTGTGTGTGTGTGTGTGTGTGTGTGTGTGTGTGTGTGTGTGTGTGTGTGTGTGTGTGTGTGTGTGTATGTGTGTGTGTGGCTTGCAGGTGACAGAGGAGAGCAAGGGGATAAAGGACCTAAGGGTTATGGTCTACCTGGTTACTTTGGAGAGCAGGGAACAAAAGGTAAATTCATCTTCTAATACTTAATAGTGTTTGATGACTTGAGTATAATGAGGCATTGATATGTGTCCACATCTGGGCCTGTGAGTCATCTTACAATCTAGATTCAGCTGAGTCTGCGCATCAGATCCCAGGAAAGGGGAAAGGAGATGTGTTCCTGTAAGAGAAGTGTGATATTTGCCAAAAAAGAAAGTTATTTTTCTCTGTAAATACTCTGTAACTGTGAATCTGGGAAAAAGTATTTGTCAGCTAATTGAGCAGTCAGAGAGACTAAATAACATTTTTGTCTTGATTGCAGGTCAGCGTGGACGTCTTGGTAGAGCCTTTAATGGCCAGCCAGGGAAGCAGGGTGAGAGGGGACATGTGGGTCGGCCTGGACTCAGGGGCCACGCAGGTCTCAGAGGACCCCCAGGTGTTTGTGTCACCTCTGGGTGTGCTCAGCTGAACTCCATTAGCGGGACACCGCAGCCAGCACCAAGGAGGTTGAGGAATCGCCCGTAGAGGAGAAAAAAAGGCTATGTGGACGGTGAATTGAAAATTGAGCTTAATGGAGAAAAACATGGTACTGGACTTTTTTTTTGTTTTTGTTAATATGTGTTTGTTCAAATAAATTGACATTTTCATGTAAATATGCATCCCAACTGAAACATGAACTGAACTTCTGGGAACATTGTTATCTACAAAGTTACCAAAGACAACATGTGATTTGAAGGAGAGTGGTAACAAAATATTTGTATAAAAAGACCGTCTTCATTTGATAGTTTTATTTAAACTGATTTCACAAGTCTGAGTTGTCATTAAACATATGTTCTTTATAATAAAAATCTAAAAATGGACGTTTTTAGACCATTGTGTGAAAGGATTAGTTTCATCTGTCATGGAATATGATAGCTATAGTTTTGGAGACAAGGCAGCAAAAACAACAACAAAAAACGTAATGTTTGAACAACATGAAAATATAATTTATATAATACTCTATATAAGGAATAGAGAGAATGTAGCCCTTTTCACACTGCGTTCTCTTAACACAGGGCTTTACAACCCAGGGTTAAAGCTATAGTGCGTAGTTTCTGTCACCCCCATGAGGAATTCTAAGTAATAACAACACCACTGTCAGCATGTCCACATGACACAAGCCATCCATAATCGCGCACCGCCACCCCTCTTCCTCACAGTTGCTAACCAAGGAAGACTCAGAGGATTTAAAAAATATTATGAACTCTTCAGGAGACAACTTGAGTTTCTGTACGCGAATGTCGCCCATATGACATATCTCATATTTTTTGAATATAGCCATACTGAGAAATACACAGAGTTGTGTGGAGCTGATAGTCTTAATTAGCTTTGTATCAACTCATTTGACAATGGCTTGAATGTAACATACGTTCATTAATATAAAAAAGTTACGCACTAAAGCTTTACGTGCCAGTTGGACACATAAATAATCTTAACATTCTAGAATGCAGTACGTTGTTGCTTGCTGTTAGCCATAGCATTCTATGCTGTTAATGTACATTCCACAAAGCCCGCTTCACGCTGGCAACTTTTAGCCTCAGGTCAAACTGGGGGCTAACCCGGCTCCACAGCAGGGCCATTAAGCCCTAGGAGAAAATCGGGGTTAGCCCACTTGGAAAGTGCCAGGATCGTGCCAGTGAAAACGCTTTCTTAGCCTGGGGCTAACAGCTCCCTTAGGCTGGGACAAAGTGCAGTATAAAGTGCAGTATTTTTATTCACAAAATGAATGTGGATGTTACATATCATGTGATTATGTTATGTTTCTCTTCCCCATCATCACCTTTGGAATGGCTGTAAAACCCTGAATACATTTTGCCACAAAGACCCCAATATGACTCTTCGTATTATTAGAATCGAACCCATTTGGTGCAATAAAAGGTAAAAATTCTAGAGGAGCTTTGTCAGTACATTGTGTTCATTCATGTGGAAAGCTACATAGCTAGTCAGCTGGCTTGGTCAGAAAAAGCCTCTAAGGCTCACGCTCTTTAAAAAAATGTGTTGACTATAATCAAATGGGGTGCCATCTTAGAACACAATATTGATTTATGCTAATTAATTCATGTTTTGGTACTGTAATACTGTAAGGATACACTCCCCAATTATTATTAAACTCACTATTGGGATCATTGGTGCATAAGGTGTGAAAATAGAATCAGGGAATAACAGAGCTATAATTTCTCTGGATTTCTACATGGAAGGTTTATAAATCCTACCTGTAATGATTTCTGGTCACAATATAAGTGCTTGCAAATCTAAATTATATAATTCTTTGGACTGAAGGTTTATATATACTGCCAACAGAAAACATAATGGCAAACAACCTGCGCTTACTCTTTTTTAAACGTTGGTGTAGCAATGACAACAAACACTGACACAAACAGCAATGTTTCCCATGGTGGCTCTGCAGTCACTGTTGTAGCGCTGTTGCTTCACAGCAACACATTCCAGCAATTGATTCCTGGCCTGTGTTGACTTTCCAGCTACAAAAACTACTGGTCAACTGGAATGGAGACTAAAATGCTTGACGTGCCGCGCCAGTCTATCTGTATTAGCCATGCAATGGACTCACACCCTGTCCTGGGCATTTCCCTGGGTTGGGATCAATGTATGCTGAGAGAAAAAGAACTTGAGGAGAACAATAACAATTGCGTGTTTTCCACAGCTCCAATCTAATGGAGAAACTATTGTAAATGGAGAAACTCACAGGGAGCTCTGCGTGTGGCTCTTCTCAGTGTCTTTCCTGGCTCATATCTGAAAAGTCCATTGACTGCAGATCGTCATCCTCCACCACTCCCTCTGCGACTGCAGCATCATGTGTGCCATGCTGCTCTGGATGCTATGGCCACCTCTGTCATGGAAACTATCACTAATCCACGATTATCCTCTGATTTTGCTTTCTGAGCTCAACCACTTGCTTCAGACATGCTCACTATTTATCTCTCTGCGGTAAACCATACAAGTGATCAAAATAAATACAGCTTAATGCATGTGAACTGATTAAAACGACCCAGGACGGCTGAGCTTCAAAGTGATGGAACAGAATCAGAGGTTATTAATGAGAGAGATTTTATGTTGTCCTCAGGCAGTTCTTTAAAAAAATTCAGAGCAACTGCCAGACCTGTAAATGTTAGTTGATATAAGCAATGAGCCAAATGTGTTATTGTGTTTTTTAGAAGTGACAGTGAGCAGAGCACTGATGCTATTAAGCCCAACTGAAGATTTTCATTAAATATGACATGTTTTTAACATATTGGCAAAATAAGATGCTGCTCTATGGGTGGAAGACCTAAACCTTTTCTGGTTAATTTAATTCTTCATTATTTGGATGTACAATTTTGTCATTTGCACAAACCAACTGCGTATTTGTTTCAAGCATTTGATAAATGTATCTTATTAGCAGACTTCAAACTCATTTCTCAGTTATAAATGTTAAACATTTAAAAAGTTTTGTACAAAGATGTTCTCTTATGATCATGTGGGAGTGAAATAGTTAAAGGGCAGTGCAGGAATCTGTTAACGGGCCTTTATTCCTTTTGTTTGAGGCTGTGGGGCCATATCATGTGAGCAGTTATTAACATCCAATGAATAGCCAAATACAAAAGAGGCTTTTAACTGGTGTCAAGCCTCTTTGATCCGTCTTTTCCCCACATGATTAACCCTAAGGTAATTTTTACAATTCTTTGTCCGTCTGGTTTTATTTTCTAAAAAAGCTTGTAAAACATCAACCCTGTTGTCTGCAGTCAAGATATGAGCATACTTTTTTTTCAGGACAAAGTGGGCTATTAGAATATTTGTGCTGCAGTGAGGTCACTTGAATGTTAAAAATGGTTGTAGGACCTTAAAGACAAATAAATAAATAAAACGGAACATGAATCTTACAGATATGTATTGATATCACACATAGAGCAGTACAAGCTAAGCCAATCTCCTCTCTAAAACACTTCTCATATGTCTTTGGAGTCACACTGTGAAGAAATAAGCATTATGACTTATACAGTTGACAAAATACATACAGTACATTTCTTTTTAAAAAGTCCAGATGCTTTTGCCCTCATGACATTTACTTATGCCAATAATCAACATAATAATGTCATATTTATTGATATTACACCCACAGCAATGCTACACAAGCATTTGTGCTGTCTAAAACAAATATTCTATATGCAAAAATAAACAAAATAAACATTATAACTCATATAAAGCACAAACTATTTACATTTCTTCAACGAATCTCAAAACAGTGACGCCATTCTCCTCTGTAAAACAGTAGTTATCTATCTTATCCATTAAACACTATCTTTGATCACATTAGACTAGTTTGAGTTGGAGGATTGCTATTGTTTCCGACTCTAGACTCTTTGCTCTCGCTCTTGCCCATTTAAGGCATATTGTCTGCCTTCACTTCCCTAAACAAACTCGCAATGCATCATGGGAGATATAGAGAAGCCACGGAGCTAGCGGCAGAAATAAGCAAAAACGTGATAAATGATGGACATCAAGTGGATACATTTTGGATGTAACAGTTTGTATTTAATGCTCAATGACCCCGAAAAAGGGACAAGTTCCAAGCTGGATAGAAAATCACCTGTTGAGGCTAGAAAGACCCTTGGCCGTTAGCTTGTTAGCTGCAAAAATCTGTAAGTTTCTGTCTTTTATGGTTATTAAATGATTTAAAATATGAATCAGAGGTGCCGTTTTTGCTTGTATACGATCCTTTTGGTTCTTGAGCGTTAACTAAAAACAAATTTGTTATCAAAAAGAAGTTGTGTTTGTAGACATCAGTTGTATGGCAACATATAAAGCTCTTTAACTTCATATCTATGAATGCGGTTAGTATGTTTTGCGCTGATTTTACTGTATGCGGCCATTTTACGTTGTTTGTAATGCTTTGATTTCCTGATGTTGTTTTCATTGTGTTCTGTTCAGCGTTCTTCTGGTATGTGCCAAACCTAGCCAAACGTTATTATTGTCACATTTCCACATATGGCCATAGTCCACAATCATAATGATTGATGTATAGGCCTCAGAAGACAACGGAAATGGCTTCTTGTAGGAAAATAAGCTCAGACACTTTCTGCCATCGGGGTTTCCTTCATGCTGGTTGCAAACCAGAGACCAGTACATAGAGACAGAAGATTAGTCAGCATTGGAAAGTCTACTCTCACCAGCAGGTCGGCCACTCCCAGGGTCCAAACACCAACTCAGTATTTGCCTGTGTGATCCACCAGAGTGTGCTGAGGCTCATGGTCAACAAGGCCGTCATCAGGAAACTACCGCTGCTCAATCTCAGCATGAGATGACGTCTGATGACATCTTTGTGGACTCTGTAGGCAGTAGTGGAAAACCGTGTTCTCTCTAAGTGAAAGTAGCAATATCCAATTTAAAAACAAAGGTATAAACGTATTAGGGACAAAATCTACTTAAAGTATTAAATGCAAAAGTGCTTTTTATGGAGAACGGCCCCATTCAGATGTGTTTTTGATTTTATTATTATTATTATTATTATTATTATGTAAGGATCATGTTAATGCTGTAGCTGGTCAATATATTATATACTTTGACATTGCCTTATTTTATAAGATGATCATTTTATTGTGTATAAAATATTAAAAGTACAAAATCTTCTCAATCATCATATAATAGATAATCAAATGAAAACGTCAATCTTATATACAGAACTCTTCTGTGCTGCACTATAGTTAGCAACAAATCCTTTAAATTTAAAACTGAATAAAATGTAATTGTACAACAGAGAGTGCAGTACAAGATCAGGCTTTTTGGAACCTTTAAGAGAGCCTGCAAAGACTGAGGCTGCTCTGTGTTGATGCAGAGCAGGCGGACACTGAGCAAACATGATACAACTTGTTTGTTTGGATCAAACCGAGATCTGCCTGCTCTACTCATAGCAGAGTCACTTCTGCATTTCTAACAACTTCCAGCTGTTTATGCAGTAGTTTTTCACACCTCATTCTATGCTGGCTTGTAAGAAGCTCATTTGCTGACCATTTGGGTGATGAAGTGGAATTAAAAAAGGAGTAGTACAATGCATTGCTGATCACTTTAGGTCCTGCTAAACGCCCCATGAACAGTACAGTATATGTGTCTTAGTATACTAAGACTTGTAGCCTGATCTGGTGCTTGTCTGGCATCCAGAAAACTCCATGTTCTCTGGTTATGCCCCTAGCAACATGCAATCCAAACCCTCAACACTTGGAAGGAGGCTGTGCTCATTACTCTTATTTTCCTTTTGGACTGTCAGAGATGGGCTGTCTGCTTTACTATTTCATGCACTCCTTATCTGCTTCTCTTTCCACCCATGGTAATTGAGGGTGGCTGTAGGCCAGTAAAAGTCCGGAGTGGGTGGGGGTGGGGGGTGGAGAGGAAGAAGGACAGAAACAGAGGAGACAGAGAGCGCTGCTGGAAAGGGCAGGCTTTAATTCAGCAGAGAAACATGTGCACTTCTCTCCAAATCCAGTTTGTGTAAAACCAGGGCTGTGAACAGTATTGATAACTGGCTCTCAATGAGAGGATTAGCAGGAATTCACACAAGGGCTTGGACGCTTACCGGTAACTTTTCGCTTACTTTGTGTAATTTTTGTGAAGAAACTTAATGTATTTCTAAATTTTAGAATTTTCTGTTTTGCAGTTAGAAGTTGTTAGTGTGTTTATGCAGGAATATGCAGCTGTCATATTAATTTTACCAGTAAAAAGTAGAGTATTATAATCTATAGATGCAATTTTTGATCATAAAAGTGAACCTGTTGGGCGGATTTTAGTGTATTTCATTTATTTTTCAGTATGCCGTGTGTTATGATCTGTTCGTAATAACAGTTTTTGTGCTGTGTCAACTTTTGCTTTGGTGTCCTCAAGTCTGTGCAGCCGCAGTTTCATATTGAAGACATTAAGCTCAGTTATCAGTCCCTTGTTTGTGCTGCTACTGTCATGCAAAGAATGAATGGAATCAGCTCAATATTTTTTTTCCTGGCCATTTCACTTCTCGTAAAAAAGGATTTTACTTTCATATTCCTTGAATCTGTGCAGGCATAGTGCACGGCAGCATTGCATACTGTACAGTTTTTACAGATGAGAGAATTGCATGTATATAAAAAACAATATTTGTGAGAAGAGTAGAAAATATCTGAAAGCATCTGAGAGTGAACAGTGATAAGATCCCTATTGGGCTGGCGTTCTACAATAAATGATTTAACATTTTGTATTAGTTGAACAGATTCTATGGATAACAACTGACAGGGCATGGCTTTCCCTTGTTGCTTGAATAATTTGGCAACAAAATATTCCCCTGAAGTTGGCAAGTGTTCAGCATGAACAGCAGTTGTTGTTTCTGGAATGGAACAACTTCCTTTGGCCAACTTTACAGCAGATAAGAATAACTTCAGTAGTTCAAGTGGAGTTAAAACATGCAGTTACATAAAGTACAGGTACAAAACTTTTTTTTTTTTCAGAGTTCAATAATTCAAACATTTTATTATGGTTTCTGCTAAAAGAAAGATGTCAAATTTTGAAGGGAAGTATAATTTGTTAAGATCACAATCTGTGGTCTGATAGTGTCTTCAAAATCTGTGTGACTTAATGTCACTCACCCTGAACAAGTAAAATGTTATCTGGTGAGATGGGAGAAATTATTTGTTCAGCAGCTTCCTGAACAGCATTTCCAGCTGGAAACTGCGAATAACCTAAGTCTCACATAAATCTTTTTAAGTTTGCAGAGTATTGCAAAAAACAACTGGCTCAACCTAGAATGAATTCCATGTGATTGTTAAATTTACAACCATAACGTTTTTTTTGTTGTTTTTTACTTTTTGATTTGTTTAATATGTATACCAGCATTACAGTTCTGCCATTCAATCACCAAAACTTGAAGCTAGAAAGTGTCTGTGCTGCCCCATTAACATCAGAGGTCAATGGAGTCTGGTACTAACCTGCAACACAAGTGCACCTGGTAATTCTGCTACATTATGCATGCATTACAACTCTTTGCATTATAGCATAGCATGCATAAATGGTGTGTTTTTATTCCTGGGTGAAGGTTGCTTCCCTTTATCATGACTACATGTGTTTGGTCACAGTCCACAGCTGGAATTTCACTGTCCGTTGGTGTAAATGAATTCCATGTGGCTCAAGCAGAGGTGTAGAAACACTCCGTTTGGGGAAAGTCAGTCAAGGGGAAAGTCATCCTGGCTGGACCGTGCCAATGAGGGGGTTTTCCAACAACCTCCTCCAGCTCTCTTGTGGGGGAAAATTCTGGAGAAAACGGCTTGCACAACTATGGCAGCTTAACGCCTCCTTCAACTGTGTTACTTCAATGCTAAGTTTACATGGTGGAAAAATGCAGTCATGTTAAAGAGTTTGACCCCTCTTTTGCTGGGCAGGAATAAAAGCATTTGGGAGGCCAAGGGTAATGTCCTAGCCACAGTTGTGTTGACCTTATACGTGTCACAATCAGAAATAGCTATGAATAAGGTGAAGAATCTGGGGCTTTATATCAAATTACTTCTACAAGTATCTACACTACTTCTACAGTATGCAGCATATCTGCTCTTCATTTGATACTGCCTCCTTTAAGGATGTCAGCAGTTTCTTTCTTTCATGTGTTGGAAACTGCTGTAAAAGATCCTTTGATAGAGCAGCCATAGAAACAACCCATGATAAAATGTCTACCCTCTGCTCACATGCACAATATAAACAACTCTTTTCATTGTTTCACCGGGTTCTTAATTAATATCCCATTTCATCTCTAATTCCATGAGCATGAACATAACCATCATTACACTCTACTATAATGCTATATGTTGTTAGTGTTCACCTGTTACTGACATAAACTTGCAAAATACGGTAAATGGCACGTATGTAAAAAGCCATCGTTTTTTTTTATTTGACATTAACCAATGTGAAAGGACAAATTCTGCATTTTGTCACTTGTTGCACTTGCCTTGACATTGCTATATTTAAATCTCAGTGGGATTTGTTTGCCATTTCTGATTTGCTGCCAAGGCATTACCAAGAATGTTGTCACCAGAAACATGACAGATTTGCTATTTTTGTTGAAATGGCTTAAAATGGCCCTCCCGTGAACAGTAAAATGTTATGTCTAGCTAAAATGCATCTTGAGGAGAGACAAGCAAGGAAAGAGGAAGCTTGCCAGATTAACTATGAGCAAGGATGCACAGGTGTTTTTTTGGCACCAGCGATGTACAAAAGAGGCGTGACACACAGCTGGAATATACAAACTGTGCCACAAATCATATTCAAAGCATGGATGTCTTATTTTGTTAAATGCCTGTTGCCTCGGATCCTCTCTCCTTGTGCCTCATCTTTGAGAGGAGAGAAGGCGAGGGAAGAAATTGAAAATGTACAAAGAACTTCTCATTTCACAGGAAAAAAACATAATCACAATTAGCCCCAATCTTAAACTCTAAATAAAACTGCTAGTGTAGCAAGAGGATTTTGGTATTGAACCCAGTGGCCAGCTTGGGTCTTCTCTGTGGAGTTTGCATGTCGTCCCTGTGTTAGTGTGGGAGAAGGCCACAGAGAGAGGCCCAAGCCTTGTTAGTGTGGGATTTCCCGGGGTTTTCTGGCTTCTTCCCACAGTCCAAAGAAAAGCAGGTTAGATTAATAGTTGACTCTAAATTTCCCTAGGGTATAAATGTGAGCCTGTGATAGTTTGTGCCCCCTTTGCCAATGTCAGCTGGGAAAGGCTCCAGCTCCCATGTAACTCTGTAAGGGAAAATTGGTTACAGATAATGAGTAGATTTTTTTTTTTCTACAGATAAGGAAAACCCTCACATGGGTTATTTTTGAGTGCACTGTTGGGTATGACAAGTTACTGTTTAACTGGTTCTTTAGAATACCATAATTTTATCTGACAATCACATAACACAGAGGTTATATTGGGACATAAGCTACTATTTTTGAACATCTTTGTTTTGAGTCCCTGGTGTGTAGGAGAAGCATTCCAACAGTCAACTCTCAGCCATACAACAAGGATGTTACTGTGCAAGTGTAGAGTGGGGAGCCTTTAGGGTCTGGCGAGTCCACACAGCAATCCGGGATGGCAAAAAAAAACATGCTTTATTGGCATTTCTGTAAACCAGTCACAATCTCCTTGGGCTGTGCTAAGCGCGAAGTGGAGCCACGGTGGAGGGAACTTGTTTTGGTAGAACATGTGTACGTTCAAAGTTTGTTTTAGTCATACAACAGAACACTCAGGTTGGACAGAAAGTCTTGTTAGTTGTCTGGATTTACCCTGCAGAGATCTGAGGAGTAGTTAACCATTGTCCTCATTAATCGACCGGAGTTTAAAATTAAAACACAAAGAAAGCGGGAGGTAATGGGACATTCGATGGGACATTTTACTGTATATGTGAAGAAAAATAAAGTTTCTTCTTCTTATTCAAGTAAAGAATAGTTGTAAGGCAAAACACCAAGGGGAGGAAGGCTGTTTTATCAGAGCTGACACAGTGGCTAAATTAGGAAAATATAGTAGTAGCCCTGGAGGGAGTTGAAAGGTGTTGAAGCAAATCAAGAGATTAATCCTACGCACAAATTGTTTCACTAATATCACAACATGTGTTATGATCAGACTTGCCAATGTTTTTGAAATATTTTGCATGGGTTTAAAATAATGTTAGTCCAACAATGACATGCCTGGTGACATAGGCTAATATGGTTCATCTGTACGTGACAGTAACTGGTTAAAATTACTTCATGCACTGATGGCAAGGAAGGTATTACAATTGGATTTATCCATGAGCAAGGAAAATTCTAAAGTGAAGCTTTTCTGGGCTGGCGTGTTGTATTTAGGCGAGGGGTGGGCAGAAGATGGCAAATGGCAGCAGATTTGAGGAAACAGCTGATAATCCCACAGGAAACACTGAGCACTGGTTTAAGAGCAGTTGTGGTCAGAGGTTCAGTGAATTGTTTATTAAGTAAAGCTGACATGTGAGGATGTGGTGGATGAGGCTTGAAAGGAAAATGCTTAGGTGTACTGAGGCTGTGCAGCAGGATTGGAAAGATAAAGTGTGCTGCATGGAGATTGGATGCAGAGCTCAGAGTACAACTTTGTAGTGCAAGTAAGTGAATTAGGGATTTGTAGGTAGTACAGCAATGTCTGAGGCAGCAGTGGGAGGTAGGAAGTGATTATAACTTTATTATAACTAACTAACATTGGCTGATGGGATTTGCACTTAATAGCCCCAGTGACTAGCCCCAGCAGTAGCTCTGACAAACCCACTTTACACTACCTGCCCAGCACCAAACAGCAGACAGGAAGCGACTAGCTGGTGAACATATTGGAGCATATAGCAGCTAAAGAGTCAGACGTTGGTAGAGACCAAAAACAGAGCTAAAAGAGAGTGAATATTGGACTAACACTCCCCAGGTAGATTGTAACATGACTCCAAGTGAATACTAATGTTTGATATGTAAATAAGCAACTGTTTGCTAACAAGTTCACCATTTCAACTTTATGAGGTGATAATATGTCAATGTTATTGTACTGCTCCCAAGTGGCCAACAAATCAAAGAATGGACATATTCTGCTGGGCCTGTGGATTAAACCATAAATAGTCAGATTATTTTGTTCTGTCTCAGATTATTTGTTGAGCATCTTTCTTCTTTATTTTGACATTTGGCAGCCATTTCTTCCACTCTGTTATTTTCTACCTTTTTTGTATATACATTTTAATTACCACAAACAATAAATGGACTGTCCTGTTGTACTGTACTGTTGTATGCTTGACTTGGGCCTTGATCTACGTAAGTGCAATGCACTTAAGTAGGTGATGTGAATAAAGTCCAATTCCTGCTGTAAAACACTAATTAAGACTATCAGCGCCACATAACTCTCACTGCATTTGTCAGTATGGCTATGTTTAGAAAATGGTGTCATCCGGCAATTTTCGCATGCAGAAAATCAAGCGAAGATAATTACCTCTTCTGAAGAGTCCATCATGTTTGTTTTTTTTAATCGTCTGTGTCCTGTGATACAAGCAATTGTGTTGAGGAGTGGGGGTGGTGCGCACTCAAGGAAGGCTTGTACCATGTGGATGCGGCGACAGTTTTGTTGTCATTACTAAATTCCTGATGGGGGAGACAGAAACTATGCACTATATCTTTTAATGGATGGTTGATGCATTATCCAGAGAGATAACATTGCCTCAATGCACAAATACCACTAATTTGCATGTGTACACAACGCTTGAATCATTTATTGTTTGAATTAATTAATATTTTGCCGGGCCTGACAACATCCTTGTCATGTATGTAACTCAAAGTATCACACAACCTTTATAATGACTTACTGTGAGTGTGCAACTGCAGGTAGTGGGATAGTTTTGTGTTTAAATATGTGGAGAGGGGATGAGCCAGAATAAATCATGGCCACATTTCAATAATGGAAAAACAATAATCTGAAAATCGTCCATATTATGCTCATTTTCAGGTTCATAATTGTATTTTGAGTTTGTACCAGAATAGGTTTACATGGTTTAATTTTCAAAAAACACCATATTTTTGTTGTACTACACATTGCTGCAGATCCTGTATTCACTCTGTGTGTTTAGGTCTCTGTTTTAGCTACAGAGTGAGACATCTCACTTTTATACTATCTTTGTTGGGAGTCACACATGTGCAGTAGCTAGGTAAGATCACATCAGCTAGATAACTCTTTCTCCAACTTGGGTCAGTACAAGGCAGGATTAACTGGGAGACTTCTAAATGAGGGCGCACTTGTGGAATACCTGCAGACTAGTGTGTGTTGTAGCAGTGTTTTGCCATTGAGAACGAGCTAGCATGCTACGGTTAGCCACCTTGTCTCGGCTAGTGACATAGAAAGCCGTGCAGATTTTGAACAGCTCACCCGGAGACTGAAGGCAGGGGACATTCAGAAACCTGTATCTCACTCAAAACAGCATGGATAGTTGCTTTTTTGCCAAGTTTGTATGCTTGTGGAAGCACCAGAGACACAAACACCTCAAATCCCAGAATTTTTTTGTTGTTTTTAAAAAAATGGGCACTTTAACATCTGTCAAGGCAAGAATAACACAAGGACCATATGTCACAAATGCTTGCATTGTCCTTTTTCTTTTCCCTTCAATACAAAGCATGTTTTCCCTTTCCCTGTAGGTGCAATATTGGAACTTGGTACTGCTGCATAATGGGTTACAAAGGGACATCCATGCATTGTGTCTTAAGATGCCTGTGCTTCATGCTTCTCCATTTGTTTAGTGCAGCTCAAGATGAAGACTTAAGAAGTAAGAGTGCTTCTGTCTTCATTTTCTCACACTTTGTTATGCTTGTTATCCATACATTAAAAAATTAAATCAAATGCATACAACTGGCAAAGGTGGTTTCATGTACTGTGATGAAACCACCTTTACTGTTATTTCATGTATTCCATTAAGTTAGATAGGATATGTTGAAACCATTATCTTCCACTGCTGATTGTTCATTTCCTGTCTGCTTCAGGTTGTAGGACTGCACCATGCGATTTGGTCTTTATTCTAGATGGCTCATGGAGTGTTGAAGATGTCAATTTTGAAATAGTAAAGCGTTGGCTTGTCAACATAACAACAAGCTTCAACATTGGACAGAAGTTTACCCAGGTCGGAGTGGTCCAGTACAGCGATGACCCCGTTTTAGAAATACCTCTGGGGAAGCACTCCTCTACCAAAGACCTCATCAAAGCGATGGAGTCCATTGAGTACATGGGGGGAAACACAAGGACAGGGGCCGCCATTAAGTTTGCTACAGACAAACTGTTTGGACTGTCTGAGCGCGGCCCATCAGGCATTTCCAGAATTGCCGTTGTGCTCACAGATGGGAAGTCTCAAGATGAAGTTTTGAAAGCGGCAGAGGCCGCAAGGAAAAAAGGAGTAATTCTGTTTGCAATTGGTGTTGGGTCAGAGACAGAAGGGACAGAGTTAAACGACATTGCAAACAAGCCATTTTCAACATACGTCTTCTCTGTTGAGGATTACAAAGGTATTTCCAGGATCATACAGGTCATAAGACAGAAGCTGTGTGAAGGTAAGCAACTGCTGATTAGTGTTGTTGTCACATTTGTGACTGTCGTAGTGGTGTCTTGTTACCTCAGACTACTCCATTTGTCCCTCTACCTCTTGTCCTTCTCTCCATTATTCTCTATTTGTCCCTGATGTTTGTCTATTTTTCTATTTTACTGTGTTTGTTTGTTGCAGAGACTGTTTGTCCAGCAAGAATTCCTGTAGACTCCCGTGACGAGAAGGGTTTTGATATTCTGTTACATTTAAATTTGGCTAAAAAAGCCAAAAAGACACAAGGTGCATATTATGGCACTAAGGCCTATGAAGTGACACCTCGTGTTGACTTAAGTGAAGCTACGCGGTAACCTCCTTGCTTTATTGTTTCTTCATCACAACCAGTGTATTCATATTCATTCAAGTTGACTAACCTTTACATTTGGTCATCTAGGAACCTTTTTCCTGATGGCCTGCCTCCATCATATGTTTTTGTGGCCACACTGAGGTATAAAGGATCAGTGGCAATAGAGGAGTGGGACGTGTGGCGGATACAGACACGTGATGGGAAACCTCAGATGGCGGTGACTCTAAATGGTGTCAAGCGCACCGTCATGTTCACCACAACCAGCAAGTCAGCAAGTGGAACTCAAACGGTCACATTTTCACAACACACAGCAGGGGTATGGCAACACTGTATTATTTCTTTAAAATAGTCTTAAATGGGCACTTTACTATTGAGTACTACACAGTAGCAATATGTCTTCTGTGGCTGTGTGGGTGTTTACCAGGCAGAGCGTTTTCAAACAAATAGACACAAAATTGCATTATGGGAAATGTAGGATCTATCATATTTACTAAGACTAAACGTAAGAATATCTCGGCCTCTACTGCTTCAATTTTGCGCATTCTTATTTAATACGTGTTTTGAATGTTTTGAGACTGAAATAGCTGGAAACTGATTCTCAGCATGAATGCTTTTAGCTCATATTGTATGATAAATGGTATTGAAATGGTATGAATCTGTTAATTATTAAATATTATAAAACAATATGGCTGAAACCTGGGGGGGGGTTGCGCAACTTCCAGATAGAACTTTTGATACACGGAAAGAACACACACTTTTGATAGCCCCAGTGATGGTGAATGTAAACTCCCATGCTGTAAACAACTGCATTGAAACATATCAATGCACAACCCCAATGCATAAGAAAGTTCAATCATCAGAGCCAGCCGCTCCATAATAGAAACATGGTTGATCTGGTCTTTTTTCCAGATCATTTTTCACCATCAGCCAACAGTGCTCTCATATTTTTCTCTGTTTTCTCCGCCTCCCTCTGTGTCGCTTGATGCCTTGATAAATTATTTATTGCCAACAGTATAGCTTCCAACTTTCAATCTTTAACTTCCAACAACGCTGGGGCAGACTACCAGATTACCAGTCCGTCAATGATTGACACCCAATTGACTATCTTCACTGTAGTTTATTCAAAAGCTGTGTTATCCTTTGTTTTTTAAAGTCTTTATCAGCACACTGCCAGCCCTGTATTAATGACCTTTTCCTCTTCTTTTTCTATGACAAAAGAAGCTGTTTGATGAGAAATGGCACCAGCTGCGGCTGCTGGTTACTGAGGAGGATGTTACCCTTTACGTTGATGACCTGGAAATTGAAACCCAATCCTTGGAGCCCCCTGTTGGCATTTTCATTAATGGAAAAACCCAAGTTGGAAAATATGTCAGAAAGGAAACAACAGTGCCAGTAAGTTTATTAACATCAACAACCTTTTTTGTATGAAATACATGTTTGGTTCCTAGAAATGTAATCCGGCAGTACGTCTACGAAAGAGGAAACAGGTTTCTTAATGAGTAGTTGAGCAAACGCAGCACTGACATATATTTTAAACATCACACAGTTTATTGGTGCCTCCTGAGAGACAAGCTTAACTTTGCGGATAATAAATCTTTTGCAAAATTGAGCCTTTTTCTCCACATGGTCTTATTAATCTGTTTTATTTGTCTCAATTGGCACAATTTTGTGCCAAAAATGCTGCATTAGTAATAAATCATAATTGTGCTGTGTTGTAATTTACTCAGCAGAAGGCTATATAGTTAGGACTTTCAATGCAAATACATCCCTGAAAACATTTTAATGTCATGATAACGCTATGGAAAAGAAGGATAACTGCACAACACGTCCTTTTATTCTAAATGTTAATATGATGTAACACTTTTTAATGTGAAACAATACAAATGGACCTTTTAAAATACCTCAGACACATATGTGAGCAATTTGGCAGGTTTGACAATGTAGCATTTGTGGCCAATATGAGGGTCAATTAAAAAAAATGTAATGTAAAATAATGCAGCATTTTTTATTTACTAAAATTCTCAGTACAACTGTAAATTATAATGTTCAGTGTATAAAGAGAAATATGACTTAATCATAAACAGAATTACATACAGTACCATAAAAAAGAATAGCAAGTCTGTGCAGAAAATCCTTTGTTCAAAAAGAAAAAAAAGGAAAAACACCATTCATTCATTCATGCCTTTTACATTTTCTATGCCTGCTAGTATTTTGACAAATAGCTGTGGGGATTAACATGAGATAAAGCTTTGCAGCGTTTGTTGTTGTGTGTATTAATCCATTGTTATATGGATAATGCAGTTTTAAGCCATTTAACAGAATCAATGCACTAATGTGAGTATCATTGGATAAACACACTTGTAATTGAAAACAAATGTTTGTAATTGGACCCTTTAAAAGTACCACAATGCAATTTTTAAACATTACATTAGCAGGAACCGACAGACCACACAAGACATTCTTATCATGTTTAAACCTTTTATCATAAACAAAATGGAAATGAAATAATCTTTCTGCTCTAAAGTGAAACTGTCTATCTGACTTTCTGGGACCATTTTACCACCAACATGAACAAAATACCAAATAATGGAAGAATAGTGTAATGTTGCTGCAGAACGCTTCCAACATTGAGGGAGGTCTGGCAACATGTAGCTGCTCCGTGCCCAGTAAAGGCAATTTAATAGTTGAAAAACAGCAACTTCGATTCATTAGTAGCAAAGCACTGATAAAACCAAAACTAAACTTCGCAAAATTACACCCATGTTTGTTTTGTTAGCTTGTTTGGAGTCTCCAACAGTGGACGCTGTGTTTTTAACAAGAGTTTTTCTCTTTTTAAATCTAGTTTGAAATCCAGAAACTTCGCATTTACTGTGATCCCGAGCAGAATAACCGAGAGACTGCATGTGAAATACCTGGAGTTGTAAGTACAGAAGTCTGCTTGGCTCTTAACCTGTTTTTTAGTCCAAAAACAACAAAGATAACTTCTTCTCACCTACTTCTCACCTTGTCCAACTACTGTACATCTGTTTCTGCTCTGAAACGCACAATTTCCCCATCAGTTAACTCCACACCTCATACTGCATGGCATAAAATGATTTTTTTTTTTTTCTAAGTCATCAGCACACTGTATTACAGCATTGTGTAGTTGTAATAAGAAGTGTAAACTCAGCATATTCATTTCAAGACACATCTGTTTATGTATGCATAAAATGATTTGTTGGAGTGGGACCCGTAACTCAGCTTCAAACATTTCTTATTTTATTGTCTGCTGGCTCTAACGGCGTTTATGAAGCAGTGTCCAAGTTATGTTGGCTTCCAAATTGCTATAACCACAAAACCAGAGCCAAATTACTGTTTTTAATTGGAGGATGTGGGTTGAAAACATCAAAAGAGACAGGATGAGTAGCTTAAAATGACAAATTCTTGCTAAGTGTACCACTGCTTCTCTCCCTCTCTGTGTGCTTTTTATTGGCTTATTTCCAATTGAATCACAAAGTTCAATTTATCAATTTTCTTTTGATGGATGACATTTGATGAAAAAACAGGATGTCCAATTTGCAGTGTGCAGATGGCTTTTGAACACACCAGGTAGGGTATGCGTTTGTGATGTAAATGGTTAATATACAATGATTGAATGAATAATGAGTTTTCAAGTTTCAACATTGAATTTTTGTGACTTTTACAAACATTAGACCATTAATTAATAACTAATTTTCTAAACATCCAAACAACAGTCAAAAACTTGTAGTTATTCAATTTACAATCGTATAAGACTAAGGAAAGCAACAATTAGTCACCTTTTTAAGAAGAAGGAACCAGATAATTGTGGCATTTGTCATTATAAAAATGATCCAAAATGATTAACTGGTTATTAAAATTGTTGCTGATAGTTTTCTGTCTATCTACCACTTCTTTGTTTGGTTTGGTTCATTACAGTGCGCCAACAGTCCTGACTACACTGAACCAACTCAAGAACCTTGTGTTTGTCCTCCTGGACCCCCTGGACTTCCAGGAAAAAAGGTTGGTTAATAAAAAGAAAAAGGCCTCTTTATATTATCTTTCATTATTTGTCTTGTGTAATTTAGTTTTTTTTAATATACTGCATATACCGTGTATGCAGACATTAATGCAAAAAACTCGCACATACAGTACCGTATGCTGCAAGATATCAGAGACCAGAGCTCAGCCTTGTCTAGCTCCTCAGTGTTCAGACAGTTGCTTAAATATTTACTTTAAACAGTGGTATTCTGTTGAGATTAAATAGTATAACAATAATGAATCTTTAACAATGTTGGTTTATGTGTAACCTCAGGAATGACAAAGAGACCTAATGATGGAGCACAAACTTTCTCTTTCTTCTTTGAAAGAATGTTTGTTTGCTGAATTCCCAGTTGATGTCTAAATGCTGCTCTCTGTGTCTGTTAATTATGTGATGAACACATGAAGTTGCACTTTACCAATAGGTCAAATCCAACTACGTTACAGTTACAGTTGTTACAGTTGTTAACAGTGCTGTGTGGGAGGTTTTAGCACTTTTATCCGTTACAGTAAACACACAGTTACCTGCTATAAACAAGTTATGGTCGCACCAAATAGCTTCTTTTCTCCAGTTAGGCAAATTGCGGTGTGCCATTGTGAGGAAAGTTATGGTTAGCCTTGTAAGATCCTACTGTGCTGTTTGCTTGAAGCAAACCAGACTGCTGTTTAACATAAACACAGGTTAGAATGGAAAATTACCAAAATGGTAAATAAAACCTACATGTTCCCTTTTATTGATCACGTGGTATGAACCAAATAATAGCAGCCACGGTCATAAAAGCCTTTACACATGGACCTCAGAGAGATATTACATTAGCAACAAGAGTCTTGGTTAATAAAACCTACTTGGGTTTAGGCATGTTTGTGTTTATAATGTCACTGCTTTTACTACATTTACTAATAGATCCAAAACGCTGGGACCATTGCAGGCTTGCAGATGTTCCTTATAACCCCACACAGAGTTCAAGCATCTTACATTAGATGAAATAACTCAGCATGATTAAGATCAATTAAATCAACACCAGAGAAAGCATATTGTTACCAGGGATGTTTCCAAACAGATTTGTTTATGCCTAGTTGAGGTTGCATGATAAAGGCAATTTGCATTACATTACTAAAGTACCTTATTCTTTCTTTAGGGAGAAGAAGGAAACACTGGCAAACCTGGTCTACCTGGGCCTGCTGGTGCTGATGGTAAGCCTGTGAGTACTACATAGTTCAATATACAAACATATAGATCATAACCGCCAACAACACTGTCACTGTTTATCCAGCATCTGAGAAAATGCCAAAACCATTAAAGTTAATGTACATATTAAGTCATGACAGTTTCTGCTTGTTAGTTCTATGTGATCTGGACTGCTTCATTAGTAAATATACATATTTACTTATCATTCCAATGGATAAATACAAGACATCTCTGATTAGACAACTGGTGGAAGCACGGTGGTGATTTTGTGTGATGAAAGCCATCCAAAAGTTAACCACATGTTCTATAGCATGATAAAAAACTCATCCCGTAGCCTAGAATCATTCACAGAATTGAGGTGGGTTCAAATGTTAAACCAAATGTGTGCATCTCTCGTCTTTTTTATTTTTTTTTAATTTTAAGGGTATCCCTGGCATTAGAGGAAGTCCAGGGCTGCCAGGTCCAATGGGAGTGGAGGTAAAGCATATCTCACTTGATTTACTGTTAAATCCAGCAACAAGACTAGATAATTTAAAGCTGCTTTCCTTTGTTTCTGTCAGGGTCCACGTGGGTCAGATGGGTACAAAGGCGAGCAAGGGAGGCCGGGTGTTTTGGTAGGAAGGTCAAAAAGACCATTTGTGGCCACATTGGTTTCATTATCATGTTGTTGCACTAATTTATGACCACTGAGAAACACTTTTGTCTGTTCTTTCAGGGTGAGAGGGGTGTGCCTGGATTACCAGGATCGCCTGGACTACCGGGAGAGAAGGTAGAGATGTTAATTATTCAAATGTGGCGATTTCCGCTTGATAACACGCTATCCAGACGTTGTCCAATATTATTAATCTAAAAGCATGTGAAGTGAGTAAAAGTGCTGAGATTTCCGTAGAAAAACCAAACAAGCGTCCTTTATCAAGGTAAATCTTCTTTTTATGACATCAAATGTAGGATTAACAGGAAATCTCTGCTAGAGACATTAACTTGAAACGTTTGAACATCGTTGCATCAATCACTCTAGAAACCACATGGTATAAATATAAAGCCAGATCCCCTGGGAGAGTAAAAAGTACAACTTCTATACTGTGGGACAAGAGCGCTTTGCATAGACAGTACGAGTGAGGACCATCATAAATGTTTTAAATGAGTTCATATGTCCTGGCTTTTGTTCTGTCCTTACATTAGAAAGCTCAAACACTTACATGAGAGGCAGTATCTTTATTCTTATATCTTGTTGTCTTGTTTTCTCCCCTCACGTGCACCTCGCCGCTCCTTAGCCTTCCAATTACAGTTAGATCTGAGGTCAAGATGCAAGAAACACATGAAGACAAAAAAAATAATAGAGACTAACAAAACAGAGCATACACCCACAGAGCAGTTAAAAGTAAAACCTAGTAATTCAGTGCGACCAACTTTGCTTCAGTGCACACAACCTTCTACAATATGGCCATATCATGTGCAGGAGAAAGCGTGAATGTGAATTAGTCTTCTTTTATCCGATAAAACCTGACGGCTAAACCTCTTTAGCATTCAGGGCTTTAGGGTGAGAATCTCCAAGCTTTAACATCCCTTCAAATTATCAGGATGTTCAAGAAATCAATACACTATCAGGCAGACTAGCTCACAGTGAGTGGTGCCTTGGCTGGATAATTGCCTCTCCCACTGTTCAGTCACAGAGATTACAAAACATACATGCAGTAAGTGCTGCGTGATACAATAATCCACTCTTTGAGGGAATCTGCCGATAATCCTTGAATAAACACAGCGTCAAACAAAAGCAAGCAGTACCCAAATGATCCAGCAGTTTGTGTTTACTGGGTTCTATGAAGGCCTCAACTACAGCAGACTCAGCAGACTCGAGCACAAGCCTGACAGTCCTGTAGCTTTATCCGGAACTGTTTTTATGGATATCTAACCCTCCTGTTGGCCTCGGGTCAAATTTGGCCCATTTTCAAAAGGTTTCTATATCAGAAATTTGTTAAAAAATTGTCAAAAATAAATAAATAACAAGGATGGTTCCCTACAATGCTTATAACAAGTAAAATAAACCATCAGTACACAACTTTCATTACATTTGGTTTAAATCAATTTTATAGCATTGGAAAGAAGAACGCTAAAAAAGTGGGGGAAAATGTCAGAAAAAGTGGAAAAAATGTGGGGGAAAAACATCAAAAAGCGCAGAAAAAAAATTGATAAAAACATCGGAAAAAGTGACAAAAATGTCAGAAAAGTGTCGAAAAGACAACCAAATAGTTTTAATTTTAAATTCCAGAAAAACAAAGGTTGCAGGTCAATGGG
Organism: Percina caprodes; assembly: GCA_013375575.1. NCBI lineage: Eukaryota > Metazoa > Chordata > Actinopteri > Perciformes > Percidae > Percina > Percina caprodes. Next base: position 434,504 of record JABXJD010000024.1, read on the forward strand.
AAGACAACGCAAGGCTTAAACAACATTTTGCATTGAGCATTATTTTGAGGGACAATGAGGTAATGCATCCTCTCTAGGTTGCATCACCTCTGTCATTTCCTCCTACCTTGTAATCAGTGTCACCACAGGGGGTTTCTGCTATTTGGCTGAAGTTAGAGAACAATTCAAGCAGTTAATAATATTTCAAAAACTGTCGCAGTGGTCAACAGACATGTCTGCACCTGGAGCGAATCCTCCCATACCATCCATTCCATTATTACAGTTTCCCTCGCAGGTTCTGAAATTAAGTTTTTTAAGTGCTTGGACTTTCTTCTCAACGTTCTTTGATTAAGTGAAATACTTTGGATTTTGGCCTCCCACACAAAAAAGAGAACACAGTGGGGGACTCCACTACTTTAGATCGGGTGTATTTATTGTATATTTTTTTATCCTATTTCCATATGAAAATGTACAGTATTGTAGATAAGTATAAGTACTATGTATTAAACGATACAAAAAGTTTAGATGCTTATGGCTCCTACGGATTTCCGTCTGGGCCAAGAAAAACACTCCAAAAGCTTTGGTCTACTAAACACCCTTAATGTCTGGGTCGAGAGGTGTTATCCACTCCAGGAAAGCTAAATACTCTTAATGCACCACAGAACAACCAAGTCTAACCAAGTTAGAGGGAATCCTCATCCTGTTAAGTAGGCTATAAGATTTATTTTGGCTATAAAACTCATTTATATATACCTTTCCAAATTGTTCCCATATTGCAAGACTACCCAAGGGTGTAGTCTCATTTTCCTGGCATAGGATCTAGAAAAAGGAAATTTAAGATGTCTGCTAAATTAAGTCAGAAGTATATGATTCAAGGACACAAGAGGAAGAAGAATGGTTAGCCATTTTGCCAAAAAGTGTCTGTTTGTGTATTCAGTCTTGTTCATGACCACAGTCATTCATCACCTTTTGAAGGAACATTTTATTGCTAATTATGTGGCCATCCAGTCTGTGCTAATGATCTCTGTAGTTCATTAAGACATTCATTTGGACAAACATCTGTGTTCCTAATAGAAAACCTACAGCTCTGCTTGGGGACGGAGCGAAAGCTCCTTATCACAGCTTTCCTGCACACCTGAGATGCAAACCAGTCACTGTTTACACTACCTATGCTAGCAGCTGCATGTTTGATGCTCCATGTTGTCAGATAAAGTGGTGCTGCCAACACAATCCAACAAAACAGCCAAATGTACTGCCACATGAAGACAAATACTATATATTTGTTATAGCTTGTTTTGCTTTGACAGAACTGTAGTTATGGCCACAGCTATGGCCACAGCTGGAGTGATGTTTGATATTTTTTATACAAATGGAACATAAACACATGTTCCTGGGACCTGAAAATTTAATTCAGCTCAAACTGAAAGAAAGAAATTGTCAACACTTTGACTAAAATGTCTTTTTATATAGAAAATATTTGTGCAAATGAAGCAACAGTAAAAATGTGCCGTGATCCCGCAGTGACTACGTCTTTTGTTTTTTTTACGCTGTACAGTAATTTGTTCCTCTGTGAGTTGATTAGCATATTATTGAATGATAAATGATCAAATCTGAATGATAAAATTTGAGAAAACAAATAATGTAATGTCCAGCCTTTTTTTCCAAATGCTTTGTTTTTATTCAGAAAATGTGAAAATGCAGTGACGCATCATTCCAATTTCTGGCTTCATTCAACAGATACATGAAAAACGTCCAGTTTTAGGTCAGCCAGTGCAGTTTTAAAATTACCATAGTGACGCAGTGAAACACGTCACTTCCTGAAGTGTCAGGCCAAATAGTTGCTAAATCTATTGTCTATCCCAGAAAAACAAGATCCCTGCTGATTAATGTCAAACACTACTGCATATTTGTGACCATGTGGAATGGGTCTATGAAGAGCTGTTGTCCCACACTGTATAACTTGTGCCTCCTGATCTGACTGACAAAGAGCAGTTAGTGTTTTCCCTCTATTACAAATGATCTTGTTAAACAAGTGGCAGATTTGTCAGGTTTAACACTTGTGCACTGCACCTATTCACATATAGTACAAGTTTTTTTTTTATTATGTCACTGCTAAATATCACTTTGAATCTTTTAACTTTCCTCAGGGCGCAATAGGATCCACAGGGTTACCTGGAAAAGCTGGTCAAGTGGTAAGGTTGCAGACAGTCCTCATGGCTACTGAAAATGACACGGGAAATGTAACAATCTTAACTCGATGACATGATGTGTTTAGGGAGAAAAAGGAAGTGTGGGACCTTCTGGGCCACCGGGTTATCCAGGAGACCCTGTATGTATAAAACTATTCAGAATCAACTCCAGAACTCATGTGACATTATAATCGTGTGTAAAAATTATTTTCTGTGGTTTCAGGGCCTACCTGGGAGAGATGGAAAGGTTGGATTTCCAGGAAGACCTGGTCAAAAGGTCAGTTTGTTTTGACAGTGCAGAACAGTATGTCACAAAGCTCATTCACGGATTAAGAGAATAATGGAGGAATGAGGTTGGATAAGTGCACATTCTTAAAATACTTTGCTGTTCCCATGAGTTGTGTTGTTGACGTTTGGCTACCATAGAAATGTAATCTTTTGTAGACTCTTCCCAAACCCCATCTGACAACAAATGTACACATCAAAGTTCAGATAGATACCTATTTAATAAATTCATGACATGTCAAATTATAAGGCAATGTGTATGAGGATGTGTTTATGTAATGTTTGTAATGTTTTCTCCATTGTATTAAGGGAGAAGCTGGAGAGGGTGGTATTCCTGGTGTTGATGGAAGAGAAGGCCATCCTGTGAGTTGTAAACAAAGGCATTACTGAAGCATATTTGGTATTTCTTAGGTTATTTGAGCTCTTACATCTCTACTCGGACTTCTAGAAATTGTTGATTTGATGCAAATTGTGCATGAATGAAACTTACAGTCATATTGTGTTCAGATTGGAAAGAAAGAATAAGAGAGATGTATGTGTGTTGTACTTTAAATTACAGTTTACAAATTGTAGCTGACATGAAATTATACTGTGAGTAACGGAAGATTAAATTACTGTACAAGACCTGATTTTATGGATCACGCAGATTTGCATGCGTAACATGTTTTACTTTAGTAAGACTGCAGTGTGTTAACATGTGTCAGCAATACAGAGAGTACCCCTGACAGCCATTAAATAGTTAGTAAATGTAGTTCAACCCAGGATAACCCCTTTATGTAACAAGTGGGCTCAGGCTATAATCTAAGGCAGTGAAAGTTATTGAGTGAAGGAATTCTGTGGTGCTCTAGCAAATCTGTTTTAGGAAGAAAGTGTTTCAACTGGGAAGCCACCCCACTGATCATGATTATAAGAGTTGTCCAACAGTTTTGTGTTGGTTAGTATGTGATTGGTCTACAGAAGATGAGTCAGTTGCTCCACAAGGCTGTAAGCCATTCCCCCACACCAGAACAATAGAGTTAGCAATGTATCAAAGACAAGATTTATGCTGTACTTCCTCAAGTTAAAACAAGATGAAATTAGCACTTAGTGTCAGCCAACACTGGGATTTCACCACCTATAGGTAAAGTGTAAGTGTCTGGGTGGCTCTATTTATATTCTGTCTCTCTGCCTGCCTGTCAAATCCATACACTAAGAACATATGTTACTCAAACTTCAGTCTGAGGCAACCACTAAGCATCTGCAAGCATTTATCTCAGAAGAAAATAACCTTCAAAACAAAAAAACTAAAGAGGCTTTCCAGGGAAGCTTTGCTGCATGTATTGAACCACATCCACTTTCAATTTATTTAACCATTTACTTGGATCAGTGTTCCTTCTTTTTCCTATGTGCAATTTAAATGAAACTACTTTTTCTATTATTGCATTCATCAGCAAATAAAACATTTGCAGTTAAAGTGTTGCACTTAGGATTCATCTAAAGATAGTACATGTTGTATTAAAACCTCAGACAGTGCTGTACTACTGCATAGAACAAGGCAGTTTAAAGAAGAAAATTAAATGAGATATTCCTTCAAAAAGCCCCAAACCATGTCTTTTTCCTGTGTACAACTAGCCAATTGTAACTGGGTAGTGTAACATTTTTAACATTACTTGTCACTATGTCAGTTCACTCAGTTTCTTTGTATTGAGCAATTGGTTACAATTGTTACTGATCCAGTGAAGTATGATTTCACTTTGAAAGGACGTAGACTTGTACCGTTAGTCTTTCATGCTGCCTTTAATATCAGTTCAGAAACCCTGCATATGAAAACATGCAGTTTATTAAAAAAGGATAGACAATTTATCTTTTTTGGCATATTGAATATATTGATCAGCAATACAATATAATATGTTTCCTTGCTTCCAGGGTATGCCTGGATTGCCAGGAATTGCAGGCCTGAATGGACAAAAGGTGAGCTCCTGTTCCTAATGTATTTGTATGTGCAAAATAAAAGATCAATGCTTTTGCATCATTCTTTGTGATGTTTGACTGACATGATTTTCATTTCAGGGGAAACCGGTTTGCCTGGGTCCAGGGGCTTCCCAGGACCCACTGGACCATCTGTAAGTTGACAGCTGATGTACTATATGTGTGTAGGTGCAGTGAACAAGTGTTAATATTGAATCTGAAGAGTTACCAAAACACTTCTTTCACTCTCCTGCAGGGTGAGATGGGTTTACCTGGTGCACCTGGTTTTAAAGGACCAATTGGAAACAAGGTAATCACGTATGCTTTGTAGAAGAAAAAAAAATCCTCTTTGAGCTTCTGTGAACAGCTGTATTTTCATGCAAAGATACAATGAAGCTATAGCAAAAATAATCACTGACTTTTATCTTACTGATAGTCATCACAAAATTGAATAAAGTATTTAAAATGGATAAACTGTGCACAAAATAAAATGTGAGTTTATCCTCTTCTGCATCCCTGCGGCATTGAGCACACTGGCTCAACCTGTGACCCAGAAAAGTCAATACTGCAGACCATCCACACAAGCTGGCATTAGCAGCCGGCAAGCTGCAAGACGAGCCATGCCGTGATTTAGATTGAGTTCAAACACAATGAACATACATTTTAATACCAAGACCTATATTACCCATATATCATGCATTGCAGTGCACATAGTTTTCATAAGGTTAAATCACTGAAGTTTTCTAACCAACAAGTTCATTAAAATGCGTAGAAAGCTGCTTGGGTCAGGCAGCATTGCATGTTTTGTTTGGTCACTATTTTTTATAAACTACACTTGCACAAGTAATGATCTCTTGGCCACTTCGGCAGTGCTAAATTAAGCGATGATCTAGCCCTATTGCTTTAGTCAGTGGAATTTAAGTGGAAATGTAAGCAGTCTGGGTTTGTCTGGTCTGGACGCTCTGTCTCCTAATCACTTTTCATTAGCTGATCTGCCTTGAACAAGCCAATGTGTATTGGTAAATGGCACACAAGTGAAAAACTAGTTTATGGGCAGGCAATACTTTGATTTTATGGGTGAGCTTCAGACTGCAATTACAGAGGCTTGTTCAACTGGAAAAGAAAGCACACAATTGGACATAATTAAACATCAAGCTGAAAATGATACGATGATATGATGTGGTTTGGATGTAATTTCATTGTATGTTTTCTGTAAAATAAGACATGTTTTATTTCCCAATCAAGGGGAATAAGGGTGAAAATGGAAGTCCAGGAATACAAGGAACACCAGGGCCCGTGGTATGTTCCCATTTAAATAATATAATAGGAACCAGGTGGCATCCTGTGCTTATCCACAATAAAGTTTTACATCCTACAGGTAATAAATAAAGATGTTCTTTTTTTAATGATTGGTGTTGAATTGAACACTATTAAAGGGGAGTGCAGGAGAAGCAGGAAGACCAGGTCAGCCGGGGCACCAGGGCATGCCAGGCCTGAAGGGCAGCAAGGTATTGCTACAACATATTTTTCTGCCAGTGTTGTAACAGTGTCATTCCTCCCCATTTCACAGAGTTGAAATCCCTTCAGATATATGATTTATGACAAAGACAATTCATAATTTGTAATTGTTTATACAGTAGGTCAGGGTTAAAGCTATGGTGCATAGTTTCTGCCGCCCCCATGAGGAATTCTAAGTAATGACAACAAAACTGTCGGCACGTCCACAAAAATAAGCAAGATTTAAATTTTCACTGAAAAATAGTAAAATAATAATAATAATAATAAAATAATATATATATATATATATATATATAAGGATGTATTCTGGCAATATATTTTTTTCTGTAATCATTTGGAATTTACTAATACTAAATGTACCATAAAGTTATAATCCATGTCTTTATTTTCATCAGGGACAAAGAGGAAATCCAGGTGAAAGAGGAGAGACGGTAAGATACAAGACAAAGTGACATTAGTCAAGCAGATTGACAGACTATGATCATGTTTACCTCTGTGATTCTATGCTAAAATAATAACTGAAATTGAGAGCTTTGCATGAACGTAAGAAAGAAATTGCTACCATTGATCTGTTCTATCAAACTCAGTGTGAAACATATCCAACAATTGTTGTAAGGTTGTTTTCAACACTGTTGGCAGTCTACACTGTAAGTAGTGTACTTCTATTAGTTGAGGAATGTATTGTCTTTAATTCAGTTCACACATACATATATTTCAGAAATCCAGTGGAAATAAAGGCCCATTTATCACATATTGATAATGGGTTTGGAAAACAATCATGTGTATGGATATTTGCTGTTGTACTGACTTCAAGCATGTTTTTCTCCATTATGCTAAACTGGAGCAATTTCATGTTATGACAACAAAATCAACACTGGAAATAAAAAAAAAGGAAATGTGATCATAGTGATGCATTTAAAACCCATTATAACCTATAAATACTACTACAAATATGCATCAATCATCATGTTTTGAATGGATGTTTTAACATGCAGTACTATCTACAGTACCATGTGTTGCGCATACAGTGTCGACGTCTGCTTGGAACAATAATTTCAGATGCTTTTGTGACGTTCATCTAATGATTTTTTTTACCAGGGAATGAGGGGTGAAAAGGGAGAGCAGGGTCGGACAGGGGAACACGTGAGTTTCTTTGATCAGCTTTGTGTGGTGCAGACTTTCGATAAATGGACACAAGTGGATGGACACAAGTAGAGCAAAAAATGCACAGTGAAAAATCACTAAGATATTTTACTGTATGTTTTTAATTATTGTATACTGAACAAAATTATAAACGCAACACTTTTGTTTTTGCCCCCATTTTTCATGAGCTGCACTGAGAGAGGATACTGACTGGTTTTCGGATCGCTCCCTGACCCCCCCACCCCCAATACAGTTAAACTGCACTTTATTTATTTTTTTGTGTGGCCAGCTTAAGGCACACCTCTGCAATAATCATGCTGTCTAATCAGCATCTTGATATGCTACACCAGTGAGGTGGATGGATTATCTCGGCAAAAGAGAAATGCTCATTAACAGATTTAGACAGTTTTATGAACAATATTTGAGAGAAATAAGCCTTTTGTTTACATAGAAAAAGTCTTCGACTTTTGAGTTCATCTTGTGAAAAATGGGGGCAAAAACAAAAGTGTTGCATTTATAATTTTGTTCAGTGTAAACCTTAAAAATTTTTTTAATTATTTCCCTCAAGAATGGTCCATGTCTGTCTCTTTTACATAGCAAGAAAGCTCAGAAACTGTTACTGAGTTTTAAATGTGGATAGCGCCACTATGTGGCCATTTGTTAAGCATTTTAAATCTTTAAAAACATCTGAGCTGTGAGGTTCAGCAACATAATTTGGTATACATAACATATTTGTATGACCCTGTAAGGCTGATCCTTCCTTGTTGTTGGCCTAATTAACATCAATTTCTGAAGGCATGCAGGCAAACTCCAAATTTTAGATGATACATATCAAAATGATACTGCGGAATGTGATGCCTATAGGTGGTGCTTCAACAGCTTGATACCCACTCAGTGATCGTGAGTCTGACTTGCTTCACATTTTCAAACCATAATATTTAGGCGTTCTCCAAATATCCACAAAATATCTCCTGGGCATTTAAATGCCAATAGAAACACATTTCTGTTATTAGTTATTAGTGTAACACACTTTGAGGATTGTGAGGAGGTATGTGCTCTCTGGCTGCTTTCTAGTTTTAAATGACTTATCCTGACTTTCACTGACAGGGCTCCACTGGTCCGATGGGACTAAAAGGAGAGGTATGTTAAGCTGAATGCTTCAATGACTGTACCTCTATCCAACCTGAATTGTTGTGTGTGTTGCTAACCCTGGGGTGGTATTTTTGCCAGAAAGGGACAACAGGGGATACAGGACAGAGAGGTCAAGAAGGTCAAATGGGACGGCCCGGACAGCCGGGTCAGTCAGGCCCACCTGGCACCCGAGGGCTGCAGGGGGACAGTGGTCCACCTGGACCACCTGGACCTGAAGGAAGATCTGTATGTGCGCTACACATTGTGCTAACTTTACTGTTGATAATGGTTATTATGGTGTTATACTGTATCTGATACTTACTAACATAATACATTGCACAGATCTATATCACCCATTCCTTTTTATTCCAGGCAATTCAAATGTCGGACAATCACATTCGGCAAATCTGCAGAGAGATTCTTCAGTGTGAGTATCAATATAGACGGATGATGCATTTCTGTGTGTTTACACCACATGTCTGACACATTTTCATTGTCAATTATCCTAGCTGAGCTGCCTTTATTGTTACTGAGCAACCAGCAGAGTAGCTGTACCAGATGTCAAAGCCAGCCTGGATCTCCTGGTCCTCCAGGTCCAACTGGGCTCCAGGGACTCAGGGGTCTTCCTGGACTTAGTGGCTCCAGGGGACAGCCAGGCCACCCTGGTCGGTCCGGGCACCCTGGTATTGATGGGATTAAAGGTAGAACCTACAGTCTACAGTATGTTATTAAAGCTGTTTTGCAGGAGACTCCAACAGGTACACTTGTGTTTGCAGGAGAACCAGGTTTCAAAGGTGAGAAGGGAAGCCCTGGTCGAACCACCATTGGCGACCAAGGGCCACCAGGGCCTCCAGGTAAAAGAATTTAGCTAATTTGGAATGGGAGCTAATTTGCTGGGATACTTTAAAAAGATTGCATCCACTGTGTACCTTTCCTTTGGACTGATCATGGCTTATCTCCACAGGACCAGTGGGTCCCCAGGGGTACAGTAAGCCAGGTCATCCAGGTAAGCCTGGATCCCCTGGTCTTAACGGAGCAGAGGGTAAAAGTGGTAATCCTGGCATCCCGGGTGAGCCCGGGGTGTGTGATCCATCCATGTGCTACGGTAGCATGATGAGACGGGATCCTTACAGCAAAGGGCCAAACTATTGACGTAATGCAGCGTCACTGCAGGCACCAGTCTGGAGCTGATGTGGAACGAACAGCCATTCTCAGGAAGATCTCATCTTTACAGTTTCTCTCTGTCATGGAAACGAAACGGACCTCCTCTTAAACCTTTTATGTGATCTCAGACATTCAGCAGAACTAGATCCTTTCACATTTTCTCTGTTGGTATTTTGTATTGTTATCCACGTCTTTAACATGCTTTAAGGTTTTAATGGTGTTATAAAAATATTATATTAATTAATAATGTGCTCCATTTTATGCCTGTCATGTGCGTCATGTATGTCTGGATCTCATGTCTCTGGATCAGTGTGGTTGGTGCAGTTTCTCATTTGCCCCCTGGTGTTACTTTGTTGCATGTCACTCTCTAAATTTTCACTGCACATTGGAAGGGTGCTAAATCTTCCGTTTTAAAAAAACAAAACAAAAACTTCTAAGATCTCTAAATTCCATGTTCAGTGAATTATTTCACCAAGCCAAGATAAATGAATACTTCCCCATATCACAATACAATACATCATTAGTTTACAGTCATTTTATTCCAATTATTATTATTCCAAGTTTCGCCATCAAAGAGCATGCTGACATTTTAATTTCAAATTTGATGTTGTTTATGTTCTTGAGGCTTACCTTTCATTACTGTAGCAGGTATTTTATTGTTATTTATAAAAGAGTCATAACTGTGTATTTCAGCAGTGGCGTGTCCTAAACAGCTTTTGTAATTTTATTATTTTGTGTTAAGGTGACTTTTGTATGAATTCTTTGTTTTTTACTAGAATTAAAACATCTTAATGATTTGTAAACTTAGCTTGGTCTGTGCTTTAGCTTTATTCCAGGATTCCATCACATTATGAGCTCTAGTTCTCTCAGAATTTACGTGAAACCTTTTTTTTGTATTTCTTTTTTAAACTTCTGGTGTGTTTAGTGTGCACGTTTATAACTTTAACCCAGCATCACAAAGGATGAGGTGTGGAACAAAAACCTGAAACCTCCATATGAACCCAAAGGCAATGGAAAATTGGATACCAATGGAAGTCCATCTACAAAGCTTCGTGTGTGTGTGTGTGTGTGTGTACGTGTGTGTGCGTGTGTGTACGTGAGCACTAGATGGCGCTATGTAGTAACATCCCAACATGTCCAGGAGTTACTTCACCTAAAAGGGGCGCTTCCTTTTTTCATTTTGGATAGCAGCCACCCATCACATTGAAACCTCTGAGTAATTATGTTTTTAATTATTAGGAAACTTACTTTAACACGCTGTTTACTTAATGCTCCTCTGAGAACGGAGCTTTCTAGGCTTTTAGCCTTAAATCAACTTTTCTATACTCTTTGGGGTAAGCTATTACTTTTCATAATTATGAAGAGAGAAAGTATGGTAGACTGTAGGACCTGGAGTGATTGAGCGTCTCAATACAATTTGCAGTTTACTTATCAGTCTTTGTGTTATTTTCATCTCTTCCATCTGTTCACTAGACTGCAGCTACAATCATATTTCCCAATATCTATAGGAACTATGAATGTACTGTAGTAGAAAGAGTTGGCTACAGCACATACAAGATGAGACAATTGTTTGTTCGTGAATTTAATAAAATAATATTTTATAGCATCCCAGTGGATTATGTTTTTACATATTTATATACATATGTTTTAAGAGGATTAGGGTCACTGGTGAAAATGTATTTGAGTTCTGACTTTAAACTCAGAATTTTGAGAATAATACTGAGTTTAAAGTCAGATTTCTGAGAATAAAGTCAGAACTCAAATAAGATATTCACCAGTGGCCCTAATCCTCTTCCGTATATTTTAGCCATAACCGTATTAAAACAGGATACTAGTTGCTGGTGGTGCAGCTGGAGCGCTCTCCCATAAACACGCGGACTTCAATAAGTTGAGGTGATTAAAAGGCTCTGTCATTATTCTTTCACTCGTTAAGACGGGCTCTCGGATTTCAAGTGTCTCCTTTTACACTCCTGAGCCGCCACATTCATCATGGGACTGGGCTGAAGTTTTATTGCTGCCGCGAGAGGTGGATGCAAAAACAAAAGTTGAGTGTGGGATGGACTCAAAGGGCAACTAGCCCCAAAACTCTCTCCCAGGGGAGGAAAAAAAAAGAAAAATGCGAGTCGGGGCATGAGTCGAGCTCTTCTCTATTCATTTTTGACACAGTTCAACACATTTCATCCACTGGAAACTCCGGGTTATCCCTAGACGTTATGGGCGTACCTAGCCTACTGCATCACAGAGGAGTAAGGTGATGGACGGGGTCGCAGCTCCATAAATACTTGGTGTGGCAGAGGCTTTGGATGGACCCTGGAGGAGTAAATACTGCTGGAGGAAACTCGCGCACAGGAGAGGAGCGGCGACTTTTCTGCAAGCTGATAGCCTACCTCATTTGTAGAAAAAGCCTCCTCAGTTACCACCGTGAAAGTTGTGGTGCCTCTGCCTAATATGGCAATTCTATGAGTCCGTATTGGCAGATATATAAATTGTTTTATATTCCCACAGAGTGCGATGTAGTTCAACTTCACACCCCAAAGTGAACTATTTGTCAAGATGACAGCGCTTACACCTCTGAACCGTGCTATACTTGGACTTGCGTGGAGCTGCTTGAGTTTTCTGTCCTGCACCCATTGCGGGTTAAGTGACAACCATGTGCACTCCAGTTTTATTTACAGGAGATTGCGCAATCACGAGCGCAGGGAAATCCAGAGAGAGATCCTCTCCATCCTGGGCTTGCCTCACCGTCCGAGGCCCTTCTCTCCCGGGAAGCAGGCGTCCTCGGCGCCGCTGTTCATGCTCGACCTGTACAACGCCATGGCCGTGGAGGAGGAGGAGGGGGTGCAGCCGGGCACAGTGAAGAGCTTCAGTGCCAAGGCTCAAGGGCACTCCAGGAAAGGTTACTACAGCCCCCAGCATGTCGCCGGGTACTCCCGTGTGGCACAGCCTTACCGAGCGGCCCCTCTGTTGGGCCACAGCCCCGCACTCACCACAGCGCACGACACCAACTTTCTCAATGATGCCGACATGGTTATGAGTTTTGTAAATTTAGGTAAGTGGCATTAAAGTGTCTTCCTTTCTCATCAGGTTTCCTTTAATCAATAGTAACTAATTAAACGAAATTAACCTACATGCCAGGTTCTAATATTAGCCTATTTAGGATAGAAAGATCTCCTAGTTTAAATGATCTCCAACTCACATTCTCTTCATCTCCATTCCCATCTCCACTATTAAGAAAAATAAATAATAATGATTTTTACCTGGAAGTACTTTATCTGTGTACTTAATGAAAAGCTTGATATTTTGTACATTTGGTGCAATTTTTGTCCAATCCATTCAGACAAGGACCAAGAAAATACTATAGCATTAAAGCCTTCATCCATGTAATTCAAGAGTCTATTTCAATTCATTCATATACTTATTGGCCTGTCTGCTGTGTTGCTATCATCACATGCAGTTTTCTCAAAATAATTTGACACGTGTAGATTCTGTTGAAATAATCGGAGATGTTGTCTGTTAACTCTATAAAACTCTTATTTAAGTTTTACAGTTAATAATGTACAAGTTGTTTTTTAAAAACTAAATATAAAAAGTATATTTTCAGTTATCGGTCAGTTTGCATGCTTTTGTCTTGAATAGAATATTCAGCATTTAACAGAATTAGGCCCAACATTTTAACCTTTTACCAATTTGTGCTGCTTTGTATTAAAAAGCAGCGGATCTGTATAATGATTATGTTTGTTCAGTAGCAGCGACCCTTAACCCAGCAGTTCAGAGCACCTTATCAGATGACTGTCTGACATTGAGAAAATTGGTCTAAATGATTTCCTGTTGTTAAAAGGGGAGTGATATTGACTGATGCCTTTATTTCTTAAGCTTCTGTCACTAAGAGAAAGCAGTAGCTCTATTCTTCATATTTGTGTTATTTGGATCATTTATTGTTCTCTAATGAGAACTAAAATATTAAGCATGCCGCATGGAAAGTTACTCAAAGGAAATATGACACAGCATTGCAGAATCCCACATGAAAAATTTAAAAATCACTATAAATAATCTTAAAATAATGTCAAGGATTTTATTTTCTTACAAATAGAGCAAAACATGTACAATTGAATTGGTAGAGTTACTTGGAAGTATAATCCCTCACCTTGGCCTGAGCCCATCTGTTTCCACTTACCACTATACCAGGGCATGTACACTGTCAGCCTTGAAAGCTCTACTCTCATTCTGGGGACTGTCAGTGAAGTGTTCAATGGGGCTCTGTCTTTATTACAGTACACTCAAATATAGCTACTGACCTCAACTGTTTTAGAAACGTCTATGTGGCATTTCATGCAGTTTAATATGCTTACTGTAACCATTTGAACTTTCAGTGTGTGAATAAGAAGTCAGAAAGTCCATACACTTACATGAGATTGAATGTAAGAGGAAGATAAAACACACCAGTCATTTATAAATCTTGTTTACAAAATATGGATACTGTCCTGGTAGAACAACCTGAATCCAATTAATATGCGACACATCAACAATGCACATGGCTCTAATTTACCAGTGAATGAAGTCAATATTATTTAATCTTTATTTTAAGGTTAAATCTCAATGCTCTCATTGGCACCTCTGCTTCAGATTACTGCCTGTGGCTAATATAATGGAACACGCTCACTGGGTAAAAGTCAGACCTGACCTCTGACCTGTTCGTGCAAAGTAACCACAGGCGGTCTCTCTTGATAAAATATCAGGGAAATGCACTACATGATATTACCAAGGATATCAGAAAATCCACTGACCTCAGCCACACCTTTTCTGCTACTATGCAGGGGTGTAAGACATTTAGCGGATACTTTTTCAGTGGCATCAAAGTATTTTTTGTCAGCATGTTACACTGAGGCTCTCTGAAGTCATTGCATATCCTTTTTTTTATTTCCATGCAGCAAAATATAAAAATATTCATACATCATATAAGTTTTTAATTTTCTATAATGACATGCTAAAAAGATATCTTATGTTACTCATTATAGTAGAACTATTTAGTTTTAAAGGTTAAGGGTCATTAAACATTGTATGAAACCTACAGGAGGTCAGTACGAGGTCAGAAATGAGGTCAGAGTAGACGCTCACATGACGTTGAAGAATCCTGTCTGGTCTTTTCTCTCACTTGAGGAGCAGACGAAAGTGTCTTTAATTGAAATCAGCCTGTTTTTCTTAACTGACAGCCCATTCATCATGGCCAGAGAATGCAGTTAGGCACACAGTAGAGGGCCTGTCTGGGAACTGCTACCTGTATTCAGTTGACTGATTTAATGAACTGGAAAGTGCTTTTGTTGGTAGTAAAAATGTTTGGATTGGACCTGGAATGTAAAAGAAGATGTGATAAATTATTCTTTTTCTTTGCGTTACTGCTGGCGTATTTTCTCCTTAGAGCAACGCATGTGGCGATTTAGGAGTTAAAGTCATATTCTTTGATCGGTGTGAGCTTTGCTGCCAGTAAAAATGAAATTCATTATAAAATATTTTCTTTTCCAGTGGAGAAAGATAAAGATTTCTCTCACCAACGTAGACACTACAAGGAGTTCCGTTTCGATCTGACTCAGATCCCGGATGGAGAGGCGGTGACTGCTGCAGAGTTTCGGATCTATAAGGACCGCAGTCATGCTCGCTACGACAATGTTACTCTGATGGTTAGCATATATCAAGTCATCAAGGAATATCAAAACAAGTAAGTACCTAATCAACAAAACACAAACATTTAAGGCAGTGGTGGAAGTAGATTTACTTCAGTACTGTACAATTTTGAGCTACTTGCACTTTACTTAATTATTTATAGAATTTACACTTATACCCCAAACAATTATTCATCGTCATTTTGTATTTTTTACTACAATTTATTTAACATTTATGTGACGTACAGTACATTTTACATACAAAATGACCAGCATCCAAAAAATGATTTGTTATTATTGATTAAACTACAAAACAATATATAAAGTTAAAATTAGCTCTATGTCCACCAGCTAAAACATTAAAAATGCTGCTTTTTAATCTGAGATTTTAGTCCATTAACCTCCTGACAGGGCCCTGAGGAGCACTTTTACCTCATGCATTATCTTGATTCAGTTTAAAAGGGAAATCGTCAAACAGCTATTGTCTTGCACCGTTAAAACTTTCCACTCGCACAGAACACCCTTCTATCTCCAACTCTGCTCTCTTTCATTCGCACCATGTCGGCCTTACAAATATAGTTCTCGGATAAAGAGAACTCCATTAGCGAGTTGGCCACTTATGAAGCTTGGAAGGTCCATCAGTTATCACTCGTCTTGTGTTGCCTGCCAAGCTGGCCGCGTCCCAGATGAAACCATGAGGGCCCACAATGGGGGCTCCTCGGGTGCTCCCATGGTCACTGTTATGCCCACCACCTGCCTGTCTTAACAATATCCCGGAAGTTTAAACCATGACATAGCTGAATACACAAGGGTGTACTTAAAAGTGGGCCCACATTTGCTTGCCAAAAATGCGTGTGGGTGATTGAAGGGGAGATATGGCCCTCTGGGGCTTTGAAAAGGTCCAAGTCAATGGACTCTGCCATCTTAAAGGGGAAGACTGCTAAGTCTTAGTCTTTCACACACGTTTTCATGGGAATGATGTGTTTGAGTTGGTTTTCACAAAGAAGAAGACTTATTTCCCAGTGCAAGAGATATTAGAAACAATATTAGAGTGTGTGACTGTAATGAACATCAGAAGCGATTTATATCATATGTGTACTATTAGTTTGTAAGCCATAATCATTATTTCATGTTTGTTTTCAACATATCAGTCAGAATGTTAATACTGTATAGACAAAGTGATCACTGCCAATGGGTTTCGGTTGGTTATTTCTAAACAAAAATCCACTTGTGTACCAACTTACAGTATGGTTTCTGTAAGTTAGCAGTTAGTGGGTTTAGGTACCAAATTAAAACTGCTTTGTTGGGGAATCCTAATGGGTTTTTAATAATAAAATAGTGACCATGTACAGTAATAGCAATGTCCCCAGTTTAAATTCAGCCAGTGACCTTCTCCCCTCACTTCCTGTCAACAGTGCATCATCTACTAATCATTTTGTTAGGGTTAAGTAAAGGTTGCAGTAAATGTTAAATACAATAAACTATTATTCACTATTAGTATGAAATTGAACTTCCGATGATGGGTTAAAGGTACCCTGTAAAGTTTTTCTTCTAAACAAACAAAGTGATGTGTATATTCATTCTTTCTTGCCTAAACACATCGTGGGAGTCTAATGAACGTGTTGAATGCATTTACTTTCTTTTATAACGTTTGCAAAGTTGATTTTTGTTAGAATTTGAAACGGTTTACATCAATTTTTGCTTGCTAGTAGTTTCTTCTTCAGTGCCGTTGTTGGCCCGTTGCTATATATTTTGGTACTTTATTGCCACTAAATGTTGATCGGGGGAGATCATCGTCCTTGAGCTCATGAACGAAATAAAATGAGGACCTCTTAAAAACATATTGTTTCATATACTAGTAATCAAAACCTCCACAGGGTACCTTTAAAGTCAGTCAACTACGTACCGCCCTGACCTATTTTCACTCCACTATAGCAACGTCACTCTATGTCTTGCACTGCTACTACTGCTACATTTACTGTACTTAACTTTGCAACTGAAGATAAATTGCTGATGGAGAATAGTGGCACATGAACATAATTTGCAGGAGACAGACTTTTCTAAAAAAAGAGAAGGTACCTCTATCCCTGAGCCACGCACTTTAACTCACTCTGTGGAACAGTACATCCAGCACAGATGAAGGGGCAGGATAAGCATTTTCCTCTGGTTATGGGAATAGTGAATACTTAGCTACACAAACTAAATTATCACAGGATATGAGCTTAATACTGTACATTTCAATGAGAAAGTTCACCGGTATGTCACTCATAAAGATTGACCTTGTGGAATTCCACATGAGGTTTAGGTTATTACACCTGTAATAAACACATGAATAATTTCTGAACAATTGGGGCCACATGGAAAATCTTGGTTCTCTCCGACCAACACAATGTAACCACAAAAAACTGAACAGGCGCTGCTTTATCCGATCTGCCACTTGAAAGGAATCTAATGCAAATTGGAAGCGGGGCATTTTCAACTGTGGGTTTATGGATGCCTTATGTCAGTCTCATGTTTAAAATAAATGAGGGCTGGTATACACAATTCATAAATCCTGAAATAGCATGTTATATCACACAACTCTACTTACAAGCCATAGCTTCTTTGACAATAGTGACACTGCTTTCTTTTTAATCTCCAGTACAAAGCTGGCATACAAAAGTGACCAAATTACTCTTACACGCCAAATCTCTAGTTTTTAATGTACTGAAAGCCTTTTTTAGAGAAGAATGTTTGGTTTCAAAAGGATGAAAAAATGAAGAAACTAAAAACCACTCAGATTGTTTGGGCTAAAGCATCCATTTGTGATCAGTCAGTGATACCTCATTTATCAGTTTCAGATTAACGGGTTAAGACCTCTTGGACCCAGTTTAAATGCTGTCAAAGAAGCATATGGTTTCATTTTTGTGTGCCATTAAAGCTATGCAACATTAAGGTACATTGACAATTTTTATTTGTTTGAGAGCTTAACTTACAGCAGCAAGCACTGAGGTTTTGTAATTTTTTCATAATGCAGCAGTAAAGTGACCACATTCTTTTCACTGGCACCTCTCCACAACACAGGAGTAATAATCTTAAAAACCAACATACCCACAGAGACTAAAAATCAAACAATAAATTATTTTTAAAAATATATCAAAAAGACATACTGTATGCTGTCTTTGTTTTATAATGGCAGCTGCTGCTTGCTTGTTATGTACTGTACTGGCTGTTTGTGTGTGCATCATTTTAACTGCGGTTTATGTAATGCAGATGTTCATTTCATTGTTTTTTATTACCTTCAGAGATGCAGAGACGTTCTTGCTCGACTCCAAAAACGTCCAGGCATCCGATGGGGGCTGGCTAGTGTTTGACATCACAGCCACCAGTAATCACTGGGTGATGAACCCACAGCAGAACTTGGGCCTGCAGCTCTGTCTGGAAACTATAGATGGCAAGTGAAGTTCAGTTTTTCTTTCTATGAATTTGTTCATTTACTTTAACACACTCTTGGAAAAAGGTCCAGTAGATAATCCATAATGTCTTCATTTCATTTTTTTTTTTTTTAATTCACTGACTTCAGGACAAATGTGACTTGTTTATTTGACAATCTGTGGATTATTGTATTATTTACCACCAACAAATGGCCATTAATGCACAAAACAGACCAATGGCTTGACATTTTATTTGTATAGATACTGGGTTTACCTTGAAAACAGTTGTAAAAGGATACAAAATCCTATTATGCTTTAGTTTTGTTTTGAAAGTTTTATTTACCTCCTGTTTTTTAAAGGCCGAAGTATCAACACAAAATCTGCTGGAATCATTGGGAGGAACGGGCCCCAGTCCAAACAGCCTTTCCTGGTTGCTTTCTTCAAGGCCAGTGGGGTGTTGCTTCGCTCTGTCAGAGCTGCTGGTGGGAAGAAAAAGAACCACAATCGCAATAAATCTTCTAATCAACAAGAAGCATCTAGGGCACCAAAAACTGGAGGTGTGTGCACTTTTATTTTGTAATTAAGATGCTACAGTCATTTGATATCACTTATTTTATCCTATCCACATCTGCTCTCTCAATGAGATACAATTAATTACATACTGTTGCCCTGCTTGCCATTGTTCCATCACACTAGATGACGCCAGATTGCACTGTGATGTGGTAAAGATAACACCTGGAAGTCAAAACTTAATGGAACATCCATTGGATTTTAATAGTATTAATTAAGTAATATGAATAGGAAACATTTCCAGTGTATCACAAGGGACAATCTTCTTCCAAAAGTCTACATTTATGGACTGCATTCTAGTGTATTTGTCCAGAAGCTTTATAGACAGTCTTGTGCTAACATTCCTACAGTGAGAACACAACAATATATATAAACATTTAATGCTTTCTTTTATGATTAACACCCTTTTATTTTTTCAGATTACAATACAAGTGAACAGAAGCAAGCCTGCAAGAAGCATGAACTTTACGTCAGTTTTCGAGATTTGGGCTGGCAGGTAAGACAAAGTGATTTCACAGCACAAAACATTTATAAAAGTACTAGTAACTAGTAACACAATGAACAATGCATTTTAATTGTCATAAATAAAGGACGCTCTTTTTGTCAAGGATTGGATCATTGCACCTGAGGGCTATGCAGCTTTTTACTGTGATGGTGAATGCTCTTTTCCACTCAACGCACACATGAATGCAACAAATCATGCAATTGTGCAAACCCTGGTTAGTATTCTTTAGAGTGTGTATTGCAATACAAATATTGCTATAAGCTACCATAATGTTCTCAGCAAGTATAATCATCTGAAACTCACTGCTGTTGCACCTCTACTTTATGTTTTCATTTATAGGTCCATTTAATGTTTCCTGACAATGTGCCAAAGCCATGCTGTGCCCCGACCAAGCTCAATGCAATATCAGTGCTTTACTTTGATGACAGCTCAAACGTAATTCTCAAGAAATACAGAAATATGGTAGTTAGGTCTTGTGGTTGCCATTAGTGGCCGGGCTAACTTTAATTTATGCTATCTGGTATGGGAATTGCTGGAAAACACATCTGCTGCAGGTGTGACGTGATGTACAGTATTATGTATATAAAGTTGTATTATCTAATTTATTTTCTTCTTTTTTTAAAATAGCACTGAATATTGTGATATTTAAATGATTAGGACAAAATGTTGATTTTACTTAACGTCAGTTATCAGTTAACTTTTGTGTCCATTGGCATATACTCCCTCTTAGTAACATCTGTATAACTTTTATGAGTTAACTATTCACTGGAGTCATCATGATACATGAGATCACTTCCCCTTCTGCTTGTTTTTCCGCTTTTACAATATGCTTGCCTTGTGCTTTAAATGCTCACTGAGCTATAATTATAAATGTTTGTCAGTATATAATGTGTTTTTGTTAAACACAATTTTTTTCTCTTATTTTGTCTACATTATGGACCCACAATTGATGATGCTCTGAGCAATAATATCACAATTCCTACAGGCTATTGGAAATCTTGTTAATTAAATTGGATCACTTGAAGAAAAAAAATATAGTGAGTGTTGTCCAATGTAAACCCAACTGCACAAAGCTATTTTCAAGTTGTCATCAAGTTGTCATTGTCTTTCAGCAATGATACTGTTTCACCAATCCAAGCCAGCTTTTTTCTTTTTTTTTCATAAGAGTGTGTGTTCAACAAGGGATTTATGTCAGTCTGGATTGAAACTCTTATAACGTTGAGGGTTTACTTCTGAATGCTTTACAAATTAGGTCATTTTTAAACAATGTTTATGTCAATTTCTTCCATAAACACTGTTTTCTTATTCTTCTGTGGATTAGCTGCAAACGTCTTGCTCGGGGAAAGTATATCTTATTGTAGAGTGTTGTGTATTTTAATAAATGTAACACTTGAAAACTCTTATAATTTTGCTGGCCCTTTACTTGACCTTGCAGCGTTTCTTGCTTGATTTATCACCCTAAAATATATGCAGAAATGCATCCCCCCACCCCCCCTTCTCCAGCTGCAAGTACTCCAGCCTTTACAAATTCAAGTTGTCCTTTTGTATTTCTGTTTGGAGTTCTCCGGATGTTTTACACACTGTTGCCAGACTACCATCTCAGATTTATAAATGTTTGACAAGTATGATATAAACTAGGGGTCCACCCACAGAGCCTGTTGACATACTCTTGAGGAGTGGTAATGCTAGGGGTACAGAGCTAGTGGTAAAACAGTGCTGTGACCTCCAAAGACAGCCCAAAAGGGTGATTATCATGAGGCTACCAGCAGAGAAAGGTATATCATTTTGTAAGCAATCCCTTCCTGATTATGGGGAAAGATACCATCCATCACATGACTTATGTGATCTGTATGTATACTGCTTGCTTGTATTTCCTACACTCATGTTTTGGATGTTGCCATCTGCTCAGAGCTAAGATTCACCCCAGAAAAAAACAAATACCATAACTTAACTTAGCAAGTGTTGTGGCATTCACCTCCAAATTCAGCATAAGCATAATTTCCAGAAAAATGCAAGCAAACGTGCTATTTCCTGAGAAGTACTCTGGTTAGGCAGGGATTTTCAATGGTCTTGGAAATCTAGGGATTAGGTTATGGATTAATACTTGTTTACACAACTGTGTTGACCTTCACTGAACACAGGATATGTACTGTTGCACTTTTCTCCCCTTACCCTCCCTCTTCTACAAAAAAATTCTCTGACATGGCAGAACATTGAGTGACTGTATTTCACTTAATTAAAAGCAGTGGCTGGCCTGCCCAGATGTTACGTGGGCTCCATCTAAAAGGAGTGTTGACATTCAGTGAATAGAGGAGGCCACCTGCTAACCTAACTCTTGGCTTGAGGGGTGATTTGCATTCCTGTGGCCTGTTGCCTGGCATGATTACTCCTAGCACTTCACAATCCCATCGACTGTTTAATATCATGGATTCTTTCCAATTCAGCTACATTTCTTCCTTTTCTGCAATGCGGGAGCGTCTATGAATGAGCTCCTATTTAAGGTATCCAAAACTACACAGCCCTCTCAACAGCAAACCTTCTGACCACATAAAAGGAAAGGGTAACAATTGCCATACTCAGTGCAGATTAATACAGTGGCCCTTTCTCCTCTGAGACCTCTGTGGTCCAAAACATGCTGTAGTGAGTCAGAGAAGCCTTGACATTCATCAGATCAGCATTTCCGCTTCTGAAACATGCTGGAAAAAGGTCACAACCCATCACAGTTTACGTTTCATGAAGGGTTTCTTGTGAATTTTTCATAAATCATGCTCTCCAGTTTATAGTATTTGTCACAACAAACTGTTGGCTTGACATGAACACATTTACATCATGTCAAGCTGTGTTTTCAGGTGCTGATATTAAGATTATTTTCTACCACAAACATGTTTATTCTTTTAACCTGATTGAGAAAACATGTCTATGTGAGCGGCTATTAGGAATATGTTTTTTTGTACAGCAAATGTGAACTATTTATTGAGGTAGGATCATCTTGAAGCTCTAAGAAAGGTTGTAGCTGGATGTCTGTCAAAAGTTGAAAATGCTTGATAATTAAAGTAATTTCTTTTTTATCTAATCCAAACCATCACAAGGAGGAAATATGTCGACAAATACTGCAGAACAAAAAGCTGACGTTAATAAGCCGCTGATCTTAGACCATCGACAGAGGAGTTCGTGCTAGAGGCGTTTCAGAAATGTCCTCACAGATTAAATCACAGAGGCTGTGATATTTTGTAGTCTGTTTTCTTTTTACAAAAACGGTTAGAGCCCACTTTTTGTGGCGTCGTCATTCTAAGATTCATTGTAACTCAAGATAATTAGCAACAGTTTCTGAGTATGTGGAACCATGCAACAATAAATGCTTTAGAAATCTTGAAAGGCAAAAGTATCTTTTCCTCATTATTTATGGAAAAACTCTTATTTTGAACATAGAGCATGTTTCTATGCCAATGGCTCCTAAACCTCTTTAAGGCTTTCCAACCTTGTAAAACACTTCCCATAATGATTTATTTATAGTGTATTTAAAGTTTTTGAGTAGTTATTCATTTTGTAAGTGTAAGTGTTCTGAATGAGAACATTTGTATTTGAAATGAAAATCAAATGTAGTCAGTAGTCCATGAAAGAAAAGTTGGAGTTTACACAAATATACTCATAAACTAAACATTTGTTCACAGTCTTAATAGAGTTTAATATGCCAGTTACTGTAAAGGTGCACTTCTAGTTAAATGTCATTAATGTGCTTGATTAGTGGTACAGTCGGCTATAATGCAGGCAGGCCAGATGATTGACATGATGCATATTTTTTTCACATTTTGGTCCATCTAATACAACTACAAAACATAAGTTGTTGTTCATTTGGTCAAGTATATCCATGTTTCTTCGATTTACCCTCTGTTAACCAGAGGTCTTTTTCTTTCCGAGGCTCAAAGTTTATTTTGAAAGTGTCATCTTGCAGTCCATCCACAAGGCAAGTGAAATTGTATCTAATAAAAATGTTGTGCAGTTTACCTAATTCATCTCCCCACATATGGTTCTCCTTATTCGTGTTCTGTGGGTGGGCTCTGACTTCCATACAGCTCAATCAGTCGCTCTTGAAAAGGGAGACCATATGGGTCGCATTTTTACATGTTGTTTGGTATGACAAGGCTGCAGAAGGACCAGCGAGGAATGTGTCCCGACAGAGGGCAACGCAGAAACACTGCTATGTTTGCTTGTTATTCACATATGCACATTAGCTTCCCCAGCCAGAGAAGAGAGGGGTTTTGGAATCTCAGAGTTACAACAGACGGTTTGTCAAGTCAACTGTCACTTCCCATTATCACTAGAGGTGGCACCTGTGCATTTAAACCGTTTCTATATTTTGAAATCTTGTATTTTTAGTCTGGATTTAACATGTGCATTAAAATATAAATGTTAATAGTTTACCAGTGCTTTTCTGATATGATTTCATAAAGTAGAATCATCAATTAAAACCCGCTTTCTACTTTGTGTAACTCTACAAAATGTATTTACACACAGTTTTTAAAGTAAATCTCCATTTTTCTTTTTGTTCTATTGCATCCAGCATTTACTGTATGAAACGTGTTTTCCTTGAGAATCCAGAAAAAAAACATGTGAGTCTGTTAAGATTCTTTTGTGGGTTTGTCTCGGTGGAAATAAAAGCTACTGACATGATATGCTAACAATGTCTGCCTTCTTTTTTTATGTGCAAGTTAGTTATGTCCTCCTGTCACCCATCTATTGTAAAATGTATGGCGGAGAACACATAAAATAAAAAAGGTTTAAAGGAGAAATACAAACCAAAGCAGATGCACAGGATATTAACCTGTTTCTGAGGCCAAGGATGTCTATCCTGTACTAATTGCGCTGATTTACTGTAACTCAGAGCTTTCAAACTAATGTTTAAAATGCTGCAAAAACAGGGTACATTAGAAGAACCTGGGCATATCTGGGCACTATTATGAACTTAGGAAAGAAAAAAAGAACCCAAGAAAGACAGAAAAATAATCTATAAATGTAAACTATTTCTATTAAAACCTGCTGCTCTGTGGTTTTCAACAGTAAAAGCAAGAAAAAAAAACACATTTTTGACCAAGTTTTAAATGTAAAGCACTGATTCTGAGTTAATCAGTGTCCCTTCAGTAGCTAAGCAAATTAAAGGTATTTAGTTTTTGTACTGTTTATGGTACTTTGCTCGGCAGAACTGCACTGTCACTTTGTCTTGGTAACCTCTTTGCAAATGATTAAAGTAAGACGACAGCACATCTTCATCTATTATATCAGCAAACCTATTTATTCAATAGCTCCTGGACAGTACCTGAAAGCTTCTTAATGTATGCATGTCTTAACATTCATCAATTCTTTGGTTTTGTAGGGAGTTTAATTGGATAGATGTCACACACAAATGGATCATGAGTTCAGAATAAAAGAATGAATATTTAACATTTGCACTGATGGTTATTTTTTGTAGCCATTTTCTGTCTTAACTGCTTATTACACTACATAGCGCAGGAAAAGGACAGAGAAAGAACAGAGAGGATGACACACTGTGGTTGGTGTTGTCAGCCATACAGTTTTTCACTCATTTTACAGTCTGGGTGACTTTTTACAGTCAACAGTCTGTTACAGTACATAGAGTATTTTCTATGGCTACATCAAACCTCAGTATTTGGCACCAACTAAAATAAATTCCTAGCACCAAGTATCGAAAGAGAGCATCAAATGTCTGGTCAGATTAAAAATCTTGTTGACTTTTTCTTTGATTGTACGATACTGTAAATCACAATTTGTCCAATCTGACACTATTTTATCAAGACAAATTGTGTTACTGCTTGTGTACAAGAGAGCAAGATAGAACTTGAATAAAATAGGTTTTGTAGGAAATATGTCATTCCTCAAGAAAGTAGGTACAGTATCTAAAAAATATGTAGGTATCTGTACCAACAGTATAGGTATCGTATTGACATTAGTATAGAAAAGAATTCAAACGATCCTCAGCCCTACATCAAGATGCTTGTTACTTTACCAGGTTGATGTTTATCTGTCCTGTCATCGTCTCGCACAATGATAAAAATAATGTACAAAATATGCTACTGTGCCAATTTAGAAAGCAAATAGAGATGTCAACAGCCACCACTAAACTTGGTTCATGTGTATTCTGGCTGTTGTAAATTTTTCTGTGAAATTCAATTTCTCCCACCAAGGATATGGATACACTGAAGGAAATCTCTGTACTTTATGACCCAGTCGGAGCAGTAATCCAGCCATGAAGTCCTCTGTGGTACAATATAAAAATCTGCACGATAAATATGTGACTGCTTAGAAACATCCGCTTGAATGTATCTTTGTGAAAGTGGTGTGAACTAGTGCTCTTTGTGACAAAAAAGTGACAATTGTAACACAATGAATGAATGATATGGTTATATTGCAGCCAATTGATTGGTGAGGATTTAAGTTGTTTTGCTCACACTCCTTATTACATCTGGACTAACATTTATCATTCTGAACAGACAGGTCCCACAGCCTTACTTTTGGCTGTATTTTACACGTCAATGCTTGAAAGTCATGATCATGTGTGGACACAACACACAGGTCAGTGGCTTTTGTGACTGAAAACCACAGGGCGCTCTGTGGTGTGATTACTGTGAGGATAATCTTTAACACACATGCTGTCTCTAAGGGGAGCTGTGGAAAGTTGGCTCAGAGTGGCGAGCCTTCCTGAACAAACTGTAAGGTAGGCTGCTATTTTTATCAGGGCTTTACATTTAATTTTAAAAAAAGAGGAAGAAAAAAAGGTTTGTGGTCATTTTTTCTCTTGGTGCATAGTCAAATATAATGGAAATGAGATGGGGTGGGAACTTTCCTTCCAACAAGAGCAAGATATTTTTTATATATGTTCATTCTTTGCTCTTTTGGTACAGCATGTTTTATACATGATTCAGGTTTAATAATACAAGTGGTCTGTTTCTGTAGGACTGGGTGTAATTATTCTAACTATATATCCAACAAACCCTATCCATCTTCTCTGGGTATGAAAGAAATTTCTATAATTTATATGTCATGACTATTGCTTTCAGGGTGATCCTCATGTGCTATTCACTCGACATCAGGACTCTCTTGTTGTTACAGTTCAGTTAAATCCATGATGTAGAAATTGAAGACGGATGGAGGATGAAAATTGATTTAATCTGGTTCCTGTTTTCCTTTTCCCACTTTGTTTTCAGTATATATCTGAGAGCTTAAAACCTCTTTCATGCCCTGCCGAAACCTGTACTCCATAAAGAACTGTTTTTCACATCTGTTTCTTTCCTAGTACAAAAGAGTGAATAGACTCTTTCTTTTTTAGGCAACTTTTTCCAGTTCAGAAACACGTTATGATATTTGCACTGTTTGATTTTTATTTAATATTTTGTGGCATTCATCATATGCTTGGTCTGCAAAATCCTCATGTGTAAAATGCATTGTTCTCAGGAGGCAATTTACAAACTAGTACAGAGACATCCTTTTTCCTGTCAAGGCGTATCTGTTTGGCTAATCTACACAAACTTATTGTCCCTTTATAAAATGTTGCCTTAAGTTTATGCAGTCTATTTGTTAATAGCTTGATAATTAGACTGAATTGCCATTTTATTTCACTTTATTATTCTACTCTATTTTCTCTGAACAAAGCGAGTTGTGGGCAATGATTTCTGGGGTCTGGAACTAGACTTGTTCATGCTGTTGTGACACAAAAATCCTCCATTAGATTTGATTCCAGTATCATGTTATTCTTAGACCACATAAATGTATGTATTACAAAAAAATAGTTGTAATCAATGTTTTACAAACATATCAGTGTTAAAACTATGCCTAACTTATGAATATTTCTTGTAAAAAGGGTTATTTTTCCTGTTCACAGATGTCATATGTTATATAGTATTTTTCTTAAATTGTCAAATCTTCCTCCACTTACATACCATCTTTGACTTTAAAGCTTTCACTCACCTGCATTACATTGACTCCTAAAAGCAGGAAAGCCCCTGAAGGCCAGTTCTTTAAAGTGACCCTCTGCAGATGTTATTTGTCAAGCTAAACCGTAGCTGCCGAGTTTCCTTGAAAGTAGAAATGGTTAAAAGGCCAGTTAAGGTTAATTGGTTGATGCAGTTATCACTGATTGAAAATGAGCCATTGAGAAAGCAACTTTTCTCTGAAAAGTCATAATCTTTCTGAATTGTTACATTATATTTAGCCTAGAACTGTGAACTATGGTAGCAGATTTATTACAGAAATAATTTGCACTAACTTTACTTAGTTAAAAGCCAACAAACCACTAAAACCATGGAATTATATCAAACAAATGAATAATTATTTTCAGCCACAAAAGATAAATGTTCAAATGTTCAAGTCATTTTTTGCAGAAATAATGACCAGCATTGATTTGGTTTACCTAATGTAAAAAGCTATAAAAAAAGAATGTTGTAAAAGATTTAAACTCTTAATGACTATTAATGTCTTCTGCACTGTTTTTCTGTGCCTAAAAGGACCACAAATAAGTGACTAGAGGCATTACAAAAGAAATGTAGGGGGTGGCAACTGATAGACATCAACCTTGAAGTCTGTTACAAAAAAGGCTTTTTCAGCCCCCGAGAGACAGGTAGAGGTCTCTCATCACAGAGCAGTTTAGGGTGGTGAGATGGTTGAATGCTAGAACTTCATTAAGTCCCTCTATTGTTAACATCTGGGTTCGGAAGAATGGCTCTTTCTCTGGTAAATGTTGCCCTCGCTTAACAAGGGATTTTATTACACCATGCAGTTGACATTGGCAGGAGTGGCACGTCTGGCAATGAAAAGCCTTCTACTGTTCAGGTCACAGGAGATCAATCAAAGCAGCCTGTTTCCCTGAAACCTTCAGTTCTCACTAGAACAGGTAGTTGAATGTGTATCTAATGTTGTTTAATCAAGATATAACACAAACTGTAAGATGTTTTAGCAAATACTGATTAAAATGCTTTCATTATTAAGAAAGCACTCAGGTCTTAGCCCATTTATACATCATTTGGAGCCACTTTGCAGTAGTACAAACTCTTCTTTCCTTGTTGTATATTTTGTTCTGCCATGCACCTGCCTTCCCCTTTTTGGACCCACATATTCTTTCTTCTTCCAAAATTCTTCCTCAAAATGCTTCCACCAGAATTCCCAGTTTAAAGTGCAGCACTAATCTCCCATATCGCTCCATCTGCCAATTTGCTTCACACCATTTCCTCTCTCTCTCTCAATCTCCATCCCCCCTACCTCCCAATGTTTTGATTCCCTCCCTGGTAGAGATGTGGCTGCCATGGCAACTGCTGAATCATCCTTCACCCTCTGCAGCCGTCCTCTAATTCCATCTCCTAATGCAGCTAGGCCCTCTGTTTTCTAGGCCTGCATTAGTATATTGATCTGACGCTTCAATTTGCTATATTAGTTGCACCAGTCTGTGAAGGTTAGTTGCAGAAGACACGGAGGTGCAGCAGGGCTGAACAGCAGCCATTCGGATGGGTAACGTACCCCATACAGTGAAGCACTGCTTGAGCTACGAGCAACTTATCCAGGACTACCCATGGCTGAAACGCTGGCTGCTGGAGAAGGTGGGCATTGTTTTTTTCTTGTTTGTAATCGGCTGCACATGCTCTGCCACATGACTCTATCATGACAGAGGGATGCACAGCAGAAGCACCGATGACGTGCAGCGTGCTGCTTATGTAAAGGTCCTCTTCAATGGAAATTCTGCTCTACTACTCTTTACATATTACTGTATTTTAAGGATACATCTTTCTAATAGTGAAATAAGTGAAATATCTTCATCTCTCTAAATTGACTGTATGTGACAAAAGATCCAGGCTATGCTTATGTTTCTTATGTGTTGTGTGCCTCAACATTATTATTTGATAACAAGAATAATGTTTGTTTATTTGAAGTAGACAAATGGCTGCCCATAGTGGTTCTTTACATTCAAATACTATTCACTAATCACATATTAAACTTCTATTTAATAATTAATAGATTCCATGTTTGTCATTTATAAGCACTCAAGAAACATGTAAATCAGTATGTAGTTTTGTAGCATCCTATATCTCATTGCTTTGGTTTTATGGTCTGTAAATGTATTGAATGACCCCTGTAGGATTCATTTTTAATTGTTAGCTACCTTTAAAGAGTAACATTAGAAATACCACAGTGTAAAAATACTGCATTATAAGTAAAAGCCATGCGTTTAAAATAGTAATCCAAAACACAACCTATAAGTAAAAGTGCTGTATTAATGAGGCTACAGTAAGCAGCATATATTATTTTTATTTGGTGGAGTTCATTCAAAACTGCAGTAGGCAATACTGTTTGGTAGTTAAATCTTTGCCAGTATATACAATTTTATAAATTCATATTGTGGATTAAAAAATACACAATTTACCTTTGAAATTAAGTAAAAGTTTAAGTAGCACACATCGGAACTACTCAAGTAACATTAACAACAAACAAGTAGCCTAACGTTACCTCAACATAGCCAGCGTAGCTAGTTAAGTAACGTTAAAGTAACGTCAGAGTAGGCTTTACTAAGTAAGTTACTTACTAGCGTTAGTTGGCTTAGCTAGCTCAGTTAACGGCTCATAGTAACGCTAAGTAAATTAGTGTCTTATGTTAGCTAGCTAGCTAGTTAGTGAAAACAGTTTAGTGGCTAGCTTGAAACAGATATTTATCTCAGAAGGTGGCGACATTAAAACGGAGACACATGAACCGTGAATATTGGACTTACGTTTGTCAGGTAGACAGAAAAAAGACTCCAAATGAGTGCTAATGATGCTCCATATCTGCCGAAATTAATTGTTTGCTAACACGTTAGCCGTTAGCCATAACACCTGAACGAGCTAGCTAACTAACTGCCATATCTTAGCTTGTTTTGTTTCTTTGCTCCCTAACTAGTGGACAAAATCAATGACAAAAATTGATTAGATAATCAGCGTTAGTCGTAAATTTAGCTCAGTCTAAGAAGATAGCTAAAGCTTTAAACATTCTATAACCTTTCATCTCTGTTAAGAGTAGCTATAGGCCTACATATACTATTTAAACTCAACAAGGGAATTATGAGGTTCAGACTTATTTTTACAATCATTGGTTCAGACCTATGGTTCAGACCAGAAAAATACCTAGATCCTCAGGATATCTTTTGTGGTTTGTGTGGAGTTACCCTTATCTTCTTTCCCAGTCATTTTTCTATGAAACACGTCCTGGGTTTGCATATTAATGTCATGACAGGCTTCTGTTTTGGTTCCTTGGGTTTCAGACAGTCAACATGTCCTGGAGCATCCCACGCCAAAAGGATGACTGACTGCTTGTGTTCAGTGTACTCTCTTATATACTTCTTCTTATTCAAGTCTCTGTTTATCTTTGATATTTTTCTAGACCAATACAGGACATGAGTTTCCAGAGTTTGTTAAAATAGTTGAAGTTGGGCCGAGAGATGGACTTCAAAATGAAAAGGTATTCACTGTCATTTCAGTTACAAATCTCATTTATGTTTATAAATAAGCTCTGTTGCTGTACATGATCACCCCTGGAAACCCCCTTTTTTATACATAAAACAATCTATAACATATGGGCTGTGTGCCATAATTGCCAGGAGCATATGTTTCACATTTTCTTTGAAATTGAATAAGAAAGATGACATAGCTTCTGGCCTAGTTCACTGTGCTTAGCATGTCACTGCTTTATCATTTTCATATTGTTTGCCTGTAGTTTTACAGATTGCCCTGGATGCAGGGATAATTTAATTTACCACAATGTGTTATTATGAGATATTTGTGTATAATGAGAGATCTTAAAATATTCAGCAAGTGCAAGATTCAGCATGTGAATATAGATATGATTGACAAGCAGCATAGCAAAAGAAAAAATGCCAGATAGCTGCTTGTTGTACCTCCATAATTGAATCATATATAGAAAGAACATTTTCAGTTTCATTGTTCCCCAGGAAATTGTTCCGACAGGGGTAAAAATCCAGCTGATAGACATGCTCTCGGGAACAGGCTTGGCTGTGATCGAGGCCACCAGCTTTGTCTCTTCAAAGTGGGTACCGCAGGTAATAACTCTTCTTTGTGCGTAGCAAAAGAGTGCTGAGTGATTTATTAGGCTCTCTTTCTTGTCTGCATACTACTACTGAAGAAAATATGCTCCTCTAGTATGCTTGTTGGACCCACAGATGCTTTCAGGAAGAATATTTTAAGATATTCTTCATATTGTCACCCTCTCATTCCCTGTCATAAATTGGACCACTATTTACTTCCTGAAAAAGAACAAACATGAACATGTCCAATTTTATTTATTGAGAGTACTTTAAGAGATGTCTGGTGCCTACAAGCATATGAAAACATTTGTGCAGAATGATGTATTTGCAGTTGATGTTAAAGGTTTATTTTTCTACATCATTATTCCCCCCCCCTCTCCACCCCTTTTCATTTAGATGGCCGACCACACTGATGTACTCAGAGGAATCCAGAGAGCACCTCATGTTCGGTACCCTGTTTTGACACCTAACATGCAAGGCTTCCAGGATGCTGTAAGCATTAATTTTCAACTCAGCGTGAAGATCTATGGTACAAACCATGACTATTTACCCATGCTTGTCAATTTGAGTTAACTGTTGGCACTACATTCTTTTTCCCCAGATAATTCCTGCACTTGCGTAAGTGTGACTGATCAAAACGTTTTTACAAGCTCATTTTTCTCTCCTGTTTTAAGGTTGCAGCTGGTGCTACTGAAGTGGCGGTGTTTGGGTCAGCGTCTGAAACCTTCAGTAAAAAAAATATTAACTGCTCTATTGATGAAAGCATGCTGAGGTTTAAAGAAGTTATTAACACTGCCAAAGAGAGACAGATCCCAGTCCGTGGGTTAGTATTCTAAATAATAATTGTCCTTTACAATGAGCAAGACACATATTGTATCTAACCATGTGATTGTTTTTTTACTCCAATTGAAAACACAGTTGAAAATACTGCAGTTTTTATATGTAGAAGAAAACCCTCAATTTAGTAATAATACAGTAGCTTTATAGCAAACGTCCAGATGTACACCAGGTTATATCTAAGCATTAGTAAACCACAGATGCAGATGGAAATTAATGCAAACCAAAAAGGGTAAATTACTGAATATATTCCCAATTGTAATGCATGTTTTTGTAAATTATATGCATCTTTCCCCTAGATGAACTCATCAAAACAACACTGGATGAGTTTAAACACTGTCACTTTCCAAGTGCCAAATACTCTTTAGTAGTTACCAAATGGCATCAAATCAATATCTGGATCACCACCAAAATCTACTCACCGATCTGTCCAACACATTTCATGTAACTCTCATCTGTATGCCTATATCTGAGGGACAAACAGATGAACAGCCAAAATAACAAAAAACATCAGAATCAACCGTGATCTTCTATGCTCACTTAAAATGAGCTCTTCCTTTTAACAAGAGCAGGCAGCAGTAACACAGTGATTCAGAATGTTGGTTTTTATTTCAGTGATAGGCCCTACATATAATCCTGTTTTTAGGACTATAGAAACCATAATGAAGCTATAGCATAAATTCAGTCAGGAAGACTATACCTTTGCATGCTTAGGCCTCCTGTAGTTTTATTTCTTATGCATCTGCATTCAATCCTCTCATTCCTTATTCCTTGCTGTCCTGGGGCTGTCTGTTCCAATCAGCTGATTCCATCAACTGATCTTATCTATATAATAGTTTAGTGACACACAGTGTTAGCTTGTCTTCCTACTGCTGCCTCTGTTTAAAGATGATTCTCTCTCTGCCTTTAGTACATTCACGCTGCTGTTGTTTGTGTAGTACATTACGCTATTTAAATCTGTCCTCTGTTGCTGTCAGCTGTAATTTCAGTGAAAATTGCCCCTCCACCTCCCCATCAATGCTTGTCTTCACTGATTCATCATCTCCATCAGAATCATCTTTATCATCATCAGCTGCCACCACCATCAGTGTCTGGACTCCTTAGGGGGATTTGTTTTGCTGCTGATCAGGGCAGACGCCCCACAGTTACAAATCTCCCTGTAGAGTCTAAGACAAAAGACTTTCTGCCATGACATAATTATCACATATCATCTGTTTTATTATTTGCACTTGTCTCTCCTGATTAAATTATCAAAGTAATCTGCCGGTCGAAGTTCTTCATGTTACAGTAAATTGCTGCTACATCCACAGCAGTTAGTTTTTTATAGTTCATTCATCAAATTTTACATAAACACATCACATTTTTACAAATGTCCTCTTTCAGATATGTTTCTTGTGCCCTCGGATGCCCCCACGAGGGATACATTGAACCTTCCAAAGTCTCTGAGGTGAGATAAACCTTTTCCACTCTTCTAATACTTTTATCTTTACTGAAACACTCACTTTAGAAAATATTAATGAAATGTCACGTCATTGACATTTCACATTGGCAAACATTTACAAAATACAGGTTCTAGACATACTGTATATACACTAAAAGAATATATTTGTTAAGGTCAACTCTTTACTGATTTCTTGTTAATGAGAGCATTTTGCAATGTTTTCACTATTCTTAAGGTGGCAAAGAATTTATACGAATTGGGCTGCTATGAGATTTCCTTGGGAGATACTATCGGTGTTGGTACTCCAGGTTCCATGTTGAAGATGCTGCAGAGTGTGATGAAGGAGGTGCCCACCAACGCTCTAGCAGTTCACTGCCATGATACTTATGGGCAAGCACTTCCCAACATCCTTACTGCACTTCAGGTAAGAACTCATAATAATGTATAGAATGAGAAAGAGTCATCTCAAAACTAGTACTACTGTGGCCGGGTTGGCTCAGGAGTAGAGCAGGCGTACATATACTGAGAAGTTTATGCCTCGAGGCAGAGGTCCCCCCCCTTTTTCACCTAACTGTCCTGTCAAAATTAAAGGCAGCAAATCCCCAAAAATTATGTAAAAACAACTACTACTGACAGTAATGCTTTATTATGTTATGGTCATTATTATTGCTATAATTATTATAACCAATAGTAGAAGAAGTAGTGTATATTGGTAGTATTGCAGTAATAAAATTAGTTATAAAAAAGCTCTTAATATTTTACTTAAGACTTGCAAACAAGGGGCCCTATCTTGCACACGGCGCAGTGCGGCACAAAGCCAGACGCTAGTGTCTTTGCTATTTTAAGACCAACACAGTTGTCCATTTCCCGTCCAGCGCCCACATCACTTAAATACAAAATGCACCTGTGCCCATGCGTGTGCTGGTCTTACAGGGATCAGATGAATTCTTGGCGTATTGCTATCTTGAGGCAGCGGAAAGTGATCGCACTATTGACCAACAAAAACCTGGTCGAAAGTCAATAGCACAGCATTTCATTGTTATTTAAAAAAAATTACAAATAAAACATATGATGGTGCAAATCTGCCATCATAACAGCAATGCGCCAAGGCACAAACACGCCTGGACTTACTTTTATTGTTTTGACACCAAAAAAAAGATATTAGCCAATCTATATATGTACAATACATTTTTACCTTAAAATAAAGATAAATTACAAAAAAATACAGCTCAATTCCTAACCCAGAGATATAACAATCTATCGTTCTTTCTAAAAATAAATTGTGGTAAAAGTTTACAAGGTGCTGCGCTTTCTGGCAAGACTGTCCTGCCTGACTCTGAGTAAGAATCGCTCAAGGCACCTGGCATTTCTGGAAGTTCTTAAAATAAAAGGGGAACGGCTACAAGACTGCTCCAAAAGTTGGGTGGAGGGACCTGTGAATTCTTGGAAATGCTGAGGAAGGAGCCGTCTTTGAAAATAAAAGTAAAGGAGTGAGTGAC
The DNA here is from genome assembly GCA_013375575.1 of Percina caprodes. NCBI lineage: Eukaryota > Metazoa > Chordata > Actinopteri > Perciformes > Percidae > Percina > Percina caprodes. The sequence continues at coordinate 469,855 of JABXJD010000024.1, forward strand.
CTGCAAATTTAGTGAAGTAATGTCACTGTGGGATCTCTGAAAAAGAAGAAATATTTTCAGGTGACATGAGCTCTGACATCTCTGGGAGGACAAACATGAGTCCCGCCTCTTTTATGAGAAGAAAAGTTTGAAAATATCTGTATCTTTGTGTGAGAGATGTGAAAAGTGCCAGTACTTTCTCTTGCAGAAGTCTGCAGAGGGCTTACAAAAACTGGCATGGTTACAAGACGAGGTCCATATCTCAGAGTTGTCCACTGTACTGCCCTAGCACAAGATAGTAATGCATCCATCCTCATGATCCACACATCCTCTTATGTTGAATTGTTACTTTCTGCAATGGCTTGGCAAGCATTTTTTGGGCACCTTCTCGTTCACATTCACATCTTTCTCTTCATGATGAACATGAACACTCATGTGGAGAACCGCAGGACGATTATGGATAAATCCCCAGCCTTTGCATAAATCAATGTTCTTACTCATGATGACATGAAGACGAGCAACCAGATGTGGAAGTCAAGGTGGTGATTCTTGTTCCAGGATATCTTTCAACTTTTTTAAGTAACTGCCAACATTGTAGAGATCACAAGTCCTTTCTGAGGCCTTAAATCATTGTTCCTGCTGGGGATAATCTTATGTAAAGTGGCTCCCAATCCATCTCTTTTGACAATTTCGGGGCAGGAGTTACAGTACATTCAAATACAGCATCTTTTCATCATTTTTAAAACAAAGTAAATGATAGAATCATGGAAAAGGAAGTGAAATCTTCATCAAAATGTTTAATTTTTTTTGTTGGTTGTTTGAAATCATATCAAAATCAAGTATTTAAGAGCTTACATCTTAAACAAATGTTGAAATTTTGAGTGTAAAACAATGTGAAACTGACTGTAAACTTGAATCTGCCCTGAGTTTTAATGACAATGTGTCAGTTTACGACATTATGAATGTATCCTCTGTTTTAGGAGTATTGAGACGGCACAAAACAAATGTGTAGGTTACAATGGGACGCACAGAAAAGCAGGAACCATCAGTCAACAAGGAAGAGGGGCATTAAGAAACATGATCTAAGCCTCCCCACAAAGCAAGATGATTCACAAACTGCCCACTGAAGAAAAAATCCCAGAATCTTAATGAACATAAGATATTTCCTACAGGTTCTTCCATCACAGTGCACATATATTGTAGTGAAGAAGAAAAAAAAAGTCATTAACTATTACTGTAATATACAGTACTATGTTTCCATACAGGTCACAAACAGGTAATTGGGTTGTAAATCCATGTGGAAGAGCTCTCGTCAGTGTGTTTTTTTCCAGCACTTTAGCCTGTAGTGAGTTTAAAACTGACATAAATCCAGACATAAAACAAGGTCCCGCAGATATGGCTGTATCAGTTCTCTGATGCACATTGTCATTGCAGAAGAGGAAGCTCATTGGGGGCTGGGTGGGTCAACAGATGTGAGGGGGTCAGCACAAAGGCTCACCTATTCAGTGTCTGTTGGACAAAGCAACTGAGAGCTAGGTGGATAGAAGGGCCCTGGGGGGCTCCTAACTCATCTGTCGCTTGGCTGTTGAACTCTCTGACAATGCAGTGATTAAAGGCCAGTGGAAAATGATCCTTTCATTTGCTCGCTGTTGAGCAAGTGATAAATAGCGCCGCAGCTGCAGTCCCAACTCAACCCAAGAAACTCTGATAGCACTTGTAAGTATCTGGTCTTATTATGCTTTGTGACATTTAGTTTACATAAGTTACTGCATACAGTAATTACTGTGGCAATGTCATTAATTTTCAGTGTCACCCAAGAATAACAAAGACCTTGTTTTGACCTGGAAACCTTTAATAAACAACAGTTAATCTCTCACCAAAGACAAAACAACTTAATAGTAATACTTATAAATACAATAATTACAGTTGTTACCACATATATAGCTGGTATTTTTCACATGTTACACACATTCATTTCATGATATTATATATAAAATAGGCCAGTTATTACTTCTTACTGCATTACTGTGTACTAAATATAATCCTGTATACATACATGTTTGTGTGCTTACAGTATCTACCGTATCATAAATAAATAAATAATTACTTTAATAACATTATTAATGAGAATTATTAAGAATGGATACATGGCAGTTCATAGTATTATAACTTGAGATATTTGCCTTGTAACTGATGTGTAAAAAAGAAAATTAACTGAGTTTACAGCTGTTAAATAAATATTTACTGCACCATAACATTTTTTAATATAACCCTAAAAACGTGATTCATAGTCAACAATGCCAGCACACAATCACACATCACAGTAGAGCATTTGAGAAGAAGTGGAAGAATGAAAGATATAACAGTGTGATTAAAGCCAACTATAATATTGATGCTTTTCTCTTGATTATCTATACAGTGTTACTTATCTGTAACCATGCAATATTGTGCTGAAGAAAAGCTCAACAATGTCTGTGTGTAAAATCGCAAATATTTTTAAAGTAAGCCTTGATTTTGAATGGCATAGTGAAAAAGCGCAGAGGGACAGTTAAATTCCTCCTGTTGATAATATTTAGAATGATTCATCACAGCTGCCTTGTGGCCACAGAAAATAATAGCAGCTGAGGATGTTTTGCCTACCCATAAACAAGATGGAAATGAAAGATTTGATCATAGTTTTTCATTACTGTGTGCCAGAAGTCCACACCACCAACTGGGAAAGAAACAAATTCCCCCAGCGCTGTCAGCCCTGAGTCACCTCTTTTGTTCTTGATAAAGACATTCCTCAGTCTTTGTACCTTTTTTTTTCTCAGGAGGTCTGGGGGGGCTTTGTTAGAAACCTACTCCTGGCAGGTCACACAATGACAATGTATGTACTTAGATTTCACAGGCTTGGCAAGTAAAATTATTTATTCTTACCCACAATTTTGGTGTATTGTGTACAGCTGCAGCTGGGGAGTACAGTATAACCTGTTTGTCCTCACAGTCACACTTGAGCGCTCTGCTAACAATTTGTCTCTGGCCATGAGGCACTGTTGGACCATTATGGGCTCTGCAAGGTCAATAACTTTGATTTAGGAACACTCAAAGATCTACTGGAAGTGTTTGATAACTTTATTTTGTATTTCTCTGCATTATTGTTGTCAGATGTTATTCACTTTATTCATTCATATATCTGGGACAACACAAAGGAATTAATATGATGTAGATGTGTCAGAATTAACCTTAAGTCTAATTTTCATCTGCAGCTCCTGGGTAGGTTGATGTAATACATTAAAGGAAAAGATTCATTCGATGTTCAGGACCTTCAAGACCAAACAAAAAAGAACTAAAGTATAATCGTTCAGGGGAAAAAAACACTAAGGACGCATAAAGCAGGTTAACAGTTGTAATGTTATTGTTAAATATGATATATAATCTCCTAATGAAATCTTTACCACGCCTACGACTTGGCCAATAAATATAAGTGCAACAGGTGCATTCAGCATTGTACTATTTGTCTGTCAATTTTATTTTTCATTCCTCGTGGCTGCTCTGACAAAATTAATTTCCTTGTTTTGGGTGTAACAAAGTTAAATATGGTTTGATTTGATAGTGTTCTTTACCTGTTACTGACTACATAGTTTTCACCTGAACATAAGGACATAAAATTGAATTATTTTAAAACAACAGGATCTTAGGATTCGGATCAGAATTTGTTATATATTATTTAGACTGATTGTCGTGGTTAATGGTTGCTCTGCATTCATGGAGCCCAGTAATCCATGAAGAAGTTGATATAGAGTTTAATGTAGTTTATGCTCAAATAAATCATGAAGCAAAGATGTCATTTATTTATTCTTTTTATGTTTGTTTTGTCTCCTAGCTGCACCTTAATATCCAGTGTCAAGCTTATTTATGTGTTCCTGGAAAGAGGTGATATATGTGTCAACAGTGGATCTGTGATGGTTTCTCTCAGCTTCCCAGTTTATGTAGCAGTGGGTAAAGCATCACTGCTTCATTTCCTTCAGTGAATGCACGCTCTCTCTTTCTCTCTCTCTCTGACGCAGTTATAAAACCAAAATGGGAGCATGTCCATCTTCAGCCTCATCCACTCATAGTATATAGAATGTCAACAAGCTTGTCCCAAAGCATGCGAGTTTGAAAATGTGTCTTTACCCAGGAATGCATTGTTTTTATATGGCCACAGTTCACTGAATAAGGCTTTTTAACACTAGTTGCACATCTGGTTTCTGGGCAGTGTGAACCTAACTGAGCATTGGCAAGCTCGAGCTGCTGACCACCAATTCCTGTGCGATTAGTGTCCAGAGGAACAGGGCACGCCGCTGAAGGGTCCGTTTTGTTCCTCTCCGAAACAGTATGCGAAGGACCCCTGGCCTTACACGGTTAGCAGCTGAAAGTGAGAGGATTGGCATGCTAGATTACAACTCTATGTTTATACTACAAAAAAGTCTGCCTAGTACAATATCCTGCTCTGGCTTTATCCAAGGTCTGGAAATCTTGTGCACTGCACACACCGGAGTAGATCTCCTCCTCCTTCTACTCCACCTCCTCCTCTTCCTTTGCCAACACAAACAGCAATTACGGCTGGCTCAGACGGGCCCTGCAAGAAGTAGGTTCTTGTCTGGAGAAAAGGCATCCAATTAGCAGCATTGTTCAGAAAAGGCCAATAGAGATTCTTTTAATTTAGCTCGCTTGGTTCGGCTCCATGGGGTGAAAGGACTTAGTGACCCAATGCCACTGAAAGGATCAGCATGTTCATTTTGCTTCACTGTGGGTTCCTCTGACATCTGGCTCTGCCACGGAAGCTGGAAAACATCTTTCATATTCTCATGACGATCCCAGGGACATGTGGAAAAAACCCCGAGACCTTAGTCCATAATCACTGAAAAACTGAAGGTCTGGCCTTGTAAATTTTTTTGGTGTGAAAACAAAGGTTACACTTGTGGTTAGGTTATATACTTGAATTGCAAGAACTGCAGTTTTGTCTCTTTATGTAATATGTGCATTTAGAGGAAAAATGTCTATAAGAATTAACATAAGAAAGTATTTGAAATTCAGAAAAAAACAACTGAAAACGCATAATTATTTTTCATATAGTGGACATTAGGAATTGTTGGCAGTAAGAAAGAACAACAAATAATTTTGAGTTGATTAAGTTGATTGTAAGCAGCCAATGAGCCAAATACATAAACAGCCTTAAAAGTAATCTCTTGCAGGCACCATCAATAAAATAATCAATGACATTAATGATTATATGTAGCAACTGCACGTTTGTCTAGTAATGAATTCCTGTATTGTTGGTACTGTGTAAAAGGACACTGTCCAGCCGAGGAAAAAAATGTCTTCTCAATGTGGCAAGAAAGTGAATCCCCATGGTTAAGGGCAGAGTAGTGCTGTAAAAACATGAGTAACCCAAAGAATTAGAAACATATGAAATATTCTGTTAATAATGTTCCACTCATACAAACAGGGCCATAATTATGTGGTACTAGTTGTTTAAGCTGACAAAGAGGATGACTAAGCCACACAGTGGGACATTCTGTGCCCACTCATCCTCAGGACATTAGCCTACAGTTCTCCTAAACAGCTGTAAAACAAAACCGCAGCCCTGGCAAGGTGTGCTGCAGTGGGCAGAACAATCCAACAGAACAAGGATCTTTGTTCCTGGATTTTAACCTGAGGTGAAGCTTATGTTGAGGCGCTGAATGTCTGTTGTGTGTCCTTTGCAGATGGGGGTCTGTGTGGTGGATTCTGCAGTAGCTGGCCTGGGAGGTTGCCCATACGCTCAGGGTTCATCTGGCAATGTTTCAACAGAGGATGTTCTCTACATGCTCCATGGCATGGGCATTGAAACTGTAAGTGTGTCTTCACAGTGCACTTTGTATTTTATGTATCTATAATCCCAACAGATCAACCAAACTCAACAATCTTTCAGAACTCATTTACATAAGCAGATTGCTCTGCAAACATACGGCTCTGTAAATGTTTATTTATAATATCGGTGGTTTTACACAATTTGCACAAGCCCACAGTGTTGCATGCCCAGTCTCAGGAACAATTTATTTAACAACCCCTACCCCTGCTGGAGGGATCTGTTTACTGCACTTTAGTTTTCTACCTGTTGCACACTTTCCAGTAAATTCATGCCTGCCCTTAAGTTGACACTTTCTGTTCATCTTAAAACAAAAATATTTAAAACTTTGTAGACATTGCATTTTAACTAGTCTTGCATTAGTCCACACAGCATTCAGGGATAGGAGAAAAACATGCTCTGGTTCATTGGTATTTCTTTAAACCAATCGCAATCGTCTTGGGCGGTGCTATGTGCTGGACGGAGCCGCGGTGCTTCTGCAAAAGAGCCTCTGGAAGGGACTTGTTTTGGTAGAATGTGTACGTTCAAAGTTGTTTTAGTCGGGCAACAGAAAACTCAGAATAGACAGATAGTCTAGCTGTGTGGATTTACCCTGCAGAGATCTGAGGAGGAGTTAACTGTAGTCCTTATAAATCAGCCGGAGTTTAGAATGCCAACACAAAAAGCAGAAGTCAACGGACATCCGGCCTAAAAAGAGGGACATCCGGCGGAATCTCTGGCAGCGTCTGAACAATCCCGCCAAATAAACATCGTCGACATAGACTACATTTTACCTGATGCTACTATATTTTTCTTTGCAGGGTGTGAACCTTGCCAAAGTTATAGAGGCTGGTGACTTCATCTGCAATGCTCTACATCGTGAGACAAACTCCAAGGTTGCCAAGGCAAGAGGCAGAACACTGTGATGTGTTTCTATGAGGGACAATATTTAAATATTTGACCCTGCTCAATTTAAAGTACTTCCCCTTTTGTTGATGCCATAAGATTTGCTGCTTATGCTTTTGTAGTTGTGCTTTTGTCAATCAAATCAGCTTACTAGAATACAGAAGGGTCATTATGATCAATCTAATTTTTATTATTATTAATTTTGGTTGGCTTATTTTTTTTTGCTGTGTGTGATGGGGCATTACAAAAGGAAAGTATTCATTTGCAAGAAATGTCAAGATTGATAAATTGATGAGTTATGAATACATAATGAACTTTTGAAAGCTGAATTATTCCCCTCTGCTTCAAAACTTTCTAATATTTATTTGGCTCAGACAAATAAACCCAGTAAAGGTCAGTCACTTTGACTTTGTAGCTCAGTGGTCTTATAAAATAAATTGAATGCGAATTGAGTCTGTTTTGGCAACTTACTGAACTTCAAAACACCACAGATGTTTCATTTTAATAAACAGATGTCAAACAGCAAAAGGAAGAAGCCCCTTCCTGTTTTTTTAAAAAATGGATCTCTTTATGCACTTTACTCTTTCTCCTTTTCCTACCCAAGTTGGATCTTGTATGATTAGCAACTGAAAACACGATTCCTCTCAAAATACCACAAAAATAACAAGTTAAAAGCTGCCTCCGAAGGATTTTTGCTCTCATGTTTGCCAAAGATCATTTAAGAAGTGCTCCTTGATTGTATTTATAAAAAAACGTTTACCATGACATAAACTACGTTTCTGTGTGAGTGTCAAATGTTTTCTCCTGCTTGTTTACAGCTTACTGTGCTCATCTGTAAAACATAATCAAATTTAAAATGTGAGATTTATGGCAAAGAATAAATGGTGTAGATATGGTGTTTGAGAAATATTATCATTATCCGTTAATTACCCTTTGAAAGCTACTTGACTCTAATGAATAAATGTGGAACTGGCACATTTGCATAAATGTATTAAAATATGGTAATTGCTTCGTCAAAATTGTCCATCTTCATCATTTAAATGCAAAAAAATACGCATTCAAGTGCAGTCACACATGCTCAGTTTTGGGAAATCAGGTGGCAACAATCCAATACTGAGCAAGCTTGTGAGTCAAACCAGGGAACAATAAAGTCCCAGTGTCTTACATGATGAATCATTTGAAAGAAAAAATGTAATTTTACTGGTATTACTCATTTTATACAAGAACTTCTCAGTTGCCGCTAATTGGCTAGTGATTCAGCATGGTGTCATTTAATCAAGGTGTGCTTACTCTCTGCTGGGAAGGTTGTTTAAAAGTCCACGTGCTGGTCTTTTTTAGAGCATGGGGATTAGCATTTAGACACACTATTTTTTCACAGTGGGGGTTTGATTTTGAATTTTATGGAAATGAGGAATCTATTTTCTCTCCACTGATCTCTAAACACATTACTGCATGTGTGTTGACCCCTTTGCTAAAACTGATAAAAAAGGAAGGATTTTCATAAATTAACCAACTCAGTGTTGCTTGCCTGACTCATATCAAACCTACTGTTGGTACCTTTGCACTTTAAGTATACAGATATACAAATTTACAATGGATGTAAAGCTGAATTTGGCTGTTGCCTGTGCTAAATGTAAAACATTTAAAGCGGTATTTATATATACACTGATACTGAGTCGCTCTAGCAGCTCAGTGAAACTGTTCTTTGAGCTAAATGTTAACATCAACAAGCTAACATAGTCACAGTGACAATGCTAACATGCTGATTCAGCCAGCATAATGTTTACCATGTTCACCATTATAGTTTAGCGCTATGCATGCTAACATTTGGTAAGTAGCACTGTGCACAAAGTAAAAATGAGTCTGATGGTGATGATGTTATGTTAATGTTATGTTATCATTTTTGCAGGTTTGGTCATAAACCAAAGTAGCCTGGAAAACTTAAACGGGACCTAATGATGGTGCAACGTGAAAAGTCAGGAGGTCAACAAGTTATTGCCATGTGTGCACCAAACTTTGTGTCAATCCATCCAGTAGATTTTGAAATATTTGGATAAGTGAAAACTTTTACCTGTCTGCAGGGCTAAATAAAAAGTCAAGGGATCACCAAAGTCATTAGAATTCATCATCTGGGAACCATACCACATTTCAATCCATTTAGTAGGTGTTATGTCAGTTTGGACAGTTTACAGGACCGACTGAATGTCACTGCCATCCACAGAGCCACTCTGCATTCAGTTGTTTGAATATGGTGAAAGAATTCCCTAACTCTCCATGTATTGTTTTAACCAACACTTGGTTAAAACAAGTTAGGTTGGGACAAACCGACACTACAATATTTCTGCCTTCCAGCCAAAAGCCCAAGATATAAAGGTGGACACGCTAGCTGCCAGCAGCAGCACCCATTATACATCTCCAAGTGATGCAGGATCATGCCACACACACAAGCTTGCAGGCACTTACAAATGTTTTTGCCGGTTAAAGCTGCAAACGCTGGCCAACCTCTCAGAACATTATGCTGTGAGAAGAAAATGTGAGAAAAAACAGCAAAGGTCTCAGCACCTTCAAAACCCACCCAGGAAACTCGTATGTGAGTTGAAGCACAAAGCACTGAGTGACTATAAGAGGGACAGACATTCCTGAGAGAAGAGCAGGACCCGAGGTCAACCGGAAGAGAGATGGTAAAAAAGATTCTTCATTGATCACCAGGATACCAAAAAAACTTCAATAAGGTTGTTCGGAACACAGCAATTACTCTAAAAAAATAAGGAGGTTTTGATGGAGAACAGATGAATAAGATGGAAAAAAAACTAGATGAAGGCAAATAGCTACCCAGCCCCCTTCACGTCAATCAAACATGTCCTCTCCTATATTTACATCCACATCTTCATGGTAGACTTCAGCACTGCGGTTTTACTTCAGGAATGTTCTGGTTTTAAACCAGCGGGGGTCTTTCTGTGTTCAGCAGCATGTGTTTGCATGTGGTTGTGTTTACTTACAGTACAGTCACGATCTCTCCCATGCCTGTGTGGGTTTCCTTCCTTCCTCCCACAGTCCAGACATGTTGAACAGGTGAAACATTGAATCTAAACAGTCTGTAGCTGTGAAGCCTGTCCAGCTTCACTTCTCTTCTCCTAAATAGTGTTATAGCTCATTATAGAAGCCAAACGTTATCACAATATAATTGCATTATGCTGTTTATTACTGTTATTTTACCAATGCCTCCCTCTGATTCGGTCATTTCCCTTCATTTATTTATTATCCTAATTAGCGCACAACATATTATCTTGTGCAAACAAGAATAGGCAGTACTGGTACGGATTTACCTACCGTATGTACTTTTGGGGCCTAATAATGACAGTAAACTAACCAGTTATTATCATCTCCAGGATCCTGGTTGGCTGAAACGTTTTTACAGCAGAATGTGAATAAACCCAAAGTTATATTATTTAGTCCAAAGCATAAAACCTATCTGCTTTGTTTTGTCTTGTCAAGTAGTTTAATCAGGCAGTCCTGCATTATTTCCTGACTCTTAACAATTGTCTGTGTTTGATGTGGAGAAAGTTAACAGGCTCTGTCTATTGATTCTCTATTGATTTATATTCTTTTTCTTACTTGTTAGCTTTTAACTGTGCCAAACATGTTTTTCTTAAGCCTTACTGTAAGTAATCTTCTGTTTGTGACATACATACATACATACATACATACATACATACATACATACATACATACATACATACATACGGTATGTTTTGATTTTGTTTTTTGACTAAAATGTTATTAGCAACAAATTAGCTCATTCAATTGAATTGTATTTATAGTATCAAATCATAAAAAGTGTTATCTCAAGACACTTAGATAGAGTAGGTCTAGACCACACTCTTTAATTTACAAAGACCCAACAATTCCAGTAATTCCCCCAAGAACAAGCATTAAATGAGACAGTGGAGAGGAAAAACTCCCTTTTAGGAAGAAACCTTGAGTGGTGAGGAAAACTTCCTTTTAGGGAGAAACTTCAGACAGACCCAGGCTCTTGGTAGGCCGTGTCTGACGGTGCCAGTTGTGGGTGTGATGAACAGTGGCAATAATAGTTACAATAAAGAAAATGGAACTGTCACTAGAAATAGTAGTTGTAGTTGTCCATGGCCTAGCAGGGCACTGCAGGGCATTGTAGGGCACTGCAGGGTGTAGCAGGGCATGGCAGGGCACTCCAGAGCGTAGCAATGCAATGCATAGCAGGGCTGCAACCAAGATTTAGGTGCCACCCTAATCCAAGGAAAACTGCTGGGCTCCCCAGAGGTAAGTTAGTAACAAGCATTTCTGGGACATGGATGCATACAGATGGAAAGAAGGCTCAGTGTGTCAAAGGAAATCCCCTGGCAGTCTAAAACTATAACAGCATCATTAAGAGCTGGTGCAAGGCAAACCTGTGCCAGTTCTGTAAGGGTTGGTAGATGAATCTGACGATTATGAAGAGAAGCAGAGAAGAGAAGGGGTGCCGGTGCCGCAGGTCTAGGCGAACGCTGCAACTCCTTACTCCCTAACTATAAGTTTTATCAAAGAGGAGAGTTTTAAGTTTACTCTCATGGCCGTAACACACCAACCACATGGCTGACCGTTGGCAGAAAAGGCAGTCGGACTGACTGCCTCCCCAAATTGGCCAATTAGCCCTCCACCAGTCAGATTGGTCATTTGAGTCAGACTGCCAGCAGTGCCTGCTTTCAGACCAAGCATGTCAGGTCAGCCATCTTTTGAACCCAAATGACGCCTAGACTAGAGCATTGCTAAGGGTCTCAACTTTGGCATTGCAGGTGCATTGCTCAGGAAACCCAGTGTTGAGTATGAATCTATGGATGAACAGTTCTCCAGAAAGCTGCAAGCAGCTATACCGAAAGCCAAGCAAATGGGCACTGCACTAGTTCCTTTAAAAGCTGCTTTTTGATGGATGATTGGATCCAAACACGTTATGTCACCTCAAAAATGATACAGCATTTTAAACACACTGAGACTTCAAGGTGTTCAGGGTGAAGTTTATTATCAGATACAGTTGAAGCCCAGAGCACCAATAAATTCACAAAAAGACAAGTGATGACATGAAGCAATCTGTCAGATGTGATGATTCTTACAATGATTAACACACTCGTCAGTGTAAAACAGATGAAAATGTGAGGATTGATAATTTACTGCAGAGAGAAATGTTTCATTTGTGATTCAAGAAAAAAATCACGTGATCTCACACATGATCATCTGTCTCCGACATACATCATAGCTTGTCACGACAGTATTTTGCTCGTGCAACATTGATAACTGTAAAGGATATAGGTTTTTGTCACTTGAAATTAGTGCTGGGATATTCCTTGTTGTTGATATTTTGACGATATTGTAGGGTTAACAAATGTAATGTTGACATACAATAGTGTCTTAGTGGTTAAAGGCAAATAATAAAACAGCTACAACAGCTTGGTAATTTCAGAAAATTGCATCACTTCATTGTAATGCATCCTTTAAAAGCAGAAAGCTGACATTTACCATATTACAATTATCAAATCTAAGGCGATATCTAGTCTCCTATCACAATATCCATATATTGCCCAGCCCTACTTCAAATTGATTTTCTTTAATAAAGCACTGCAATTCAGATTGATTAGTCTCATAGCAGAATTGTCATATGTTACCAAGACCGGTGTCTGAAATACATCATTATTTTATCAATGCTGCCATAAGGAGGTATATGTATACTTATCAACACTGTGGGAAAAATACATTTATGCAACATCTACAATCTTTTTGAGATAATAAGGAACAACATTGGAAATTTGAAAAATTATGATTTTAAAGACAAACATTTGACAGATGAATAAACATCAGGGAACAACACAATTGCTCTTCTGCGGATGGTGAAATTTAGTTTTGTCTCTTCTCAACATCCTATAAGACAAAAGAAATTAACATCGTGTATTATTATTAGAAATCAGAATCACTTGAAATATTATAATGTTGATGTACCTACCATATTTTACTGACAACAGCCAGAAGCATTAATATAACAACTCCAACAAGTAGCACAGTTGCAAAAGCATACAGCAGATAATCTGAGAAGACAAAATATTCAACATTCAATTCATTAAGAACAGAAAGGAGGAAGAGTCATGACCAAAAAAGTTGTTATTTGTTAGTTACAAAAAATAAAAGGCCTTTAATTCATTTGGCAAGGCATTTACAAGTAAACCAAAGGGTGTCAACTTGAACCTCAGTGTAATTATTGAAGACTATATTGATATCCATCCATCCATTAAATCTATCTACTTCTCCTTGAGGGATCCAATTGAGCAATAGGTCTGGAAATCACCAGTTAACCTGCAAGTCTTTGGACTGAGAAGGAAAACTGATGTTGTTGTAAGGCAACAGTGCAAACCAATGCACCCCTTTTCCGCCCTCTGTATAGATTTATTGGATTTTATTTTACCAGTATCACAATCAGTTTAAAATACTGTATTTCAAATGTGAATTTACCAAGTGACCATGTATGACCTTGCTCCGATTCATCAATTTCAGGAGGTTTAGTAGGACCACTGCTGCTTTTCCAAGATTTAACTGAAATACACATGAAAATGCATTAAAACATTTCCAATAAACAAATGTAACTATAAATTGCCTGTTTCGTAAATCAAAATCCTACTCACTGAAGCGTGATCTATTATGAAACACATCATGAATCATGTTGCATGTCAGTAGATCATTATTGCGCATTCCCTCGCATGCACAAGGATAGTGAAGTGCTGTGCCCAAAGTGGCCAAGAAGGCAATTTTACATTCAGGATCCGCACCAAGGATGAGTGCTGAATCCATCTGTGTGATACATTCATCATTTTCGAGGTCACTGGTGCTGCATTGTGCTTCTTCAGGGCTCCAGCATTTGGCTCGGAAGGTTTTTAACAGGTCTCTGGTAAATGTAAAGAAAAAATGTTTTTGGTGCAGTCTCTGGGTGCTTTGCTTTAGTGTTCATATAATTTATATACCACTTTAATACAGACACACAAAATGTGTAAATAAAACAAGATTTAAATAGATATAAGTTTAAACACAAATTAAAACAGTTGCACCGGTGATATAAAGATTGTGATGCAACAATTGTCTGTGGAAATTTCAGCTTAATTAGATGCACATTGGAGATGTGCTTAAAAACATGTCAACTGTGACAACACTGAACTGCTAATAGGATGGATTTACATGAACTATAGTACAGATGTGTTTCCCAGATGATACATTCTGATGACCCTGACTTTTCCTCTAGCACCACCATGAGTTTGACATTTGTTTAGAAATTTGGCACAGACATCCATGTCTCAAAACTGTGGTCAACGCTAGAATCTTCATCTAGCGCCATCATCAGGTCAACATTTAATCTGTCCAGTACTTTGGTTTATTCCCATTAGACTCAGCTGTACCATGGGTTTATTGCTAATAGCAACTATTAAGATGGTGTAGAGCCTATTTGTTAAACATCAGCATGTTAACATGGTCAGTGAGACCATGTTAACATGCTGATGTTAGCATTAGCTCAAAGTACAGCCTCATTTACTTTATGATCATCCTTGGGTGAAGAATACTTCCATAGCATCAAGTCATTTCTTTTTCAGTATTTTTGCAGTGCCAGACAGGTCTGAGAGAATAAGAACATACCTGCAGTGACTGTCCTCAACACACTGATTAACTGTATCCTGGCAGATTCTGGTCTGCGGTCCACATGTGCCTCTATGCAGAGCAGTTTTCATATCCAGACAGCTCTGATCTGAAGCCTCACACTCACACATGACCAGCATCTCTGCAACATTGTGTGGCATGCTGCCGTAGAACTGTTGAGTCACTTGCTGACAGCGGTCGCGGTCGCACTGTTGGTCCGAGCATGCCGTAAGAACAGGTGCTAGGTACCTGTTGCAAACTGGATCACTGACACAAACTAACATTTGGTCCAAGCATGATGCAGAACCATTGTGTACTGGAAAAAAGACATGTAATGATTGTGTTTTACAGAAACATCCCATTTATCTTGATTGAATTCACTAAGCCTACATCATTTTATCTTTTAATTGATGTAAAACATAATTCAATATTTACCATAGCCTATTAAACTGCTTGACTGCCAGTCCATCACTGTGCGCCTCCTCCTCTGAGCTGCTGTAACAAGAATTGGAAACACAATCAGCTGTTCTCCAACAAATGCCCTCTGTCTTTTTTTTCATTCAGTAGCACAATAGTGTTCGGTCACGGAGTACATCAGATTGCCTTTGGTAAATAAAAATTCTATTTCACCTATAAATGCTTATCTCTGAGACTATTGAGAATACTGCACCTGGCTTTTGCTGGCATTGTATGGCCAACGCTTGTATAGAGTCACAAAGCTCCTCCTCCCAGGCACACACACACCCGTGCAGAGAGGGAAATTGGTCCAGTATAGTCTGCATGGTCAAGTTACAGACCTCTGAGCCTTTTATTTGGCACCCTTCATCTTGAATAACACAAACACAAGAGGGAGGCAGAAAAACAGGATTTTTGTATAAGCGAGCGGGGTCTTGTTTGTGCAACAGGTGTTTTCTATGTGCCTGCTGCTCTGATTGGCTCTCTTGTGATAGTTGGATGGTTATATGCAGTTAAAGTTCACTATCATCATACAGGATTTTAATGTCAAAACAGATATATTTAAAAGGCATGTGATGGCCTATTCATTCAAGTTTGTTTATTTAGTATTACAAACTTTGCTCTAGGGTATTGCCTCAGTTAACACATTTAAGCCATCCTTCAAGAAGTGCAATTCAATTAAGTAGCCTCATGCCCTGAGCCTTCTGAAGAAATTAAATCATTACTTTTATAAAGCCACTAGAAAGCATAATGATAACACCATGTTCCAATACGTCCTGCAGCAGAAATGGAAAATTAGTGCTGTATAATTTTTACCATCACAGATGCTGCCGTATAATGTCTCTTCAGTCCACTTGCATAGATTTGACATGCAGGTGTCCACAGCAGCCAGACAGTCAGAAGGTGGAAATGAAATGCTGAATATCTGAGGTATCACAACCCCTAAAATATAAGCACATTACAATCATTTATTTATGTATGTGAATTAATTGCGTTATATTCTGTCTGCACACAGATATATAATATCTAAACACAATATAAATATATTTAGTATTTGTCTTAGCTGATGTAGAGTTGATATAGGGAAGTTATGCTTAATACAAATACATAGGCAAATTTACATTGCCGATTGATATCACACTTTGGTTGCTTGTACATGCATTACATGTTGCTCTGCTTTAACAGCCTTTGTTTTAGTTAGAATCCCTCTCAACACACAGCAATGTTAAAATTAATTCAATAACAAGTTATTGTTTAGTGATGGTTGACTCACCAAGTATGACTGCAGCTGCCAGATGTATCAGTTGCATGATAGCTGTTGGAAAGCGGTCAGTGGACAACTGAAGCCCTCCTGCATCTGATGTGTGCCTGTCGGTGGTACTTTAGCTGGGAAACACCACCCACAGTCAACAGGATGTAACACATTTACTAGAAGCTGCACCTTGCACGATGTAACGAAATGACACACGCAATTCAAGAACAAAACAGACCTTAAAGAACATCAGAAAACAAATCTTTCATTTTGATCAAGTCATAGTGTGTGCTTGACTTTCTGAATGTATCTAATGTTCTTTTTTTTTTTATCTCCCAGTATCACTGTATTTTAGGAAATAATTGCCAGATTAGTTTTTTCATGAATTTGGGATCAATATGTTTCTGCACTTGCAACAAATATGAAATATTTACATAATTAAGGGGTGATGTGGATCAGAAACAGTGTACAGAAGCCAGTCTAGTGCTGATTTAAAAGTTCCAAAATAAAATGTGTGTTTCAGTTTCATCAATATTTTTCTGATGTGAAGTGCGTAGAATTATATTTTTATACTAACAATGGATCATATGACAACATTTATGTGAAAGCAGTTGCTTATAGTATTGAACCAACAGACAATTATCACCTAACTCTGACCCTCCCCTCAGCTCTGCAGTCTTTTACTGTCTTTCAGCTCATTGTTTTGGTTTTAAAGCCCACAACTTTACTGTTTTGGTTCAGTCTCACAGTTGTCATCAACCTGTTTCTGGACACAGCAGTTGTTTTCTGAGATGAAAAACTGCTATGAAGTAGGTTTAATGTTGGACTTATGTTGGCTTGGTTGCCAAAAACATGACTCCAAATGAGTGATAAATTTGCTTTCTGTATGCTGGATGTGTAAATAGACAACTGTTGGCTAACAAATTCACTATATCAACTTAAAGCTGATGTACTCAAAATACTGAGGAAAAAAAACAGCTGGCTGGGATTTCCTTTTTTTTATTAAACATATTAACCAGGGTAATAATAGTTCAATGTTGTGTTTACAGCTTGTTTCTGCTGCTTCAAAGTGGCAAAATGTTGCTGATTATTGCAAATTTAAAGTATATCAATTTGTCTTTTTTAACTTTGTTCATTCAAATAAAGTCAACTGGATGCTCCTCTGGGAAAATTCAACTCTCTGAGCAACTCAAGAATGCCATTTGAATACACTGTAAGGCATGTTCTTGGGTGTCTACATGGTAGTTAATAAAGTATTGTTTTCCATTTAAATATTTTCCCAAATCATATTTGCTCAATTAGTGGAGCAACAGTAACACATCTTCTCTAGCATCTGCACCATGAACTAAAATGTCACTTGTGTATAGTGTCTGTTTGATGTTATGAGTGTTTTTGTGAGAGATTATACTAAAGGATAAGAGACAGCAGAAGATAAACCATTTATTTCAATATATACTTTATTGTTAAAAGATGTGCAGGAATACAGATACTGTGAGGAATAAACAACTAATAAATCCACATTAAAGCTCACTAGAAACATCAAGTCAGGGAACTAAAATAAAACAAGCTCAGGCAAGGTATGGACAAGGACTATACAATTTTACATAACACCAGTACCAGACACTTGTATAACCACCAAGTCAGAAAAGAAACTCATCAAATGTGTTTGCACACCATTCTGTTAGGAATTTGGAATTACTTATTCAACTGTATTTAACTGAAAAAAACAAAATCCATGTCATCATGCCACAAGTACACTGAATTACTTTAACTTTCATCAACAAATATAAACATGTTCACAGATCTAGTAATTTCTAAAATAAAAACAGCAAACTACTGTATACAGTAACTTTTAGAAAGAAAAAAAAGACACACAAGGTTCCACTTCCAGAGCAAAATCATCACAAAGCATTGACATACAGTAGGGGTGAAATTGTACTGAAATCCACTACAAAAATGTACATTTCAATTACAATATATATGCCAAAAATTTCCCAAATGTAGACCTTTGGACAAGAGACAGGACTGACAGGAGAAGAGGATTTTGTAAACTGCTCCAGTCTGGACCAGGGTAGTCTGGGGAAGAGGAGTAAATATGAGTGCATTGTTATGCTGTTTGCCACAGTGATATCTTTGATGTGCAAAGATCTCACATTCAAGCCAAGAATCAAAACAATCAACAAACAATACAGAATTTTGTAATCAGTAATAGTCATCATTTAAAGTTTATAAAATATCAACTGCCATGAATTTTATAACTACCAACAGTTACTAATCTGCTGTCTTCAGCATATGCCCAAAATAAAACATTTGTAGCAGAGCTTAAAAAGCTGACTTTTTACCAGTCTCACTTTCAGCAACCACAACTACTGAGTCTTAAGGCTAATTTATACTGCTGTGTTAAATCAACACTGTGGGGTTACTGACCCTATGCCGTACCCTACGTCGTAGCCTGACGTGCTCCACTCCAAAAATTTAACTACACATTGCAGCGACAGATCCTACTAATTTCCAGGTTCTCCTTCTCCGAAAACAATTTTAGTTTTGGCATTTTCCGGCCTTTTATTTGATAGGACAGGTTAGACATGTAAGGGGAGAGAAAGGGGGAATGACGTGCAGCAAAAGGCCGCAGGTTGGCACTGAACCTGCGGCCGCTAAGGTTAGGAATAGGCCTCTGTTTATGGGCGCTGGCTCTACCAGGTGGGCTAACCAGGCGCCCAGGCCCTGCTATTTTCTTAAGAAGATTGACGCAGACACCAACGCGCAAGTAAAAACTTCAGTCCACTTACGTAGGCTACGGGCAAAAGCTCTGCGGGCATTGTCGGGCATGTCACCAGCGGCGACACCCAGACCTCCAGACATCCCGGAAGCAAGAGTCCGCTGACTTGGATCCCCCCAGAGATGGTTCTCTAGTCGGCACCGGCTCTCTCTCCTCCCCATTGGGAGAACTGGAGCTCGAAACAGAAGAGAATCACTGAGCCCCACCAAGGCGTCTGTCTCTGTCTCTGAAGGGGAGCAACGCATCAACGGCTTTCTCCATCAGGCGGCCCACCACTAAGGTTTTTGTTCTCGACCTATGGGAATGCTGAGTAAGCATTGTCTGAACCCGGGAGATGGACGGCACCAATGTCTTGCTATGCACCGTTCACCAGGGTCCAAGGCGACACGGAAACAGAGTTCTCAGCAGTCCAGCCACTGCGGCAGTGCCTGGCCTCCATCAACGGAAGCCCATACCGCCATCTCCCCGGGACCAGATCCATGCACCGAGCGCAGCTGTGTGCCACATAGGTGGCCGCGGCGCAGAACACTGCTCTGCTGTCTCCACCATGACCGTTAAGCCTTTGGCTGTCCCCCGGAGTTACATCAATATCTGGCTGCACATTTCACAGCAGAACTTCTGCCTGCATAGGTCATAACACCCAGCTATTAGCAGACTTGTGCTCTTGGATGGTCCCATTGCCCCTGGTGGGTTGTTTGGACCGCACCTTGGACAGCCACAAGCTATAGGTAGTGGAGTGGATGCAGACACACACATCTTGGAGCGGTGCCTCGGCCACAACAGTGGCACCAAGATGTCAGCTCGAGGAGACTATGCCCCGGAGGATATGGCTGCGCCTCCCCAAGCCCCAGTTCCAGATCCACTGAACCGCCCTCTTCTGCAGCTGCAGTATCCCCCACCAAACACCCATTCAAAGTGCGTGTTGATAGCCTACTCTTGTGCCGAGTTTTACGACGGGTTTTACTCCCGTTATTTCCTAAAACAGGAGCAAACGGGAGGGATGAGACCGATGATGGACGGCTGGAGCAACCGTGTTGACTGCCGCACATGCGTTGCAGTATGTGCGCTCGGCGATTGGTTCACTTCCATTGACCTGAGGGCACGTTCACATTCCGCTCATCCCCAAACACAGAAAATTCCTATGCTGTCAAATGTATCAAGGTGGTTTTTCAGCCATTACATAGAGGGGATCATGGTTCTGTTAGACGACCTAATCCTTATGACACCCTCAGAGAGAGCTGCACTTCACACAGGAGGCTGTGTGAAGTGCAGAAACACTGAATTTGTCATAAACTGGCAAAGGGTTCACCAATCCCCTGGCAGGTAGTAGTTTATCTGGTGTGGACATAAACGCCGCCACTATGAAAACCAGGCTGGATGCATTAATCTTAATCTTAACTAGTTGTTTTGGTGCCTAGTCTTAACTTTTGTTGCAGAAAAATCATATTTTATGGACTAAATTTAATTGTAATCATTGCCGAGACGAGAGTGCTCGCGGTGCTGTATACCCAGCTCAAAGTCACCCATTTTGCTATTATGTTGGACGACATTTCCCATGTGAACAGGTGCATTACATATCCATTTATTGACCTTATTGTCTCAGGGATTTGCCATGGTGAAACGTTCTCCTGGCAGAAAGCTTGTTTTTTGTTATTACATTTGCATGGAACAGTGTGTAAAAGCAGCTTTCATAATCTTTCTCTTGTTGTGGGGTTTTATTTCTGCTACCACAAACACTACACGCTCCACACATCCCAAATTACTAGTTTTGAAAAGTAAACTCAAAGTCCAGTTTTTAACAGACGTTTAATGGACATTGAATTTGCTTTTCAAAACTGCAGCCATGTACAGGCATACAAGCTGCTATAACATTTTACAATGATGGGCTGGTTGTAAATATTCATGAGAATAACATATGCTCAGTATCTCTCTACACAGGAAGGCTGTGCTTTTATCCTCTCACAGGGAACTTTTCAGTATGCCTCAAACAGGTGAGAATAGGTGAAACTGTGGTAGAGTTCTTCCTATAATGTATATTTTATTATGGAAGAGAAACATTCTTGGAAGGTTGCCCATTCAGTCATTGGGCCAACAGGATTCATTTAGGTGGAGACAGTGAAAGAACATTGCTTTTGACTGTCTCATTACCACCAGTGAGATGCCCTTAAGGGCCCTTTACCCCCAACTGCTCTAGTGGCAGATAAGACTAGTTGTACTGGGCAGCTTCCAGGTGTAATTAATTAGTCATTGTAAACAGCAAGATATACTGCAGTATTTGAGCAACTTTGAAAGTTAATCATTTATGCACATTTACATGTTGCCATATTTAACTATTTTGTATTATTCTGATCTAATCAGTCCAATATCTCATTAAATAAAAACAAAATTTAGTTAGTCAGGCTAATTGTTGAGAAAGCCTCAGCCAAGGTGCAATGCAGGGTTTTACTGTTAATTAGAAACAGTTTGACATTTTGTATTTCTATCATTAAACATATTTCATATCTCACATACTACATCCAGTACATCCTGAAATTTTTCACATTCTCTGAACATTTTTGCACATCCTCCACTATACCATACAGCCTTTTTCATATTTTTAAACAGTTATATCGTAAATATTTGTTTAGGTTATCTTTTACATTTATTGTTTATTTTCTTTTAATATGTTTGTTTATGTATGCACTAACCACCAATGCAAATTCCTTGTAAGTTATACTTACTTGGCAATAAATCCTATTCTGAATTTGAAGCCCATTTCAGAATGTTTCTTGATTGCACATTTTAAAGTGTAGTTTGAAATTAGTATAAAAATACTTTGTGACATCCACTGTTTTTCCAACAGTGTCTCCTGGGCTCCAAAGCTGTCAGTAAATGTGACTGAGAGAAGCATCTCAGTGCTTTTAAAAAGGGACCTTTGAATAGACCATTTTGTTTTGGTCTACCATGACACATTCCAAGTCATTCAATATTCAGAAGTCTGATAGATTGATGATAGACTAGGTCTGACATCATTTCCATACTGCACAGTATCATACATTCAAGCCCATGTACACTGAAGACTCACTGACAGAACATGGACATCTCATGAGGGAGACTGACCAAACATCTGATAAATTGCAAGACTTATTTTGTGTAGCACCTAATCTTCTGTTGTACAAACCAATGAATAAATATGAATAAATACTAATACATATTCTGGCTTCTGAAAGTCATACAGTCAAAATATTACATTCACAATACAATAAAAATATCCATGTGCAATTAAATCAATGTAACTTAGCCCATATACACAAAATACATAGGGTATGAGGTATTACATACTAAACATTTGAAAAGTGTCCTTAGAAGTTTCTGTGAATTACAAGTGACTGCCATGTCCTCACTTTGTTCAGGAAGTGAGGAGGTCTTCGGAAATCAGTAGTCAGTTCTCTGACAGTTATGGTCAGTTCTCTGATTTGTGTCATTGTGAAACCAAACAATAATTTTGAGACATTATCTCATTCAAATATCTGTTTTTATAACCAGGTTTAAACATTTGTATGCCTACCTTAATGATGAGTGTGCCAGAAGAACGATAGTTACATGGGTAACTCCAGATTCTATTAGTATAGGCGTAGCCCTCTAAGGGCTACGCTATTGGGTTTATCCCTTCGCGCATGCGCAGTCGTGAAGATTTTCTTTTCCCGCCCTTGCGTCCAGCACGGGCCTCAACTACGTCCGCATTTACTGTATATGTACACAGCGGACCCGTTGTTCGTCTCCCAAAAACATCAGCTTTTTCTTCAACTAATGTTCTGGGAGCAGGTGGCCCGTACCTTAGAGGGCTACGCCTATACTAATAGAATCTGGAGTTACCCATGTAACTATCGTTCTATTTCGTATAGGCTTCGCCCTCTAAGGGCTACGCTATTGGGCTAGGCGAAGCTGATGTAGTCTATGCCACCTGCGACACAGGGCCAACAAGCCGAACATAGACCACATTCCCCTACAACAATGTAGGCTCAGTCAGTCATTCTTCTGATCAAGCCTGCCATGCCAATGGCGTGGCCTGAAAAAGTTCATAAGGCCTGCAACATGATGGCAGTAGTTAATCATTAATGGAAAATTGTGCGTGAATAGCCCTGTTGTGCATGCGACGGAGTGACATGATTATCTCCGTGCATGTAACGTGATTATGATCATGTATGGGATTAAGAACTGCGTCTCACCAAGAATACTCCAGAATGAGAGTGGTGAGACAGTAGAACAGTTTCTTTTTTTTTTTTTTATTGCACGCATCCAACACGGCATTACGTGTCGTTGACTGTGGACAGAACTGAACTGGACATGGAAGGTTCAGACATGTCCCGCAGATAGAAACGGATGAAAGGGCACGGAAGCCCACGAGGCTGCCGCACAGATGTCGGCTACTGCCATGCCTTTAAAAAGAGCCGCAGACGCCGACAGAGCCCTCGTAGAGTGCCCTCGGATGTCGCGGGGCTCTGCCTTCCATGCTATAAGCTTGAGTAATAGCCTCACACAGCCAGTTAGACAGACGCTGTTTTGAGAGGGCTGATCCTTGGGAATGTTCTCTATAATGCACAAACAGCTGCTGAGTTTTCCTGATATTTGCCGTGCGTAAAACGTATTGAGAAAGAGCACGCACTGGACACAACCGGTGGGAAGCCTCCTCCGCATCGTTGGCATGAGGCGGGGGAAAAACCCGCGAGGAAAACACCCTCGACCGAAAAGAACTAGTTAGAATCTTCGGTGTGAAGGAGGGATTTGGCTGTAAGGTGGCTGCGCCCCGTCCCCTCTAATGGAGAGGCATGACGGGAAATTGACAGTGCACACAAATCACTCACTCTTTTTGCTAACGTCAGAGCAAGGAGAAGTGCCGTTTTTAGCGACAGCATTCTGAGAGAAGCTTGTGCCAGAGGCTCAAAGGGGGGCTTCCCCAGAGCCCGGAGCACTAGAGCAAGGTCCCATTGGGGGGTGAGGGGTCGAACAGACGGTTTTGACGCCTAACCCCTTTTAGGAAACGCTTCACCAGGGGATGCGCAAAACTGTCCTCTCACCATAGCCTTCGTGGCAGGACGAGATGGCTGCTGCGTAAGCCTTGACTGTAGATGGAGCCAAATCGCTATCCACCAGAGTTTGGAGATACGTCAACACAAGAGGCAGGGGACACGATGTGGGATCCGCGTCCCTCTCTGTGCACCAGCGCTGGAAAGCTGACCAGCGTCCTGCGTAACATGCTATGGTAGAAGGGGCTCTGGAGCCCTGGATGGTGCGCACCACGGCAGGGGGCAAGCCCAATCTCTGTAAGCGTTCCCGTTCAGCAACCAGCCCCACAGCCTCTAGGTTATCACCGGGGGGTGGCAGATTGCGCCGTTCAGCTGCGACAGTGCGTCTCCCTGCCACGGAATCTGCCAGGGGGGAGCCACCAGCAACTGAGCGAGGGTCGGGAACCAGGACGCGCTCGTGCGCTCTGGTGCCACCAGAACAATCGACAGGTTCTCTTCCTGGATGCGCTCCAGGAGGCGAGGTATCAGCGGAACCGGGAAAGCATATAGGAGGGTTTTGGGCCAGGGCTGGTGGGAGAAGGCGTCTACGCCAAGGGGAGGGTTGTCCCGCGCTCAGGGAAAACCACAATGTGCACTGTGTGTTCTCTCGTGAAGCGAACAGATCTACCTCCGCTTCCCCGAACCTGTTCCATAGCGTTTGAACAATAGTGGGATTCAATCTCCACTCGTTGTGGGAGGGCCCTCCCCTCGACATCAGGTCGGCCGCCCGGTTCAAAACCCGGGGATATACACTGCTTTGAGAGACAGCAGATGACTGTGCGCCCATAGCAGGAGGCGTCTGGCTATTTCCAGCAGTTGGGCTGAGCGTATGCCGCCCTGGCGGTTTATGCGCTGCCGCCGTCATGTTGTCTGTACGCACGACGACATGTCTCCCCGTCACCACCGGGGTGAAGTGTTTCAGCACTTTCAACACCGTGGACAGCTCCAGGCAGTTTATGTGGGGGAGAGGGGGAGGAGGCCAGTCCCCTCCCACCACCTGTGACTCGCACATTCCCCCCCAGCCAGTGAGGGACGCGTCGGTGTACACCGTCATATATGACGTCACTCTGCCCAGGGAAACCCCGGAAGACAGGGTCCGGGGATTCCCCCAGTATGACAGGTCTGACCGGAGGGAATGAGGGATGGACAGCATTCGCCATTTTTGGCGAACGGGATCGAGCCGTTGACGATGAAACCACCTTTGGATCTTCCTCATGTGGAGGAGACCCAGGGGAACCACCGTGTGTGCCGCGGACATCATGCCCAGGAGCCGCATCACTGACAGCGCTGACACTGTTGTGTGGCCTGAAGCGGGACAACAGAGAGGTCAGGGCAACCTGTCTCGGTGCTGATAACCTGGCTCTCATTGTAATCGAGTTCATGTCCACGCCCAAATAAACTATTGATTGTGCTGGGACTAGAGCGCTCTTTCGCC
Source organism: Percina caprodes (assembly GCA_013375575.1). Lineage (NCBI taxonomy): Eukaryota > Metazoa > Chordata > Actinopteri > Perciformes > Percidae > Percina > Percina caprodes. The sequence continues at coordinate 495,244 of JABXJD010000024.1, forward strand.
AATTTATGGCAAAACCCAGCGTTTGCGGGTGCTGCAGAACCTCCATAGTCTGTAGCACCGCCTGCTCCCGAGAGGGGCTAGGATGAGCAGATCGTCCAAATAAAGAGGACTCTGATGCCCCTCTTTCGTAGAGGCTGGAGCGCTGTTTCCATGCACTTGGAAAAGGTGCGGGGGGCTAGCGAGTACCCGAACGGCAGCCGGTTGTACTGGAAACGGGCCCCTTGGAAGGAGAACCGCAGGAATTTCCTGTGCCTGGGAATGATTTGGACGTGAAAGTAAGCGTCTTTCAGATCCACGGACGTAAACCATTCGTGGCGCGCACACATTCCAACACGTGCTTGACGGTTAGCATGTGGAAAGGGCGCTCCATGATGTATCGATTGAACTGTGACAGGTCGAGGATGGGACGCAGTCCCCCTGACTTCTTCGGTGTGAGAAAGTAGCGAGAGTAAAATCCCCCGTTCTCCTCTCCTGGAGGGACGCGGGAGATAGCTCCGCTCAACAGCAGCCCTTCTAGTTCCGACGTCATAGCGTCTGACTCTGCTAGGGATGATACAGTAGTCTCCAACACGCCCGCGAAAGGAGGCGGGGGGGAGGCAAACTGGAGTGTGTAACCCCGTGTTATCAGTTTTGACATCCATGAGTCCATGTGTGTCAAACTGACCCATGCCGCGCTGCGCTCTGATAGCGGGCGAGCACATATCTGAGTGTTGTTCACCGACATGGCGAGCAGGGAGCGCAGAGCCCATCCCGCCGCTGGGCGAGACGAGTGATTGTGTCGCCCAGCCCATGGTAGGGCTTTTTCGAAAGGGCAGTGGCCAGCCGTCGCCTTGTGGGGCGAGGCGGACACTGGGTTAACGTGTCCCTTGTCCCGCCGGCATCGCCGTGGGGGAAGGGGTGGTTGAGCGGCGTCGTCCACCGTGGGTGGATCATTCCCGCTGCCAGCATAGCGAGGAGGCAGTGGTGCCCCGCGTGCAGCAGCGGTCTGGTGTGTTGTGTGGGGAACGACTGTCATAACAGCACGCTGTTTAGAGCAAACAACGGCTGTTTGGCTGAGGAAACGGCTCTTTAGTTGTGAGTGTGTGGCCCTTAAAAGGGCCGTTGTGTTTCCAACCCTCAGCTGGGGAGTGACAGGCGATCCCGCGTCCGTCATTGCCACCGTCTTTGCTGCTTGCAGGGTGGCTCGGGAGGCGGATTGGACCAGGTGGGAGCCGCTCTCATGGGTCTCCGGCCCCGTAGCTTGCCGGCCGTGTGGAGCCGGTTGCCGCTGCGGAGGGGACCAGGTGGGGGTCCTGAAGCCGAAGCTTGGGAAGACGCAGCCGCAGCAGGTGCTGTGGGCGCTTCCTTTGTGGCGGTTGTCATGGCGACGGCGGGGTTGTGAAGGAGCCGGGTAGAGCTCCGCGTCCTCCGCCGCTTGATGGAGATGAGACGTGGCAGTCTGTAGGCGGGGCCCAAGTAGTCCATCGGGAGCTATGGGGCCGTACAGAAGCTCGCGTCTAACTTCCGCAGGCAGCTGGGACATGTGGAGCCAGATGTTTCGCTGGGCCACAGTCTGCCAAGCCATGACAGCGCCACCGTGGACGCCGTGGTAAGGGTGAGGATAGCGGTCATGGCTTTGCCAATTTCCGTGGCCAGCTCCGAGGAAGGCGCCCGGGGTTGTGGCCATGGCGGAGACGGCAGAGGCCAGAAAGGCGATGTTGTTTTGTGCCGCCAGCCCTTGGGCAGCACATTGGTGGGCCCGGTCAGTGACTTGGCGCACACTTGATCTTGGGGAGAGGAGGCGTGGGCTTCCGGTGGCCGAAAAAGGTGGCTTTCGGGAGCAGAATTGACGCCAGGCTCCTCCAGGGAGGGACCGAGGAAATCCCGCGTCTGTGTCGCCTTGAACCCGAGTAAACGGGCGTAGCGAGAGACGGAGCCTTCAGTTTCCCAGGCTGTGAAAAGCCTCCTCCACAAAGGCTGAAGCTCCGCGAAGCGCGGCCAGAGCGGTGCCCGTGAAGAAGGCTGCTCCTGGGCGTAAATATCCCGCTCAAAAGGCCGCGGCGAGGCTGGCGGCTCCGCTGGGAGCGCTATGCCTCTCAGCTCCGCCGCCTTCCTGATGATCTCCGGCAGGTCAGCGAAGAGAGCTTTAGCGGTGGAGGTTGGAGCCGACTGAGGCAAAGGGAAGGCCGCAAGCGGTGCCCCTGGCCGTTCGGGAGACGGGAGAGCTCCAGTGGGAAAGCGTCAATCGCCGTCTCAAGGCCCAATCCTCCCAGGGGGAAGAGGGGATCCTCCCAGGGGAGGAGGGAAACCAGTTACGGAGGCGTTGTCCGAGAGAACTGAGCCAGCGGACTCATGCTCATCGAAACGCCGTCCGCCAGTGGTTCCAGGGTGTCGCGGATTCCCGTTTGTCTGCCCAGCTGCCGTCCCGTCGCCACCAGCCTGACAAACCAGAAAAGTTTCCGCCCGTCGATTTAGCTCTTTAGATGACAGGCGGGCACAAAACTGGCAGGAGGCGTGGCGGGTGAGAGCCTGGCCGGCGTGAACGGCGCCGAGGCAGGTCTCGCAGCGGGGTGGAGGTCCGGCGGCAGGATGTAGCCGGTCCGGCAGGAGGGGATGCGAGCACCGCTGGAGAGTCTTGAGCTTGTCTTCATACTGCGACGTTTGAAGAAAAAGTGGGAGACGAACAACGGGTCCGCTGTGTACATATACAGTAAATGCGGACGTAGTTGAGGCCCGTGCTGGACGCAAGGGCGGGAAAAGAAAATCTTCACGACTGCGCATGCGCGAAGGGATAAACCCAATAGCGTAGCCCTTAGAGGGCGAAGCCTATACGAAATAGAACTCCCCATCTGGATTATAAGACTAAACGTTGTGATCTGATATGCGTGACACATTGTCCATGTTGTTGACTTGAGTTGACAGGGACTTCCGGCTATCTGTGCTCGCTCTGGGCCTCGTTCTCTGTGCTTGATTCTGACCTTGGCAAGAAAAGGCTGCTTTGAACTCCCCACGGAACTTCCCTGGTGAAAAACAAAAAAAACAGTAAATCCACCCAGAAACCATTCAGTTTTAACCTTTTAAAAACAGCATTGTTTGGTTTCATAGGGGTAATGAACAGGGTTCAAATTTAGCACCATCTACAAGCCAAATGCTGGTAAAATATGCAATTAGCTAGTAGATTTGTTTCACTCAAAAACACAATATTACTCTACTGAGTAGCTAGTAAACATTTAACATTCACTAATTATTTGGCTGATGGACAAAAAATCAGAAATTTTACAAACAAAATGTTTAACCCTGCTAATGAACTAACAGCTGAGATGCATTTATAACCTCAGTCCTTATCAGGCCAATATAATACCTAAAACAGTTGATTAATGTAAGATTGTTTTTGTGATAAATACAACTTTATTCTAGATTAATATTTGTATATGCACAACATATCAGATGAGGAATGTAAAACATTTGAGCCAGTGAGCTGTATTGTTGTGGCAAAACTGTCCACTGGATGGCAGTCATGAACCCACACAACTGGTCTAAAGTGATGAAGCAGGTTACAGACTTACCGCTGAGGAAATTGTAGATGATGGGATTTGCTGCACTGTTAGCATATATGAGCCAATGTGAGAAAGTGAACCATGCATACACTGTCTCTCTGTCATCTGTTTTCTTGAACGTCCCAAAGACTCTGCAGGTAAGTATGACATCTATCAGTTAAAGATTCATTTTGGATGATTTTAATGCTATACTATTACATTATTTTAAATGAGGATAACAAGCAACAATTCAGTACTTATACTCTATTAGTCATTATTAGACATAAAACTACTATGGTGAGCTTCAAATGTAAAAAAAAAGAAAAGAAATGCAAACTGTGCGCCCTAGTTTATCACAGCATCTGTACTTGAATGGCTTTTGATCCTTGAAGCAGCAGAGCTTAAGATATGTTTACCTTTTCATGACATTGAGCACGCTGATTGGCAGGTAGCACAAGGCAAAAACAAAGAGCACCACCATTAGCATGCGAGCCGCCTTGCGTCGGGCTCGCACTTGTTTAATCTCAGCACAAACCGTACTGGTCCTGACCCTCACAGGCTCTCCCGCCCATGGAGTCGGAGCTGAGCACTGGATGGACCTCCACTTCCTCTGCATTACTGATGTGCTCCCAGGAAGCTGGTAATAAAATATGTGCATACATCAGGCATCCCTAACTTGGCTTTGTAAGAGCTAAATAATCGTTTTTTAAAAATATAAAGCACTGGAATACAAACCTGTTGACACCACAGCTTGTGACATATCTGGATATACGCCAGGACCATGAGACATAAGGGAGCAAGGTATGTGACAATGAAGAAACAGGTGTGGTACACCTTTGGGTAGATCTCAGCTGTTGAAAGAATAAAAAAAAAAAACATCATCATAATTTGATTGAAATTTGTCTGAATTCCATCATCTAGCACATTTACAACGTGGCAGATTTATCACTCGAAATAAGCATTCATTTTTCAAACAATGGGTTTTAACTTCACATAAAAGTCATCAAGAGCAGGCTTCTCATTTCTAGCTGAAGACTGTCCAATTTGTCTGCAGAAAGACAATATAAAAAACATGACAATTGCCAGGAAAAAAATCATCCTGTAGAGCCCAGATCCTATTTTATGTCAAATTTTTCTACAGCTGTCTTCATCATTCTGAAACCAGATCACAACAAATGTTGAGGATAATTCATTTTGTACTGCTGCCACCTAAAGAGAGGCAAAAATGGATGTTATTATTTTTAAGTTGCATAACATACAGCAAGTAGGGTATGAACTTGGCATAAACAGCATTGCTAATCTTGAAACCTGTTTTTGTGATATTTTTCTGGAGTAGAGTTTACAGAATTTATGTTTAGCTGACAAATCTGCTATATTTGAATCAATCCCATAATAATATGGACTTCTCTAACTGCAATACACTTAAAAAGCCATGCATCCTCTGAATGGCTAGGTCTCTAGTTTGTGGTTGTAAAGTTCCATGAGGCTGCAATTATCCTAGCGGTCATAACAGGTCATTTTATACAGCAGAGGTCAAGTTTCAACAAATGCCTCACTGACTGTTAAGTGACCCCAGTATACAGAGGTAAACAAATACATAATTTTAGGCAAATATGTGAAAATCACACATTAATTCTGCATGGGGAAAACTGGAGGTTTTTATCCCATACTGCATGGGATTAACATCAAGTGGGAGACCCATAGAAGCCATTTTTATTCAGATATCTTGAAGTATGAGGTCAAGGGTCCCCTTTGAAAATGGCCATGCATTTCCTAACCTGGCCTAATTTTGGAGAGGACAATATTTGTACCCATTGATTCCTTCGCTCTAGCCGAAGGCGAGGTCTTTGGGGTTCTTTGTAGATGTGATTTTTTTAGCAGTTTTTTCAGCCAAGACATGACATGACAGAAAATGAGGCTTTTAAATGCGGAAAAATGAATTTCAAATTCACATTGTCAAAGCCGATCGAATAAAGTAGGCTGTGCTGTTAACACCATTTCATTCCTATCATTGATTTTAAGTGTTAAGGAGTGGTTGCTTTAGGTAACGCATTTCAAATAAGGTCATGGTTAAATGTTTGAAATTCAAACTGTCAAACGATGGGCTCATACATTTTTCGGCAGAGGTGTTTTTTATTACCTTCCAAGAATTGCATCCAGTCCTTTCTCAGACCACTCATGTATGAAATTCACACTGTGAAGCCAAAGTGGTTTACATCTGCTAATGATAACCTTATATGAGAATGAGAAACTGAAGAGATTGATGCCTTATTCTGCAGAGCTAATTGTGTAGCTGTCAAGAATGCATCCAACCATGTTTAACCATGGTTTAGACTAAGAATGTTTTTAATTTACAAGATGTGAAGGTGTCAACAGACAAAAGACACTAAATCCTCTGGGGTTATAATGAAACACCTAAAGACTTTGTGCCACATATCCAAGAGGCTTCATCAACGTTGTAGGTGGCATTTAATGATTTATATCTCTGTGTTTTACATTATGTCATATGTCTTTTAATTTCAGAGGCAGTATTTGACAGTCTTTAGAAGTGCATGACAGAGCTGTGAAGCTGTGTTTAACTAAAAAGGTCAAGTTGTCAAAAATCCGACAAGTCTGACACAGTGGTTTCATCTGAGATGCCACATAATAAAAACGGTGAGCAGCAAAATTGTCAGTGCTATTATACATAGGGTTGCAAAATTTTCAAAGTTGGAAACTTTCCATGGGAATATATAGGAATTAAACAGAATAAATGGGAATTACTGGGAATAAACTGGATATGTTTTTAATATTGCTTGTTATAATACTGTTGGTCTATAACAGGGAACTTAAATGTAGTAATGTAAACATCTTGCAGCATAATCTTGATTAAAACAACCTTATTTAATGCGACATAAGGAAATTCTTGCAAGCGATACCTGTCCGCAAGTTTGTCCCAGTAGGATAAAGTGAGCGAATCAGACTCAGGGGTCAAAAATGAAATCCAAAGCCTGCAGATGAAAAATAAAACCTTCTCGTTTATTTGACTCGACCTTCAAATTTTTACAGGACTTTTCCTTTTTTTATGGTAACTTCACTTGAATGTCTTCCCTATGTCCGTCAATGACATGCATGCACACAGTAATCGGCATAGGCTACTATATACTTACCAACATTTAGTTTTTAAAATAAGGGAGCTTTTTTCTTTCATTTTTAGGGGGAAGGGGGGGACTAATACATAACCCATTGCTATTGACCTTTGTGTGTTAGTTGTATAGCTCACTTGTTCTTGATAGGCTGGAAACAATAGACAGCACTGATGGTTAGCTTAGCATGCACATAACCATAAACATAGTAAAGCAAAGGCAGCATGCTAGCTACCTTCATATATTAAGTTACATGTCAGTGGTTTGAAAGAATCTAGTTTTACTGACGAATAACTCAACATTAGTATTCATTGTATATTAATTGTAGCACACCAAATATAATACTCTCTTCAGGATTGTATCCCTTTGTAAAAAAAAAACATAAGAAATATTAACTGAAACTTGTCCTTTTAGTTGTATAAGCTGTGCATCTGGCAGACATTTGTTTTTTGTGTTAAAGAAGGATTTGTGAAAACTAACCTCCCCAATGTTCGTCACACACTGTGAACAGGCTGGTCTTGTTTGTTAGTTCAGGCAGAAGGCTGCTGCACTCCATAACGATAGCCTGAGGGATCATGATGATGCACGACACAACCCAGATGACAACAATACTCTTGCGAGCCCTCTTGGCTGTGCTCTTAAACATCAGCGGGTGGCAGATAGCATACCAACGGTCTTGGGCAATACAACTTAGTGTCAGGACTGATACAGAAACAGAGATGGTCTGGAGAAGAGAAGAAAGACCAGTTAGATGGAGACAAAACTTTTTATTGGTTTGCAACTGTGACATACTGTGAGAGACATACACCTGAATTTGATTGCATAGTTTGTGGTGGTTAAGGACAACTAAACAATATTTCAAAAGTTGTAGTTATTGGGGATTTGTTCTAAATCTTGGTAATTGGCTATAAAGCAAGTATTTAGCCAACAGCGTTATAATAGAACTGACTTGTTTTTCTTTTTCCATGATCCACCGGCACTGTTAAGTCCCAGAGTGAGTCTGCAGGGTTGGAGGGTCACAGACAATGTTCTTTGTCTTCTTCCTAAATCTGAACCCTAATTGTCTCTCCCCCTACCCTAACCAGGGCATAGAATTGAATTGAATATTGTTAGGGAGTGAGGAGACCCAGCGTCCGCCTAACCCGGCCCACCAGCTTCTCATCAAAGTTGTGATCTATCCATCATATAATCAATAATATATTAAACCTAGAGGGAGGCAGGGCATACAGCCCGATCCGGTTGGGGAGAGTTCTAGCCTGAGCAGGCTCCTCTCTTTACCCTGTCTCTCCTAGTTATGCTGTTATGCTGTAATAGTTTTAGACAGCTGGGGGACTTCCTTTGACACACTGGGCTCCTCTCTCCTCTATCTTTCTATCTTTCCATTTGTGTGCAACCATGTCCCAGAAATGCTTATTACTAACCTAGCTCAGGGGAGTCATTCCCCGGAGTCCTTATGTTCTTTTTCCCCCAGCATGTTTCCTTGGATCAGGGAGGCTCCAAAATCATGGTAGCAGCTGTCGCCATGGTCCCGCTACACGTCCTGCGATGCCATGTTCATCCTGCTACGCTCTGCTGTGCCCTGCTATGTCCTGCTGTGCATTGTAATGCCGCACAGTGCCCTGCCATGAACTACGACTACTACAAAGAACTACTACAAATTATTATTTTTTGTGACTGTTATTGCCACTCTTCATCCTAACCCCAACCGGTCGTCAGACACCGCCTACCAAGAGCTTGGGTCTGTCCGAGGTTTCTGCCTAAAAAGGAAGTTTTTCCTCGCCGCTGTCGCACTGTTGCTTGCTCTGGAGGGAACTACTAGAACTGTTGGGTCCTTGTAAATCATAGAGTGTGGTCTAGACCTACTCTATCTGTAAAGTGTCTCGAGATAATTCTTGTTATAAATTGATACTATAAATAAAATTGAATTGAATTGAATTGAATTACACACCTGCCTTGCTCTTAAGGAGACTATGGGGAAGGCATAGTTATACCAGATGAAGCAAGATTTCAATTATGGATCTGTGAAATTAGACTGATGCATGACAAACTTCCTATTTGTAAGATGCTGTAATTTCATTTAGGTGTGTTGCAGATGGTTGTCTCCAGTGAGTCTTACTGGTTCACAGCTGCAGCACAGTATTATTGTGAAAATAAACCTGTGGGTTCTGGTGAACTAAATCACCTTTGCTGACTAATTTCCTTCATTTAAAAAGGTCTAAAAACGAGAAAAGAAATCCTTGCCTTGTAAACAGAAAGGGACAAATCCTCAAATAATTGTCATCTGCCTGATAGAAAATCATAACGAGATTGACAATTATGTTGAGTGACGGTAAAGGCTGAGTACGCTGAACGTGATGTAAACGTAGAAACCACAGGAAGTGGATGATGTTCTTCCTGCATGAACAATAGTTTGGTATTAAATTACCCATAGATAGATGTTATGATGTCATTCTAGGATCTTTAGAGAAGTAGACAGGGCCAGACGGACACCTCACCTGAGGGGGCTTGTTGATTGATCTGAACCCCTCTTAGGCAGGAAAGCATACACTCATCCAGACCAGTTTAGGACTCTCATATTAAATAAACAATACCATTAATGTTAGGTGTTGGGTTAGCCTTTAGTAGCTGTGTTTCTTTGTTATAGAGAGCCCAGGTAAGCTTAGCATTGTGACAGAGATCATAGCTCTTCTGCATATTGCTTTGTGGATGGCTTTTGCAGAACTGTGCAGTGAACCAATTCAGTGTATTGCAGACCTTCAATACAAGCTAAGCCTAAGCAGCTTTAAGCTTTTGTTCAGGGCTGCCAATATGTTTTTCTTGTGCTGCATTGAGCCAATCCATTTAGTTTACTACAATATTTGATTGACTGCAAATACAAACCGAAGATTTAAACTGGATTGCTGCAATTTCAACTAGTCAACATTCATTCATGACACAGTTTCCTCAACCAGTTTTATAATTTCTTTCAGGTCAAGTCAATTATGTCATTGGGTGTACAACATTCTGTATTGCAGATGGAGATCGCAGAACAGTTTCACTTATTTGGAAAAACTAGCAAAATGTCACATGAAACGTAGGGGGAACAGAAGTAATTCCCAATTTGGGAATACTGTTGATTTATAAATGTAGCATGAAATGGCCCTATCCAAATACTGTAGCAGTAGTAGCAAAGCACTCAGCAGCAGTCACAGTAAATAGGACCGCAAAGGGCTTTAGATAGGCTGCTAATTCAGTGCCATGAGGTGTGAGGTGTGAGGTGTGAGGTGTGAGGTGTGTGGTGACGTGTGACGTGGTAAACCATCAACCAGCCCAGCAGACCAATTTCTCTGGGACCAATTCAGTGTCTGTAATCCCTGTGGTTAACAGATGTATCCATCCAGCATATGATGTGCATCACACCATACTTGTGACCTGCAGTACATTATTAAATGGATGGTTGTTTTTCGCAGATATGTTGACACAGTGCAGGCTGAAGTTGTAATGGAATTTAAAAAGCAGAAGACTTGCCCAAGGCGTTGAATCACCATGGAATAACATCAAAGGCCTCATGAGGTGTGAAAAAGATATCCTCATAAATACAGACACAGAAAATTCTACGAATAATAGAAATATGTCTTTTCTCCTCACCTTTCATAAAGAAGTTAAGCAGAGCATTCAAAGATGCTCTGCTTAGCTTCTCTATCTCTCTCTCTCTCTCTCTCTCTCTCCTGATATCCAGTGCTTTATTTATATGAACAGTTATTTTAATATATTATATTCAGTTTTGGTTCAGACTAGTGATGGCCAAATGAAGCTTTGTGAAGCAGTTGTCTTTATTTTCTGAGCCCACAAGATGGCGCTCTTGGTTTTAAGAGAAAGGCCTAAGGCATTGCAATTCAGTATATTCTCTCTCTCTCTATGATGACTCTCTATTGTTGGACAGAGAGCGCCATCTAGTGGGCTCAGAAAATAAAGACACTGGTTCACTAAGCTTCAGTCGGACCACATGTGTGTTCTTCATCCCTCTTTGTCTGAACTGTGAGCCACTCCATGACACTCATATTCATGAATATTCCTTTACGATTCAGATCAGGTCAAGATTTCAAATATCTTGTTTAAAAAAGCAAATGTCAAAGTTGATCTCTTACCTGCAAATAAGGCACAATTTTGCAAAGAGTCTTTCCAAAGAACCATGTCTCTGTGATGTCTACCACAAGACTCGCAGGCAGGCAGATGATGGTAACCAAGACATCGGCAAAGGAGAGATTTACTATGAAGTAGTTGGTCACGGTGCGCATGTGATGGTTTTTCAACACTGCAAAGCAAACTGAAAATGATGCACAATCAAAGACCGCCCAAGGACTCAATTAAAGGCTCACATTTATTGCAGGGTATTTAATATAAATCTCTTACTGTCTTGAAGGCCTGCTGTCAATCACAAAATTTGTATTAAAATCAATGTTATTCCTGTTTACGTCAAAATATGACTCAATCGGAAGCTTGCATAAGGACATTTAAATCTGAATGTGTTAGTGTGACATTGCATGCTGAGACTGTCATAGTACAGTGTTTTCTCATCTGGCAAGATGAAATGTCAACATTTTTCAGCTGCTTTACATACAGTTGTGTTCAAAATAATAGCTGTCCAACATCACTAACCTCATAACTCATATTTATTTGTTAGAAGTTAAATTGCTACATGGCAAATAATACGCTAGTAAGTGTAGAGTCATGGAAAACCAACAGACCCAACAGTCATGACATGCATGCTGCTCATTCTGTAATTCTCAAAATAATAGCAGTGTTGTGTTTAATTAATGAGGTGATTGATTACGGCCCATATTTAAGAAAGGAAGAAAGCAAATGTTGTCCATGTTGGTTATAGTGTATTTCACACTGGGTCGTTCCAGACATTGCTCTGAGGAACAGCAGACTTTGATTAAAAAGGAATGGAGAGGGGAAAACATATAAAGAAGTGCAGAAAATTATAGACTGCTCAGCAAAAATTATTTCTAATGCCTTGAAATGGCATCCAAAGCCTGAACGTCGTGGGAAAACACGGTCAACTACCTGGATCAAAGAATAGCCAAAATGGCAAAGGCTCAATCAATGATCAGCTCCAGGAAAATCAAAGAAGACAAAGTTACCTGTGAGTACTGTTATGATCAAAAGAAGGCTATGTGAAGCAAAGCTATCAGCTAGAAGCCCCCGCAAAGTCCCATTGCTGAAAAAAAAGACATGTACTGAATAGATTGAACTTTGCCAAAGGACACATTGACTGGCCAAAGGAGAAATGGCACAACATTCTGTGGACTGATGAGAGCAAAATTGTTCTTTTTAGGTCTAGGGGCCGCAGACAGTTTGTCTGACAACCCCCATGCACTGAATTCAAGACACAGTACACTATAAAGACAGTAAAGCATATTATGGTGATGTTTCTCATACTGTGGTTTTGGGCCTATTAATTGCATACTAGGGATCATGGATCAGTTTCAATACATCAGAATACTTGAAGCAGTCATGTTGCCTAATGCTGAAGAGGAAATGCCTTTGAAATGGGTCTTTTAACAAGACAATGACCCACAACACACCAGTAAGCGAGCAAAGTATTGAGCAAAATTGGAGTGGCCAGCCCAATCCCCGGACCTCAATCCCATAAAAGACTTGTGGGGTGACATCAAAAATGCTGTTTCTTAGTCAAAACCCAGTAATGCAGAGGAATTATGGAATGTAGTTCAATGGTCCTGGGCTGCCAGAAGTTGGTTGACTCCAGGCAAAACAGATGTGAAGCAGTTCTCAGAAATAATGGTCATGAGACTAAATATTAATGCAATGATTATTAAAGCAAACCCTTGGGACATTTTTCAAATTTATAATAAATGTTTAGGTTTGTTAAGAAAAACAGCCTAATATTCCTTTTTCTTCACTTTCTGTAAAGGTATCACACAAATCTGATAAATTTTGGTCATGTTTTGATTTGGAATTGAATGCGCATTGTTCACAGTACATTGGTATCATGGAATTAAAAGCTATTCTAAGGACTTTGAACATTATTCACTTTTGTAAACATTTTTTTTTCAGAACACAACTGTATCTCATGGTAACCACATCTAATCCAGTGTCCAGAATTGGCAGATAAACATGTCGGTTTTAAAGTCACATCATTTTATATCTTCAGTATCATCATATCATTGTCTTGATGCAATATGTAATATGCGACAAATGTAATTATTACAAATGAACAACAGTTCCTTTGAGTTTTAAAATACTAAAATAAACTATATAATAAAGTGGCAAAACATATTATTGTGTCTTTTAAAAAGACAGTACTTTGAATATTAGCTGGCTGGTTTGTCACTGTTGCTTCACCTAGTGAAGCACACACCTTTTAGTAAATTTAAAAGTGATGTACAGTGAATTTAAAAAGAAGATTAAGGGATTTGGTATGTGCTTGTCTGCCCTCATTTGTGGTCTGTAGTCTGTAGTCTGTAGTTAGTCTGTCCTCTCATACTGTCTGTTTGATCAAAAAATGTACAGCGATGCAGTTAATAATGTATAGCTTTTGGAATATATGAAGCATAAATAATTAATAATTGTTTCTGACCCTCCATGCTCTAAACATAGACTACAGAACTACAACAAAGTACGACGGGGCAAGGAACCCAAACAGTCAGACAGGTTGCAAGCGAGAGGGAAAAAAAATGTGTTTCTAAAAGAATATTGCCTTCCTTTGTTTTGCCGTGTGTTCTGTAATTTCTTAAGACAGCAAAGTAGCCGGCATCACTTTCTTTTAACTGCAAAAACAATATTGTGAACATAAGTAAATGATGTGTACTCTTGCAACTGGGGCACAGCTGTCTTTCCTGTAATTCTTGAATAATTCATATTCATTCATACATGGTGTAACCTGTCTGCAATACAAATGTATAAAATAAATTTGGATGGTGGGTGGGAAATATTTCTCTTCTCGAAAAAATATTCATGCTTCTGAAAAGTATTTGAATTATTTTAGGTGGTTTTGCTTAAAGAGCTGACTTAGGGACCAGTGTGTACTGTCAAGAGACGGATGGAAGACTTTTTGTAAATAAGATTCTACCCTTAATTTAGTTTTCTACCACTCATGTACATGTACAGCATGCTGCATGATTTATGCATCAGGTAATATCCATTGTCTATTAATCTGATGCCTGACTGTCAGTGGACTCTTTAGTCGGCTCCTCTGTGTTTTCTGTGCGCTGTAGATTAATCGGTGTTGATTGACTGGTGTCAGATTTTCCGTGTTTTCTCATGTTTACTATTTCTTTTCAAGCCCCACACGTGATACAATAATTTCAAAATTATAATAATAATAGACTGTAACTGTAACTATGCACAACGTCAAAGATAGCATGCATTCAAGTGAAATTATCTTTTAAAGTTTATCTGATCAGCTGTGGATATCAGAAGCTGCTACAACGATAAGAAAGATCTAAAGTTAATGAAACAAAAAAGAGTAATATTCATAACATCTCCTGCAGTATCAATAAATATTCTAGCTGCATGCTCTTCTTTTGTGCATCAACAGTTCCGGTAAGCTACTGAAGTTGGGTGGTTTTTTTTCTGCTGGGAGAAAAACATGAGTAAGCTCCTTTTCATCCACCATGTCTCGGTTACAGCTCCCCATGCTGCTACAGGAACTAATCTGCTACAGGCGCTATCACCAAAACACAGACACATCTACACCATATCTACTCTTTAAAACTGCACATGAAAGAACGCATTATCAGTAATCCCTGGAGGATGGTTGTATCCACATTAATGCAAGCTAAGGCCCTATTGGGACTATCATGAATTTTGTGAAAACATTGGAATAGAAAGTAGGAAAAAGTAACTTTCATAAATACACATGCGAATATCTGCAAGAAAAACAAAAACTATGAATGAGACAGTGCTACAACTTGAAAGTTCCTACCTACCTTCCTACACGTTTTGTTTACCATAATTTGCTGTCTGTGTCCCTGCCTTTAAGTTTTTAACCACAAAACTGGTGCAATCGTGTTGTAATCATCTAAGAAACATTTCAAAAATACAATCCATTGTAATTTTTAAAGACAAAGAGACCATTTGATATGCAGTGATCTCATCATGCCTTATTGCAACAGCCTCTTTACTTACTTGAAACAAAAAAATCTATGAATTGACACCAAAAGTCAGCTGCCAGGCTTTTAAACAGAACCAAGAGATGTGATTCATGCAAATCCTGTGGCTCCCAGTTTGATTAAGATTTTCAAGATTTTACTGATCACTTTTAGTGCTCTTCATATATATATATATATATATATATATATATATATATATATATATACCTCTGTAGAAGCGACATAAAGGCAAGACATCTTACAGCATACACAAGAAAAATACTGTTTTTTTCCTTCCTGTGAGGTTTGTTTTGTTTTCCACTATAATCAACTTGTAGGTCTACCAAGCTAACCACCACTAAATCAGCACCATAGTGTGTCTGGAGTCGATATCTGAGTGTCTGTTTGTATCAACATCACCAACCACTGCTCTTTCTGCTGCCAAACACCCAAACAAAACACAGCTGAGGCCTATCAATACCCATCAAAACACCTCTTCTTTTTTGTCATAATGGATGATTTGAGGATCCTCAATGACTAGTCTTTGTCCTGCCTATTGCCCTTTTAATCAAGACTCTTTCAGTTAGGTTAGTTAGGTCCTGACACAGCATCCTATTTCAAATCAGGTCAAACCATTGAGGAAAATTTCAATTTTAAAGTCATTTTATTTCATGTCAGAAACCTTTTACAGTAGCTGATTCAAAAACATTTTGGTCTGACTTTGTCTTTATTTCATTTGAAAAGAATCTCAATTTTTCTTATCTCGTTTTTCTAAGAAGAGACAATGTTATTTGGAATAAAAAGTCATCTCTATCTCTAGTTGACTTGAGGTACCTCATGAGGGTTTTGGCGATCAGGTTAACAGTTAATTTGTGGATAATTATCAATCAAAATGTGGATAATAATCAATTAACATTGAACACACAATTCTGAACACCACAGTGCTGCTGCCTTCACAGCTCCATTATGCAGTGTTATTGATGGTCACATGGCTTGTACAGCACATCAACTGAGGAAATTGGGTTGAGCAACTACATATTTGTGTAAAGATTGATAGTAATTAAAGCCTTTAAAAACTGTCGATGTGACAAATAAACGAAAAATGCCAAATACTCAGTTGTGAAAATTTTACATCAAAACTATTCACTACGCTGATGTGAATTTGCGACAGTTGCAACACTTCACGGCAGCTTATCACAGCCAGTTTGGGACATATTTTAGGATGTCAGTGGAACAGTATGAGTTGATTCTCGAGCTAATAGCCCCGCATCCAAGGAGGCAGAGGACCAACTACTGGGATCCTATTGACCCAGAACAAGTTTGTCAAGGTTAAAAGGACAAGGTCTTGGTTCGCACTACGGACGCTCCCTGTTGTTGTTTTATAATCCTCATTAGTGTTGATTGGTTCATGTCCTTCTTCGTGATGCAAGAACTTAAGAAAATTGTTCCAGAAAAGAATTACATTGCTTTTTTGCTGCATCATTCATGTCTCGCTGGAGTTTTGAACCTTTTAATGTTTTAACATTCAACAAAGCTAAGACATTTCTTAAATTTTTCTGTTGCATGATAGTAAATCAGAAGTTACAATTAAAAACTTAGGAGGGACTGATTGCACAAACTGATTTAAGCTGAAGCAACCCATTGCAGCACTCTAGTTTTGTGGTTTAACTACACATATGTTTGAGTCTTATCTGCTCTAACTGTCCCACCTGTAAAAGAAAAAACTAAAAGAAATCATGGACTCCCAGCTCACAATCTTACTATCTGCTCAATGCAAATGGTGGTTGGGCGTACTCAATGGCTGGTTAGGAAACATTACTATATTGCATGCCAACGAGACTCAAATGGAATCAAAAACTATTACATCACTTAGTAAGTTACAAGTGATTCATAGTGTTTGCCATTTATTATATTGTGAATGAGTACAATCTAATGTTGCAAACTAATTCTTTCATTTCTGTGACAGAAATAAGTTCAGGTTTGGACTGCAGACTCATCCAGCGCTGATTAATAAAGTGCTGTGGCCTGCTACATCTGTAAATATACCTAATTCCCAGTGAGGTGCCACACCCAGTGCAATACTCCCCCAAGTGGCTAAAATGAATAACTAAATTAACCTAACTAAAAAGGTGGACACAATTGGCTCCTATAACAGTATTATCTAGATAAAATGTATTCACATGTGCCCTAATGACTGGCAGTGATCAACTTGATTATTATTACATAAGGAATCAAAACGTTCCTAAAATGGCATTCTTTTCTTCCTTTTCTTCATGCATTTTTATTTTTGTATTTTTCATATTGTTGCAGTGTTCCCACAATACTCATATTTTCATAATATATGTTGGTTGTTTGCTTCCATGTACTTGTTCCATGTACTGTTTTTATAATATTTTTACTTTCACATTTTACATTTGCATCTCATCACTAAATTTTTGGTCCTTTGAATTTGAAGGTGTTACTGAATAACACTAAATTCCAGTGACACCAGTACATTACTGCTTATATTTATTACTTATCGTAGTTTTAATAATATTAGTTTTCTTCATGAGTACACAGCTGTTAGGAGTCCATTTCTTTACCCATTTAGGGTAAGTTACTTTACATTTTTGAAAATGTTATTACTGGGCCTTATTTTTATATCAATTTGTTGTATTATATTCTATTTAATTTGCTTGATTATTTCAATATTCTGCTTTTTTGGTAAGAATGTTTGGTATTATACTGTGTATTAAGCTAATTTCAACTGATCCACATTTTTCTCATATTATATGTTCTGCTCACTCCGCTCTTGATATTTCCATATTGGATGTAATTGGCAGTTTGTTACAAACTCTTTCTTGCTCATGTGAACGTGATAATCTGCTTTGTGTGACTAGTTATTGCAAACCATGTTAGATTTAGTGAACTAATGGAGCTCTGTCTGCTTATAGCTTGCTTGTGTCATTATAGGATATAGGACCAGGTTTTGCTTTAATCGTAAATACTCAAATTTCTTTCTTTACGGACATTTGCCTTTCAAAATAACAAAATAATATATTTAGAAAATAATATGAATTATTATACATCAGACACACACTAGCACACGACAGCATGCAAAAGTCGGTCATTTGGGAATCAGTTATTATTTTAAAATGCTGTTTCATTTCAACGCAAGATGAAATCCTCACTAAGTGAGCCAGATCGATGTTGGCACACCCACAGACACACACACAAAGAATAAGCTGGTCTGTAGTCTAATGAACTGATAACTATTTAGTAAATAATTGGCTTTTAGTCAACTTAATACTTTTGTAGGTGTGCTGTGGCCCACAGCAACAGTTATGTACACCTACAACAAAGACATAACCCCTCTTTGATCTCCTGTTATAATTAAATGAGTGCCGTACCCAAAGGCATGCATCTGATGATGTGCTGCAAGCTGAACAAAGTGTCCGTCTATAAAGTGCAACAGGTGGTTATCAGCCTGTAGCAAAAGGCAGTTTTAGTGGCATACCATAAATTGAAAGATAAATAATTTACTCATTACCTACAGTGTCATGGTAAGACTGTGTTAGGGTCTCACCAGAGGTGCAGATACCAGTAGCTTTTAATGCCCTGACACAGTCAAGACACTGTGGGTTATTGGCAAAAGACTCCAACTGTCATCTGATTGGCCACCTTTGGTGCATGCCTACTAGAATCTTAACATTTAGGTAATTAGTTTGATAATAAATTAACCTGAATTTTAAATGTTTTGCCACTTGGGGGCAGCACAAACAAGCAGTAGACACAACATTGACATATTTTCACCTTACAAGGTTGATATGGTAAACATGTTAGCAATTGAATATTTAAACATCCAACAGACACAAAGTGACATATGTTTTCATTTGGAGTCATGTTTGTGTCTACCTGATTAATGTAAGTCATAGTAATAGTGTGTCATAGTAAGAGTTCTTTTTAGTGATAATGCGGCTGAAAACTGATGGGGGTGAGGGAGCATCCCTCCCTCCAAATGCTCTTTGAGAAAAGCTATAGGTAAACAGGCTATGTATTCAGAATACGAAATAGTCCCATCAAGTAAAACCTATAGGGTTACAGGAGAATGTCTTCACTCAGGATATAAGGACAGCGTGAAATGAGGGGCTGTGTTGCACATATTTTAATGTACAGTACACACCTTCTTATTCAATGCATTTCCTTTATTTTCATTACTATTTGCATTGTAGATTATCACGGAAGGCATCAAAACTATGAATGAACACATGTGGAATTATGTACTTAACAAAAAAGTGTGAAATAACTGAAAACATGTCTTGTATTCTAGTTTCTTCAAAGTAGCCACCCTTTGCTTATTTGATAGTGCTGCAAACCCTTGGTGTTTTCTCAATGAGCTTCATGAGGTAGTCACCTGAAATGGTTTTTACTTCACAGGTGTGCCTTGTCAGGGTTAATTAGTGGAATTTCTTGCCTTATTAATGGGGTTGGGACCATCAGTTGTGTTGTGCAGAATTCAGGTTGATACACAGCCAACAGCCCTATTGGACAACTTTTAGAATTCATATTATGGCAAGAACCAATCAGCTAAGTAAAGAGAAACGAGTGGCCATCATTACTCCGGAAAATTGCGAAAACTTTGAATGTGTCCCCAAGTGCAGTCGCAAAAACCATCAAGCGCTAAAATGAAACTGGCTCACATGAGGACCGCCCCAGGAAAGGAAGACCAAGAGTCACCTCCATTTCAGGTGACTACCTCTTGAAGCTCATCCAGAGAATGCCAAGAGTGTGCAACGCAGTAATCAGAGCAAAGGGTGGCTACTTTGAAGAAACTAGAATATAAGACATGTTTTCAGTTATTTCACACTTTTTTGTTAAGTACATAATTTTTTTTCTACAAATAAAGTAATTTTGAATCTTAAATTAAAAATCAATAGAAAACAAAGTCTGGAGCACAAATTTTAGAAATGGAAGATGATTTTATAGACGTTGAGTGTTGCTATTTACAAATGTTTTCATTGTGCTTCCGCATCTAATGGAGACATCTATAATGAGAACCTGTCAGCTGTGGCTCTGAAACTAATGGCCTGGCTGATGAAGCATGCCATGTCTCCTGCAATATCCTTTGCAGTTGTTAGACAAGCCATTGCAAATTTCATTCTAAAATAAAAATAGGAGTGAGATTGCTGGGCAACCTCTGCATTAAGTATAATATATGAAGTTAGGCATATTTAGGTAGTATTTTTATGATGGAGAGAGATGGAAAACTGGTCTGTTTGCTGCCTATTTGTGGCGCTCACATCTTTCAATTTTATAAAGTACAAGCCTGGAGTAGTAATGGTGCAATGTGTGCTTTAAGGGCCAAATGAAGAAGGTGTCACCTGCTGACCTTACAAAGTCAACATGAAATGTTGAATGATTAGTTTTGTAATCAATATTAATGTCTGATTATTGCAACCCCAACATTGTCTGCATGTCTTGTTACAGCACTACTTATGAATGAACTGGTGTTCTTTATAAAATATATTTTTTTCCCCTTCTGAGTAGTTGCTATATTCACAGTGACAGAAGGTCTTTAAATATGTAAAATCATTAATTCATTTTACTTTTTGTTTTATTTGGGCTGCAAGATGTCAGCCAAAGTTTGGTTAACTCTGAATAATAGGACTAAATTATGCACAAGAAATTAGATTTGAGTTAGAATGAAGGAGCATTGTTTAATCAACGTGCCATGTAGTCAAATAGGCCTATGTTTTACCTTCTTTGTCTCACATGCTGAGGAGAAATATTGCAGCACATCTAGTGAAACTAAAACAGATTATTAAAAAGTTGCACAGCTGAATTCCAGGCTCTTTTTTGGTTTGGTTTGCAGGGACAGCAATTGTGAAAAATAAATTAACAAAGAGGGAGGACGAATCCTACTGTGAGATGAACAGCACACATTCGCACAAAACGCCATTAGGAGTGGAGATTGGGATGGATCAAACTGAGCAGGTTGTAACATTGGCGTTTTTTCTGGGCACCACCAGTGGACTCCCTCACTGGTACAAAAAAATCTTGCCTAATATAGCATAGCAGTGTCCCAATAAATTGCCCCCATATGAAGCAGTGGAAATAAAAGTCACAGCAGCTGCAAGGTCACTTTGAGTCCCCTTTAAGTTACATTGTAATTGCTCCTGCTCACAGCAATTTTCTCATATTCTGAGTGTGAATGTAAGTCAATGGATTTCTCATATAGGCCTGAAAACTATAAACAGCAACGAAACACCCCTAGATATATAGCAGATGAATTACAGTATTGTGAATTGAGACGTCAATCGTGCGCAAAAGGCTTGTTTACCCCGTTCTTGCATTGCGACCAAAGTATTCTCACAGTGTAAACCAATGATATAGTGTACACAATCTGTATTTTTAAAACATCTGTCTGAACATTTTGATCTGCACTGAGAGACACGCTCGGATTTATCCTCCTTCTCCATCAACAGCTGCAATTCCATCTCCTGTTATTTTTCCATCAAAAGAAAAACTATTATTTTATATTTTTAATCACTGTGGCAAAGCTTTTGTTTCCTTATAGCAATATGCTTATTCTCATTCTCAAGAAGTTGCCCTACTTTTGCTAGACTAATTAGCCTATGCATGAATGGAAAACGACAACAAAATGACAATAGGCTATGTCAAAACTTACCCAGCGAGTTTCCAATGAGCGAGACGAAGAACACAATAATGTAAGCCACAATTAGAACCCATTCATACTGCTTAGGGTGTAAGTACTCCCTCCAGATGTATCTCAGAAGTTCGTCCTCGTCCACAGAGTGCAGATGTAACTCCGTGCTGTTCGCCACATGTGCCGAGGATAAACAATCCTCGCAATCCAAATTCCCAGTGATCCCAGACATCCTCCGAGGTGTTTATGTGTCGCTTGTATTCCTGCTGTTCGTATGCACTGACCTCAGGTTGGAGAGCAGTACACTGTAGTGCGATAACACAGCGCTTCACAGCAAAGCTGTCAGTGCGACGCTGATTTCTCCTCTGTCACCAACACAGCGGATTGTTGGTAAGGAGCTGTGAGCTACTTCAATAACACACACCACTCAAAGAAATGGGATGGGAAAGCGTTGATGGAGCAGAGAGATTATAAGGGTGAAATTCATTCTCCTGCTGGTCCTAGTTATATGTGCTGATATTTATTGTTTTCTGGTATGAATATTAACCAATTTTCCCACTGGGGATTTGTCCCCTCCAAAAACAGCATCTATGACACAGTATTATAATTTCAGGCTTTTATGCAAAAGTTCTCTCCAGATTATTATTAGTTTTTATATTAAATTCAACCTTAGATTTTGCTAAGAATTACATTTGCCTTTGACATGGTAATGTAAACAAATGTAAGAACCTTGACTGGATAACGAGCTAATGTAGCTTTGTGTGTTTTATGTTCAGTGCCTAACTTTATTCGGAGTATTTTAATGAGCAATGGATGCTCTCAAGGACAGCTTGAGACAATCTCACAAACTTGCTTGATCAAATTGCGTGAGCTGTCAACCCTGTCAGTCTGACCACAACAGTGCACATTCTTAGAATAAATTGGGAGGAAAAAATGGGAGCAAAATGCTGTAATATCAACAAACTCGTATAATGAGAGTAAAAGTGTATACCAAATTAAAGCAAAAATATGAGCTTAAAATGAAAAATTAAACAAACTAAATGAGGTAAACTAATATTGTTTTTTATGCCATTAAGAGTCCCATCTTTGGTGCATTCACTGTCTCAAGCTGAGGAATTCTGCAATGCAATAGGTACAAAGTAGCAGGTATCTGCCCACATCACCCCAATGTATTCAAGGGTCTTGTTTGATGGAAAAAACATGCATTTCTCAGGCAAGTTCTGACATTAATGATCACAATGAGAAAAAAGGCCTCAGATGATGAAAGTGGTGGAAACCTGCAGTGAAACAAAACGATAAATGTCACAAATGGACGCCGAAAGCTGAGGTCAATGTGGATCAAATCACATATTTGACGTATTTGTTCATCCACGCATGGTATCATCTTTTGTTGTGCCGATGCAATGTCCACACACTGTGATATGATGTAGGAAGGAGGGGTGAGGGTTTGAAGAGAGGGATGATGGTTGAATAAATAAGGGATGAAGGGAGAAATGTGGGTGGTGGACGGAAGGATGATGGTAGACCACTGTCACTGAAGGCGAAAAGACAGGAGGGAACTGTGAGTGGGGCAGTCTCTCTGTGCACTTAGATTATAACATTGCCCCCAGTAGTTCCTGTATTTAAAGAAAGAGAGAGAGAAGAGGGACATGAAAGAAAAAAGAGGGTTTGGCGGATGCACAAACAGGTGGAGGAGATCAAGGTAAATTAATATGAAACTAAATGGTACTCAACCTTGCAAGTGGTGGGGTGTTAGTTAGATTACCACCCAGGGGAATATCACCCCCAGGAAATGTTTCTGAAGATTTAATCACTTTGAAACTCAAAGGTCACACAAGTTCAAAATCTCTTGCCATGGATATGTGATTCCAAAAATACACATAGCTGTATTCACAATATTGTTAAAACAGCAGAATGGTAAGTCAACTGTAACATACAACACAAGCACAGCAATCAGTTAGCTCAAAATATTGCACAATACCCTATAGACACATAAATTGCCACTGAAAGCCAGAGAACACAAAGACCAGAGTTGGGGGCTTACAGAAATGTATTGTGGAGGGGAGGTGTGGTGGTGGGACCAATCGGCGGGATTGTTGTGGACAAAGTACCCGCGGCAATACACTGAGGAAATGCCGTTTGACCATGTGTCCAGCTAATTTAAATAACAGTTAACTTAATTTAATCATTATGTGGCGTATACTTTTGTGGGGTGCAAATGGCAGCGTTACCTAGTGCGCAGACTCTATTTTCTCAGTCTGATGCATGTTCTTCTGTCCTGTACCTTGTTTTATTGTCTGCATGTGTGTGCTTTTTGTAACTTTCTCATTGTCAACATAAGCCAGATCAGAAGATATTAAGCATAGCGTAAATTCAACCAGGAAGACTATCTTATGTTACTCACTCATTCATGTTACCACCTCTCTCTCTCTCTCTCTCTCTCTCTCTCTCTCTCTCTCTCTCTCTCTCTCTCTCTCTCGCTTACCCTCTTCTCCTGCTGCCTCTAAGTTCCTAGCACGCAGAGAATTAGTGACTACTGGCCTCACTAGATTCGATGACACACCAGAGAACTTCAGAGCGTGGCAGTCGTCATTCTTTAGTGCAACTCAGGGCTTGGGGCTCACTTATAGCGAAGAGTTAGATCTCCTGGTGAAATGGCTGGGCAAAGAGTCATCGGAGCATGTGAAGAGAATCCGTGCTGTCCATGTTGCCAACCCCCGAGCTGCCCTCCATCTGTCCTGGGATAGACTTCAGGAATGCTATGGCACACCAGAAATAGTGGAAAATGCCCTATTTAAAAGACTAGATAGCTTCCCCCGTCTGTCGGCTAAAGACAACACAAAGCTGAGAGAGCTCAGTGATCTTCTCATGGAGCTGCTGGCCGCCAAAACGATGGCTATCTCCTGGTTTGGCTCTACCTCGACACCCTCTGGGGTAAAGCCCATAGTGGAGAAGTTACCTCCAGGTCTGCAGGACAAATGGCTCCACACTGGCTCAAAATACAAAGAACAGCACAGAATAACATTCCCACCTTTTTTCTTCGTTGACTTTGTGTGGCCAAGCGAAGGCCCGTAATGACCCGAGCTTCATCTTCTCAAGCAGCAGTCAGCCATACAGCAAAGGTGAGAGAACCCCATCAAAGCATAACGGATTTAACACTGCTATATCTGTACACAAGACAGATCTATCTGCCAATGTCGACACGGGCTCCACAAGCGCTACAGATCCAGAGAGAAAAGACAGTGATCCAGCACGATACTGCCCTGTACACAGGAAAACTCATCCCTTAGATAAATGTAGGTCATTCAGAATGAAAACACTGCAGGAACGAAAGAATATCCTAAAAGAACACAAACGCTGTTTTAAGTGCTGCGCCCCAAATCACCTTGCCAAGGATTGCCAAGCAACACTGAAATGCGGTGAGTGTGGCAGCGAAAGACACTGCTCTGTAATGCATCCAGATACCTCTCAGCCTACTCCTGCATCACACACTCCACAGCCAGCTGCAGAAGAACAAAGTAGTCACCCACTTGAAGTGACATCTCGTTGCACCAAGGTCTGTGGTGAAGCATCGCGGTCCTGCTCAAAGGTGTGTCTGGTGCGAGTCTTCCCCCGGGGTCAACCAGAGCGCTCCATCAAAATGTATGTCATACTTGACGATCAAAGTAACCGCTCACTGGCCCGCTCTGAATTCTTCCATCTGTTCGGGATTGAGAGCAGCCTGTCACCATATCTGATGAAAACATGTGCAGGCACCACGGAGATGACTGGAAGGAAAGCGACAGGCTTTCAAGTTGAAGCAGTGAATGGTGGGGTTTGCATGGATCTTCCACCCCTCATCGAGTGCAACGAAATACTGACTAACAAATCTGAAATCCCAACTCCAGAGGTTGCTCTTGCGCACACTCACCTAAAGCACATTGCTCACCATATCCTCAAGCTAGATCCTGATGCTCAGATGATGATCCTGTTAGGGAGGGACATGATACGTGTACACAAGGTGAGAGAGCAAGTCAATGGACCCCACAACGCACCCTTTGCTCAGCGTCTAGACTTAGGCTGGGTGATTATAGGTGAAGTTTGTATTGACAATGCTCACAAACCAACGCTAAGTGTATTCAGAACCCACATTCTTCAGAATGGTCGTCCATCACTCCTCACTCCTTGCCATAACAGCATTGGGGTGAAAGAAAACCGAGCTATGGCGGGAGCGCTTGCATGGCCGCCCACACACACCCCAAAGCCTGTGCCAGCTGAGGAACAGCTTGGGCTTACAGCCTTTCAGTGTACAGACAAGGACAACAAGTGTGCTATGTCCTTTGAAGATGAACTCTTCTTGAAAATCATGGAAAAGGAAGTCCATCAGGACAAAAGGAACAACTGGATAGCTCCTTTACCATTCAAGTCACCTCGTCCTTTGCTCCCAAACAACAGAGAACAAGCACTGTCCCGCCTCAGTTCTCTAAGACGCACTCTGAGCAAAAATGCTGAGATGAAGCAGCAGTTCTCCTCCTTCATGGGAAAGCTATTCGAAAACAAGCATGCAGAAAACCACCACCCCTCCGTGAGAAACAGGAGTGCTGGTACCTGCCTTTTTTCGGGGTGTACCATCCCCAGAAGCCAGGGCAGATACGAGTCGTGTTTGACTCAAGCGCCCAACAGCACGGTCTCTCCTCAACTCTGTGCTTACAGGCCCGACTTGAACAATACTCTCCTAGGCGTGTTGTTGCGGTTCAGGAAGGACCTCATTGCAGTCACTGCCGATATCCAACAGATGTTCTACGGATTCCTGGTGAGACATGAGCACAGAGACTACCTCAGGTTCCTGTGGCATAAAGACAGTGACTTGACCAAGGAGATCGAGGAGTACCGCATGCAGGTGCATGTCTTTGGCAACAGCCCGTCCCCAGCGGTCGCCATCTACGGCCTGCGGCGAGCTGCTAAAAGTGGTGAACAAAGGTATGGACCTGACACAAGGCAGTTTGTTGAAAGACACTTCTACGTGGACGATGGGCTCATATCTGTTCCCACAGAGTCTGCAGCCATAGACCTACTGAAGCGTACTTGTGCATCACTGGCAGAGTCTAATTTGAAACTGCACAAAATCGCATCAAACAGTGTTGCTGTGATGAAAGCCTTCGAACCTGCAGAACTAGCCTCCGGCATCAAAGACTTAGGCCTAGATGATGAGACTCTGCCTGCTCAGAGGAGTCTATGCTTATGCTGGGACCTCAACACAGACATGTTCACCTTCAAAGTAGCCGTTGCCGACAAGCCTTACACCCGCCGCGGTGTGCTGTCAGTAGTTAACAGCATCTTTGACCCCTTGGGCCTGGCAGCACCCGTGTCGATCCAAGGTAGATTGTTATTGCGAGAGTTGTCCAGCGGCGTTCAAGATTGGGATGCTCCACTGCCGGCTGAAAAGGTGAGCAAATGGGAGGTGTGGAGAGTCGCTTGAGAAGCTAAGCAGCCTCCGCGTGCCCGCTGCTATGTTCCAATGTCACTCTCAAGACCCATGTACACAGAACTGTGTCTTTCTCGGATGCTTCAAACTGGGCCATAGGGGCAGTAGCTTACTTAAGAGCTGTCACTGAAAGTCATTGTGAGGTTGGATTTGTGCTTGGAAAAGCAAAACTAGCACCGCAGCCAGAACCCACAATCCCACGCCTTGAGCTCTGTGGAGCCGTACTGGCTGTTGAGATGGCGGAGCTGATCCTTGACGAACTGGATTACAAGCCAGACGCTGTTAAATTCTATTGTGACAGCAAGGTGGTCCTCAGATACATCTCTAATGACTCAAAACGCTTCTTTGTGTACGTACACAATCGCGCATCGCATACGCCAAACAACATCTCCCAATCAGTGGCATTACGTCCCTTCGGAACAGAATCCAGCTGACTTAGCCACCAGATCTGTAGCTGCATCACAGCTCATGGACACGATGTGGTTTAAGGGACCTGACTTCCTCTATAAGCTTCCAACGCCAGAAACGCGTGAGCACTTTGAACTGATAAACCCTGAAATGGATGTGGAAATCAAACCACAAGTCACTGCTCTAGTTACCCACACTGAAGCCAAGCGACTTACCACTGAACGATATCAGTGTTTTCCACATGGAACTCCTTGCTGAGAGCTGTGTCCTTTTGATCCATCAGGCACGTTCTCACAAGTCAGGCTCCACCACAAACGCATCACAGCACATGTGTAAAGGGTGGCATCAGTGTAGTAGGCCTCGCACTCCTGAAGAACTCGCAGTAGCTAAGAGACTCATACTGGAGACTGTGCAAGAGAGACATATCCGGACGAATATGCAGCTCTACAGAGTAAGAGAGAAGTCTCAAAGTCAAGTCCAATCCTGACCCTTGATCCTTACATCAATGACGGCCTGCTGAGGGTTGGAGCGTCTCAGACATGCTTCCCTTGAATCAGAGATGAAAACCCAATCATCCTGCCTAAGAATAGCCATGTCACTAAGCTGCTTGTGCAACACTATCACTCAGAAGTAAAACACCAGGGACGGCAGTTCACAGAGGGAGCTATCAGAGCGGCTGGGCTGTGGATTGTTGCTGGGAAAAGGCTGGTCAGTTCTATTCTTCATCACTGTGTGATATGCCGTAAGCTCAGAGGGAAGCCTGGAGTGCAAAAAATGGCAGACCTCCCTCCTGAGCGGCTTGACACTTCTCCACCCTTCTCTTACGTGGGGCTAGATGTATTTGGACCTTGGACGGTGGTGACCCGACGCACTCGAGGAGGTGCAGCGCAGCAAAAGGTGGGCCATTCTATTCACATGTATGAGTACCAGGGGAGTACACATCGAAGTTATAGAATCTATGGACGCCACTAGCTGTATTAATGCTCTGCGGAGATTCTTTGCAGTCAGGGGCCCAGCCAAGCAGCTCAGATCAGACCGGGGGACCAACTTCATTGCTGCCAGTGCAGAACTGGGTATGGACCCTCCTAATGGAAAGCAGAACAGCATCCTAAACTATCTCCAGCAGCAACGGCTGCACATGGGAGTTTAATCGCCCACACGCATCCCACATGGGAGGAGTGTGAGAGGATGATTGGGGTGACACGCAGAATATTGGACTCTATGCTTTTGCAAAACAAACCTACTCACCTGACACATGACATTTTGTGTACTCTAATGGCGGAGATAACGGCAATAATCAATGCAAGGCCGCTGGTACCTATCTCATCAGATCCCTCTTCTCCAGTTCTGCTGTCGCCCGCCATGCTCCTGACACAAAAGCCTGGCCTACCTGCTCCACCAGGTGACTTCACCGGAAAAGATCTCCTAAAAAGCCAGTGGAGACAAGTACAAGCGCTTGCGAATGAATTCTGGGGTCGTTGGAGAAACGAGTACTTGAGCACTCTTCATCCAAGACGCAAGTGGCAAGGAACACATCGCAACCTGCAACCTGGAGACGTTGTGCTGTTAAAGCAAAGCCAAGCACCAAGGAATGAGTGGCCAATGGCTTTGGTCACGTCAACCTTTCCGAGCAGCGATGGAAAGGTCCGCAAGATTGAAGTGAAGACATCCTCCCAGGCGCATGGACTTACCTGCGCCCCATCTCAGACGTTGTCCTTCTCCTAGAAGGGATTAAAAAGAGATGAACTGTAAAAAAAGTATTGAATTCAGTGGCATTAGTTATGCCAGACGGGGAGTGTTCTGTCCTCAGGTTAATTAAGGTTTATTCTAAAATGTTCTATGTAGTTGGTCGGATGTGTCCTATTGTATGTAGGGAAATGTACGCAGGAATAGTTTGCAGTGGCCTTTATTTTGAAACGTATGACACGCTACGTGTTTTACATAGTAGAAGAAGAACTATGCCGGAGGAAACATGCTATTCAAGTTGGATTCTTGATTTTTCCCACGAAAGCATTGGCTGTAAGTTTAGTATTTATTTCTGTCGTTACTACTTTTATTATTCCTGTAGCTGTAAAGTTAGTACACCTGTCATTCATTCATCATTGAATTAAACCAGTTTGTCGCGTTTTTCCGCTAACGATGCTATCCGATGTTTATGCTAGCGCTGTGTGTGTGAACGTACGCTACGCTATTAGCTTTACTCTGTTTAGGCTAGCGCTATGTGTGTGAATGGGTAGTTGGCACATTGTTTATGCGTTGTATGGTTAAAGATAACTTAGTATGCTATAGCTATTTGCTGTAAAGGAGACTAAGTTTCTGTCATTTTTCTTCTGTTTAGTTTCACTCGTTAACTTCACCTGCCTGAAGATAATAAAAGGAGCAAGACGCTCGTCGTCCTGGCTCGTGAATTCGAGTTTGGCTTGCTGTTGAACTGTGTCAACGTACTGGAAGTGCATACCACATAGGGAGAACAGTATAAGGGGTGTTTACACTTTTAGTTAAATGAATCAAATTTAGCCACAATCTATTTCAGCCAATCATATTCATGCTGTCAATATTTAAAAATGTTCTCCTCTATGTTGTGGTCAGCTGTCATTCAGTGCATATGAGATAATTCCAGTGCCTATGTCTGAGCTCCTTTTCTCATCCATCCTTTTAGAATTCAGCATCCTCTTCCTTCACCACACTACCATTGTCTATACTCCATTGGGGGGTATCTGGTTCTACTCACTGCTTCTATAGCCCTTTAAATGTGATGACATCACAATGGGGTCTAATCACCGTGAGACTTTTTCATTTATCATCTGTTGCACATGTAAATAAATAATTGTTCATTTTTATGAGTCTCTCCTGATTGAAACAAAACTTGACTGTGATCCTGCAGATCTTTGTTTATTTTCTCCAATTTATACTCACAACAACAACAAAAAGCAGAACTGATCAGAAACAATCCTCCAGCAAAACAAAGCTGTCAACCATGAAGAGACCAACCTCCCTACAGAGAGACAAAATGATTGCAGTTTGTTCTTTTTTTTTTGCAATCGTGATTGTGCACATCGGTGAAAGCCTAAGTCTGATATGAATAATGCCTTCCACTTTATTATTACCGTGACACACAAAATGAAGGGGCTCCTGCAATAATGAGTCACTATAAAGGCCTATTTCACTTATTTACAGTATATGGTTGCCATGATAACACAGTCAATTTTTTTTTTCTGAATAAGAAGACCAGATCCAATTTTTAGTTCCTATTGATTTCTTTATCTTGGTGTTCATCTTCATTCAAACACCTGACATTATTGTGTGTGTGTGTGTGTGTGTGTGTGTGTGTGTGTGTGTGTGTGCGCGTGTGTGTGTGCGCGTGTGTGTGTGTGTGTGTGTGTGTGTGTGTGTGTGTGTGTGTGTGTCTCTGCGTCTGTCTTTGAAATATCTCATTAACTGTTCATCCAATCTAATTCTAATTCACACTTGCTTTCCTGGGTACCCAATGAACTTGGGGTTTAGATTTTGGAGCAATCTGTACATCATTGGATATAAAAACTAAACGGACCAACAATAAATGTTGAGCAAAACATTTGCCGGCCCAAAAAAAAAATAACACCACATGCAGAACGTGACAGCCTGGACAGCGGTGCGGGGGTGGGGAGGGGGGAGCTTTATCGGCTTTGACTCCAGTACACTTTTTCCTGCTTCCAACGTCACATGATTGCTGGATTTACCAAACTACCTTTTCTTCACTTTCCTGGAGCAAAGCGGATAGCATACCGGAAAATCCCAACTGTTTTATGTAGGTTTGCCTCTCTAACTTTCACCACTCAGAACTTATTACATTACTACCTCGGTTTAAAACAAAGGATTCATATGCCTAATACCAGGCTACCTAATGTTAATTAATGTTACACCTGTAACGTACATCTCCCTCATACAAACCGAAAACCTGGCCACTATATTTCTTACAGCCTAACGATTACTACAATCACA
This sequence comes from Percina caprodes, assembly GCA_013375575.1. NCBI lineage: Eukaryota > Metazoa > Chordata > Actinopteri > Perciformes > Percidae > Percina > Percina caprodes. Next base: position 526,479 of record JABXJD010000024.1, read on the forward strand.
ATAAACTACTCAAGAGGGTAACAGACTTCGACACAACACGGAATTCTTTCATGTTTTTAATAGTTTTTTCCCCTAGGTTGACTGCAGCTATTTTTCAACAGCTGTGGACGACGCTCTGTACAACGGAGGGAGGTTCACTGGCTTTGACTTTGACTCTTTGCGTTACAGGATGACTGGATATAAAGTTACCAACCACACTTTTCTTCACTTTCCTGTAGTACAAGCAAATTGCTTGCATGAACACCACAACTGTTGTGTCCGTTTGCTACTCTAACTTTTACCACTAATTACTTATAACGTTAATACCCCTGTTAAAACATGCAAATTATACGCCTATCACTACCTCATGTTCTGAAATGATACACCTATAACGTATACCTCCCTCTCAGACAACGAAAACCTGGTCAAAGCCAACTTTACACACATCACTACATTCAAAATAGACTACTCGACGGACGTGGACAGTTTGATGTATTTAACTGTTCTATTTTGCATAGGCTTCGCCCTATTAGTAACCCCTTTGCGCATGTGCAGTGAAATTATTTTTGCTCCCTTGTGCCCTGCAAGGGCCTCTATTACGTCCACAGTTACTGTATGTCACAGTTGCGCGACCATAGATCTGCTCCCTGTTTTTCTTCAGCGACAAGCAGTTTGAAGACTTCGAAGAATAGAGGTGTCGATCGCGTACCGACCACGGACCGGCTATATCCTGCAGCCGGCCCTCCACCCGAGCTGCGAGGTCTGCCTCAACCCCATTTGCAAGGCTAGCACCCTGCCCGCCGGCAGTTCTAAGCCACTCACTGCCGGAGGAACTGAAGCAGCAGATGGCAGCCTACTCAGTTTTTCTCCAACTCCCAGCTGATTACACAGAATGGTGAGAATTGAACTACCACCTTTCTCAGCGGTGGAAGGCTAGCTATCTGACAACTTGATTCATTCATAAATAATTTTAACTCAAACTAAACACTGGGAAAAGTAGACTATAGCTGACGTAACAGCTGTTCTTTTAAAGTTGTGCATGGCGGTTTATGGGATGAGTAGTTCCTTTGCTTAATAATAAAATATGTAGGCTACACAGTCTTGTACCTTTGACTTTTTGGGGATTTCCTGCTCGTCTTTTCACTCAAAATGATATGTTGTATGTGTATGAGCCTTGTGGTAGCTTGTTAGCCTAAAGCATGGTCTAAAACCTGAAAGAAATGAATGGGAAATTTACTTCTACTTAGTCTTCTAAGATTCAGGCTATCTGCTTCACCAACGTTGGCTGAAGAAAAATGTTGATGTTGGGAATAAAACTTTGGTCGTGGAACTGTGATATATCTGAAATCTAAATGACTGCACATACGCAAAGGGGTTACCCAATAGCGACAGCTCTTAGAGAGCTACGCCTATACTCCTAGAATATGGTCTTTCTCCTAGGTTGACTACAGCTATCTTTTTAAGCAAACATTGCTTACTTCACACAACACGCTTCATTACATCACTTCCATCAAACTCATGGCAGTATACAGGTGCAGAATGAACATAGGGGAACACAACATATATTTACCAGCATGCCATTCTACCTCACACCTGCTTTCCTGGGTAGACAATAAACTTGGGGTTTGGATTTTGGAGCAATTTGGACAATGGATATTGGATATTAAAAAATAAAACAGAACGGACGAACGATAAACTGCAGGTGCAGCACGCAGCACCCTGTTGATACGCACTGGACAGCAGTGGGGGAGGGGGAGCCAGGCTTGGGCTGCGGTTCACTTTTTGCAGCTTCTACATGATTGCTGGATATACCAAGCAATATTTTCTTCACATTCCAAGAGCACTAGCAGATAGCTGACAGGAAGCATTGCAACTGTTGTGCTGAATAAGGTTGGGAAAAAAATGCTATGTAACGCTGGACCGAGCAAAGACAGCAGTTTTCATCAGACTCCCTGGGTCTGGTTAATTAGGTGTACTGCTAACTTGTAATACTAATAACATAACTGGTGGCAAAATCCCCCCACCACAAATTAAATCCGTACTTTAAGTCACAAGTGTTGTTACATATGCTGACTGTGGTGATATCAGCATGCAATATCATTGACAAAAAAGACAACACTAAAATGTTTTACACACACTCACACACGCAAGGTTGATTAACGCAGATATGTGCACCGCCATGAGACCATGCGGCAACTGTCTTTCATGAGGCATTGAAAGATGATCACAAAATAGCAGCAATGTATTTCTATTTCAGTTAGAAAAATGCATTCTGGCTCTAAATCCTAAATCAGCTCACATGAAGCAAATACATGAGCCTCTATGAGACTCATTAGCAACAATAAAGTAATCCCCCAAAGCTTTCCATTTAATGGGAACTGTAGAATATTACTAATTTAGAGTTAGCATCTTTTTGAGTCCTGCTATTATTCTTTATATTTATTGGAATCTAAAGAGTCTAGTGAACAATATTGACATCAATTATCAAAGATTGCCAAGACAATTATCAAGATCTCCACACAATAAACTGTGTATTTGCATTTAAAACAACACATCTGAAAGGAATGACAGGAAATGGCTCTTTGGAAAAACAGTACCCAGAAACTTGAAGCTGCAGCATTCTGCAGGCATCCTGCTGTGAAAATTGTGAAATCACATAACTGTTTTGTTTTTTGATTTATTTTCTTTAGGATTACACCTTGACTCCATATTGTCATCTGGCCACTGTCAGTGAGGAGGCACTGCCTCTCACAGAAGTTTATAGAGAAGAAATTATAAAGTGGCTTTGCCGTCTGAGATTGTTCTGGGTGTATGTATAGTCTTTCAGTATTTGTCAGTTGTCAACAACAACTCTTAACTCTGTTTGAACTATGCCTCATTGATTTTTCAGAATTATCTGCTGGGCTCATCACAGTAAACTTAATCACACTGCAGTCTGTGACACAAAACTGTGTGTGTCTCTGACTAAACTTAAACCTTTGCCTGCAGGACTTTAGTTCCATTATGTTAGTCATTTCAGTTTCACATCAGCCTGTTTACCATTATCAGTATGCAGACCATTCCTATGTGCATGTTAGTCCAACATTATGTATCTGTAGAATCTATTAATATAGTATTAATGCCTAATGAAAATAGATGTAACCAGTAATTATACAGTCACATGCAGCCATTAGTCATTGTCTGTGTGTGTGTGTGTGTGTGTGTGTGTGTGTGTGTGTGTGTGTGTGTGTGTGTGTGTGTGTGTGTGTGTGTGTGTGTGTGTGTGCGTGTGTGTGTGTGTGTGTGTAAGGTTGGCGGAGACAGGAACAACTGGATAACCTATAAGCAGGCAGTAAACCTATGGCACAGCCCAATGTAGTCCGACTCTGGCTACAACTCCAACTGACAGTTTGGCTGGTTGCAACTGTAATATAAGACACATATAAAATAATATATAGTGATTGAAGAATCTCAGTAAGTTTAAGGAGCACATCAGAAACACAATACTTTTGTGGAATATGCTCCTGTTAATGGAAGAAATTTGTGCTAAGAAACATGGTTTGAGGATAGACAGCTCAGTATTTATTGATCAACACCTAAAATTGTCTCACTATTGTTTGTCCTTATGAAATAATCTCCACTGCAGACCGCCTGCTAAATTTTTCAAAATGTATAGTGGTCAGAAGAAAGGGACTGTTCCACTCAGGTTATCAGGGGACGGCAATGCAATCACATTTATTCACCTTAGTCGAGAATTGAACCACTGAAGGTGAACTGCATTTCAATGAGGCTGGAATGCTTACAATGTCAAGTTCGGTAACAAGAGGTGGAGGATGTGCCTTAGGTGTATGCAAAAAGTTCACTCTTCCATGTTGTACTGAGCTCAAGGCTGCCATCAAAGCAAAAGCATCTGTAGCTGACAGATTGGAGGCAGAGGAGAATGTCTTGCATTCTGCATTGCATCACTTATTATTATTGTTGATGAATATATTGCTAATACATATTGCTACATTGCTTTCTTCTTGCTCTAAGATGGATATGAGAGAAGAGGGATGGCATTTATTATTAGGGTATGTTTAATATGATGGGACAGAATATGGTAACAGTGATGGGTTTGCAGAAGCCTGCTGCACATTAAAAAACCACATCATTCTCCTGTGCACATGTTGCGAACTAGAAGTATTTTATAATTTCATAGAATAGGGATATGCTTAGAATTCTGTAGGGAAGTCACTATTTTAATTGTAATTTCATTTGATAAATATTCTGGATATTATTCTGATTTATGTTACTGAGAGGTGAAAGTTCAGTTACGATGATGTAAAAGCCTGCGCCGTAGTGTAGTGGAGAGCCGAGCCAAGTAAAGGCAACATAGGCTATATCGCTGATGTTAGAAGATGTGTTGCTTTGTGGAAAAATATATTTCCAACAGAACTGGCAAAATAAAGTTGCAAAAGAGAAGACGGGGTCTGTTTTAAGTGCGCAACACATGCTCAAATATTGCCTTGCTTGTTGCTATTTGCCAGCAGCAATTTTGTCACTCAAACAATCAGACCTGTTCAGCTGACATTGATATATATTTCATCACGTCCTGTCCATGCTTCAATGTGTAGTTTTTGTGTGTAATTGTGTTTCAACATCAAACGAGTTTCCTGAAACAACACTATTCATGGTTTGGAAGACAGCTAAGGAAGCTTAGTTACTATTACTGACAGCAGTTGTTGAAACAGATGACAGATATTTGCACATTGAAGTTATATAATGTATCTGACAAAACATAATAGAATAGGATTGGACAGAAGGGATAGAAAAGGACTGGATGAATAATCCTGCATATATCCCAAAGCAATACATAAATAGAAAAATCAGATACACTAATCAGTTTAAGTATATATGGATGAAGAACACACAATGTACTGAACAAAAATGAACAGATTTGCAGGTGCTTTCCATCGTCATAATTTAGGATATAATGGTATGCAGGTGAAGTACAGTTTGTTGCAAATTACATTTTTATAGTCAGAGATTTACCTGGAGTTTGCACTGATCTTTTTTATTTGATTGTGCATGATGCATCCAGATAAATTCCAGTTTTCCCTTTTGTACATTCATTTCAAACAACAAGCTGTTAGAAATAAGTAGCCCTATATTTTTAATTATAATGGATGGATAATAACATTTTCTATTAATAAATTTCAGGCACAAACATTAATCTTTAGAAAAAGGAATGTAGAACAAAATGTACTATTTTTACTGTTACTACTTTCTTATTTTTGGGGAGCTTTTCCCTTTATTTTAGTGACAGTGGATAGACGTGAAAGGGAGCGAGAGATGGGGGATGACACGCAGCAAAGGGCCACAGGTTAGATTCAAACCGGGGTTGCTACAGGACTCAGCCAACATGGGGCGAACGCTCTTACTAGGTGAGCTAGAGGCCATCCCCAATTTTCAATCTTAAAGTCGTAAAAATGTGTTATAGAGACAGAGAAGAGAAAAACTGGAGAGGAAGTACAGCAGGATATTGTTTTGTTGGCTATGCAAAACGTATTTTATTACATAGCTATTTGACTACCTAAAATAGATTCGATAAGTATACATTTTGAATCTTGAATTGTATTTATGAATCTTTATTTCCTGCTTAATTTCACAATAGTAGCAGGTCAACATGTGTTTCTTTCTCCCATTACTTATATGAATAAGGTGGATTTTTGCTTTAATGGATCCTGAACAACTGTTTTTAACCATATATCTGTACACAGCTAAACTAATTACAAGGAAATACATTAACTTTAATCACATATTTTAAATCAATGCGTTTAAAAATTAAATATGTTCCATAAGTATGTTTAATCTTTTATTGCATTCTCTTTCAACCACCTATATTTGACAGGAATTTTCCAACCTGTTAAACAGGAAGGTGCAGTAAAACTGTGATTTGTTTTATAACTGTACTGGTGGCCATATTGTTTGTATAATTTGGCAAAGCATCAATTGACAATAAGATAAGGCTGGACTCTATGTGTAAATAAAGACTTTAAATACATGATTTATCAGTAGAAGGCAGACAGAAAGAAACACATAAATCATTATCCAACATTTCATCCATGTTTAATCAGCATCATAAAGAGAAAGTACACTAAATGAAGATATTCTGTGTTTAAAAATATCCACTCCATTTTGACCAATATTACTGAGGTAAAACACTGAGAACCAATGTGGTGCTGGCTGGGAAGCAACAATTAAAATTACAGTTTTAAATACAGCTAAATACTCAGTCATAATACTAAGTAACTTACTGTAAAGAATGGATATTCATAAATCAAAAAGATAAATTCTTCCATAAATACACAAATCAGTCACCTTGAGTAAAATGTGATATATGGAATAATTGAATCATCCCTGAGTGGCCACTGAGTATGTGTACTGCATTTGTCACTGAGTTTATATTGCACATTGAATTTTCTCTTAAGGAACACCGTTCATAGAATGTAACAGACCTTGGATGGATGACATGATTGAAAAAATTATTGGTGTCCACTTCATCCTGTTGAGTCCATTGTGCAAAATTATTGCAAACCCCATTCATAGAACCTCTGTCTGACGTTGGTATGCTTTTCATCATGTAAGTTAGCTTGCATGCTGAAGGCAATCGCAATCCTCTGAGTAAAGTAACAACAGCACTATGTTATATAACTATATACATTCTACCAATGTCTGACATTTTGACACAACAACAACTTAAGATCTGCAACATTTGTTGTTTAAATATATTACTTCAGTTTGACGTGGATGACAGCTTTTACGATTTTGTTATATAAAGGTTTGTATTCATATAAAACATCTGTACACAATAACATAAGCAGGGGTAAAAATGTAAACAGCTTTTGCAAAAAAAAAAGCATTTTCAAAAGTCACCAGAAATATATTTTAGTATATATATATTATATATATATATATATATATATATATATATATATATATATATATATATATATATATATATATATATATATATATATATATATATATATATATACCCACACACACTATTATACTAAAATATAAACATTATGAGTCAAATGTGTATTGGTAATAAGTGACCTATGTGGACTCACTACTTGTTCTTGTGGATCAGATTTCCCACTCTTTGAATAAATTTCTCCAGCTTGTTGTCATGGTGGCTTCTGGCAGATCGGGTGAGGTTGTGTTCAATAGCGGCCTCACCTCTAGGAAGGCCTTTGGTTTTCTCCTGAGAGTTTCCAAAGCCCTGTGTAGAGTGTATAGAGCGTTTCTTCTCAAATGAGCAGAAAGGCTCAAATCTGCTGTAAAGGCGAGTCTCTGTGCCTCGATCTTTGCTCCAGCTCCCTGAGTCAAGGCCGGGCCTTGCGCTTTTTTCAAAAAAGCTGGATTTCTTCTGTGTGCTGGGTTTTGGGAGAGGGACTTGGGGTGGAGTTTGGGGCTCCTCAGTTCTGAATCGAGGTTTTGAAGATTTTAGAGAGTCCTCTATTTGCTTCCTCTGGTTCTCTGAGGAGGACCTAACAGAGCTGGTTGTGCTTTGGTGAAGTTTTCCTCCATATGATATCCTCTCCTCATCCTTAGCTGTTATGGTGTCTGTGCTGCAGTCTGACTTCAGACTCAGTGCTTCCATGGTTCTTATTGATTCCTCTTTTTTCTCTGGTATGTTCAGGAAGGATTTTATTTTCTTGGAACTCTGCTTTAGGAAATGCTGGGAGCCCATGCTGTTGGATTTAGCTGTTAAATCCTTGCTATCTACATCCAGGCCTGCTGTGGACACAGTCCTTGATTGGGGCTCCTGCCAAGTGGGATTAAGTCTACCAGGGCTCCTTGTGTCTGTACTACTCTTGACATCATAATGAGAAACCGATCTCTGATCCTCTTTCAGATTTGACCTGTATCCTCCATTGAGTGCGTTGATTCCTGCTGTGCTTCTAGTCCCTTGAATCCTTGGGAAAGCTCCATACATGTGATTTGATGATTCATGCGTGTACTCAGTGTTTGATCTTGGATCTGCAACGCTATGCCTTTTGTGCCAATTGTCTGTTTGCATGTCTGGATTTGTGATTATGTCTCCACCTTTAGCTCTGCCTAAGCTAGCGTATACAGAATGGTGCGAGTTTCTACCTGGGCCGTAGTTTGAATTGTTCCAGTTGTCATCCAAAAACTGCGAAGTTTGTCTCTTTGACATGACCTCTTCATTACCTATTCTATTTTCAACTGCTACTGTTGGATTCCAATGCCTGGATGAGTATTGAAAAGGAGTGTTTGGTGCTGCTGAGGAGTTAACACCAGTTGAAAAGTTGTTAATGTTTCTGTTTGGGTCCATATGCTCTAGTATGGGGGACCTGAAAGCAAGGGAAGACCTCAACCTTCCTTGCATGAATGAGTTAGCTTTGTCCTGTGGTTCAAACTGGTCTAAATAGTCACAAGAGTCTCCAAATGGGACGTCAGGGTTTTTGAGGTAAGACTCAATCCTCCATGTGCGCATGAACGACTTGGACGTATTCTCTAATGTTGGCATGTTTTGCTGCATGGACAGAATCTGTTTATCCTTGCCATTGTAAGATTGACGAATATTGTGACTTCTGTGTATCTGTGGCACTTGTAAATAATTATCCATGGGGTAGTTGTTTGTTCCATTTCCTGTTTCTCGAGAGATATTCCAGTTGCTCGCTCTGGGCCTGATGTTCTGCGGCATATATCCATCTTCTCCCTCCCCAGCATAGCTGTGCCTTTTCAAGAAGTTTATCATCTCGGGAGACTGATATTGGGGCATTTTGTTCTGAATGCTGATCCCATTCTCAATCAAGGGCACAAACTTGTTAGGTTCCTCTTCAAAGAGCCTCTCCTCAAGGTCTCTCACGCCTAGTTTCCTCTCACAGGTCTTCCGATAGACTGTGTCCAGCGTATGCCTCAAATGGTCCATGCGCTCAATTTTTTGGGTGGAATGATATTTTGGCAAAATTGTTTTTCCGTGTGGCTCGTTGCGTTGGAATGAACCATCTGGGGGGCAGAGTTCAGCTGGCACAGTCGACCGGGCGTAGAGTGTTCGAAACTCCTCGTCGTAGGACTTCACCAGGTGGCCTGTGATGACCTGCACCATGCTCAGATTGATCTTCTCAAATGACCATGCGAAGCTGCGAACAAACACGAACAAAGATAATTTATTAATTTAATGCTGAGAAAATAGACTGGTGTAAACACTCAAAATGCTGCTTTGTTTGTTTGACTTCTTATCTAGATGGGGCAAAAAGGTACAGACAAAAAGTACAAAAACAATGGAGGTTTCACTTTCTGTCCGGGAAATATTATTTTTGTTTTGTGTTGGCGCATTTTCTGGAAAGTTTGGTCATCTTATTCAAAAGGCATTAGTAAGAAATGATAATGTCAGTAAATGTAAGGCTTTGCTTCATGAAGCATTTAGTTTATGTCATTGGAGTCTTAACCACTGCAGTTTTATTTACCTGTATGAGCCATAAATCGCTGTCTGGCAGTCGACTAAAAGAAACCTCTGCTCCATTATCCCGTGAAATTTAGCTCCTGATCGACAGAGGTAATCCTGACCCTTCACAGTGCGCACCCTCATGTTCTGCGGTCAGAGCAGTGAAAGGAACATGTTAGAAAAGATTTATATGGTTAATTTATTACAGCAGAAGGTAAGGAGTGTGTCAGTCATCAAAAACAAGATCTGAGGTCAACAGATGAACTGGGCAGATTAATCTGACAAATTGAAAGGCACAGAGTGCCTCAGCTGTTTTTGCTGGCATGTGATGTGCACTTGATGGGAACTCAAAGGGTGTGTTTGAATCTTTATCATCTCTTCCACAAAACAATCATGAGGACTCCACCCAAACAAGTTTGAAATTAAACGTTTGACCTAGGCTAATAAAAAAGATTTGAATCAACATTTGCAGCTTTGTATGCATGTGTGAGAGTTTGATGAGAAGATCACTTACGGTATCAATCTTCTCATCTAACTCTCACCAAGGAAGTGAATAAGTGCATTTCATAGAGGTCAAACTATTTTACCACCACAGAAACAAAGAATTTATAATTACTTTTCAAAATAAAGGCTTACTCTAATAAAGTTAGTTAAAAGTCAGAGAATCAAATGGATGTTTTAAATCAGATAGTTACTCTGAGTTGTTGAATTTTGACATCTTGGCTTTCGGCCATTGTGAGGAAACTTTTCAAATGGAAATCATCCAAAAGCACGTAGACCGGGACTCCTCTTACAGAGGCGTCAACAGCTTCTTTGAATATATCTACATCAGTGAACGTGTCCATCACGATGGCAATGACCTGCGTGGACAAAGTGAATCTGGGTCAGTTCAACGTCCCAAAGACCAGAGTGCATGAAACCAGTTTACAGGCTATACCTGTGAATGAAGAGCAGACTCTCACAGTCATTCATTTATAAACATGAATAATAAATACAATATAAATAAATAAAGTCTGGCAGCTAGAAACAGATAAAACCTTAAAGTAATGCTAAAACAAGAATGAACAGAGGCAGACAAAGCATTATGTAGTGAAAGTAACCAATATGATTTTACTGTGTCAATACACATGGAGGAATGCAGGGAAACAATTTTCTATGTGGAGGACCAGGTTAATGGTGTTTCCTCTCTCATTTCACTTTTAACAAACTGCAATTACAGTTCATCTAGGACATTCCTCCTGATAATGTGCAATTTCAAAACATTAAATATTATGCAGCAGCAACATCATGTATTAAACTCTTTAATGAAATCCTGTCCAACAATGTTGTATGCTGTTTGGACTTGTTTCTTTCACTCATTTAATTTCCTGTGTCTGAGGTTTCTGTATTTCAGATGAACCATTGTAATCATACATACAACATCCAAAATATGCATACATTTAAATAAATATTATTCAACCTTCAAAAAGAGAAAGACAATCAAGCTGTTGCGTCCCATGACATTTAATTTAGATTACTTTACTCTGCACTGGTGGTATTATGGGGAAAAGAGCAAAAAGGCTTTTATTAGCTTTTTCTGAGTCGATATGTTGTTCTCTTAATCCATTCCTGTCAGTCTTCTGCTGTGTACTTTACTTTAATTAAGACCGCAGTAACACTGTTGGAAAGATCCAGCAGAATACTAATTGTCTACTAATCACAATATTGAGCTTAAAAGTAGTTTATGATTAACTGTGTAATGAACATATATATATAATGTAGTGCTAGTGCTGAATATGGTTCAGGTGCTTACATACTTAACACAAACTACACACAGTGGGAAAAAAGTATGTCTGAGAAATGTGCAGCTCTGTGACAAAGCTGCTGTATATCAGTCGGAACACCACACATCAGTGCATTTTTGGGATTCTGTCTTAGCACATTGTTGCAGGTACATACTGTAGATTTGAGTAGATTACCTGTCTTGCATCTTGAATTTGCTTCCGGATCACTTCTTTGATTGTGGGGTTGTTTTGTCTGGGTGGATGAAAAAGCAGATCTATATTTGTCTGCAGTATTTCATGCATGACCTCTGGCCACCCCAACTCCAAATTTGGCGTGTCCACATCTGAATGCATGGGCCAGTACGTCCCAGAGGATGATTGGTTGTCCGGTGGACCATTAATTTCCTCTGCATGGATTTGAAGTGGGAGCTGTTCTACATTTTCAGTGATGAAGAGGATCTCTTTCTCAGAGAGGAAGCTTCCAATACGTTCTTCCTTGAGGAACTCTTGGTAACTGTCTCTGCCGCCGCTCATCAGGCGATCAATCGCCAGGCGATATGATTCCCTATAGTGGGGTTGGATGTAATCTGGATGGATCTCTGACTTCAGAGAGGACAGCAGGGAAAACTCTGAAGATTCCATAGCTCCAGAACGTTTCAGTACCTGAGAGAAAAATAATATAAATCAATGACAGGATGTCAGGATCAGAGAACAAACATTGCTGCATTGGAACATGCTGAAAGACTCTTGTTAATCATAATCAGGCAAAGTAAAGTGTAAAATAAGAGTACGTGGAATATACTGTGTAAATATTTTAAGAAAAATTAAGAAAAGTACAACCTTGCTTATGTTTTTTAATGGTGTTACAGTGTGACCTTGCAATAAAGAGAACACATTTCTGAGAACCAAAACTGGTGCTGATTAATAAATAGCTAACTAGCACTGAATCACAAACCTTAAAGTAGATAGAGATGGGTAACTTAATACACAAATACTCTGTTAATGAACCACCGTGTTGAAATATCTGCACAAACTCTAAACAAACCAATTGAATTTAAGTAATACATACTTAAATAATGTATAATGGGTTGATCAGTTCCTTTATTGTTTCCCAGTAACTAAACAGATATGTATTGTAAAGGATACCGTGTTTGTTTACATTAGGATTGTATGTACCACAGTAGTAAAGAGGCCTATATTTTCCAATATGTGGAATTCAAAAACACTGCAATAAATACTCAATATTTCCATCTATTCTTCAACAGTATTACACAAGACATTACTTCCCTGTTATTTCCATGGTTTATGGTAAATGAGATTTGCTTCCAACAAGCCACATCATGAAAACTGACTCATCATTTATAGACACTGAACCTGTTTGTTCTTTTAGTATGCCTCCAAGTTGGGTTACCATTTATATCTGTTTTTTTTTTTTTTTTAAATAAAAGTAAAATGTGGTTGGCATGTGTTGAATAAATCATCTCTCAATGAAAATTTAGCAAAAGCTTGCAAAAAATCATTCACTTTTTAAAAACCTCATATGGGATAAAACCTGTTTAAGGTTAATGTCATTTTATTTAAAACACTTTGAAATTATATGATGATTACATAAATCAAACCTCACCGGATGAAAGCACAGAAACAAGTGGCATGTTAAAGATGCAAGCATTTCACTTTAGTATGTCATCTGTCATGTCTTATATATCTAAACGTCAAGAAAACAGAGAAGCAAGATAAATCTGTGATTTATAGACACTGTACAGCTGACAGCCCGACATGGAGAGTTTGTGTTAACTTTCAGATACCGGTATTATGTATGAGTGTAGCTGTCTTTCCTCTGTTTCTTTCATTTATATAGGCTTTAGACCCTGCTGCAGTGCTTATACAATTATATCTATTTTCAGTTTTGCATGTCAAAGATCCTTTGAAGTCAACATTAACTCTGCTGTATCTTATTTAAATAGATATGCCAAACTTTAAAAAAAAAAGATAATAAAAAAACAGTACCTATACTGCACTTCACAACTTTGTAAAAACACGATATTCACTTACAAACCTCCCACTGTTCAGTGGAAAACTGAGGGGCTTAATATTCTTACAGAGACACTGCTTCTTGCTAAACGCTAGTCATGACTACATTATCTTATGCTCAACAACAGCAACTTACATTTGGATTGTGAACTTTGTTAAAATCCTCTTGACTGCTCCGTGAGTATCCCTCTCAGATTCATGTATGTTCAGCTTATGTTCAATATCTAGAGAACCTGCCTGCTGAACGAGACAAAGACAAGGAGGTGTCTCAACATGAGTCTGCATATGCAGGGTGTGGATTCCAGTTTTGACATGCAAAAGGTTTGGTTGGAAATTTGCTCACAGGCAGCCATAAACCTGTTTGAGACATTTAGCCACTCCCCTCCTCTCTTCAGGTACAAAGTTCACTCTAACGAATATCAAGATAATCAAAGAGGCTTTGATGAATACTCCAGGGTTAGTGGCACTGGACCTTGGCAAAGTGAGCTATCTAGTGCAGTAACATTTACACATACTGACACAATAATACATGATTTTGCTTCAGCATTTACTTGCTTTGTGTTTCTTGACCTTTATCATTTGACAAAAGTTGCAATTTTCTTAATGAGAAGATGCCCACAAACCCAAATAAAGTCACTTTACTTTACTTTAGATGTGGCTGAAATATCCTGGTAGACCTGTCCAAACTGTGGTGGGGACACAGCTGGTATTGCATCTGTCAACAAAAAAGCACTTCTGCTGTCCTTGTAAATGCAGAAAGGAACCAGACATTTAGCATAAAGCAATATTTTGTGAGCTTTCTTTCTTTTCCTTTTTTTGTAAAATCTTGCTAACAGGAGGACTGATTAAGAGACAACTATAGATTCATACTAGTGACATTTGGCATTGTTCGTCTTGTCTGGTCAGCTTTCACTAAGTCACTTGAGAAACTGGCTCATGATGTAACTTCTGCATTGAAGAGCTGCAATCACCAATGCCATTTCACAAAAGCATACAATGACAAGTATTGCCTTGAAGGCTAAAATACTTGAAGATAAAGAACCTTCAAAACATGTTTGTTGAATTTATGAATACATCTTTTGTATTTATTGTATAAAAATGATGAGTGTTTTTTAGGAAGGCAAAAATGATTAATTTTGCAAAACACAAGAGAAATAATGATACCTTTATCAATAAAGCGCTTTTCTTTAAAAAGCTCAATCAGAAAAGACCCGGTCACTTTAAGTTTTCAAGTTTGACCGAGAAATGGCCAGGAATGACCTGCCAAAGGATCTCAGGTAGTAGTCAGGCTCGTGTGGGGCAGGAGGTCAGCTACCTGCCTCAAAAGTGATCATTAAAATTTAAAAAAAATCTACAGGTGAACTGGGAGCCAATGATGTGATTTTTAAACCAGTTATGTGTTCTCTCCTGTTTGACCTGGATATGAGTCTGGTTACAGAGTTTTGAATTAACACTTCTAGTTTATTGAGTTTAGTTGTGTCATACATGAGAAGAGTTCATTGCAGTATTCTAACCAGGATGAAATGAAAGCATGAATTACTGGTTCTAGTATAAGTTCTTGGCAGATAAAAATGACTTGATTTTTAATTATTTTCTTAATTGGAAAAAACACGATTGGACAACAGAATTTATATGCTAGTTGAAGCTGAGGTGGTTTATTTAATGGACACAATGTGTCACATTTACACTCTGATCCATGAATATTTACAGTACATATTGTGTGTTGGCATCATGATTATATTCATATTGTAAACACTGCACATGCAGCAATAACACTGTGTGGAGGCAATAACACCTTTTTATTCTTTTGCGAAGAGATTCTGGTTTTCCAGTTCTTTTCATTCAGTAGGTACACAAAACTTTAAAAAGTTTACCTTCAACACTAAATGTTCCCATGCTACAATCCATTCAAGCAGGACCAAAATAAGATTAACTGAAAAAAATAATTTAAAATGTTTTTAGTTATTTCTTATTGAAAAAAAATACTTAGATTTTAGTGGGATCCTTTTGCAAGACCATAATGATCTCACAGTAAAATTGTTCAGGTTGAAAAAAAATTTCTATATATTATTCAAGTGATATTACTGGAGGTGGGTTTTATATTAGTAGTAAGGTTTTTCATTTAACATGCCTGTGTGTGAGTTTTTCTCAATTCACTCTTAAAATCAAATATTACTGCTTCAAAAGTGTTAATCAGATACCAACTATGCCTGTAAGGCACCAGTATGGCAGAAATAATGTTTTAACTTTCCAGTGGTGGAGAAACTTTAGCTTTTGGATTTCATCCAGCTTCAGAGTATTTCCACAATCAGCCCCAAAGCATTTCACATGTCAGTCCAGGTTTGTATGTGAAATATCCTTAAGCTCTAAATAACTAATAACTAATAAATAATAATTTGGCTGAATTACACCAGTCCTCACACTGGCTGTAGCATGTACACACAGGCACACATTGATGTCGCCACTAAATGCCTGGACATGCAAACACACTGCACAAGAGATTTTCCCAGAATGGAGCTCCAGTTTGAGACAGTTAAACATTCAGTTTGACCGTTAACAATACTCAAAGAAATGAACACATCCTCATACATAAATTAATTATTGGTAAATTTTCAAGTACTCCCAAAACAGCACATACAACAGTTCAAAGTAAACAGTTCAGTAGTAAAAGTAGTTAAATTGAACAAAAATTGCCTACTAGGCTATTTTTGAGTTAGTAAAACATTGTGGATTGTCTAAAAATGAGGCTTGAAACTGCTAACATGAGGAGGTGAAGTGACACAATCAACGTCATTGGATAAAGATCCATAAACCTCTATTAATTTCAAAGTAACACTTGACTTTTGGTTTCAAATGGAACACACACCCAGGTCTCCTAAGTAAAGGTCCTGTGTTTGAGTGAAATGTGGCTCTCTTATACTTTGTCATGTTGCTTTCTCACTTGCTCTTGTGATAATTACTACAGCCACAAAACGTCACTGTGGGTTTCTATGAGCGGCTTGCACAATCTACCAATATGCTCTTTTTCTGGCATTTTGGAAATATGCTTATGTGCTTTTTTTCCTAGATTAAGATCAAAACAACTCATTTAACAACTCATTTTTGCATACCCTGAATATGAAGCTACAGCCAACAGCCACGTAGCTTAGCTTAGCATAAACACTGAAATAGTGGGAGTAACAAAATCCTCCTACTACACCTCTAAAACTCATTAAATAACATTTTATATTGTTTAATTTGCACTAAAATGTCAAACTATTCCTTCAAGCCAACAACAATTATACAGTGTGTGATATGTAAGAGGAATACGAAGACACTCAATTCTTTTCTTAAGATCCACTGTGGCTTCACTTGAATTGGCCCATGAAGAACAAGATATCTGTGCATTGTTAAGTTGTGTCTTGTATCTGGGTGTGTGTGGAGATAAAGTAACCTATGCATTAAGTCACAGGGAGTTTTCTTTTCCTGAAGCGGCCTCCATGTGAGTCACCTTTTGTGACACCCAATCCCTGCTCCTTACTGTCATCACTATCAGTTCCTCAGGCGGTTCTTGGCTCATACTGGCAAGTCTGAGCAAGTGTTGAGTGTCGTTCAGTCGTCTGATTCACATTAGCACGACTATGACCATTGAGTGAACACAAAATACTAAGAAGACGGATCAGTCTCAAATGCATTTAATAATTGTTTACTAGTCACACAAAAATAACTTAAGTTGTTTTTGTGTGACTGTAAAAACAAATATTTTGAATAGTTTTCTTATGAGAAAAATCCAACAGAGACTGAGCAACACACTGAGTGGACACAGAATTATAATTGTAATTATATTATTATAATGATAATGTTTAAAATGTAAGCGACATGATAACATGTTCATATAAAAGGTGACATCAAAGTTGTCGGTTGATTTGAATTACAGGTTTCACTGTATATGCTGGATCTGGATGTCTCCGCTGAGGCGCATGACGTCATACAAACCTGTTCGTGACAGTGTGTTGTTTAAACACAGGAAGGAGAGCTGTACAACCACATGGTTGATAATAGCTTGTTTGGTGGTTTATATTATGAAATCAGTTAGCCTGTAGAACAAGGAAGTAATATGTAAATGATGGAAGGCCACAGCAATCAAATTCTACTGCCATGCAAACATTCAGCTACTTGCTACCTCTCAAAATAAATACAAGCAATCAGAGGTAAGGTGCAGATATGCTGCCCTACAAAGGCAAAACACTGGCAATATACTGTAGTTGGTCAAAGGTATTAGTTAATTATAACCTGTATCAGAATTTTTGACATCTGTTTTATACAAATACTATAGAAATATGTGATTTTTGAGAAAACGGCTTTATAAATTTGCAGTGATTGAAAATCAAACTTAAGCTTTGAAGCAACCAGACAGTTAAAGTACAGTAATGGTGTTATTCCATTACATGGTACCTTGTTTACATGGTTTTGTTTTTCCATTATGAAAAAAAAGTACCTGGTACCTGCCAACAGGTTCCAAGCTGAAAGCGAGCTGAGGCGATGCCAAGAGGGGACGTGAAAACCTGATTGGTTAGAGAGAATCGTCACTAATTACTGCACCGACAGGACAGAGCACCGCGGCCGAGTCGACTCAAGCTGGTACTAGCAATGGGGAAGCATAAGAGGGCTGTATCAAAGCTAGGTTAGCTAAAACTAAAGCTAGGTTTAGGTATTGATTTTTCCTATAGTTGTTATCAATAAATTAGAAAATATCTATTTTGATGAACTGACATTTTGTTTATTGACCATGATAAGATAGGCAGCCGCTAAATCACTTCGTGGTCTATATCCTTCACATTCCACTTCCAAGATTGCTTCGGTGCTGCAGGAAATTCCAACAAATGCATGGATTATCCGTTTTCTTTCGCTTTCTGTGTGTTGGAATTTAAAATATGATGGATTTATGAGGACTATTATTGACTGGTCCTCAGATCTCTGCCGGGTAAATTGAGACAGCTAGCTGTCCAATCTGAGTTTTCTCTCGCATGACTATTTTGCACGGCTCTGTGCAGAGTTTAGCCCCACCCATGATGATTCTGATTGGTTTAATGAAATGAAATTTAACCAGAGCCCTTTTTCCCATCCCCAAATGCTATGTGGAGTAGCCAGACCCTCCTACAGCAGCTTTGGAGGAGGGTATGGCATAGCAAGGCTAATCACTTCATGATGGGAAGAAGAAAAAAAATGTCATTATATGACAATTCTGCAAAATAAAAATCTCTTAATGTAATCCAACTTTCAGTGCAATATCGGTTCATATTATTTTACTCTGTGTTACTGTATCAGGAAGCCACACCACCGTCAGCCTCTCCAGGATTAGAACAAAGGTTGTGGCTACAGATAGACATTAAGATTAGAAAACACATCCTATGTTTGTTTTTGCCTCAGTCAGAATGGTGATGTCAAACAGTGTTATCAGCTCTCGCTGTCACATTGCTCTCCAGCTGGGAACAATTGTTAGATATCAATTTCTTGTTTCTGTGATCCTCAAAGCACCCCACTGACACTCCAGATGTCAGAGAGAAAGTCCATTTTTATGTGGCTGTGCTAACACCTGCAGCTTTTCTTTGTGAGTTCTGTCAGGTCCATTAAGTCAAGAACAATGCAGACAATACAAATGCTTTAAGAAATTTTATTGAATAAATTACGAATTAAATTTGGCTGTATGGCTCTGTTCAGAGAAGTCCACTGACTTTTCATGAGCACCATGAACGAGCAGAGAGTCAGGGGACAGCAGCAGCAGCATTAGGGGACACTCACACAGTTTAAGACTGGGAGAGCTATTCTCCCATATGAACAGAGCAGCAACAATGACATAGAAGCGTGTGTCATTGTTGGCCAATAGCAGTTAGCAGCGTCTTAACAGTCTTGATTACTTAACCCGCCAATGCTCAATTTGTTTCCTGTACTATGCTCATCTAAATAATCAATCCAAATAATTCTCTGGTGTGTATATACCTCTAAATACACTGCAAGCTCTTAAAGCAAGACTAGTGGAATATGGCCTTTGAAAGAGAGAGTGGCAGACATTGGGCAAATAATTTAATTAAATAAAACAATTACTTTAATAGCCCATTTAGCCTTTTACTGATTATTATTATCAATGCCTTTTTGCAATCTTGATCAATTCCAACCTGTCTGACACTTTTTCTCTTTATTTTATTTGGAGGTAACGAGGGATAGAAACAATAAAGATACATTGTGCACATAATGCAGTAGAACTTGAAATATAATATAGGCAGCAGTAATAAAAAAACTATACATTAAATCTTGAATATTGTTACTAGACTTTTAATAATCTTCCAAACAATATTGATCTGTTGACTTGCTGATAACTTCATTGGTGTGGAAACACATCGAAGAGAGCAGACTTCAGCATCTTATACTCTGGTCTTACTGTTCCATAAGTATGACTTTGTTTCATGTAATTCTAAGATCTCTATCTCGTAATCAAGGAAAAACCTCTTTAAATTGTATTTTCTTTTGATGAGGACATGGGGGTTTTGTATTTAATTAAGTCTTAATGGGAAAAACACAAATTAAAAAAAGGAAGTAAGTGGTATGTACACACAAGTCTCTATGTTTCTATGAAAATCTCATTTCCTATCTTTCTGTTAGGTTATGGATAAAATGAAAATTCAACAACCCATTGTTCATTTTCATTTCTATGTTTGACACTGACTCATATATATTTGTAGATTTCCTAATGAAAACCCAACAATGTCCAGGATCTACCAATGGCCGAAAAAGACAGCTACATCACCTAATTAGAATTAAGTCTAGTTTGTTCCTACAGCACTAAAAAGTGCACCCATCTACTGTAGAGCTGTGTGTAAAAGATTGTACTGCCTCTTTCTATACAAAGACACGAAAGAATATGCATTGCTTGTATTTCAACACTTCGTAATAGATCTTAACAAAAATGCATTATTAAATGCTCTGTTAAAAGTTAATTCTCTGAAAAATTGAAGACATAGGCTTATTTTCCCCCGGTTCTCTGTTCTTGTTCCAAGTTGCACAAAAACATCATTAGGGTTAGATGAGAGGACAGAAGAAATTGTGAAAATACCAAAATCAACTTTGAAGTGAGTTCCACTCACCATTTCATACTGATGCTACATTCAGGGACACCTTAAAGAGTCAAGATGATAATTTCTGCAGTCATTTAGCACTAATTATACCAGGACCGATGCACAAACCAAAGAAAGTTGCCTACTATTAAATTATTTAAAGTAATTATAATGACAACAATACAAATATTTGGTTGAACACAATTAAAGCCAAAAATAATTACCCTCTTTTAATATTCAGGCAGCATTTAGCATGTTAGAGGATTTCCAATAAGATCCCCACACATGTAGGAAATAAAACATGCTTTTGGTTTTGTTTTTTGTGTTTGAACATGGGTATATATTTTTCACAATTTGTGGCTGTCATTCTGTCTGGACCAAATTAAATACTATTGCTATTTAGGACATGTGTTTTGATAAAGCGATACAAACCCCGTACAAGCCTGTGATTGAATGCTGGATTGGTGAAGGTTGGCAATAATGCATTAGAGTATTAAGCTGTCAGGAGATGTTGTCATTATGTGACACATTGCATCTTGTGATGATGTGCTGTAGGGAGCAGGGACATGTGGAACAATAATGCTCATGCAGAATCCAATGAAATACATCATGGATCATTTAAAGTATTTTATGTTTAGGGGGTCTACACACTTGGCATTGCATTACTCAGTTGTGGTCAAATTCTTGGTTTTTAAAACATTAAACAATATTATACATTCAAATAAGGTGACATTTGACTGTTAGATAAACCCCTATCCCAAACAGTGATTGTTCAAAAATTGTTTTACATCTGTAACTACGGACGGCCTGCCAAGCCTTGGATTTGCCTTGCACATGCTGTGTGGTGCATGAAGCTTTGATAAAAGTGATACTCAGCATCTGAAGAGTTTGGAAAGTGGTGTAGTTTTTATTGCCTTTTCAAAAGCAAAACCCAAGAACAAAAGGATTAAATAGAGTGTTTATCTGCTCTAACATATCAAAATGTCTCCTGTGAGAAAGCAACAAACACGCTATATTTAACCTTTTCATACACCATTAAAACAAATTTAGATGACTAGATAAGCAAATTACTTGCATGTTTTTTTTATAGCTTTGAGCAAAGATGTTAATTCAAGCTGGCATTAAGATGTTTTCACATGTACACAGTTAATGTTTTTTTAAAGTGGTGACAAGTGGGTGCAAACTAAACATAATTGCAGCATACAATGCAGTTGTGGAAAGCTTGTGGGAAGAATTTGTATCTACTGCCTTTGATAAGTGCTCAAGTTTATTATGTACTGTACACTTGTCTGATGCAATTCAATACAATAGACATGCAATAAACACAATCTTGGTGACGCTTCTCTTCACATGTGTCAGTTATGGTCATGAGTTGGATTACTTTAACACACAAATCCATAAAGTTCATGTGTTGGAATTCCACTGAAAGTCTGCAGAAACTATCCTGCCTTTTACTTAAAGATCCTTTTTATAAAATACAGGATTTGTCATCTGCACCAGACTGTCGACAGCTTCATTAATAACCCAGAAATACTAAAGAACACTTGAAAGAAGTATTTTCAGTAGTTTGCATAACCCACACCAGCAGATACCTGGAGATACAGTGTCTGATCCGTTTAACTCCTTTGTAAAAACTGACTTCAAATTAAGGGTACTGGGGAAATGAAATAAAAATCCAGTAAATCCTCAAGTGCGCTTTACTTTTAAATGAAAAATTCCACTTACCAAATGAACATATTATTTAAGACCGATGCCTGGATGACAATTATATATCATATTAGATTCCAGATTAAACATGCAGTCTTTTTCTCATTGTCAAAATTGTTTCTGCTTCCCAGATAGTCTCTTTCCCAAAATTCAGCCTTGGTGCAGAATTACAGCCACTATGTACGATTTCTGAGTCTGTAACTTTTGTAATGTTTGACAAAACTCCTACTCAAAAATCAATATTACAAAATTTAATTTCAGACATTTATATACTATTTTAATCATATATAACCTAAGACATTGGTAAACTAATTTGAAGCACCAAAAGAATTCGCACAACACATCATATAGTTAAGGTTTGTTTTTAAAAGATATTTGAGGAATTTAAAAAGGTGAACATCAACGTTTCAGTTTCAGCACCAATTTATCTCCTTACATAGAAAAAAAAACATCAAGCTGACTTTGTTCTGAACATTTTGATGTGAAACACATGGGGATCGGTTATCTGCAAATATTCTAAAAAGGTGAATTTATGAAGAGATGTAACAAAAAAATGCCCTTACACTTCAGAGTGTTAACAGATTGACTGAACTCTAGAAAGAATTCCTTGTGCATCATCTGAACTGAACATAGGTGTATAAATAAATGTAGATTTTAATGTTGTCCAAGGTCTTAATTAAAAATCAGAGATGGTTTGTGGTGCCCAAATTAAAATGATAGTTTTGCCATCTTTATTTACATCTCTTCCAAAACATCCCCATTCTAATTAATATATATGGTACAAGTATTATATCTTTCACATAGACAAATACATCTAGTCAAATCAGAATGATTCATCTCCAAAGACCAAAATGCTCAGGAAGTCTGGCTTTGCCCAATTTCCTTTGTTATCATTGGACATGCAACATTCAGAAGTTAATTTACTGGTTCAAAGACAACCCAACTGCAGGAAAGGCAGAGTGTGTGTAGCTTTGCCCCTTCTTAGCAAAACTTTGAGTTCAGATATAATAGTTAATCACTCAACAGGAATATGGGCTCAGTTTAGAGGACAATTTGTGAAGCAAGGAAATTCCACCCTCTCACCCATGAAGTACATCACATTGTTCATGCAGTTATGATGCCCCAATTAGTATGCTTCAATTATTACAGTGGGGATTTAATTTTTTACTTCATTGGTAAACTATACTTACTATATCTAATGGCTCTGTGTGTGCAATCTTAACTACTGAAACAGATAGACTAGCAATGGTGAGATAAAACAAAACAAGTTCTCATTCATAGATCAAACTTATCCTGAACTGGGGTTGAGTGAGAGGACATTTTCAGGTAAATAACAGTTATTTGAGATATTTCTTCTCCAAAACCTTTTCAAAGCCTTAGAGCACTGACGTATTTCATGTTTTGAACACAGAGTGGAAAGACACTTGTTTATCTGGTTTGCATTGTTTTGTGTGCCCTGGTGCCAGTGTGTGCGTGCTCGGCGAACTACTGCACAGTGAGAGCTATGTTGTAATATCAGCAGGCTCAGTTTTCACCGTCAGTGTATGTGTTGTTTGATTGTGATGGATAGGCCGATAGAGCAGCAGACAGACCACTTTATTGCACAGTTGCACTGAATTTCTTGTGACAAGTCCTTTCATTGTGTGTGTGGGAGAGAGAGAGGGAGGGAGGGAGGGAGGGAGATGGAGAGAGATGTTTAAGTTATTGGCATCACATGTAAAGTTTGGGTCAAGGTCAAAAAAGTTAGTTACAGTAGCCATCGATTTATGTCAATCAGGGTAGTGCTGGAAACTTCTCTACACTGCACCACCAGGCCGAAGCGACTCTTTCCCTCTGCATTACTACAGTGGCACTGGTGCATTTTAATAGGTTTGTGCAGAATGCGATCACAGCTTGTTTTTCTATTCATCCGTTTTTGTTTTTTTTCCTGCACTACTTTCTTTATGTTTGTTGGCAGAACACTCTATCTGGTGTTCTCCTTTCTGGCTGGCTGCTGCATGTCTCCACAGCTTTTAAGATCTCAACAATCTCTTGCTGCCACCTGTGCTCAGGGTGCTATGCTGTGTCTGGATGTTTGCCTTTCTCTGCTTCTCTACATTCACTCAAAGTGTGTGTTGGTCTATTGGATAATTCTATGCATATTTGATCTTTATTCTTCCATGGCACCAGCAGGTTATTGACAACTATTGGATTTATTGCCATGACATTTGGTATGGATATCCATGGTGCCCAGAGGATGAATACCAATAACTTTAGTGATCCATCATAAGGTTTACATTTCCAATTTAAAATAAAATATCTTGGTAACTATTTGATCCATGTAATTTGGTACAGACATGTCTCCCTCAGGATAAATAATGCTCACTTTGGTAATACCTTAATTTAATTAACACCGCCTTCAATTTGTCTTTGTCCTACTTTGGTTTGAGACCTGAAAAACTATTAACATTTCTATCAGCCTTGCATGCATTGTGAACATGTTAGCATTCTAACATTTGCTAATTATCACTAAACACAAAGTAAATCTGAGGCTAATGGGTACATTTAAATTACATTTGTTTGGTATTGGAGTCCCTGCTGTGTCAGTGCTTTAAAAAATCATAGTAAATATGTATTTTCATAACATGTTAACTTCCCAAGAGCAGCCTAATAAATATATTGTTATATATGGGTCCTCAAACTCCATAAGGGAAATGTTCAATTTGGCTGCTGTGCTTTCTGTTTAAACAGTATCAACACAAAAACATCCTCCATCTACAAAAAGGACAACAAACAAAAATAGAACAAGGTTTAAATCATACAGACTATGGTTTAAATGCAATGTCATGTGGCAGCATATATATTCTGGAGTTCTTTCAGTAACAAACAATTTCTGGATTCAAGGATTTTGTAAAGGATCAGTTTTCCTTCAGTCTAAAGCAAGAATTGGTCATCCTTGTACAGTTAAACCTTTTCTTTTATGAATGCTAAAACATATTTTAGGTAATTACAAAAATCAATTCAGTATAATTACTGAAGGTTATTTTTTTAACCTTCTGAAATAAAATTAAAAAAAAATCATGTTCTCAAAAGGTTTCTGCCTCGAGGCCATCCAAGAAATTATCTCCTTGGGTTGTTGTTCTGGCTTGCCGACTCAGATTTTCTCACAGATTGGAGAAGCAGGTTATCAATTGTTACCCATCCGACATGCTTTTGATGGTAGCTTGCCGGCACAGCTGAGAGGAAGCATGAGATCCAAGTACTTCAAACCAACTGATCTCAGCTTTATTAGCTGCAGACACAGTTTGCAGTATGATACATCAAAGTGGCCACAGAAACCCTCACTCATATTATCACGGAATTGAAATCAGAACGATGTCCTTTTTCATTTGATGTTGTCAGTCTTCAGAGATTCAGCTCTTTTGTACATCGCAAGGGAGAAAAGTGGGTGTCAAATTGGGACTGGGGCTTAGAGGTTCTTTTAGACCTTCCTGAGTCTGACTCTCTGTGCCCTATAGATAGGTGAGAACAGTTATCAAAGTTCACATAAATCCACAACCCCTGAGTCTCATATCAAGCTTGAAATACCACGTTATTTCATCATTTCTACATTTATTTAAACCTCAGGTTACATCAATGTCAGTACATGTCAAATTATGTTTAGCCTTTATTGAATAGAGTATTTTAATTATTCTGGTCCCAAAACAATTAAGGCTTATGTTGAATCAAACACTCAGGCACAAATGCAGATAGGGAGGCTTCATCATATATAGTCGGGTTCGTAGATAATTAGATAACACATAGTAAGAAAACATGAATGATGAATTGGTAGTAAGGAGTAAAATGAATGTGAGCATGGTTACAAATGACCATTTAGTTACCCTAAATGACAGATTTATTTAAGAGCAACTTATAGAAAAACACAAGATTCACTCTCCTACTTATGACCATATGGTTGTTACCATCTGGATGTTGGTGTAAAATGAATAAGTCAGAAATGCTGTATGAATACTTTTCCTTCTTTCTTTTTTCATACCATTGTTCATACCAGTCATTTAAGGCTTGTTCATAAAACACTGACTGATCCAGGTCTTACAAAAAAAGTACAATGTCAACCTTGCTGTGAACCACGGGCAACAAGACAAATGCGTCCTTCTTATATCCTTTGTTTTATATGCACAGTCTTCCGCTTATGTGTTGATGAGTCATGATGATTTAATCTGTAGAAAATAGCTGAAATGAAGTGAGAATTATAAAGTCAAATGATAACATTTTAACATTGTCCACAGAAGACACTGCAACTACAGCCAAACTAGAATGAAACAGAGGTGAAAATGTTGACAAAAACTTGAAAGACAAAGTAAATCTGATAAACAGAAAAGAGCAGCGGAAGAGCATTACAGCAGAAGAGAAAATAAATTGCTCTCCACAACCCCTCATACTTCAACACTTTTATAAAGTCTGTCACGTCAAGTTGTCAAGCTACACACTTATGATGTACTTTGATGCTAAGTGTGACGTGTGTTTCCAAGGGAATGGGGAAATAGAAAAAAAAGGAGTGAAATCTGACTGGCCCCCTGTACTTGTTGCCATGGGTACCAACGTCCCAATATTGCTGTACTAGAAAGTCTGAAACTTGGTGAGTAGCAGATCCTTTACTGTGATCTAGACACTATCCGGAGGACGGGAGCTTGAATGCAAGAAGAGCTTACAGTTCTAACATATCTCGGTTTACAGTGTAAATGTATGGCCATTCTTTTAAATACGTGGTTAAAGTAATTAATTAAAACAAAACTACTTAGGTTAAGGAAAAGATTATTGTTTGGATTCAAGTAATTTCTTACGTAACTTAAGATGTGTACGTAAATTAAGTATGTTACAATGGTGACGTAAGTTAAGTACATCAAAGTTGACTTAGGGTTTCGGAAAGGACACAAACAGAAGTCCTGAGTAACCATCCCAACCCCTCTACCCCGTCCCTACGAGGACTTTGTTTAGAAACGTATGAGTGAAACAAATGGAATCAAGGTTAAATTAAGCTTCCCTTAAAATATAATTGAAAATGCAGTTTAGTTTAGTAATGTGGAACTTAGTTTTTAGGAGAGAAGATCATATTTTTTTCTCTGAGAAGAAGACCCAAACTAACCTGATGCACCTGAAGGTTTGTTACACGAAACCATCTGAGAAGCCGTCATTGGAAACAGTTAGAAACGCTATCACAAAATACCTGGCAGGTGATTGAATCAACCATCTGTCTATCACGTCCGTAGTTGTTTTGAACCACCGTCACACCTAAACCCCACCTGTAGCTGCCAGTAGCTTCTCACCCAACACTGATTGGTTAGCTAGGCTGGTAGTTCAGACACAAACGCATTACTTATAACCTAGTCTATGTCCTTGATGTTCCACTTCCAGGATTG
The DNA here is from genome assembly GCA_013375575.1 of Percina caprodes. NCBI lineage: Eukaryota > Metazoa > Chordata > Actinopteri > Perciformes > Percidae > Percina > Percina caprodes. Next base: position 553,888 of record JABXJD010000024.1, read on the forward strand.
CTCTGGTGGTGCAGGAAATTCCAAAGGATGCATGTATTTTCTGTTTCCTTCCACTTTCTTTTCCTTCTTTGGAATTTTACAATTGGTGTATTGATTAGGACCATTGTTGACTGCTCCTCAGATCTCTGGTGGGAAATTGAGACAGCTAGCTAGACAAACTATTTTGCAGCTCTGTGCGGACCTTAACTCCGCCCATGATAATTTTGATTGGTTTAAAGAAATACCATTAAACCAGAGCACGTTTTCCTTCTATCCCCGAATGCCATGTGGAGTAGCCAGACCCTCCTTCGCGCGCTTTGGAGGAGGGTCTGGTAAAGTGAGACTCCTTGTAGCCTGACAAGAAGGATTTTCAGGTGATGTCATGATATCATCAAATACCCGGCAAGGTAAAACCAATTCAGACCTGGATCAAAAACGTTTTAAAAATGAATACATTTAGCAATAGAATTATATAAAACTCAGAGCACTGGTAAAGATAGGGATCCACTTTATTACATATTACAGCTTTTTTGCAAATCATTCAACAATATTAAAATGGTTTATTCTTTAGAGGGGAATTACTTAAACATAATTTGCTGGATGCTTTATGTTATGCAATGGCCGTGGCCGTGGCCATGTTGACTGTTTGTAAATTCAACAGGGCCTTTAGTTTTTTATGTTTTTCATTCTTTGTCACAGTTGACCTTTATTTATTTGCTGTTGGATATTTTGTACCAATTGACTAGTGTTTGCTAAACATGTCTCCTAAACAACAACTGTCCAAGCATAATTTAGAAACAGTAGCAAGGCATTGCAGGTCTGTCAAGTGTTGGATTTCTTTACATACAATACCAAAGCATTTTCTTCTACCACTTATTATTGTAAAATGTGTGTCATGTGCAAGTGGAAAGCTTGACCAGCGTAGCAACAGTAACTAAGGGGTTGGGACATAGGGATCGTCAGTTTTTTAGTTTGTATCATCTCTAAGGCTTTTTAAACCCTTGCTGGCAGTACAAATGGATATGCACTCCTTCACTATTTTAGGACAGGTGCAATTAACTTGTCATTCCTCCTCTAATGGTAATGGTATTGAATGTTGATTGTGTCTTAACAGAAAATACAGTTTATTAAGAAATAAAAGAATCAACAGGTCAACGTTTAATGCTTTAAATATGAGTTTCAAAAGGTTCTATCTGCCTTTTAGTTGGACTAAAAGATGTTGAGGCATCTTTCGCAGAGGAACTCATCTGATCTTCAGGCTCGGTAATCTGCAGGTCACATACTGAGAATGGACCTCTATCTTCAGGCTTCCAGTTTTCTCTCATTTTGTAAAAATCTGTTCCTGCCTCTTCATGGCTCATATTGTGCACCTGAAATAAAAACAGACACAATGGTTTTTAGGTTCATGCATTTATAAGAGAAGCAAGAGGAAAAAAATAAAAAAATAGCAGCTATTTCTAATCATCTCATCATTATTTAGTGGTTTATTTAGGACTGATTTCAGACCACCGTGAAATTGATTTAAATTAGTTCCCCATGTGGCTGCTTAAGGTTTGCGATGGGATAAATATTCATTGTGTATTTGATTATAATGATCACTTATCTTTCTGGATTGCATGGTGATTTCAATCACCTGCTATACAATTCTGGTGGGACCTTTGGACTTATCAACATAATTTTGATGCTCCAAACTGATGTGTTGTCTGCTATATGGTCTAAATAGTCAGGGGCAAGAACTCTGGTCTTTTTTTGTTTGATTGATTGATTTGATGATTAAAAAAGCACAAATAACCCTGCACAGCAGTAATTATAAAGGCTAACATTAAAAATCTCTGATTTCCTTATTTCCATCTAGTAAAACACTTATCACACCACAAGATAAAACAGCAAAACAATTGAGACAACAGGTGCAGACAATAAAATCAACATATAATAGCAGAAAAGCAGTGGCTACATCAACATGCTATTAGTTGTATTGGTAATAAAAATAAAAAATTACAATAGAAACTGAAAATTCTACATGGTACTTTGTAACTATTTCTTTAAGGCCACAATAAATGTGTTCAGTGAAACACTTCAGTGTGTGTGTGTGTGTGTGTGTGTGTGTGTGTGTGTGTTTCAGCTTTTTGGTCACTGTACTGTTGCACTGTACAATGCTGCGTATGCCCATTTGTCCACATCAATCTCATATCATATCAAATCTCATGTTATACTCAAGAGGCTCACTTTATAATGGGATTTGTGTCATTGATCACCACACTGTCTAACAAAAGAAAAAGAGTTCCCTTTCAGATTCAGTAGCTGGGTTGTATTCTGAGGTACAGTGGCCAGTGCTGAAGGACGTGACAGTAGAATATTTTTCAATTTCTAGTAAAGCTGTGATAGAATTAAGTCTTTAAAATATCGGCGAGGCTCTTCCATATGGACAAAATTAATGCTGAAGAGAGTATTTGACAAATGTGGAGATGGCACATAGTTCAGTTACACACAGCATTTATTAATAATGCATTAGAGGTGTGTAGAAGTGTTTGGTGTTTCACAAAGTAACCCAGCACTCAGAGAAACAAGCCAACTGCAGCATAAAGGTGGTTCAGGTGTTGAATACAAACTCCTTGATCAAACAGTGCATTGTTTCTCTTCTTTTGTTATGTTATGTTTCGTTTTGAGGCTCAACCCACACATTATGGTTCACTTTTCCTCTGTCAATGCCGGTAGAGGCAGCATCTTTGACACATCTGTGTTCAAACCTGCTGTGTTTAATTCTGTCAGCCTTTGTACACTGAGCGGGACGTGCAAACTTCATTTCCAAGTTAAAGGTGCCTTGTAGAGTTGTATTGTAAACGAGCAAAAGTTATGTTTGAATTGTATATATTTTCCTTCCTCATAAAACATGTGCAAATTTGATTTAGATGTATAATGATGCTGCAGTGTTTACATTCATGTTGGCTTGCTAACAGTCTGCTTCTTCCTCGCTGAAAGTCCTGGTGCATTACCGCCACCTGTCGATCAGTAAAACAGTGTGAAACCACTGAAAAGGATGTTGTATTGCATCACCCTCCTGCCCGTGTGTGTACAGTACATGAAATCAAACAAAACAGGAACCCACTCATAAATACATTGCTCTATAGCGCTGCTAGTGGTTAAAAACTCCACAGTGTACCTTAAAAGAATTTATCTACAAATAATTAAAATGAAGAATATTGCCATCCTTAATACAACAGTCGATTAAGATGACAAATGAAGAAGACATGTAGACATGTAGACATTCAGCCATGGGAGGCAAATAAAAGGTCTGGCAGGAAACTCTTAGGACAATGGAAATATAAAGCACTGCTGTGCAAAGTCAAAAGAAAGATTAAAATTATAGAAAGCTGCGGAGGATTTAATTAAATTGCATAATATCTCTCTAAGTGCTTTTTTCTGTCTTTCTAATTAACTGACCTTTTGACCATCATTATCTGCTTTCTTTTCCTGCCTTCAATAGCTCTTGTCTCTAGGTCTTTACCTTTAGAATTTTATTAAAACACATTATCAAGAGATACACTACAGTCACTTGTGGTCATGGTGATTCAAGAGTGTTCACCCTTGTCTTTGATTTAAATATTAAAGTGTGATTGTTGAATTGGGATTGGTTCACGAAATTGCAAAACAAACTAGAGACCAACTTAAAGGGATTAGCCTACACCAGCTGCGACACCAAACCAGACCAGGGCTGTAGATTGGGGGTGTGGGATCAATGGCCCATTTCTGTACTTCATACTTCCAGCGCCCTTGTCCAAACTAGTGATGGCCGAATGAATCTTCGTGAACCAGTGTCTTTATTTTCTGAGCCCACTAAATGGTGCTCTCTGTTTAACAATTGGTTGAGAATATACTGAATTGTGGGCTCAGGAAATAAAGACACTGCTTCACGAAGCTTCATTTGGCCATCACTACTTCAAACCCAAGCTATCTTCAAAAACAATCTTCATTTCGATGATAACTACACACCTGCAAAGTTTTGTGACTACATCTTCCATGGTTGACGCTATCACGGTGACAACATCTGACCGCAGACAGACAGACATATAAACACCTGGCAAAGTACTCAAATCTGCTTCTGTGGTAGTATCACTGCAGTGGTCTCAAGGACCACATTTTGCCATGATGACACACACACTAACACACACAAAAGGTGAAAACAATACCATTCGTCGCTGCCACAGCTGATAATCAAGCAGAAATTTTAAATTAAACCATTTTTCTTTACCTCCGCTGCCACAGTAGTTGGCAGCTGACGGGGGAGGCTCGGTGTTGTTGTTGCTAGGTGCAGTTACAGATACAGCATTTTAAAAAGAACTCTCGTCAGTTGCTAAAGTTTCTTCCTTGTCTCTTGCTTGTTTTGGCTTTCAGATTTTTTATCCATAATAATAAGGACATTTTCAGTGTTTTCTCAACGTTAAGCTATGTGTTTACACAGTTCCACGGGACAAAGTAAACCAGAAGATGCATTTGACTGAGATCTGAACTATTGTTATATACTGTACGTACACTGTAAAGAAAGGATTGAGATGCTGGCAAAATTAGAATTATGTACGAGTCCATAACAGGAAGGAGGCAGGGGCAGAGAGAGAAATTTGCTTAACCAGTAACTTGAATGAACAGAGGAAGGAGTTTTTCGGCTGTCACATCATGCATAATCAATCACTTGCTAGAATAGGGTTGTGACTGATCAAATTCAGACAACAAAAGATATCAATGAGCAACTTGTCTTGGTTGCGCAGACAACCAATAGCCATGTTTCTTGAAATAATGTTCTTTAATTCTTGAATGTGTGTTCATAGGCAACACATTAGTTTCCAATTATACACAAATAGATATTCTCATGTTGTTAATTATTGCCACATCATTTAATTCTACCAAAGACTAGAAAAGGTACCCAGAAATGAAATAAAATACATTTTACTGCTGAGTTAAAGAGAGCTCATTACTTCATGAACATGACGAGAATAAGAACATTCATCAACCAGTCTAGGATTAGGCCTTATACAAAAGAATGTAGTACAAGAAGATTTTTTAAGCATTAACATCACCTAAAAGGTAGAAATCCAACAAATTGCAATTAAAGTTAATCCTAAAATTTGCTAAAATCATATTTAAAATCACATCTCATTGATTTAGTTGGCAACAGCACTTTGTTGTTTTAGTTTTCCAAGGAGTAATGTACTCATGTCTCCACTGGCGGCCTGGAAACCTTTATATCATTATCAATGTGTTCATTTTAAGAGATTAAATGTGTTAATTGGTGAGCGTTAGAGATAACGCTAGGCGGATTTTGTTACTGGCAAACAGCATCAAGACTGTTTCCAGTCTTGATGCTAAGCTAAGCTAACCAGCTGCTGTCTTGTAGCTTCATGTTCACTGTACAAACTGAGAATGATATTGTTCTTCTCATCTAACTCTTGGCAAGAAGGTGAATAAGCGTAATTCCCAGAATGTGGAACTGTCCTTTCAATAATCACAATATAAAATCCCACACCTAAATTTAAAAATGAATATTCATGTGTGCAACACATGTACATGGATTTTGAAGTTTTGTTTATCCTCACTCCAAACTAAGCAGAAATGTTTGTTGGCATTGCACAACAACTTCAACAAATTAAACATAACCTTAAATGTAAATAACATGAGCTGAAATACATTATTAAGCACCTCACTGCATTATATGGAGTTAATTTGTTAACTTAGGTTCGGGATCAGGGCCACGCCTAAACCACACCTCTAATCACCAGACAAACCTACATATACCGTGCTGCGCAGCCAGGCTCGTGTCTCTGATTGCTTGACCCACCCTCCCTTTCCCTCTCCTTCATCCATCTTCCCCCTCTTCCCTTCCTGCTGCACATCTCTCTCATGTCTCTTCTAGGTACCGTCTGGGGGTCTGTAAACTATTCGGGCAAAAACTGCTTCTGAGACGGAACCCCCACTCTGAGTTCTTTTCCACCCGGTCATCACACATCCTCCCAGACCAGCCATCAGTTGACATCCACATCAATTTTGCACATTCATAATGTTCATTAAATCTTTAACTAACACATGGTTGTGGTGTGGTCCATGCTAGTGAAGCTGACTGTAAAGGATCAAAAATCTGAGGTTAAAAGACAACAGCAGGGTGCACCGCCCACAGTCCACTGTGCCAAGGTAGGTGCTGATTGCATCAAATGCTCAATGTTAGATGTTCATAACACTCATACATACACTGCATATTATTTTATCACCTATCTATTCTATCAAATTAAAAACTGTAAGTGTTTTAGGCGTCAAACATGTCAAGGCTATTGACTTGGAAAACATCTCTCTAGTGAGGAAGATTTATTGACAGCAAACACTCAATGACATAGATGAGGTTTAAGTGTTCACTGTCTAATTAGTATATATATATGTAATCCTGTTGACCTTGACCTTCATGTATTCAACAAAAAAACAAGGTTCATACTATAATTTTGCATAAAGCTCAGTATTACACATTGAAGGAGCATTTTGTGAAGTGGTCATTACATGGAGGAAATATACCGACACATGTCTTCATCAGGGTCATTGTCACCAGTTTTCAGTGATTATTTAAAATAAATTACGCAGCTATGGAATTAGTATTACTACCATGTGTGAAAAGGAAATGAAAACCTGATAAAGACGTTTTTAATATGGTAAATGTATATATTACAATATTAATGTGAAACAATGATGTCTGTTTGAACTCAATGAATAACAAATATGCCTATTTTACCATCTCTCATTGCTGTGTATGACAAAAGGTTTGGCTGATAAATAGCCACACAATCATCTATCCTCCTGATGGCTCTTCCTGTTTTCTTTCATCAGCAGAGCCCCTGGGATTATCTGAGGCAGCGTGAAAAAGAATATTAAAACTGAGGTGACAAGTTGTTGTATGTTGTTGGAGTATTTTTTGTTTAACACTTTAAAAATGATACCTCACCCAATAACTGTTATCAAAAACTGCTCTCTACACTGCTCCAATGTTTTTCCAGCAGGATGGAAAGCAGGCCACTTTTCATAGCTCTTCAGTTAAAGTAGTTTGACAAGAAGAGGTCTGGAAACAGCTTGCAAAGCAAAAGGAATCATCCTCTGCAAGGTTTGACGAGGCTGGTTGATGAGACAGAGACAGGCCATGTGGTGAAAAATCGAAAAACAGACAACCCAGCTACCCAGCTGTCGACCATGAAAATTAAAAAAATATTTTAGTTAGATTAACAAAAGGAGTCAGTCACCTTTAAGCTAATTTTTCGATATCATTCCACAGTAAATGAGGTGACTTCAGTTACAGAGATGGATGGAGGCTGTCCACATTTTCTCACCATCACATTCATAATTTTTTTTGAAGTTATACCTGATATATATTTGGAGTAATCTTAACAGAGACAGTGAATTATACGCTTAGTTAATACACTAAAGTATATTGCCAAATCTATAATTTATTATGGGTTGAGTTCCAACTGAATGTGTTAAAGTGCCTATGTATAGGCTTTGTAAATGTTGGATATGGATCTGGCACTGGCTCAAACAAAAATTCATGCCATCACAAAAAAATTGAAAGATGTTTTGAAAATAGAATTTCCCTGTAAGTCAGTGTTTCTCAAATGGGGGTCCGTGAGATGTTTTGCAAAATGTTTTTCAGTTACAAGGCTGTAGTTACTTAAGTTTTTGACGCTGTTTTTGAAGTTTGTCACTTTTTTTTTGTGATCAAATTTTTTTATTTATTATTTTTTTTTTTTAACTAAGAAAGCACAAACATTTGAATTTTCCCTGGGACATTTGAATGAGTCCCAGGGCGGCAGGAGAAAGAGAGACAAAACAACACATGCAGAAACAGACACACACAAACACTTGCATAAACAGACACACACACAGACAGAGACAAGACAAGGGACCAAACACCTGCGGCCCGGACCTCACAGTGTGAGTTTGTCACCTTTTTATTGAAGGTTTTGTTGTTTTATACCTATTCTGGCCTTTCTTCCTTACTTTTTTCGTCACTTTTTCAAAGTTTGCTTTTTGGATTTTTTGTCATTTTTGTCGCCTTAGTGTTCCCTTCCTTCCGTTGTTACCTTCCTTCCATTGTTACCTTCCTTCCATCTACTGTTTTTTTTTCAAAGTTTGTATTGCTCTTTTGAAGTTTGTGTCTCTTTTTTCAAAGTTTTTCTTAGTATTTTCAATCTATTCTTGCCTTATTTCTGTCATGGTTTTGTCAAGATGTTGTTGTAGTTGGTTTTCTGTTTTATTTTGAAGTCTCTCTATTCCCTTATGTGTTGTCTTGTTTTACTTTGTCTTTAGGTTTTCCTGCCTTTATAATTGTCTGATGTCTTTCACACAAAAATGAGAGGGTTGGAATATTTAATACAAAAATATTGTAGAAGGAAGAGGCAAAAAGCGCTCCAACGATTACCACAGGCAGAAAGGTGTTTTTAATTTGGTATGCATTTTTTAAAGAATGTGTGCAGTCACATAAACCGATGATTAGGTCTGTTTCCCGACAGGTAACTGGCATTACAAAACTATTACTTATCTGTGATCAAATATTCCACCCTCATGGTTCACTTACTATACTAGGGTTTGTTTAACTACAAGTTTTCTTCAACAGATGGAACTTGCTCTGGTATCATGTGACCAGATATAGTACAGTATTTAGACATGTTTGGAACATACCAGGCATGTGGATGACATCCAGAGAAGGGGAACGTAGTGTGATAAGTTCCTTTGCTCATTTTTATCATGAAATTCGTGACACACATTTTATGAAGTGTGATTGATACAAAAAGACAGATTTTGCAATCACTTCAAATAAAACTACTGTGTGTCACTATATAGGTTTGAAAACACACTTTTGTTCCAGCCTACCTTTTTGTTGTCAGTCGGGTTCTTGGTGACAAACTGCCTGAAAGGGTTTGGATGAAATTCTTCTTCATTCTCAACCGTCAGTCTTGGAATGGCTGTCATTGGGCGAATAACCCCAAGCTTTGTCTAGAAGGAAAGATTCAGAGTTTGACAGCAGAGAGGAAATCATTCCTGCTTTCCAAGACACTTTACCATCATCAGTGAGCAGTTGCAGTAGGAGACTAAACTTGAATATGTACCTTATCCGGATGTATAAGCTTTCTTTCCACACCAGTAGATGGGTGCAAGCTGCATACAGAAGCCTGAATCAACAAAGAGGAAGAAAAACATGTAGTTAGTGTCTCCCATAAACCTGAAATACTGGTAAAAGAAGGCACTTGATGTACTAAAGGTTATTGTGAAGGCAAGCAAAAGTCCAAAATGATCCCAAAACCATGAGCTATGTTGTTGCACTTGGTCAGAGATTGACAAACATCATACTGTAAGTTCTGTCTTTAACAACATTTACCCTCCAAAGAGTGAGCCTTTGTTCCTGCAGACTACATCAACTCAGTTTTCAGATTTTTTTAAGCAGTAAAATTCCTGATAGGAAAGCTCACAATACACAATACACAAAAAAAGTGTTTTGAATGATAAAATGTTGATTCTGTAGTGGATCCTGTGAGAGTAAAATCCAGGGGGAAATGTTTGCCTTTAAACAAGACTATCTTACTCTTATCCATCTTAAACTTATCTTACTCACATATTTGGTTTCACGTCCCAAGGATTGTGTTAATGATGAGTTGTTTTGCTGAAAGTAAAGAAGGAAAGAATGAAACCTCTTCTGGTGGGAAATTGTAAAGATGTCATGTGAAAAAGACTTAAGTTTTTTTCCCCTAGAAACCAGAAAGAGCTTTCTACCTTGATGAATAATGAACAGATGTGTTTTCATTTCTTGTGCTAATGATTACATAGTCAGAATTCACTTTTATCTTCCATCCAATTTGTTTTTCATTAAGCACAGCACATATCATTGGTTTCCATGGCCTCAAGGTGACAAAAGTTTTGCTTTTCCTACTTTCTATTTAATTGAACTTTATTGATTTACAATATTAGTTATAACTGTATTGTAGCTGTAGTATTACTTTCTGCATGCTGTTGGTGAGAGATGTTCTCCCTTCAAGAAACTTGAGAGGCAAATCAAGAGTTTAGGAGCTTGCCATTTTTGTCACATGCTGTTGAAGAAACACACTTTACCTGCAGATCAATGTTTGTATTCCATGACCTGGGGGACTGCTGTGAGCGGGATGTTTTTCTCTTTAAGTAAAAATAAAAATAAAAAAATACACTCTTAATATTCAATGGACAAACAAATCAACATTTGCAAATAATCCTTTGAACTCACTGCTGGAATGGAATCTGCCAATATCTCATCAATAACTGCATAAAGAGCCTCTGACTGCTGCCGGAGCTCAGCGGGTGAGCACATCTGTAGAAAATATTTATGTTAACAGACAGTTGTGTGAAGCGTACAGCGCAAACCAGCAGTAATGTGTTCAGCAATACCTCAGCGTGGGTGTCTGCAACACATCTGTCCAACGGACTCTCTTCTCTCTCTACCTGCTCGTCTATTGTCTGTGAATGCAAAGCAGAGTGGACAGATTGAGCTCCTTGCCAAGACTGGTGGTCTCTGTGAGGGATTACACAGGAGGCTTAGACATTGCAGCAACTCTTCATTTCATATTCATCCACTCTGTATTCTTCTCAGACATCTCTCCCTCCTCTGCAGGTCTAATCGTACCATACTGCAGTGTAAATGACACAGCAATATGCCATGTTTCTCTTGGAGTCTGGTTTAACTTTCACAATAATTTAAAAATGAGACTTATTGCTTTATTGCCTGTAAATCCTTTACAAAAATGTATTTCTCTATAAAGCCTGAAGAGTGTACTTATACCTTATAAGTTTATTCCTATTTCACATTTACCACATAATGGTCCAGACGGCAACATTTGAGTGCCTGCATCAGGCTTGCATTAGAGTTTCTTATGGATGGTTGTTAGAAGGATAAGAAGATGAGTTAGATGGACAGAGTCAAGTTAACTCACTTGCTGATCCAACAGAAGGGTGTTTGTGGGAATTGCAGCGAACGATTTGTAGCTTAACTTTATCTTGTGTGTCTGGAGTTCGTAGAGAGAGAGCAGACAATGATATTAAAATGAATTCAAATTTCTGCATTTTACTAAAGATAGACGCTATAGAATATCTTGTGTAAATTCATCATATGTGTTTTACATTTATTTAGGCATGCTTTATCTCACACTGCCGCAGGCTACTAATCATGCAAAACCCTGCTCAAGACGCCCAACAGTTAAGTTACAACTAACTTTTTCACACTGACGGGCAACATGGCTGTGTCACACATTGACTTATATTTCCTTACTTGCACTGAATAAATTGGATTTCTGATGGTTAACACTCAGATGTTACTTCAAGCATGTATTGCTGGCCTAGAAACCAGAGTTTGAAAAGTCTGCTATATAAATTGCATGATGATGGTTCCCTCTTATTTTCACATATGCCATTTCAGATATGTCAATCATTACATTTGAAATATCTGCGAAGCAAAGATCTATAACAACATCAATAAAAAGTATATGGCAAACATAAACAGAAATCTTAAAGCAGAGAACAGCTATCAAGTGAGGGAAATCTGTTTTTAACTACATAGCAAGGCAGAACAACATGTCACAAGGAGCATAATAAATAATATTCACAGTTAAACTATGCATATGGCAAGCAGAGCGGCTACCTTTCTTTTTTTACCCTCCCTGTCACTGCAGTCTGATATTCCACTCCCAGGCCTTGGGGAGGGCGTGGAGCGCATGGAGAGAGAAGGGGACGGACGGAAGTCTCTGATTGGTGGAACAGGAGAGGGCGTAGGCGTGGGGGAGTTAGTGGGTGAGGGCCATCCGTGAAAAGTCATGGGTGTGTAGTGGGAAGGAGACAGGCAGTGAGTTCTGTGAAAACCAGCTGATTTTTTGGAATCAGGGCAGCTCGTCCCTGACTCACACCTTTCTGTGTTGTTTTGTACAGGTGGTGATGCTGTGTCACAGAAAATTGTGGCATCTGGTGAGCGTGATTGAAAAGGCTTAAGCTGAGGAGGAGAGACAGAGGGAGACCTCAGTTGTTTAGAAAGCAAGTGAAGACTTGAGAGAGATGAATTTGTCAGGGGACTCCATTTCTGGGCCACAGAGGTCCCTAACTTATTAATATCTTCTGGGGACGGGGAGATTACTTTTTTAAGGTTGTTATCTGCAGGGCCCTTGAGGTAAATGTCAGTGTTGATGGGCTTCAGCTCGTGGGACTTGGAAAGGGACACATGTGGGTGTTGCAACTTTTTGGATGTTGCACAGTCCATTCTTTTATGCTGTAGTGGGGAAACAGAATTGAAGTTTGAGCAAAACAGAGGCAGTGGCACTTTTGGGAGTGTGCGCTTTACAGCTGTTGGTGAAATAACCTGCTCCCATCTTGGCATGCTGCTTAAGCATCTTTTCGCTTGAGTTTGAGGGCATGTTCTACTGAACTCTTTTGACTGCACAGGTGGAGGAGATATGACACTTCTATTAGGCTCCCTGTGAGCGTGGCTCTGACCATCTATAGACGCTGATGAGGAGAACCGAGAGGAAAACTCAAGGGGAATGGAGGCCACGCTGGAGGCTGCTGAGCATGCTTTACAAGAGGACATGGTCACAGGGCTAACAGGCCAGCAGGGGGTGTAAGGCCTCTGCAGAGCAGGGGACAGGACAGGAAGACGGCCTTTTCTTAGGATGGCAGTGAGGAGGGAGAGTCGGGTGAGAGGCGGCCGGTGCCGGGGAGGAGGGGACTGGGGACAGACAGAGGAGGACAGGCTCTCGCAGGATGAGAAACAGGGGGTGTGAACAAGACTAGAGCCAGGAGCGAGGAAGTGCCTCTTGATCTGGACGACGGCAGGGGAGAAGATGCCGGAGCGGACAGATGAACAGGGAGAAACAGTGCGGCTGAAAGAAACAGGAGAGGTGAGAGAGGAAAGCTGCACAGCCGACCAGCTCTTCTCTCTGTCTAAGTCCTCCGAAAGGATGGACTCTCTGGATGAAGCCGGTGTGGGGAAAAGATCTGCAGAGTTTGTGGGGCTCAGTCTGTCTTCTGACACAGACGCTATATTTGCAAAGAAACCCGAGCTAACCTCAGTAAGTCCAGAGGTATCGTAACTCTGCCCCTGGGAAATGCCCCTGTGTTTATCAACAGCTGTTTCCATAGAGGCTGTCCCGGCAGCTACGTGGTTGAGGGTATTTTCAGACTGAACACTGACTAAAGGAGAGGCTTTGGTTTGAGAGAGGCTCACGTGATCCAGTGAAGGCTGAAAAACAAAAAAGCAAAGTGTGATTGGTTGTTTTTATGTGTTTCACTTTAAATTCTTAAAAAGATAACGTGACCAAAATGTATGCAGAGAAAAAGAAAGAACTTTGATGAAGTCTATATCTGACACTAACACAACAAACCCATTATAGAGTAGAAATTATTAAACCTGTTGGGTTGACTATATTATTGACTACATTCTAATTATAGTTCTCAAATTTGAAAGGCAATAAATGTCCAAATTGGACTGTTACATCAAGTTATTTTATGCCCTGACAATCCCTTTATGTCTTGATAAGAGTATATTTATCCAGCAAATATATATAGACAGATATATTCCACACACACTCATGCACAGAAATGTGAATATGTCCTATAAATAAAGCCATCAGTCATAGTTTCCACATAGCATAAAGAGTGTGCATGTTGTACTTACTCGAAGTTTTGTCCCTGGTTGGATTGTGTTTCCTGCTCCTCCCTCTGCATAGTCTTTTATAAAGACTATCTCTGCTTTGAAGATCTCCCTGTCCGACATGAGCTCCCCGGCTGTCTTCTCATGGGACACTGTTAAGTTCTGACAGGAGAAAATTAGCAAATGTTTAGGAGGAACTGAGCAAGTGAAACCTGAGAAAACCCAAGGTGAACTTCAGTGAGCCTCTCTGAGTCAGGGGGTGTGCTTGGTTTCACCACACCACATGCCAGCTCCACACATATAATATATATGTACTCGTACATGTCCTGCTGACATCAAGGTGTAATATTCTCATGTTCAGAACTGAGCAACTGAGAAGAAGCCTGCCAATACACACTTATTTAACCCTAGCTCATCATGGTCCCAAAAGCATAACCTTCTGCAAGATAAGGTGCTTAAAATAGTGTTTAAACTACAACCAAGATGACAGAGCGTCCAGAATCTTGCACGTGTGTGATGTCACCACACATTACCGTTGGGTAAACAGCTGATGTCCTTGACTGACCAGGGAACATCCTCGATAATTTGTTGTATTGCCTGTGAAACATAGAAGTACTGTAGAGTAGAAGTACTGTATTAAAGGTTAACAGGGACTTAACTTAGTACTTAACCTCTGATAACTAGACCCTAGAAAATTACATCAGCACGTGGTAAAATAAATCTTTATATTCACTATGTATTGCCTTACTCATATTTTGTTACCAAAAGCATGTTAAACTGTATGAATGTAATTTTGGGAAATATATACTGAAAGTTAGATGAGAAGATCAATACCACTGTCTCTATATGTTAAATATGCCAGCAGCCAGTTAGCTTAGCTTAGCTCAGCATAAAGACCTGAAACAGGGACACAGCTAGCCTAGCTTGGCCTATAGGTAACAAAAAGGTAAATCCACATTGGTAAATCCAGTGTAAATTACACAATAGAGTATGATGGGAATTTATGGATTTTTGCAAAATTAACATGATTTAGAGTCACTCCACTTTGTTTAGGCTACAATTTCCCTAGTGAGAACAGACTTTAATATCAATGTCCCACAGATCAAAACGGATGTAACTGCACTGCAATTTGATATTATTTGACCAAAATATAAATTCAGGCCATTACATCCCATAGAATATGATTGAAATTGTTGTGATTTATTGAATGTGCATGAATTTGGTTTAAAATAATATTAATACATGTGACATTTAAGTTAAACTATAAAGAGCAAGAAATTGTGACATGCATCATTCCTGACATGAACTGCCACATTTACGGTAATTATGATCCTAAAAATATATATGACACCATATAATAATGACACCCTTCAGCTTTTGAAATGAAAATATTATCAGTGCTTTTCTGTTCCCTAACTGTAGATTAGCGTTATTTCAATAAATGAAAGGCTGCCATAATTACACTCATTCCTCGGACTGTATTTAACATTCTATAACTGGCTCCTCATGTTGGTATTATCATCACGTATCGCGTGTCAAAAGCAGTTAAATTAAGAAAAGGATTAAAGGCAGTAATGACTTTGACAACTGGCTGGAATTAAAGTTTTCCAATATGAAATTTAAATCTGTTTCCATTAAAAAGCCATTAGAGTATTTTAGATAAACAGTAAGTTTATGCAAGAGTGATAAATCCTAGCTATTTTTGAATGAATTGACTATATTAACTATTTAATCCTATTTGGTGTAGCTTTGTTTTTAGGCAAAGATATTGAGAAGATTTGCTTAATTTATTCTGGTTATTTCTCATTAGCACAAAACTAAACAAGTGTCTTACAAACGTACCATGTATTTCAAAAAGGAAATATCTGCTACCACTTCAACTAATTCTGTCTGAAGATTTGTGATGTACAAGTAGTAAACAGGAATGTTTCAAATAAAATAAATAAAACATTATTTTCTTGTTTCTTTGAAACAAGAAAATAATTAGACAGGGAAGTTGAAGTATTGTGCCTTGGTGGCCTACCTTATATTTCAAATCAATGGTGTCCACTGATAATAGCCACTTGAAGTTAACATAGAGAAATGAATACTGCAAAATAATTTATTTTGATTAGTACATATTTAGAAGGCTGCTCTGAATCACAGTAGGGGATTAATGAGTTGGCATCTAAATATGGCAGGGAGCATCACTAATCTGTAATGCCTTAAAGCGACAACCGGTAAATGTAGTGCAGCAGTACAAAAAGCAGTTGTGAAAAGCAAAAAACTGATCTTTTTCCACAACTTAAAATCAGTCACTACTCAATAGACTAAAGGTGTTCTCACCTGACTTGACTCTGAGTAACATTATCATTAGTTTTGGTACACAATAAACAAAAAAGAAACAACATATTAGTAAATGAGCCTTCAGATTTTGTTATCGTTGGGGTCAAGCCAGACTAGCTTTTTCCTGGTTTCCAGTCTTTATGCTAAGCTAAACTAACTGGCTGCTGGAGGTAGCTTCCTATTAAACCTACAGACATAAGAGTGGTATCGAGTTTCTTCTAACTCTAGGCAAGAAACTTTTTTTGTTTATGTCACATTCATAAAGTTAAACATGCTTAGTAACAAAGTATGAACACACAACACAAGAACGTACATCTGTTTTTTCTTTTCTGACATTCTGACACCTAGTCCTACTACTGCAGTGGTGGAAAGGAACTAAGTTCAACATTTACTCAACTAATGTACAATTTTGAGGTACACTTACTTTACTTCAGTATTTATACTTTATGCTACTTTATACTTTTACTCCCCTACATTACAGAGGGAAATATTGTATTTTTGAATCCTCTATGACAGACTAATTACTTTACAGATAAGATTTCATAAAAAAACAACTCATCACGTAATAAAATGTGACGTGTTTATAGATGAAATTGCCATTTGCTATATAAAGTAGATTAAATTTTTGCTTCAAATTCAAATTTGCTTCAGTTTGAACTACATGTTGTGCAATAATAATCCAACATTGTAATATACTAATGTAGAAATATAAACATCTGAAAGGTACCATTCTGCATAATGAGTATTTTTACTTTTGATAGCTTTATTTCACAATCAAAAGTCAATTAAAACTTTAAATGCAAGATTTATATTGTGGTATTGTTACTTTTGTAAGGCCTAAGTAAAGGATATTAGTGTCCACTGCTAGTTAAAAACCAGCAAAGTGTGTCAAAACCAAAACTTGTCAGTTTATAACATGAAGGGCTTTAGGTAATAGCAGGGTGGGGGTTTGAGGGACTAATGGTGCCACCTCTGTGAGAAGATCTTTGAAGTCTGACTCCAGGCAGCAGAAGAAGTTGGCTATCCAGAGGCCCCTAGAGCTGTGGCGCTGCCATGATGTTGATGCTGGATAAACATCCAAAAGCACATTAACCCCTTCAGCAATCAACACTACAGGGTGTTAGGGGTTCACACCAGACCCCAGGATGATAGCTTTCAAGAACTTTTGGTTGAACATTTGTAGTTTGGGTGCATTAATGTAGCCTACATAAAGTTGAATCCAAGATCAGAAAAATAACTTAAACAGGATCTGTCAAAAGAAAACATACAGCAAAGAAATATTAATGCCATGTGAGTTTTCTGATGGTATTTGCCTTTCAAACATTTTTATTTTTATTTTTATTTTTATTTTTATTTTTATTTTTATTTTTATTTTTATTTTTATTTTTATTTTTATTTTTATTTTTATTTTTATTTTTATTTTTATTTTTATTTTTATTTTTATTTTTATTCAATGTCCTATAAAATAGAAAGGCCTTCTTCAATGTATATAAAGCACTTTTACAGTATGTGATAAATTTTATTGACACCACAATAATTGTGTATTGTTGACTGAAATTTACTTGCAAGAAAAGAGTAAATTATAGGACATTGAATTTGATCCCTGAGGTTGTTATGATATGCTTCATATACTGTATTAATGGATGATTTTAAATCATATCAATCAATGATAGTCATCCGTTAGAAGGAAGTTATGGTGCAATTGCTAAAATGTTGCAGGTGAGAATGAGATTGATTCTTCCTCAGGAGCAATGGTGTTTCCTCATCCTTAAGTCAATGACATGATCACTAGAAACTAGGGTCGTTTAAAAAGGTGGGAAAGTTCAATTCACAATTCATATGAATCTCAGGCTCATTATGTTGGTCAAAATTTTTACTGAGTTTACTGCACATTCAGACTTTGTCTCTATTGTTGAAACTGATTAAATGAAGAGTAATAAAAGTGAAAGTTCTTTTCTAATATAAAGTATTGGCTCATAAGATTGATAAAAATCAATGTCATGTAGAGAATAAATGGATAGTGTGGAACAGAAAGTCATATCTATCACATCTAATATAAGAAGAAAGTGGTCACATTGATATTCTCATACAGGGATGGTTTGAGTGCATTTAAGCTAGGGATTTTAGCAAGTAGCACGAGGCTGTGGGCTCAAAAATAAGATCATATAAATTTAACCGGACAGACTGAGTGGCTTCATTTTCAACGCTGCTGAATTTCCCTTGGTTCGGGCATCTGGTAAGGATGCCTCCTGGGCGCCTCCCTAGGGAGGTGTTCCAGGCACGTCCAGCTGGGAGGAGGCCTCAGGGAAGACCCAGGACTAGGTGGAGAGATTATATCTATGATATCTATATCAGAACATAAGTAACTTTATCTACCTGGAGCTAGTCTCGCTTTGCAAACAGATAGTGATGTAAAACAACACTACAAGCACCAGGTGACAATACAAAGACAAGTCAATTAGCTAAAGCAAAAGATTACGTTCATTAATTGTTCTACAGAGCAAGAAAACCTGTGTGTGTGTGTGTGTGTGTGTGTGTGTGTGTGTGTGTGTGTGTGTGTGTGTGTGTGTGTGTGTGTGTGTGTGTGTGTGTGTGTGTGCTGTACCTTATTTGTTTTTTCTGTCAAAGCTCCAGATGTCTCCTCCTCAGTAACAAAGTTTTTAATTGGTAATTTCTGCACCACTGGCAAAAACGTGATTATACAATGGGATGGCACTCCTATTGAACCCTGTAAAACAGAGAGGAGAGGTAGGCCTACAAATTGTCCACATGTTAAAAGCTCTTGATTTTAATTCCTAATATTCTCGAATATTCTTTAGTTAATAAATGATGAGTCATGCACAATGGGACTTTTTATCTGTTCACATTTAAGGGGTCATGGCAAGCTCTCCATAAACTCCATGTTTCAGTCACTCACAGTTGACCACCACTGCATTTCAGCTTCTTTCTACATATAGGTTCTAATTGACCATCATCACACGCACACAAAGATCAGGCACCCTGCAGCTCAAAACCTCGCCACACCCAGACTCAATGAGTAGTAATGAGTAGTGATGAATTGCAAATACAGTAAATCAGCTCATGTTTTTGTCTGCTTAAGGCACCTTACCACACATATTTTTCTTGTGCTGTGCTGTTAGTTTGTGAAAAATGCTGAATATTATGCAGACTCTGTAAACTTTGTAATAAGAAGCCAAAGATGCTTCTCTATGTTAAACAACGAGCAGTTTTTTAATCTATGGGTCTTTTCCACTGCAGGAACTAAAAAACTTAATGTAGCTATAGCAATCCTGGGGCGGTTTGTCCAGCAAGCAGGTTCATGGAGCCACATTTCCGTGCTGTTTAGGAGACTAGCCTATATATTTCCAGGTACTCTGGCAGCTTTTCTGGTAGTGCCGTTGATAATGATTGATCAAGCTAATCGACTGCTGGTTATAGCTTCATATTCATATCTGAGAGTGGTACTGATCTTCAGTTTCATCTAACTCCTTAAAAGAAATAAGCCAAAATATTGAGAGAATCCTAAGAAGGAAATACTTTGTTGAATTTGCACCGGTTTTCCAGTGATACAAATGCAATGAGAGCTTGCCGGCATGTGACGTAGATGAAAGGAGCTTTACGTGTTAAACATCTTTCTGGTGCAGCAACTCCTGACTGATGACCAGCTTTAATAAAAAGATTTACGGTGCTATAGCACTTTTTTTTAGTATTTAGTACATGTTTTAGCTTATTATCCAAGCCAAACAGATTCGGGGTGTCCTCTGTGAAACTGAATTCTCAGCTTTTCCTAAACCTGCATAGTTCAGTGGGTAGCCTGCGCACACCGCAACATTCACACTATCAGCGATAATGGGTCCATCTTTAGCCCCCATGCTAAAATGCATGAAACACCTATATATGTCCAGGTGCTAAGCTTACATTAAATTGCATTGCAGAGACCACTGTCTATATGTTGTAGGCTATATAAATGTAAGCAATGGGGAGAAAAAAAACAACCAGGAGTCTGTACAACTAGTTAAATATAAATAATAAAATATGTATTGTTTTCCTTTAACTTATTAATTTGCGTAGATATCAACACAGTGTTGACACATCTTTCTAGAAAACCAGCATGTGATATGTATTTATATATATATATATATATATATATATATATATATATATATATATATATATATATATATATATATATATATATATATATATTATGTGTCTTGCATAATGTACAAAGTAAGAAATGATAAACAACTGCTCTGAAAACATCAATGGAATTGTCCCAGTAGCCACAGCATGTAATTCAAATAAAATATATACTCTTACATTTTAAAATGGAAGTTCTGAGAAATCGTAATTTGTAATCATCTTGCTAATCATTTTGTTTTGATGCTGCTTTTGTATCTTCTTCAAATATTTAATCTAACATAAATTAGCCTATATTACTTTGAATATGTCTACATCAGCCAGTGGAATCTCCAGAATTTCAAGTATGTGCTACAATAAGCTCCACTGATTAGTGAAGGAACTTTCAGTGCCTTTACGCTCCAGTTTGAATGTTGCAGATGATCTGTCAACACTGTGGAGAGAAGAATCATGATCAGTTACTCTCTCTCTCTCTCTCTTTCTCTCTCTTTGTAATTTCTGTGTAAAACTGTAATTGTACTTACCTTATCTGTGTGTCCAGTTAGGCAATAACTGCTAGCCCAATATCATAATGTCTTTTCTGACAAAAAATAATTTTTCATATCAAATATGTGGCTTTTCGAAGTCAATACAGTACTGATCAGGATGTCCGACCTTTCTGGTTCACTATATATCCCAAAGAAGCAAAAGGCAGACTCATGCAGCCAGATTTTGTCTCTTAATCACTGGTGGGATATAACTGAGTACATTTACATTTAGTATTTAAGTTTTATACAAAGTCTTAGTTATACTCCATTGCATTTCAAATATTGTACTTTTGATTTACTTCATTCATTTCACATCTACACTTGTTGGTTACTTTACAGCTTTGTATTTGTGATGAGATGAAATATGAAATATGATCGATAAAGAAATAAAGAAAATACTCAGTTCAACTTTGCACCCCATTCACTGGCTAAGTGATACTGCAATACACTTAAACTCTGAATGCCGAAGCTCTCTAGTTTGTGGTTGTAAAGTTTCATGAGGCTGCGATTATCTTAGAAGTCACAACAGGTCATGTTTAACATTTAAAGTTTAAAAAAATAGTCCGACTACAATAAACTGGCTGTTAGGGAATGACATCATTACACATTTGGGCTCATTAAAAAATAAACCGTATTAGAATAGGTGAGCATAACAGTTTACTGCATGAGAAGAATAACATGGTTTTTGGCCCAAACTGCATGGGATTAGCATGAAATGGGTACCCATAAAAGCCATTTTAAATCAGATATTTTGAGGTCAGGGGACCCCTTCGTAAATGGCCATGCTTTTGTTTATTTATTTATTTATTTTGGAGCTCCCTTTCCGACAAGCTAGCATGACATGGTTGGTACCACTGAATAACTTTCTTGTCTAGTTACATTTGATACCAATGCCTTTTAAAAGACATTTTAAAGCCAAAAGTTTTAAAGTGGAGGCTAGAGTAGCCAGAAGCAACACCGAGACCAAGATATTATCCTCAGAGATAACAGCGATTCTATAATCAGCTATAAATAAAGAAACAGAACCAATGCCTTGACTAAAATAATCAAAGGCCATCTAATAAATGTGTTTATGTATTCATGTTCTAATGCAACCTCCTTGTTTGCATGTACACTGTTGTCAAAGCAGAGTAAGTTTAAACTGTGAAAGGTCAAAGCGAGCATTTCCTTCTTGCCCATCGGAGCCCTCTTGAATGTTTAATTGCGTTGAGTGTTGCCGAGGTCATGCCGTCCTCATAGATCACATTTCCATCCACTACTGGCTCACTGTGCTACATGTTGCCTCACTGTGTGCGTGCTCTCACTCAGTTATTTCTTGAGGCATGTCAGACCCGTCCCAAAGAAAGAATACAAGCAGCACTAAATCATTTCCTGAAGCAGACCACCCTCCATGGGGACCTTTGAAAGGGACACTCATAAACAGTGAGCAACCAGAAAGTGACAAATGTACTTAAAACATACTATTGAATGACTGCAAGGGATCTGATTCCTTGTGTAGTTCTTCCTCTGTAGAAGCTGCTACTCATGACAAAAGTTCAACTTTAAGCAGCATTCTATGCTTGCATTAATCACATTCATTCATTTGTGTTTGCCTTTGATTATGTTCATTTCCGTGCCACATTGAGCATGGGAGCTATTGGTCTTTAGAGAAAGAGCATAATTGCTATTGTAAATCTGAAACCGCTGTGCTCCACAGATGTTAAAATGCATATCGAAATAGCTCACGTTGTGCCACAGTAAACGAATAAACAGTTGGGCGAGTCACTAAGTAAAGCGTTTAATTACAGACAAACACACGACCCCTCCCTCCAGAGTAGATAGGGCGTGCAAATGTAGCCCACTGCCAGCTGCGACTGCTCTGGGTTATCGCTCTCAGATTATAAACAAATGATTCCAAGTCTCATACACAAGGATGAAAACAAGAACAAAAATGCACATATTTCAATCAATGTCTCTAATTTTCAATAGCAGCATATTTAGGGAGAAAATGGCAGTGTAATTGAAAAAAACAATATTGTATATATCTTTATAATGCATAACAAATGTATCAATATGACCTTGCAGTGCAGTGGCAAGAAGTTAAAAATATCATAAAATAAATGAAAAATAATTACATACTTGCAATTTTCAGAACCTATTAACACTGATAAGATGCACTGACATTCATTCTTGTGAGTCTTGCTTTTAAATTAATTTGGAAACTGTTTCTCTTCCTTGTTTGACAGAAAATAAGAGGATAAGTATCAAGTATCGAGTAGCAGTATACACTGTGTCTATGTGTTTATATGTGAAAGCCTGGAAGGTAGCAGTGAGGGGAAGAGGGCACAGTGTGTGTGTGTGTGTGTGTGTGTGTGTGTGTGTGTGTGTGTGTGTGTGTGTGTGTGTGTGTGTGTGTGTGTGTGTGTGTGGTATTTTCCAGTAGGATTTAGCTTTGAAGTAAAATCTTTATCTCAAAACAATTTAAAGCCAGAACCATTGTAATAACAAAGATCAACAGAAAATAAAGGCAGGTGAGTGATATTTTTTCAGATTGACAGCAAAATCCCAATCCCTAAAAAGATGTTTTTCATCTGGTGAAAGTAAAATATCTATTTCCAAAACCTCTTACCTCTCCCAGACTCTTATTCACACGGTCCATGTTTGTTTCAAATCCCTCTCCATCCAGAAGTGTTGCTTGGGTCCACGATTCAGGAAAACTTCTGTCAAATGTTGATCAAAGCATGTACGAAAGCATGCACGCCTTTCAGCCCGTCTCGCAAAGTTCAAAGTGTGTGTGTACTGTTGGTGTGTTGTATTGCCCTGCAGATTTCCTTTTATAGACACATAATAGCCACAAATAGCTTACAGACAGCAGACAGCCCGCTGGGCACCAGTAACAGTGTTCACACTTAGAGCTATGAACAACACAACACTGTTGTCTTCTTGTTCAATTTTTTTTTTTTTTTTTAAATAAACTTAATTTTATAAACTTCAACTTAATTTGTCACTTAATTTTTTTCCTCAGCATGGGTCTTTCATATATTATATACTGCCACAATATGACAAACGTCATGCTGAAAAAATGACAAATATCTTGGCTGACTAAGCTCAGATCAAAAACAAGATGATTGTATTGATTGGACAATTTAAAAAAGCCCGCAGAGAAAATAAGTGTTGCCGTGTAGAACAAACTAAAGTTCAAAAGTTTTATTTTCATAAAATATTTGTTTTTAGCACAGGTCTGCTGTAAAGAGCTTGCATAGTATGGTGAAGCTGTTTGAACAGAAAACTGAATAAAGGCATCACTGTCTGAACTTCTGACAAAATGAGGATTTTAATACATAATTGATATTTCTAAATTCAAATAAACCATATAAAATGTTCATTCAGTTTCCAGATAAGATGAACCCCTGCCGGCCAGCAGACTGCTATGACAAATAACTCTCAGTATTTTTCCAATGAAGACTTATCAAGGGGCTGGAAACAAATTCATATACATGCTTGTTTGAAGCTGCATTGACTGTTCCCTTATCAGTGATTGAAAGCAGACCGCTGGAGTGGATGCTAATCCTTTAAGAACACTACATTCTTCATCTTCATTCCTGTCACAGCTGTTCTTGTCTATTTCAACCCTTCAACCCCCCCCCCCCACCCCCAATGAATTTGAATCATTTTTTGGAAAGCAACAAATCTTAAATTATAGCCTTAAGGCAGAAAGTCACATTTTCTGTGATTTCTGCAATGTAACGTGTTAGTACTGGATTTAATCTCACACACTGGATGTGCTTTCTGACAAGTTATGTCCCCAGATTATTATCACTCAGCAAACAGTCTTCACTGCAGAGCATCACTGTTAAAACAAGTAGTCATGTCATGTTTGTGATCATAAAAAAAATGTTCATGGGGTGGACACAATAACACAAACACTTGTGCAATATGAGCCAGTTTAGACAGTCTCCAGACCTTAATCCCATAGAAAATCTGTGGAGGGAGTTGAAGGTTTGAGTTGCCGAACATCAGCCTCGAAACCTTAATGACTTGCAGAAAATCTGCAAAAAGGAGTGGGACAAAATCACCTCTGTGATTGCCAACAAGGATTTTGCCACCAAGTACTATTTCATGTTTTGCAGTGGGGTTAAAAAGCAAATCAATTTATAACATTTCTGACATACGTTTTTCTGGATTTTTTTGTTGTTATAACGGTCAGTTACTGTTCAAATAAATCTACCATTAAAATTATAGACTAATCATTTCTTTGTCAGTGGGCAAATGTAAAAAATCAGCAGGGGATCAAATACTTTTTTCCCTCACTGTAAGTAAGAGTCTTTGCAGGGCTCTTTTACTGAATTGCAGTATACTGTGCAGTGTGCAGGTGTTCATACATATACGTCGGCATGGATTTGTCTCAAGGAAAAGAAAAGAAAGACCTCTAAGACCAATGCAGTTATGCTTTATTAAGAAAGTGAACACTGAACAATGAACTGTTGTTACTGTGAGAATGTAAAAGCTGTGAAATAACATAAAACAGGTATTGACAAGCAAGATATTGGTTCTCTTTTTCTTTTCAGAAAGCAGAAAGCTCACAATTTTGAATTTAGTACTCAAATTTAGGTCTCTGCAGGACTCAGACTCCCTGTTACGCATAGCGGTGTGGCATTTTATCTTGGTACAGACGATAAAAGGTTTGAGGGCTTCACATCGCCATGGGCGGAGACATTTTTTACCAGCAACATCCATAATTTACAGCAGGGTGGTGTGAAGTAGAGGTAGCCAACAGCATTCATTGTTTAATTGACTGTATTTAAAATAATGACATGTAATTCATGTGGACATGAGAGAGCAGTCTGGTTCTATAAAGTTGCACAGGCAAAACTTTGATTTTAGTGATAAAAATAAAGTCTTAAAGTTGCAAATGACTTTAATATCACCAAATGGCCTCTTATTAGCAGCAATCTCTGACAGACAAAAATCTTAAAAAACACATTCAAACTGTTTTACACTAATCCACCACAAAGAGCTGGGTAATAACAGTCTGTGTCCTTCATGTATGTACCCTTACACTGCGGTCAAGATGGGTAGAAAGCACTGTCAGAACAGTGTACCTGTCTGTCACGGATGTCACAGTCATGTAATGGCTCTCTGCTGGGGGTCTGTGTCCATAGCTCCCCATCTTCATCGGAAATAGAGGGATGAGTGAGGATGATCCGTGGGATCTGTCAGAGCAAATTGTCATGTTTACGTACATGGATGTCAGAAAAGCATGTCATATAATTTAAACAATGTTTGTTTTTGCAGATTTTTTTTAATTCAGGAAAGGTTCCAACGAGCAGTACACCAAAGTACTTCATTACAGTGCAATATTTAGTTATTATTCAGGACTTAACCATTTAATTTCATTACAGTGCAATATTCATTTATTATTAATACTTAACTACTTTTTGCATAACGTGTATACAAAGCTATTTTCTATATATATATAGATGCTCTCAGGACTGTGCACCAGGTCCCCCCCCCCTCTTTTTTACACTACCTATACTTTATATTTTTATATTTTATATTTTGTGTCGACACCGTAAAGGGTTGCACAGGTACTGCACTTGTATAATGTATAATAACAATAAAGGCATACTATTCCCCTGCTGTATCATAATGAGGGATGAGAAATCTGCTTACTGTCATTGTGTGTTTTCCCCCTTGAAGTGAATAATTTTTCATCAAATCAGACTGAAACACAAAAAGACAAGACAAAGAAAAGAAGTACATAAGAAAGACTTATTTTTAAGGGGTAAACCACATATGGCTTGAGGCACATCATAAACAATTTAAAAAGTGTACTCTGTGCTGTGATTGGATTAGACCACCCACAATGCTGCTGCCATTGCAGACAACTGCCTCAATCTTCTTGGACAAACAATCTTCCACGCTCTCCGTGTTGGGCTGTTTGCATCTTTGGTCTCCGCCAACCTGGGTCCACGACTGTTGCCCTGTCACGTCCCGAGGATCCTGATGTTCATCCTGGTCACTTACCCCTCTAGGTAGCAGCTTTTCTCTTAGTATTTTAATCTTGATGCAGCTGCCGGCATTCCTGAGGGCATTGACCGCCTCATGGTGGGTCGCCGTCTGCATGTTGAGGCCATTGACCTGGAAGGACCATGGTCACATTACACTTTCAATCTCGGTGAAAGTAGGAGCAGGAGTCAGAGGTGAGGGATTAAGTCAAACTCACACACATCATAGGTTTTCTAAAAAATAGCATGTCTATTCCCACTACAGACACTGATGAGGATTTCTAATCAGCTTTACTTTACAAAGGTGTGAAGCAGGTTGGTCTAGGCTTGGTTTAAGGCTGTTTTATTTGTTTGCTTTCTATTTGTCAGCCTCATACTGGCTTTATCTTCTTAGGGGAAGTCCCAGCTGTGTGGCCACTGCTGGTCTAATCCATGGATGTATAATGCCCTCCAATGGTCACAAGAGGAACACCAGCAGGAAGTAGGTATTGTAATAATATTCGTAAAGCCAGTATAGAGAACAAGTATGTGATTTCCATTCAATCAACAATATTTCATACACTGGTCAGTGATAAGGAAATTATGAACAAAGATTACAAACATGGGAAAAATGATTCCCCACCTACCTCCAGCAATCTGTCTCCAACATGGACCCCTGCCTTTCCTGATGCTCCCTCTTTATTTACTCTGGAAATAAAAATTCCCTGAAAGGAAATAGACATGTTAGCCTGAGAAAAGAGCACTGCTAGCTCTTCTGTACCAGAACTCACCTCATCATGGTCTTTGTAAGGCAGAGAACCCTTCCCACCAGCAATGCTGATTCCCAAACTACCGCTCTGGCTTGACACTTTGATCTGTAACTAAAAAGAAATTGTTTTATTACAAAGATAAAGCTAGGCCTGAGTGGAGAAAATACAAACAAAAATTAGAATAGCAAAAATGTGCCACAATCAGTGAGATTTCCAACAGTTCCTAGCACAACCGCACAGAGTTAATTAGACATTTAAGAAAGATACTGCGTGCAGTTACTCTTAAAGGCACTTGAGAGACAAATGATTCCTGAGGAAGGGTCTTCTCTGTCACCAAAGAAGACTTCAGATGCCCTGTGATGGAGGAGGTCTTTATGTTGGGGATGGGGTCTCCTTGGAGACCAGACCCCGCATCAAGAGCTCTGTGATGCTGAGACTTCCTCCCCTCTCGGGTTTCACCTCTGTGATGGCAAAGCCATCGTGGTACGGCATCACTCTCTGACAGCTGGCCTGTACCATCCTGGTGATAAGAAATAGTCCAATGCTTTTATATAGTACTGCTTGTGCATGACGTACATCTGTGGAGCCTGATATTTCATTTCGAATTAATTCACAAGACCTTTGCATATGAGAGATTGTAAAAGGATGAGACATTCAGTTAAATAGGCATCTTCTCAAACAGGGTTTCTTGGCATGTACTGTGATGATGACAAAACTAAAATAAGTGGAAACCTGCAGCAGAACAACAGTTGATGAATGTCTGCAGTGGTTGATAAAAATGTGTATCTCCATATCAAGAGATATCAAGATAAACAACATGAGCTGTGCTAAGATACCTAAACTGGAAAACAGACCTCCTCAGGTTGCTCAAGTTCCTCTGCGTCCTTCTCTGCACTGGGGCAGCGACCACGCAGGCTGTCGCTGGCTGGGAACAGTTGAGGTCTTTGCTGCTGAGACTCTTTGTTTGCCACCCAGCTGAAGCCTGGGATCATGGCCCAGTTTTGGCCATTGGTCCTGAGGGATGGGTTAGTATGAGGCTTTCTACATTCCTGGAGATAGTCAGAAGACACCAGCTGTTGCTAAAAATATAATTTCAATGTAATATCTTGAAGGAAATGAGTAGTGACAGTGATGGATCAGTGGTAAATACATTGATGAAACCATGCCCCTCACCTTAAAATGTCAACTTGTGATGTATCAAAGCAGATAAGATACTACTAGATAAAGTAGGATTTCTTTTGCCTAAATGTGTCTTCCAATGCATCTTGAGGAGGCAGGGATGATGCCATGCTTGAGATGCATTGGAGTCTTACTGAAGAAGCCTCATCTTAAGAATAGTGAGAGGTCATCTAAAGCACCATTACATTTTCTTAGTTCAGTTTGGCGCTTGAAACTGAACATCAGTAATACCAATTACTTTTACTTTCTAGTGAATTATCAGTTTTCAAAATGCGTTTTGACTTGATAATTCACTGAAAATAATTTGTAATAGTTTAAATTTCAACACCAAAGATAAGTATGTCCATCTACAAACGGATAATCAAACATGTACAATGAGATTCAAATAAAGGCGCACTTGAACATTAAAAAAATATGCATTCATTCTCTGATTTACTTAAAGCATGCCAGCAACAGTACAACACGCAGGACGTGCAGGGTGGAAAAGCCAAACATGGCACATGCTGGCCGAGCATCATGTTAACATCAGACAGACAAAACAAGCAATGGAGGGGTCAGGAAATGGAATATTTGTTTTGTTGCCTCAAAGAAAGCCAGTTTAAGTTAAAGCTTAATTTTGTGAATATATTACTCTTAGATATGGATAGTGAAAAAAAACACCCCCAAATGAATCTTGCTTTTAAATCTGATGATTAAGTCTTCTGTTATTCTTTCTGAAATCAATAGGATTTAAAGGAATAAGAAACATGTTTAGTGTTGCACTCGTTTTATTGATCAGTGGTTAAAAAGTCTTCCAAATCTCAAGGCACAGTGCCCATTTCAGATCCGTTGTGTGCAGTTTGATCAGAAAATAATTAAAAACATAAAAACCAACACTTGAACCAATTTCTCTTGCCCACTTTTTAAAATATATTTAAAAACAAATGAATACAAATTAGGATGTACCATCAAAAATAATTTGAGAAACGCCTAGAAGTGCATTAAAGTGGAACTTCTTACAACATTTTTAAAAGGATGCCATCCTTGTGGTACAAACCTCTGCCCAAACCACCGATGATTATTCTATACAGTACTCTTTGTTAAAGGGAAAAAAACTTTTTTTTTATTAAATACACAACTGTTTTTGGCATCTACTTGAAAAACATTGCAAAGCAGTGAAGCACAGCACATATAAATAAGACAGGATTGTTACTTCTGCATAATTACGTTGCAGATGAGTAATTAAAGATTGATGTGCAGTACATAAATCCAAACTTAATTAATTTATCAAATCTATTTTATCCAAAAAATAATAATAATAATAAAAAATAAGTCTAGATGTTTACAGACAAAAGGATTCAAGGCCATCCACTCACCCAATGACGAGTATATATACTGAATAAGACGTCAGTGAATGTTTTGTTCATTTCTTCGATTTAAAAAAAAGAAAAATGTACCAAGTTTGTAAAAGAAGAAAAGATGTTAAAAAATCTGTAACTGATTAAGAAATGTGCTATACATTTTTATTTACATCTGAGCTGCCAAAAAGTATAAAAGTATCAATATTCACAAGAGACTGTACAATAATCCTTAATCAGTAGGTCCAAAAAACTCCTGCTTTTATGTTTGCCCGAAATGTAAAAAGTAGCCACCCAGTGTTTTAAAATAGATATAGAACAAATATACATTTACGAAGATTTGACCATATTATAAAAGACTTATAATGGTGCAACTACCTAATGTATGTTTTTAAAAAGAGGCATTTAAAAAAGTAACAAATCTTTAAATATCTTTTTAAAAAGGAGCATCTCTGTGCAGATTATTGCTGTGGACATTAATTAAAAAGAGGAAGGCACAAAGGCCCTGGTAGACTGAGTCATACACATTTTACACAGGACTGGAGATGGAATAAGGTTACAGGCGTCCAAGGGGTTTAATCAGGAGGGGACGGCCACACCAGGGTTTGTAGGTAAAAGAAAAAAGGGGGTCTGCAGGGTTGTGCAGGACGACACAGCGAGACACAGTAGGTAAAAAAACATTTCAGAGGTAAAGTCACACAGACGTGGTCACTCTGTCTGCAGCGTTATTGACCTCGTTTTTGTTGGAGTCCAGGCCTTTGGCAGCGTTCAGGTCATTGCGAATGTTCTCGGCTGCTTTCTTCATCGTCTTTAGCTCGCCGGGATGAGGCGTGGCCCGTCTAAGTAGTGTTCCCTGTGCAAAGGAAAACAGATTTAAGTTATTGCCGCATTTTATAGATCTGCAGCAAAAAGAGTAATGGTTTACAGCACAAATGTTAAGTGGTAAGCATAGAACCGATGAGTTAAAAGGACAGGATGGTTGAAGGCTACCTCATTACTGAGCACCATTGCTAAATACAAATGTCTAGCATTTTTCTTGCAAATAGAGAAATGTAATAGAGAAATGTTAATACAAATAAGCTTGTTTACAGCAAGTTGACACAATTTGGGTGTTGATCTAATTACAGTTATATTGTGGAGAAAAACAAATGTTTTTAGCCATGCTTGTGGCAGGGTTCTTTGATGATCCACCACTGTTGTCGAGACTGAAATATCTCCAAACTATTTTGATTTGATTTTGTGAAGACATTTCGGGCCCCCAGGGGATTTGGCCCCTGACCACCACCAGCAGCTTAAAATCAGAGTGAAATATCACCGATACCAACAACTTCTCGATGGATGGCTGTAAAATTTGCCCTCGAGCTTGCTTGTCTCACCTTGTCGTCATCCTCCTCCTCCTCCTCATCCAGAAAGTGAATGACACTGATCCTGTTCATGGCTTTGTTGTCCCATGTGTCATCTGCCACGTCATTTACTAGGCTCTCCAGTGCGCCACAGCGGGCAAGATTATCAGAGCCTGTGGGTTTTTTTAAAAGAGACAACACAATTTGTGTTACTGGAATTCATGCTCACATCAAAATGCTCAGATAGAATTACAGTGCGCGCTGAAGTGAATACTTCAGCAGATTAAAATCAATATGGCCGTTATGATTGCTTCTCCTCTATCTGCCAACTCAAGAAATGAAAGTGGTCACATAATCCAGCACTCATAAGAGAAAGCATGAAACTGCCAGATCATAGTTTCAAATCCCAGCTTAGTCGCAGGCTTACAGCAACACAATCTTCCCTACCCCCAACCTTAGCTTCAGCCTTACCCGCCTGACCTCCGTCAGTCTTACATCTGCATCTCTCCCGCGAAAGATGTCACGTCACAAAAAAAAGAAAAAAAAATAAAAAATCAATGAATACATTTTTGAGGGAGAAACAAATATCTTTTTTTAACAACAAAATACAGTGACAAGAAAGCAACAAATTCCAGACAAATTTAGGCGCAAGGCTGTGGATGACAGCGAAGAAAAGAAAATACAATAAACTGTTGTATTAGGCAGAGATGGAGCCAGCCCTCAGACGCGTCTCTATACCCAGTGGGCGAGCTTTTAATGGCAACAGGCCAGCTGCTGCTAAGCCTCTTTAGAGGTCCAATCCACCACATTTCTGAAAAAAATAACCAAGGAGGGCCTCAAGGGACAGAAGAGGCCCTGATGTGTTATAGGCTGTGATTCCTTACAGGACCACATAATCAACAGATACTGCAGGGGAGGATCAGAGGGCACAAAACCCACTGTGCTTCCCTGAGCAGATCATGTGATAATGTCAAAATCGCGGGGCACTAAATACTCAGAGACGATGCAAGAACTGATGAGGAATATTACTCAAATGTCACAGTGTTGGCACCAAGTCATCCCACTCTAGAAGAAGCCCGACGCTTAAGGAGAACTGATCTATGAACAGATAGTACGCATGCAAAGAAACAGTGTTCATGAACACATATACTGTCATTTTAGTCCGGTATGAGTGAAAAAGTTTAGATACAGTCTGCGCTTGTGATAAGTCAATGATTCATGAAGATTATTTAAATATCTGAGGATTATTTTATGCTTCCGCTTGATTAAAAACATTACCTTTATTGTCTAGTTCACATGGCTGTTGAGGCAGCAGTACACAAGTGAGCACTTTCTCGCCTGAGTCAGGATCCTCGTCGGTCTGAAAGGTGAGGAGAGGCTGCGACTGGTTTTCTGACAACCATAAAGCCTTCAGTCGTAGCATGGTCAGTGACATCGGTAAGTGGGTGAGCCTGAAAACAAACAGGATGTAAATCACTGACTAGCGCATATCACATAGGTACCGGCAGATTTGCAGCTGTTGAGACAATGTGGAGGAGGGAACAAACCACTCCCCAGTCACAGAGGTGAACGTGTTTGTGTGTGACTAAAGCAGCAGACATCGCTGCAGCTTTATCTGAAGACAAAGCATAGACCAAAACAAGCAGTGGCAGAGAAGAGAAGCCACAACAACCTCTGACTGACCGTGAGTAATATGGTTAAAAACATCAAGATAATCTTTAGGCATCAAAAAGTAGAAAATGTGTATTTCATCAAGTATTAATCAAGTTTGATAAATAAAAATCATGTTTCAGTATTTGGTTCACTATTCAATCACAAAGTCTTCAAATCACCTAATCACTTTGTTTAAGTTTGTCTTGTGTTGGACCCCAGAAACAATAGTCTTCACTACAGTGATGGCTAATGGGGATCCTTAATAAACAATAAACTTGAAAAATATGATTTGTATGTGTTGATGAACGTACCTATTTCCAGAGACGTCTAGCACGTGCAGTTCTGTGGCTTGCGACAGCTCTGACGGTATCCTGGTCAGTCTGTTTTCTCGTACACAGAAAACATTCAGACCACTGCAGCCCCCGATCTAAGTAACAGAAGAGACAACACGATTAGGCTGCACGTCAGTCAGTGTACACATGTCCTGTGAAGCAAAAACATAGTACATAGTATAGGCAGACACACAAATGTTTCAATTGTATTTATTTTTTCCTAGTAAAAAAAGCTATGTAAATGCACGCGTGTATAAATATCTTTAACAAAGCCAGGACAAAAGAAACTGGAGTACATCTGCCAGCATATGAGCACTAAGTGGCAGAGCAGTTAAATGTCAATGGGATGTGGCGGTGAGACCTAAAATTAGGAACAATTAGGCCCTGCTGTCAGGCAAAGCAGAGACTTGATGGGCCAGCAGCTAGACTGCAGTTGTAATCCATTAATCTGCTCAGACACGAGCCGGATACAAGTATTGTTACAGAGATTCACCATTTTAAAAGGAGCAGGTTAAACTCATCATCTGCATGGCTTAATATGATAGGTGCTTACTGCATTCATAGTCATCAGCGCAAGAAACAAACAAATCACTAAAAACAAATCAAACACATTAAGTCTGCTTCCATGTACACACGGACAAAATTCAGCCAGGAAAAAGTGTTATGAGCAACTAATCCCCAATCAATAGAATCCATAAAACTGGGCCAACTGTCAAGTAGATCAGAAAAGCACAAATCAATACATGGGCCATGGTTACACTGTGGTTGTTAAGAGATGTCATGCAATGGTGGTTTGAGAAAACAATGACGCTATCAATTCATTATCTAGGCCAACTGTTATTTTTCTCCAAACACTGCAGTCTTTGCCTCATTAAGACACAGGGGCATTGTACAATGAAGAGGAAGCCTTTCAGATGAAGCTTTAAGCCAGGCAGACCTTCACTTAAACAGACAAGGGTTTAGAAAAGAATGTCACATACAAACACAATGGAGACACTCAGACAGAGCTGAACTAACCAGAGTACTGAAATGAGAGAGCTCAACAAGCAAGAGCATTGTTGATCCCCGCGTGAATGAATTTTAGACAGTTTGAGCCAATTGCAAGTCACAGCAGTTTCAGACCATTAATTCAGATGTACAGTTCAAATCTAAACTGTGCCACCTTAGACCTGAAGATGTAGAGCTTGTCCACGTGTACCATCTACGTCTATCTATCGTCTGCAATTTTGACACGTGCGTGTACGCACCACCTGCAGTCTGAGTTTGAGGCCCCCAGGAAGTGCACCGGCTTTAAAGCAATTTGAACATAGTGGCCAAATAGTGGCACTGCAACTCCCTGCCCATCACATAATGCCATCTGGTCCAAAAGACCTTTTCCTATAGACTTACATGGCGAAAGAGACATCTTTAAATCAGTGGCTACATTTTTTTGATTGTCACAACCCCTGACTAATTTCGCTATCATAATTTGATCCATTCAGTCCTATAACATTTGGAAAGTCTAGAAGAGCTGCACGATTATATAATTTAATCACCATTCAAGTTAGTGGAGCACCAAACCGAAAGTAGCCGGCTTAGTCGACAGATGTCTCTAGTGCGGCGCACAGTGAGGAAGCAGTGCTGATCAGACGGGTCATTTTTGGCTCCATGAAGGCTTTAGACACCACTGAGCAACTTGCATAGGAATGAACGGGGCTCCGCCTCAGACATTGTATCCAGTTCTTATTATACAACGATGGTCTCAAGGGGTTTATCCTCAAATTAGATTTAAAATAAATGACATTGGTTGATATGTGAAAAGCTTACCTCCTTAGGGAGTGACGTTAGCTGGTTTCTATCACAGTTGAAGTTGGAAAGTCGCTTTAATTTCCCAACACTCCTAGGCAAACTCTGTAATAAATGAATCAAAACAATTAGATAGAACATAAGGAGTTTTTAAATAAACTGGAAGCTTAATTACCACAGACGAGTATTTCCTTATCTCATTTGTCTCTCTTTCTTTGCATTCTCTACAACAACTTATTAAACTGTTGTTTGATCAATTCGTCTATTTAACCAAAGGACAACATAGACAACAAAATCATCATGTGTCACCAATACAGTGACAAATAGAGAAATATTCTGCTCACACAGTCCATTCATTTATCACACAGAAAAACAGACAGATGTTAAGAGCGGCTATGTATGCATCCCTGAATGTGGCTTTTAATCTCTGTTCCACTCTGTGAGAACAACTCAATGTATTCCAGATGTCAACGTTTAAATATGAGGCTTTTTAAATAAGTTCAAAAACAAAGCACAGCATAAAAGGCAGATTATGGTATGCTTTTTGGGCTATTGCATGTTTGGGCTAACTAAATGCATTTTTCACTACAGGTGTGGTGTTGATGCAGCTTGGTAAAAAGGCACAGCAAACATCTACACTAGACCTGCACGATTCGGGGAAAAATATGAGTCACAATTAGAGTTGACTTAGAATTGATATCACGATTCTCTGCCACGACACAAGTGTAATGTTTATTGCACACATGAATCATGACAAAACAAAACAAACTGGCAGTACCAAACAGTTTTTTTGTCACCTATAGCACATTGCGCATCACCACAAG
Source organism: Percina caprodes (assembly GCA_013375575.1). Taxonomy (NCBI): domain Eukaryota; kingdom Metazoa; phylum Chordata; class Actinopteri; order Perciformes; family Percidae; genus Percina; species Percina caprodes. Next base: position 589,729 of record JABXJD010000024.1, read on the forward strand.
CCTGTAAACATAGAGGCTCCAATGAAGAGAAGGGACAGTAGTGCAGCGCTTGGGAGTTTTATACAGTCTATGTTAAAACTCACAGAAGAAAGTAGTAGCGTTTGTGATGCAGTCAGCTTGTAAAATAAATTAAATAAAATAAAAAAAAAAATGAGTTAAACTTACTTTTAAAAAAATGACAAACATTACAAAATAAATAAAATAAAAGTTACTTCAAAATTAAATCGTGAACTGGGTGAATCGAGATTGCGATTTTATAACGATTAATCGTGCAGGCCTAACCTACACAATTTATAACAAGTTGATGTCATCTGTAAGGAGGAAGGAATCTTTATCCTTTACTTATATCAAAACCATTATGTGATGTGCTTCTGCTGTCACTGACTGTGGTTATGCAATATCTACATAGAAACAACTAATGAAAATGAACTATATAGGTACAAATCCCATTGTTTTCTTTCAATTTTAAAAGACTAGACAGTAATACAGTTGCAAACACACCTGTAGCTGGTTCTCTGTCAGCACAAGTTCAGTGAGGCTTTCACAGTTACCAATGCTCTCTGGAAGATAAGTTAGCCTATTCTGATCAGCTTTCAATATAGAAAGTTTCCTTAGTTTTCCTGTGAAGAAAGACAATATATATGTATATATCAATAAATATAAACCTTGTTTAGACATTGATTAGCAGACTGATGAAGCAGTTACTATGATACTGTGGAAAATGCATGCTGCCATCTTGTAAAAGTATGTGAAAACATACCAGAGACAAGCTCCCAAGAGTCATAATCATGCCAATAAAGAGCTTGGAGGATTTACAGTGGTGTGAAAAAGTGTTTGCCCCCTTCCTCATTTCCTGTTCCTTTGCATGTTTGTCACACTTAAGTGTTTCGGAACATCAAACCAATTTAAACAATAGTCAAGGACAACACAAGTAAACACAAAATGCAATTTGTAAATGAAGGTGTTTATTATTAAAGGTGAAAAAAATCCAAACCATCATGGCCCTGTGTGAAAAGTGATTGCCCCTAAACCTAATAACTGGTTGGGCCACCCTTAGCAGCAACAACTGCAACCAAGCGTTTGCGATAATGTGCAATGAGGCTTTACAGCGTCCTGGAGGAATTTTGGCCCACTCATCTTTGCAGAATTGTCCTAATTCAGTTACATTAGAGGGTTTTCGAGCATGAACGGCCTTTTAAGGTCATACCACAACATCTCAATAGGATTCAGGTCAGGACTTTGGCTAGGCCACTCCAAAGTCTTCATTTTGTTTTTCTTCAGCCATTCGGTGGTGGACTTGCTGGTGTGTTTAGGATCATTGTCCTGCTGCAGAACCCAAGTTCGTTTCAGCTTGAGTACATGAACAGATGGTCGGACATTCTCCTTCAGGATCTCTTGGTAGACAGCAGAATTCATAGTTCCTTTTATCACGGCAAGTCTTCCAGGTCCTGAAGCAGCAAAACAGCCCCAGACCATCACACTACCACCACCATATTTTACTGTTGGTATAATGTTCTTTTTATGAAATGCAGTGTTCCTTCTACGCCAGATATACTTGGACACACACCTTCCAAAGAGTTCCACTTTGTCTCATTGGTCCACAGAATGTTGTCCCAAAAGTCTTTGGGATCATCAAGATGTGTTGTGGAGAAATTGAGACGAGCTTTGATGTTCTTTTGCTCAGCAGTGGTTTTCTCCTTGAACTCTGCCATGCAGGCCATTTTTGCCCAGTCTTTTCCTGATGGTGGAGGCATGAACGCTGACCTTAACTGAGGCAAGTGAGGCCTGCAGTTCTTTAACGTTGTTGTGGGGTCTTTGTGACCTCTTGGATGAGTCGTCGCTGCGCTCTTGGGGTAATTTTGGGTGGCCGCCACTCCTGGGAAGGTTCACCACTGTTCCATGTCTTCGCCATTTGTGGATAATGGCTCTCACTGTGGTTCGCTGGATTCCCAAAGCTTTGGAAATGGCTTTATAACCCTTTCCAGACTGATAGATCTCAATTACTTTCTTTCTCAATTGTTCCTGAATTTCTTTGGGTCTCGGCATGATGTGTAGCTTTTAAGGATCATCTGGTGGACCTTACTGTATCAAGCAGCTCCTATTTAAGTGATGCCTTGATTGTGAACAGGTGTGGCAATAATCAGGCCTGGGTGTGGCTAGAGAAATTGAACTCAGGTGTGGACAACCACAGTTATAGTATGTTTTAACAAGGGTGGCAATCACTTTTTCACACAGGGCCATGATGGTTTGGATTTTTTTTCACCTTTAATAATAAACACCTTCATTTACAAATTGCATTTTGTGTTTACTTGTGTTGTCCTTGACTATTGTTTAAATTGGTTTGATGTTCCGAAACACTTAAGTGTGACAAACATGCAAAGGAACAGGAAATGAGGAAGGGGGCAAACACTTTTTCACACCACTGTACATGCTTACCAATGCTTTCTGGAAGAGAATCAATGAGGTTCTGAGACACCAGCAGGTCACTGAGTGACACCAGGCCACCTAACTCCTCTGGAAGTCGTTCCACTTTATTTTCTGATACATCCAGACACAACAGGCTTTTCATACTGCCCATCTCCTAAAGTTCAGAGCAGAGACTTGTTGTGAGTAAAGTTACAATAACAGGGCAGCAAATAGAAGCAAGGAAAGCAGAGCAGAATCAATGTTGTTTATGCATTTAAACTCAGAACATGGGCCACGACATAGGACATATATGACCACTCTGATAATGTAAATATGTCTTTATACAGTGCAATTGAAAGGATTCACTGCACCACATTTACGTTAAGGATACATTTGTGCATTTCAGGTTTTGGCCAACAAGACTCAAAGACAAGGTTTGTCTTATCTTGGGGTAAATATGAGGATTGTTCTCGCTCAAAATTGGATTTTCTGATTGTATTTGAAGACTTATTTACGTGTGTCGCTCAAAGCCCTATATGTATTGTTGCACACAGCAATTAAAATAACTATATGAAATGGTGGTACTGCATTTAATACAGAGACGATAACATATTCTAGAATACAAGAAACAGATTGATTAGCTTACTGAAGGGATTTCGACCAACTGGTTTCCATCAAGCCACAAGTCCTTTAAGCTGACAAGACAGCCTATTGACTCTGGCTATGTGGGAGGAAAACATGTAGGGATGGAAAGAGTAAGAGCCAGAAGAGAAAGAGACAACAAAGCAAAACAATATTATATTATATTATAGTTTTCCTGCACTGCTTTCTTCAAGAGGGCATTTTATCATGGCTACTATAATTTGTCAAAGTCAATTCAAAGATTACAATTTAAATTCATGAAATGGAATATGAAATACATAATGTATTAGGCATTTCTCTAGTTATTTAAATTGTCAACAGTAAAACAGTAACGTTGTAGAACCGTACCAAATATCCATTATCAAAACTGAGAGCAAAAAAATATCAGATAACATTCAACAATGTAAATAATTGAATTAAATGCACACATTATATTTAAAATAAAACACATAAAAAGCCATCAGATTCTGACTGCTCACATAAGATTACAACTTAAAACCTAAGCTCAAAACACATGGCAATCCTCCTTTTCAGGGTGATAAAGAGGTAAAAGCTGTTCTTGAGGGATGCTAATCTACTTGGGTGTGACAAGAAGAAGAAAATAGAAGAGGAAAAAAAGTTTCTTTCTGCTCATTTTGTGAGCCATATGGCATTCTTCTGAGTATACACTTCACCCTAGCATAAAGATAAAACACTTACCAAACTGTATAGTTCATTATTTCCTAGGTCGAGCTCTTCAAGCCTATGAAGCATAGATAGTGACCTGTGGTTGACACATGGAAGGGAAGTTCCAATGAAAATACAGTCAAAATTAAAATGCAGACTTTTTTCATGTAATATAATTTTTTAACTTCTGTTAACAAGGTAACATCACTTTTCTTAGACCAATTTATATATACATAAGGCAGTGCAGTTGGTTGAATACTTACTCTGGTAGGAATGTAAGCAGATTTTCCCTGAGTTCTAGTGATACCAAATTGGAAAGGCTGCAATGACAATGGCAAACAGAGGATTATACGTTTCTGAAAATGCCACAAATTGTAGTTTCTAGAGGACTTCTACTTGTATCTCAACAAAGAGGTACAAATGGTTGTAAAATCTGTCCTTGCAATCAGATAGCTGAGAACAGGAAGTATTTTGGAGGCGTGTCAGTCTTATCAGGGCTATGAAATTGCAGTAGCATAAACAACTACTGCATACTGTGAATGAAGAGTAAAATGTCTCTATGGCTGTCATAAAGCAAAGTACAGGGTTACTGGCATTGCTGCTTATGTACGCCTCAGTACTGTACATGTACCCAATTACTGAAGGATTTAATTACAACAGGCAACTAGTGCAGTTCAAAGTCCATCTTGATCAGACTAAATTAGTTAGCCATGTGTGGTATTAGAGACGGACCAAGGTGTCAACAAGAAGCCTTTCTGTTCCTAATGGAAGCACATAAATGTTTGACTGAGTTAAAAGGGATTAACATAATCTAGTAGGTATGTGAAATACAATGGCTACTTTTCCTTCATCTTGTGTTTTTCATTCACTACAGTAGACTGCTGGGCCGCTAACTGTCAGAAAACATTCACATTGCACGAGATAAACCCCTGGTGTCATTTAACCCCTAGAACATTAATCATATCCATTTCTTAAAACCCACACTATGGTCTTCATTACCTTCTTCCCTTGACAGAAAGCAGGCCTTAGGTCACTGCATTATGTAAGATAGATATGGGACATACTATGTTGGGCACATGCCGTACCAGGGTGTTAGGAGATCTTTTGAACTGCCCGTAGGAAAATTGTATATGTCATAAAGGTAATCCTAAGAGACCGTGTGCAAAATAAGTCATATAAACAGATTCATATCACTGTTCAGTTTGTTGTTGTTGCCATGGTAAAAAAAAAAATTTAGATTTCTAAAAAGATAAATAGAAGCAAGGAAAAGCATTGAAATACATTGTGTCGATCAAAAACACTGTTGCTAGGTAGCACATAGTTTGCAAGAAGACCACAAATTAGAAGTATTATTTAGGACATTTCCAACATTTCTGTTTAAAGCAAGCACACATTTTAATCACTGCTGACTTTAGTTTTGTTTTAAGGTTTGGTTAAACATTTTGCAGAATTTGTTACAATCACAGAAATATCTAGAACCTGAAGAACACACAGCAAAACACAATTGCTTTAGCACACTTTTAGCCCATGTATACTATAATTCATTACAGTATGGATCTTCATCAGAAAATCCATCTGGTGTTCTGTGTGTTGCATGAAATCTAATTTAGGTCTATCATTGAGCTAAACACTAAACGTTAGATAAACATTAAGGCTAAAATGCCCATCTATAAGTAGCGTAGTCTCATTTCAGACTACAAGACTACAATCCTGACTTATGATTACTAAAGGACAGGGACGGACTGACAATCTGTGCATTCGGGAAAAGTCCAGAACGGCCATCCAACGATGTCAGCACAAAAAAAGTCAAATAAAGCGATATTAACAGCGAACATCAGAGAGCTAATACAATCCCTTATATGCTATCTGTGAGAGACAAAAAAACAGGCATTGTCACGTCTAATGATGTAAACCTGCAGACTGGGTAAACCCAGCCTGATCTGTCAGCGATTTGATTTTGCCCTGTAATGTTCTGTTAATGGTCTGGTGATAGCCAGACAATTAGGCCTACTCTTTTTCTTCTGACACTGGCTAGTAGAAAACGTAAGGAGAAAAGAAAAGAGGGCCAAGTCTCTCGAGACAGATGCAGGAAAAATGCAAAAAGCTCATAGATTTAATTTCAGCAAGAGGTAGCCTACTGGTAAGTGCCAGGAGCAGGACACATTATAATAGGCTGCCTTTGTCTCTATCTTAGCAAAATGCATAGTCAGCTATCAACATGGGTGTGCATCATGATTATGAAAATTATCATGCCATTTGGTGCTGTCAAACTTAACGTGTTTAATCAGTTCAAACAATAAAACGTGTTAGAAATTAATCATGGGTTTACTGCAATTTCACTTTGTTGGAGAGGTTGTTTGCTGCTAGGATGAAGACTGTGGTATTGAATTAAACGGGAAAACATCGGGCAGGCATTGATATCACTCTAAACGTGCTAACAAACAGGGAAGGGGGCTAAATAATTCAGCAAATGTAACCAAAGGTTTAACCAAAAAAAAAAAATAGTTTGCACTTTATGTCTGTCTTCCATCAGAGTGCAGTTTTTCCTTGTCTTTCATATTTGCATTTACTGCTGTGGAATTGGCAAAGGCTGTGGTTGTTTGTGAACGCATCACATACACAATTGATGGGGCCTAGTCATTTTCATAATTTCACAGTAATATGACATTGACAAAATATTAAATAGGTTATTCAATTACTGTTATTTAATTATTTAACACAAAGTAATACATTTATCCTCAATAATAGCTAATAACCTAATAATCTTTAAAAGCATTTGTTTCTTCAGGTTGAAGATATGTGCAGCACAAAAGATGACAGGGTAGTGACTAACACTTCAGGTATAGCAAGTAGCCTACTTTATCTGTGAAAGTGTTGTCAGTTATACTCTGTACTCTTTTATAATTACACGTTTGTGTAATTTGAGGTTTCTGACGCCAGTGACATTTCAATTATTTGTATTTTATTTTCAATGCAGATGTAATGGCATTGTACAAGTTTTTATTTGAGGGCTGAGGCTTCATTAATAAACACAATCACAATTATAATCATTGGTTTTGAGATGTTATTTGCTGTGAATACCTTGTCTGATAGGCTACAGTAGTGTTGCATAGTATCAGGACATCCTGGCTAGTGTCTGTTGCGCACGGCTAGGGGCCAATGGCCGGGTGATGGGCCTATTTGGGAGAAAGTCCAGGCTGTTTTTTAGCCCAGTCCGTGTCCCTGATAAGGAGCAAAAAGATTCCTTTCTTGAATCGGAGTCTGACTCTCCTCCGCCTGCCATGCATCATCCCTTAGAGGTTAAGCAGTGATCCTTAATTTATGACACCATGGCAAGCCAAGACAAATCTCTGTTTAGTTTAGCTCCAACTGTTTCAGCAGTTATCTAATGGTTAAAATATGCCATCCAGAGCACTGCCAATAATTATTTAAAAAGCACTACTGATAAACATCAGCACAAGCTTTACTGTTTTATCAATGTCAGAAAAAGTGCCTTCAAAAAAGGAATTTATTTTTGTAATTCTGTCTTAAATAAAATACATTCAATTAACACGGTGTTTCATAAAGCTGCAATTAGTTTGCCCCTGTTGGCCACCATACATATTTGCTCAACCAAATAACGCATGAGCAACAACATTTTCAAAGTGCTTGCAATGTCTGCATGTTCCTCTTTCAAAATAATTTCCTCTAAAGTATGGCTGTGTGGAAGAAAAACATACCAACCACATTACTCGTCACAGACACATCAGTCAGTGTCCACTCCTTGGCTGCATTGTTTTTGTTCATGAAAGGCAAAAGGCTTGCTGTGAGATGGCATATAATCTGCTGCAGTGAAAAAGCATTTCTGGCCAACATTCTTATTCTTATGAGGTCTTCCTTGTTGTTTGAGTTCAGTTATAATTGGATTTAATAACAGAACTATGTGCTTTTAGCTCAAATTGCCATAAGGGACATTTTTAGCAGACATTTGGAGTTCAAGGAAAACTGAATTAAAGGGCCTTACTAATTGCAGCTTTATGAAACACATACAAATAGACAAAACACAAGCTAATTAAGAAAATATCTTCCTTAATTTGACAACACATGCGCAGCATTAAGCAAACGGGCTGCAAATACAGAAACGATGCAATAGGAAAAGCACACAATCCCCGAAAAACAAATGCAACAAAAACGCTGCATCCCGTTTACACAAGTTCTCCAGGCCTCTGGGGGGAGCATTAAGTGGAACAGCGTGTCTGTAAACCACATCTCTGCTGATTGGGTATACCTGTGACCTGAGCCAATAAACTAGAGACACACCCACCAAATGAGAGAAAACATATCTCAAATCATAATCTTAAAGCAGTTGTCTCTCTCTCTCCCTCTCTCTCCCTCCCTCTCTCTTTAAATTACTGAAGATGTTTTCTCAACTTGCTTGTGTTTTGTCTATTTGCATGTGTGTCATTAAGTTGCCCTGTGTTTGCCCCTGTCGGCCACAGTAAATGTGTGCTTTTAAAACAACTGGAATGGTTTATTGAAGTTAATAATGTAGAGGTGAAATGAATGGTTATCCTAGCAAGACCACAAATGCTAAAGCAAAGTGTGATTTAGGAAAGTGCAGAAAGAGACAGGTGGAAAGTTAAATGACAAAAAAAGTCCCTTGACATCATCATCACATAAATCATTATATGCAACTCAGGCTGCTATGAAACTGTGTGGAAATGTTTTACAGACAAAGGCAAGATACACTTGATATGTCAAAGCAAATATGATGAAACGGTGCATTTACTTACTTCCCAATGTTCTCTGGAAGAACTTGCAATGAAATATCATTGATGGAAAGGCATGTAAGATTCCGTAGCTCTGGAAAGCTTTCTGGTAACCTGAAAAAAATAAAAGGCCACATGGTAAGATTCCGGTGGAAAAGGAGTGCACAGAGAATTATTTAATAAAAATGCTTAACATTACTTCAAGTATTTTTGACATTAACTGATAAAAAAATTGGACTAGCATTTTACAACTTGCAAGAGAAGAGGATTCTAATTGGATGCCCATGTTGCTTTGTTTATACTAAGACTGCACTGTAAGTAATGAAGCAAGAGTTCACCACAATGGAGTCATAACTCTTTCAGTTGAACATGGTTATCTGCACTGATTGCTATTCATCTTTGCCATCTGCACTGCCCTTTTCTATGCTTTACATAAAATCTAATGTTTTAACTTGTATATGACCAAAAAGGAACCAATCGGGTCAAACTATTCCTGTTAGGCTGGAATTACACAGTACAATTTGTACAATGCTCCTGAACATGTCATTAGCAATGGTTTAGTGCTAAACAAACAGTCAATGATAATAGCAGTGTGTAGAACAAGGCAATAAAAGTCACCATGCTCAGGTCTCCTGAAAAAAGGATACGTGCCCATATTTTATTTTCTAAATGGACTCGTTATCTGCTTGATTGAGACAACTGGTATACTTTTTTGTCAGGTTTTTGGGGTTGGCTAGATGGATCTTCTTAGATGTTAGCTGTGGTTACACTTTGATCACAAAATAGTGCTTTTCCATTTTTTGTGGTAGCCGTAAGTAGTTGTCTTTGAGCATCTTACATAAATGTGAACAGGTGAGACAAAAAAGGCAACTTCTGCTCTGGTATTACTCTTCAAAATCATTATTTGGAATTATGCGAGCCAGAGATCCTTTTGAATAACATTAATATACATAGCCTTGAAATCAGACAGTTATTGTATATTTTCTTAAGCAAGCTATCGTCAGCTTTTGCACAAACATTTTTTTTAACTGGACCCTGCCATCAATCCTCAGAAGACAGGTGCTTTAATAACAGAGCCAATACAGACTGCTAAAGCATATTTATTCATATTTTCTAATGCTGTCAAAACATCATGACTAGATTTTTAATTATGATAAGTTAAATACACAAAATGCTTATTTTTCATTTGAATGTATTATGTGACTATACTTTTAATTTATATAGTAAAACTATGTGATATTGCATTCCTGCAAAGCCAGTGTCGACACTAGACCTTTATTATCATACTTATAAAATAGGACTGATGAATAGCATAAAAATCGGTTACTACTGTGGAAAAATAGTGTTGTGTGCTTGTTTGTGTGTGTGTGTGTGTGTGTGTGCGTGTGTGCATGTACTTTAAAATGATTGAACACCAAAGCCTTTGTAAGATTATTCATTGTACCCCCCTAAACTATATACTGCAAAGCAATGCAGTTTTGTCCCTGCTGAGGTGCAAATTAGATTTAGTCTCACTCACACAATATAATGCATAATCTGCAATCTGTCAAGGAGAGAGTGTGTGAATGCCCATAACAGCAGTGGATCTTAAAACACACACAGTGCAGACAGTGGAATAAAATGTCCTCTCCACAACAATGCATCTTTTTATTTTTTGTTAAAGATATACTCTCTGCTTTTGCTATCCCAAAATGTATTTATCTAGATAAATGGGCCTGTTTGTTGAGGGGAAGATTAAGTATCAACACAAATGAAATCTATGGTTTTAGCAATGTTACAAACCCAGACAGCTGAATATGTTAGAAGTGACCAACATTAAGTAAGTATTAAATCAGGAGGATTACCTTGTTAATGGATTTCCACTGAAATCTGCCACTTGGAGGGCTTTGCAGTATGAAATGCTGTCTGGAATTTCCATAATGTCTGAATAAGAGAAAAGACACTGGTTAGAATACTCCTTATTAAAAAATGAATATATGATACAGCAGTAGCTAAATAATAAATGTCAAGATAATCGTTTAAGTGCCAGCAATAAATAACAGAAATGGTATTTAGAGGTGAATCTAATGTAGAATAAACCTGTTTTATTATTCAATAGTTATGTTACCCGTGTCTAACTCTTAAATAAAATGCATTAAATTCTGACCACACAAAAACAAAAACCCACTTCCACTTAATTAGAGCTCAACACAAACAGCTCTGTGTGTTAAATGTCTGTTTGTGCTTTCTTTTAACTTCTGATGGTTTTGCTCTACAGCCACAACTGTGAGCAGCCTGCTCTGTTGTAAGAGAAACCTCACCAGCGTATCTAAAGGAATATGTTTGGGTCTATACAAATGACTTGGGAGATTTGCTTTATTTTTATGCATGTTTGTTCATGCATCAGTTTCACTTATGAGGAGTAAATCTGTCAATGTGATTCATTTGCTGAAGTTAGCACTGTCTTGCTTAATTGTAAACATATTCTCGCAGAACAATACACAGAAACAGAGTTATGAAATGTAACATGTGCTATAATATTCTTGTTTACTTTTATGCTGCTTTGGCATATAAGTGTTTGCCCCTCTTACCATTTCGAGAGACATCCAGTTCTACCAACTGCATGAAGTTGGCTATTTCTGGTGGAAGTCTCTGGATCTCGTTGTCACTCAGGCCAAGTTTTCTTAATTTCACCAGCTGGAAAAATGGCTAAAAAGGTCAAAAGAAATGCATATTTAGGAAAAAGCTTTAAATGTTATCACATTTTGGAATGCTCTTTGACAGTTGAAATATTATGCATGTATAACATTATACCCTCTATATTATGATAACTGAATGGCTGCGCTTAACAGCCATAACTGTATGATTTTGCATAAATAATATGTTGACATGAATGGATATTTTTGACAGGAAGAGAGGGGGTTAAATAGCAAACATGTCAAGTGGTCTATTAACAAAACACTTCCAGTTTTAATGATAGCCATTTTTAAAGAATTAGAATTGGAAGGACAAGTGTCCTCATTGGAGATATTTAGATATTCAACAGGCTTTACCATGGATGTCTTACAGCAGGTTTTTACTTTTCATCTCCCAGTTAAAAGTCTGTGTCTCCTACAGACCCCTCTCCTCTCTACTCCGCTTTTCTGATACTATCAGACTGAATGTCAGGCCTCAGATAGTCAGATACAACCCATAAAATAGTTTGGAGAGGTCATGGTCACAAGCTGCAACTTAGAAGATCTGTCTCTATTGTCAACTTATAGGAAAGAAATATCCAGTTGGCACACTTATTGATATGCAAAAAAAATTATCACAAGCACATACTTGACACCCAGAACAAGAGCAGGCAGAACCTTGCTTGTATGGTGGTAAAGCAGGTAGCTGACAATACTGCTTAAGGTTACCTGAATGTTTTGGCAGGAACAGAAAATCAGACTCATGAATTTGCCCTCTGGCCTTTGTATTTTCCCTGCTATTGCTAGTTACAAGGAAGCTGGCCATGAGAGTTCATCCATGAATACAGTTATTAAATACTTACAGTATATTCATTATCAATCAATCACTAAAGTTGACGGATGAGTATGATCGGTACCTTTTTTTGTTCTGACATTGGGATTATGATTCAATTTGAAATTTATTTTTAGCTACATACTACACCTTCTACGATCATGTTAAATAAAGTGATACAAAAATTAAAGATCCACTGAAAATAGGACATTTCTGTAAACAATGTGTGATATGTAACATTATTCTAGGATTTGTCTTATGAAAAAAGTAAATATAATAATGACAAGAAAAATAAAAAATTTAAATATTACAAATAACTAAATAGTTCACATTTGATTAATCGCGGTCTTCACGATTGGCTAATCAAATTCTTTCAAACCGTGATTTCAATTTGAAAAAAATTCATCATTCAAGCCTATCCAGTATGTAGCAAACACATATTTTTGCCTAAATGTGGCTAATTAAAACAACTTTGTTCTCCATTGTTGAGCACACGCCTATTGCACAAGGAATGCAGAAGTGTAAAGCAATGGCTGTGTATTCCAAGCAGACAGGTTGATTAAGCTGCATGTTTCTACCTTTCTATAACTTTGACAGACTTTGATTTTCATGCTGTAAAATGTGTCACTGTTGGAATCTATTGTATCCAACATGAATTCAAGCTGCGACAGCTTTTTACAACCACTTAAAGTGTTTTAGGTGGGTATGGCTGTAATACTGGTAGGGGAACACTTATTAGGCTTATTTTAAAAACAATAGTAGACCAGTGTTCCCCTTTGGTTCCCCATTATATTAGTTTACTTTCATGGACGTGTATGCTTCGGTTCACGTAATGTGTTTTATAAAACTACTTTACTGAAGCTGTTATAAAAGGTTTAAAATAAAAATAAAAATTAGCCTCACTTTTCTACCTGCCTTAATGACATCTGATTAATTCTTAATGAGTGTGCCACTTCCAATCCTATTTAACACTACCGCCCTCAAACTACAGAACCCAGTGTTTGTTTTCTGGATGTTGAATGTAGGTAAGGACAAAAAAAAATTAATTATAAAAGCTATTATCACCTGCAACTCGGTGTGAATGCAATGTGGAAAATGTATTTGCATGTTTTGAAAATAAGACTTTATGATAGGCTGGACCATGTCTGTAGACCATGTCCAGATACAGATCCCATTTTAATAATGGGTGCACAATAAATAGAGCTCAAAAGCTCAAGAGTCCAAAAGTCAAACTCCACCCTATTACAAAATGCACGTCTTAAGTTCTTAAGACCGTTCAAACAGTCTCTAATCCATCATCAACAAACCTGAGCTCTAACAAGTAATGACTGCTTGTCTGGGCTTTGCATCCTAACCACCTAATTTCACTTTTACATTTCACTTACTCACAAAACATACAGGGTGCAGTTGGACTTCCAATCTCACAGCTCAAAAATGTGTCTCTTGTCAGTACCATCAAGGGAATCTTGACTTGAACAAACTTGTTCATTTCCAGAAAACTAACCTGAATTGCAACCTGAAAATGCAGTATTAAGGTTCATTAAGCCATTATGTTTACTACTCTCAGACTTCATACTTGAACGATGCCACTCCTTTTTGACATAGCAATCAGAGCCGGAAGCAAAGGTACTAAGAATCCTTTAAGAATTAAAAACTTTCAGCTCAAGGCAAAATAAAGGCCGATTCATTCAAATGCTTTTGTCCCACTCTTATTCTCTTGACAACAATAAAGACAAACTGAGGAGCAACTATAAAGAGCAGTACATTTATTCAGTATTAGTCTAGCCACATATTTGCTTTGTGAGTCTTGCATTAGCATACTGACATAAAACCTGTTCTTTCTGGTGTCAATCAGCGCCACGCCCCAAACAATCACCCATGTGTGACAGACAAAACCCAAAACAGGCTGAGTCAAGCATACATTAACCCAAGTCAATGTTTGAATCTTCAGTTTTACCTTCAGCACTGAAGGTGGTTTGTGGGAAGTGAGTACATGAATTAATGCACTTCAAGATATCAACAAAAGCCCTTAATACAGTCATACTATACAACAAGTTTAGAAATAACCTAACCAAAATGTTAGAAAAAGCAGCATTAAAAAGCAACACTTTTTTTTGCCAGGCCACAACCCTACAGCCATTTAGACTTAAGTAAAAGACATGACATGCTTAGTGGAGTCTAAAGTTACATGGTGATATGCATACAGTATTACGTACCACAGCATAGGCCAGAGTTAAAACTGTCTAAACCACAGCCACTTTAAGAAACTCAACAACTGTGCTACCTTTTTGACAGTTCTTTCTTTGCAAGAACATCTTCTTGTATTTTAGATCTCAGAAGAGTTAGTAAGTCATTTATAATACCACTTGATTTAGCACTTCACACATGTTAAATGCCCTGCAGCTTCCTGGCTCAAAGTGGCTTCTTCTCTCTATCTCTGTGTGTGTCATATTTGAAAGGCCTCAATGGTCCCCGAAAAGCAGCTCATGCCTGAACAAGGTTATTGTTTTGTCCAACTAACTTAAGATTATTTTGCATTTTTGCTTTAAAAAAAAGACAATGAATTAGCAAAGCTGCTGCCAAGTAATTGTCTGTGGGTTGACTAACTGATTAACTGACCACTTGTTTCAACTATAGCCTGAACACATTTTTTGATGTTGGAAAAAAAAAGTTATATCTGGTAATTTATTGCTTTAAAGGCTAGACTGTAAACTAACCATAATTTGTATTTATAATCTGCCCACTCAATCGATTTATCTTAACAAATGTCATTAAATATTTAAAGATTCCCATTACAGTTTCCCACAGCCCTAGGCGATGTATTTAAATTGCTTGTTTTATTTGACCAACAGTCCAAACCCTAAATATATTTAGTTTACCAAAGCATCACATCCTCACGCGGAGGAAGCTGCAACTAGAGAATGTTTGGAATATTTGCTTGAGAAATGATTAATTGTTGCTGAATAATTTTCTCTCAATTGACTTATTGATCAATTGACTAGTTGTGTCATTTATAAATAACTGTATTATGCATTATATTCATGCAGATGTAAAAAAGATGAAGTTATTTTCTTTGTCACAGCCACCAACACCTCTGTCTTACATTTTCACTGGAGCTGGGAACAGTAAAACTGGGATTCATTTTTAAACTGGACGAACAGGCACGGGCACTTCCAGCGAGTCTTTTCTTCTTCTTCTCCAGTTAGTTTCTTAGTTTGGAGGCTGTTTAGTAAGCTAACGACCACCATTTACAAACCAGAAGGATGGCATGCATCTTGAAAGCCAGTTGCTGAAGGGAAACTTTGGATAAATAAAGAGACAAAATTACTGTTTGCTAATTTGGTCCACTGCCTCAGCACAAACAATACATACACAATTGAAGAAAATAAGGTGCCTAGAAGAAATAGGGCCTATGCATTAAACATGCCCATTCAAACCTGCTCCATGACTTTGTCAGATGATCTTTATTGTCAGATGATCCACTGAAATTAGCTCAAGTTTAACTTGCCCCATTTTGTTAATGATAAAACACACCCTTGCTGTTTTAACTCAATGTTAACACGTTTTTTTTATCTGACTGCTGGTTGAAATGATTGACTTTAAATATGTTAGTATGTCTTTGTTACATCACTGTCATGACAAAATAAGTGGTCAGCATTCATTCAGCTACCTCTGAGGCCAATGTAATGGGGCCACACAGCAAGAACTGAACTGGACTGGACTAGACTGATACAAAGGTTTATCCAGTTGGACGTGTCTTGGGTTCACTCAACAAGCATTGATGACATTAGTTACATGCCAAAGAGCACAATACACAATTTCTCTTGTCGCCAGCCCCCTACCCTCTAAACATACTTAGAATTGTTCTGAACTGAGTATAGAGATGCCTAAACTGTCACGCAGTTGCGTGTTGTCACAATGTGAGTACACCTGCTAATCACACCCTTGCGGGCACAGACAAGAACTAGATGGTTTTCCCTGTCAGTGCCTAGTTTGTCTGGTGTACTGTCTGCCATGTGTGTCAGTTCATGGTTTTTTGGTCTGCACTTAACAATTCAGGTCAATGATTCATAATAATTTCATTAGAACACACTAGTACATACAAATGCACAAGTGAGGCGACAACAAAACACATAATGCTGTCTTTGTTTTCAGTAAGAATACCTGTTCCTGTGCTTTTCTCCAATGGACAATGTAAGCAGTGTGCCATTGGAGGTCGCTCACATTATCTGAGTTCCATCACATTTCTATAGACATGCCAGGCCCAAAAATATTCTTTCAGTTCTCTTTTCTTTCCTTTATTGGTCCTGTAAAGTGTAGTCGAAATCACTGTATTTTCTATTTAGATCAAAACCAAATAATCGACTTAAACTACTTAAAAAGTTGAGGGATTATTTAAACTACAAACTTGTCAACCAAAGAATGACCAAAGGGACGAAATAGAACTTCAATACGATCAGTTTTTCATCTGATTGACCCATCATGTCTTCAGTTATACACACTTTTATTAAGGTCTAAAATACAGTCTTCAGAGCAGAACTCAGAGTGCCTACTGAAATAAAAACGGTCTCATCGAAAAGGTTAAAAGGAAAATGCTACAAAACAACCCAAGTCAGTCATTCTTTTAACTAACTATAGCAGCTCTTGGCTATATATCAGAAGACACAACAGGTCACTTTCAATTCCATTACCTATTTATTTATAAAAGGACAATGCACATTAGTTAAGATTTCTGTAAATGTGCCAGTGTTAGAAAGCTTGCTAATTTTCAACTGAAGTACTTTGGCGAGATGTTTTAAAAACCAGGCCAAACAAACAATTACCTCTATGTTATTTTGTCTTAATTAGAAAAGTCTGGTGCCTTTAGTCTCTTCCACATGTTGGAAGGAAAGTAGAAGATTTAATTCAACAACGATATTGGATCGGTAATGGATATCAACAGATACACAAAGCCCAGGCATTGGAATCAGTACTGAAAAAGTCGGATTGTGCATCCCTACTGATTATAGCCATTTTTTGACACATGCAAACATGCAGCACAATAAGCCAAGGACATAAATAAAATACAAAAATCATCATAGAGCGATTGTGATAAAAATGTTAAAAGATGCAGTTACAAGTTAGTAAAATGGTGATATAATTCAACAAACAAATAAGCCATGCAGCACAAAGTTGAAAGACACACAACTATAGAAGATCATACCATATTATGATCTTTTGTGGCCATGGGACATAGCCGGCAAATCCTTTAACAAGTATACCACTTAGTCCAGAGCGCTAGGGTCACAAGAAAAAAAGATCGGGCTTGTGTATCCCCACCTCACCAAGCCTGTCAGTGAATCACACAGAGTAGCCCCCCCTCCCCAGTCCTCCTAAATGGTTTATGATATTAAAGAAAAATAGAGTGGCAGTGATGGAGTACTTCAATCATCATATGATTCACAATATGTGTGTGTGTGTGTGTGTGTGTGTGTGTGTGTGTGTGTGTGTGTGTGTGTGTGTAAAGTGTTAGCCTACTGTCATTTCTCTGGTTGTGACTGACTTTAAAGATGACCTTATGTACTATGAATATGGCTCTTCATTGGATAGATGGTGTTGAATCAATTATTTCACTAAATAGGATACGGAATATCTTTGTAAATCTTTCCAGTACCTTATCAAGCAAAAATACTAATCAGTTACAGCTTCTTGAATGTAAGGATTTTGCTACTTCCATCAGAATTGCATTTTCCCCTTCATCAGCTGATGGCATTTGCTTTTTTTTGTTGTAAGATCAAGATCAATAATGAACCTTCAACATTTACATTAATGAGTGAAACAATTGTCTTATTTTAAACAGCGATGTCCACTAGGATACCTTCTTGGAAATCATATCCACACTACTAATGATATTTCTCTTAAATTTGTATCATTTAGCCTACCTCTACCATTGAACAAATACTCATACCTCTTTAATATGTATCAGGCTACAGAGTCATAAAGATTGTAACTTTGGATTTTATCATTGTTGAACTCCCTGAAAGAGTTAGACATGTTATGTTCTCTGCACACAGCTATGGCTCTCTGTCATGTAGAAAGCATCTCTGACCTCAGCCTGGGATCACCTGCCCAAACAGGTTCGACATATCAGACACCATGTCATGGCTTTACAATAAGCTGTGAATGCTTGAGACGCCTGGGACTCAAACAAATGTTTTATGATCAAAACTCAGACTGTTGCATGTGTGCGTTGAGTTAACCTGCGGTGGGAGGTGTAGTTCAGAGGAAACGTCCACCGACACATGGTGCCTGCCTTGCTGATCTTGTGTAATTATTGCCCCGGCTCCCACCAGATTCTCACGGGATGCCTGATCAGCTCAGTTAGCAGCTCTGTCTCAGAACCACTTTAACTGGAGGGACGAATTTCATGTTACCAAAAATAAGCTACCCTGGCTCTGAACCTGCCATTAAAATGAGTGAGCGGAAGTGGTTTTCTGCTTACCTTGGGCAAGTCTCGGAGTTGGTTGGCATCCAGCAACAGCTCCTCCAAACTCCGTCCGTAGCGATAAATCTCATCGGGCACATACAACAGGGAACAGTGGCGTTTATCGATCATCTCAACATGACGGTTGCACCGCCACAGGGGTATACAGTGAAACATCACGGGGGAGGTGGGAATAAATCTTGTACCCGTGCGATAAACAAACAGCGGAGAGGACGGGGGATGCAACAGATTGCTACGGCGGGGCAGTCCTGCACTAATATACCGTCAAACACAAGTGAAGCAAAACTCACAGGCAAGTAAGAACCGAAACTCCAACTGCACGTAAATCGTGTTACCGAGCTAACGTTCAGCGACGAACACGGGAATTATTCTCCGTCGTTGTCTCACTTTGGTTAGTTTGTAGGCACCTGTTTTTTTTCTCCGCTTGGTTCCTCGTCTCACATCGACCTCCGCCGGTTTTAAAGCCCCTCTTTTTAGCGAATAAAACACAGACTACATCTCCGTGTGGAAGGGGGCAACGTTAGCATTCTTGTTTTTTCGTCTCGTCCCGGAGTTAATTTCCTCTCCCGTCCAATTTCTGACCCGGAACATTCACTCCCTCATTCCAATCCTACGTCATCGTTCCTGTCTGCTCCTCCCTCCGGTCCCTCCTCTGGATAGTCCCATCCCGCACAGGGCCGCCATGATGGGGCACATTGGACCGACAGCAGATCGGTGGGGTCTGGCTGAGGGGGAGGACACCTACAATAAAAACTCTGAATCTCAAGTGTGTATTAAAAAATGTTTAAAATAAGGCCTACTTATAAACTTGATTTAAAATGTTCCAGCAGCATATATGAAACTGGGATTGACAGTAGGCCTATCATATTGTGGCTGTGGCTGCCCACTCCGTTCTGTGCACAGATGGTTAAGGTTTGACCTCAGGATAGTCCATTGGTCAGGGGTTAGTTAGGTAAAATGTACGTATGAAGTAGACAGTGGCTAATGTTAGCTAACTTTAGGCACAGTATCTGACATTACTGAGTCAGCTCACCTAGCCTAGCCTACTTAATGACTCTTCTATAAACCACTAGCCCTTGATTGTCACTTTTGTCACAGTGGCCATTGTTCAGTAAGTTACATTTTCTGGCTTTACGTAAAAGCAAAAACACCCAGTGATCAGCCTACCAACGTTGATTTACTCAAGTACATAGCCTACATACAATTTGGAGGTATTTGTACTATACTTGAGTATTTCCATTATAGATTTTACATGATATACTTAATCTGATCATAAAATAACTATCAACAGTATAAAGTTGTTCATTTTAGCTCCACATCAGCTAGCTACAACATCAAAATCTGCCAAATCTGCTGAAATAATGGTCTTAGGGTGATATCAGGTAAAATGGGCCATCAGCTAAAATGGGCCATTTAAGGTTTGGGGGTCCCAGCCCCTCTGGAATTTAGAGCCAATGACTGCAAAGGATTTCAGACTGTTGTCATAACTGTGCTTGACAAGTAACAGGTGATTTGATTGGTTTATGGTTGCTATGGTGGGCGGGGCAATAGTTCAAATCAAGACTGCACCAGAAAGCTGCATGGTAAGTAGCCTGGCATATCAAATCTAACTAAACTATTATAAGGATCATAAATCTATAAAAAACAAACATGCACATAAAAAAAACTGTGCATAATATCTGTCTTGATGGCATCCACCAGAAATAATGCTGTTAGTTTGGTATATGAACTTATTTTTTGTAAAAGTGATGTTTTTCTTAGCGGCCCAATTTACCTTAACCCACTAAGGTAAAATGGGCCACATGGTTTCAGCTAAAATGGGCCATCCTCTGTGTCACTCACAAACACACATACACATGTGTGTGAGTGTATATATATGTATATATATATTTATATATGTATATATATGTGTATATGTATATATATATTTATATATGTATGTATGTGTGTAATATATATTTATATATGTATGTATGTGTGTATATGTATATATATATATATATATATATATGTATGTATGTGTGTATATGTATATATATATATATATATATATATATATATATATATATATATATATATATATGTATGTATGTGTGTGTATATATATATATATATATATATATATTTATATATATGTGTATGTGTATATATATATTTATATATGTATGTATGTGTGTATATGTATATATATATTTATGTGTATGCATGTATATATATGTGTATATATGTGTATATATATTTATATATGTATGTATGTATATATATGTATGTGTGTATATGTATGTATGTATATATATGTATGTGTATATATGTGTATATATATGTATGTGTGTATATGTATATATGTATGTGTGTATATGTATGTATGTATATATATGTATGTGTGTATATGTATATATATATATGTATATGTGTGTATATGTATATATATTTATATAAATTACCATTCCCTTTGCATTTTGACTGGCCAAATGCTTACCTAAAACAGCTGGCCCATTTTACCTTAGATGCTGGCCCATTTTACCTGAAACTGCTTATGCAAAAAAAGTTGGCACAGTTGATGTTTCAAGAACTGTAGGGCCTAAATAATTATATTTTATGACATAATTTCAACACAAAATGATCAAAAACAGTCATTAGTAATCATAAAAACACTTGGAAAAGGCATATATAGTATTATATTATTTTCCCAACTGATTTACCAAAAAGTGGCCCAATTTAGCTGATATCACCCTATACCTAGATTTTGACAAAGGCCCCTTTATCAAGACATGTTCTCAAGATCACATGAAGCAGGACCCACATTAAATCCCTTGTCATGCCTGTTATTATTGCACTTAAGTTATATTTCTAAACAAAGTTACCAACAAACAGTAATACCACAAACCAATTGCTACACAGTGACCATAGGGTTTGTGGGGCCCCTGGGTTATTGCTATAGCGTTGGTAATCCATTCTTGTTATTGTGACTCCCCAGGTCCTTCTCACTTCTCTTTAATTGCCTCCTCGCATCCTAGTCTGTCCCACCTAGGAAGCAACAGACACAAGGAAATCCTGGAAGGGGAGAGGAATGAGGGTTGAGACATCCTTTCCTCTCAAGCGTCACATGAATTTGTTAGCTTTATGGGCAGAGACGGCAACCCTTTCAACTGCACAGCTTCCGGGATTGCTGCTCTTGTGTACCCTCGCTGATAACATCTTGGCGATCGCTCCTCAGGGAAGAAAAAGAGTTTTTAAGACAGCCTTCACGATGGACAGAACAGCTTCCGGTTGAGCCGAGGAGCGAGGAGCTATCAAATAAGGGACGATTTTTTAACTCCTTTTCAGGTCATAGGTCAAGGTAGGCTCCAGCCCTCTGGTCCAAGGTTCCCCTTTTGGCACGATAGCGTCATTTTACCACTCCTTCCAAGGTTAGTAGGGCTTTAGCTCAGACTTAAGCCAATAGAGTATTTGGAGTATTAGCAATTAATACAATAGTAGTTTTTTTTTATTCCCCAATCACCTTTTAGAGATCAATAAGTATGTCTCTGTTGCCCTGTACAAACAGATCCATGAGAAAACACTTGCCCATCAATCCTTTCCTATCAAGCCTCTATAGTCAACATTACAAACCTTCAGCAGTAAGACACATTAACAAGCCCCATGAGAAATAGCAGCTCACCTCATACAAATAAATTAAACAGGAAGATGGCTCAATGATGCAGTCTCAACAGGCTGCCAGAGGTGGTGTTGAAGGCTGCGGCAGTTTCAGAGCCTTCCCTTTAATATCTCAAACTGTTGTAGAAAAAAAAAAAAAAATAGGCAGGAAGGGTCCAGCCGAGCATTGCAAAATGGGTTTCCTCATGAGGGTGGCTGGCGTCTCCCTTAGAGATAGGGTGAGAAGCTCAGTCACCCGTGAGGAGCTCGGAGTAGAGCCGCTGCTCCTTTGCGTCGAAAGGAGCCAGTTGATGTGGTTTGGGCATCTGGTAATGATGCCTCCCTGGGTGCTTCCCTTGGGAGGTGTTCCAGGCACGTCCAGCTGGTAGGAGGCCTCAGGGAAGACCCAGGACTAGGTGGAGGGATTATATCTCCAACCTGGCCAGGGAACGCCTTGTGATGGTATGGTCCTTGAGAAAGGGCAGACAGCAGATGCCTTGTCCCATAAAAGACAACCTCATGGGTAAGATTACTTGCATTCTTTTCATTATGTGGAATAAATTGTTGACATCTTCTCAGAGTTGTTTGGCTCAAAACCAGATCGATGGGAACAAAATGTACATAAACTATGTGATATGAAAAACTCTAAATACAATTATCCTTTATTATTTCCAATATTGTCATTGGTTCACTTTTATTTGTTCAATTTAGTGTTTGAAGAGGAATATTATCAAAATACACCAATTTTAAATCATTGACATTTATCATGACAATCTGAAACGTATGTAGCAAAAAAATTAAAATGCACTTCTCTATATCCTCTAGAGGGAGCCACACCCCATTAAATGATCAACAGACTGACTTTGTTTAGCAAACACGCTTAAAGACAAAATATCAAATCACATCAAATTTGCTCTTTTCATTTTCTCTTTAATAGTAAAGACAATTCACAGTTATAAAGAAAAGATAATGGCAAATGTTTGTATATTTAAACAACAAGTAATCTAAGGTGAACAGTCCAAAGTTAATGAATGATAGAGTGCACTTTCCCCACATCCACACACTGCAAATATCAAGATCATATAAGAGCATCTATCTGCGTCCCAGCTGTTTCTTAAATGCCTTTAAGGACTTTGCCATCATTGGAGCAACTCCTGTATGAACAACAGGGGGAGAGGGGGTGGGGGGGGGATAAAGGAAAATAAAAAGGTCAACCATCAGGTTTACACAAGTTAAATCTATATGTAGCTTTCATTCTGACCTTTGATGAACATTACTGGACAAAAAAATAATTCCAAACACAGTTGGACCGGTTTGTAAAGTTGTAGCAAACATAACTCTTGTCAGCTCACTTGTTTTTTTGCGAGGGTCTTGTGTATTGGTTGCCCCTGAACTGGTGCTGTTGGATCTGCTGGGCTCATTGCAACTCGGTCTTTGTCTGTTGTCCTGAACCTTGACGCTGATATATGAAGAAATAACAGTACAGTGCATAATTCAAATCAACATAATTATTAACAAAACAAATTATAATACGTAAATTACAAAATGAGTCTCCAGCTACACTACATTTAGTGAGAATAACATCCTATGTTATGACAGTTGGCAACAAAAAGGGACCTAAGGCCATCTCTAACCAGAGACAAACAAGTTATCCAGAAAATTGCTCCAAGTCCTGTTTGGCCAACCTCCCCCAACAAGCATTATCACATGAGTCTTCGGCAGGTTATGACCCTGCTAAGCTGCTGCTGTTGTTAAGTGATCACACTGTAGTTAAGGGCTTCAATGCTGAAGAGGAGCATGCACAAGGCTTACCAGGTGTTCATGTTTTAAGGAAAATGTGCAACAATGCCCCAGTTTGGCTCTTATAATATATGGTTGTGTAACCTTTTAATTAAGGAAACAATATAGTTAAAATTATTATTCATGAACACATTTATTTAGAAAAATGTACAAAATCAAAAACACAAAACCTGTGTAGATATTTCTGTATATTTAGAATATTGAAACCCACCTGCACCTGTGTGGAGGCTGCTGAACAGCAGTTCCATGAATTTCCTGCTGAATTCGCACATCCCTCGGTGGCTTGGCAACAGTGTGAATAAATGCCATCTTCACCTGCCGACCTAAAAAAATAAATAATGGTCTCACAGTGTACAGAACATTAAGACTAAGCTGTACTTTTCTACAGTACAGTAAAATACTGCATTTTCATGTTCAACTGTTCTGATGAGGATTTTTTGACAGTGGTTTTTTGACAGTGGTCAACACAAAAAGAAGTTTCAGTGTACCGCACACACCTTTGGGTTTGCTCGAGTGTGCCGAGACAATGGTTTTTGTCAGTCTTTTGAGTTTCCTTTCCCTCTCCTCAGACAGCCTGACATACATTTCTTTCCATGATTCATACTCCTGAAGTTTGGAGTCTTTGAAGTCCCTCTGACAATGTTTTCCCCATAAGTGGTCCGTCTCTCCAATGTAAATCTTTGGAGAAAAAAAAAAGATTACAAGGCTAACAACAAATACACACCTGTGCGCTTAAACTAAATTCTGATCTACCCAAAGTCTACTATAAAGATAATTTAGAATAAAACTGACATACACTCACTGGCCACATTAACAGCCTTCTAAGCACCATTTAAAATCTGTCACATCTCACCACATAAAGTGTGACAACAGAGTCAGAGGTTAAAGGGACAGATAACCCCAAAATTAAAAATACACATTTGTCCTCTTACTTGTATTGCTATTTATCAATCTACTTTGTATTGGTGTAAGTAGCCGAGGTATTGGCTGTAGTAATGTTTGCCTTCTTTTAAATATAATGGAAGAAGATGACACTTGGCTTGCAGTGTACAAAGTGCAAAAAAATCTTGAGTAACCAGGTCATGATTTTTGGAAAGAGACACAGCTGTTCATTTTTTTTTATTATTATTATTATTTTTGGCACTTTTAGCACCACAAGTCGAGTGCTACCTAGTTCCATTATATGCAAGAGAGACGAACATCTCTTTGGCTATGACATCTCCAACAATGGGCACTTCACACCAAAAATAAAAAAACTAGATTGATAAATAGCACTATAGGTAGAACAAAATATAGTTATTGAATTGTCCCTTTAAGTTACTGTTCCAATAAATAATCTAGATAAGACTTGCCATCAATGTTCATTAAAATGTCAATTTTGTATACAAGATATCTAACAGGAAGATGTATTAATTACATTCACACTGCACTCCCAAAGGACTATATCCCTTGGGTTTTTAAAGACCCTGTGTATTTTTCTTTTTTTCTATGAAAATATAGTTATAGACGACAAATGGGGGATCCAAAGCAATGCTAGACAGATGTACCTAATAAAGTGGCCCCTAAGCATGTGCTTGCTTTAAATTTAGTCATGTTCACATTCTTACTGGGTTGTATTCTTCAATGCGTAGCAGCTGCTCTGGTGTACATCTCTCCAGCACCGGCTCGAGGATTTCAAAAGGGACTCCGCCAGTTTCATAAAGCACTGAGAAGAAATCTCTGAATGTAAATATAAATCCAACAAACTGACAGACTGATCAGCAAAAAAAGTTTTTGTTGGGCTTTACTCACAGTTAATATTATTCTGGAGTGTGCGGATACACTGTTGATGAAGGCTCATCATGGTTGGGAGGAAGACAGTCTTGGCACCAGAGTACACTTGCATCTTTTTGTTAAGTCGTTGACCAGTGAAGCCCGCAGACTCCTCAGAGACGTCACAGAAATCAGGCTCCTTCTCAACTTTAAGACAAAAGGATTGTCAAGAACAATATAAGCAATCTAACAAAATACAGCTGTATTTGTTATGAATACAGTACCTTTGGTCTCAAAGTACTCAACACTGAATGGTTTTTCACATTCAGGCAGAACAGCAGGTAAAGGAATAGTAAATGGAATCAGTTCCAATACAGACTCCTTAAACTTCTGAAATATGAAGATTATTAGTCAAATTTAATCAACTGTGGCCTGCACATTAAAAGTTAAAACTTTTAAAAGCATTGTTAAACATACCTGTGTTGGAGAGGTAACATTTATAGAAGTCGCTGGTGACCTGAAAGGTTTAATGTCAGGATATTTTGTTACTTCCTCTTTTACAGTCTTGATTGTTTTGGGAGGTTTCTTTGCTCCTGATTTTTCTTTTCTCTTAAAAACCTTAAAGTCGTAGTTCAAGTATGATTCAAAAGACAAGGAGGGCTCCTCTGGGCTCCCCTGGGCTCCACATCGCTCGTCTTTGTGCTTTATTTTGGCCTTTTTATTTTTTTCAGACTCTTGTTTGTATTTTATAGTGACATGCTTCTCTTTAGTTGTTCTTTTACTTTTTTTGTTTTGGGGCTCTGGGCTCCTCGATATTTCTGAAGATTGGTCATCTTTGACATTGGCCCGCTTCAACTTTTTTGAGTTTTTGTCACTAGATTCAAACAAAAGAGATTCTTTGCCTTCTTTTAAGGATTCTCTTAGTTTCCCATTTGACTCGCTTTCTGACCCAATTCTTCCGTTATCAAAGCCGCTTTTCAATTGTTCCATAGAAAAAGAGCACGATTTCTGATGGGAGTCCCCTGAGTTTTTGTTTCCAAGAAAAGTATCAGTGTCTCCTAATTTTCTGTTACTCTCATTACCTTTCTTCTTCATAGAGATGAATGAGTTGTCCATTTTATCCTCTTGGTCTATTTTAATGTTCTTTTTCGAGACATTCTTACAGATATCCTTGTTTTCTTGTTGACTTTTTTCTTGTTTGTTATTCTGGTACTTGTGTTTTTTCTGTTCTTCACGTTGTTTCTCTGAATTGCCTCGGCCACTCCTTGTTTTGAAGAAGGCCTCGTCTGTAGGATCGCTCTTTCCATGAGATGCTAAGCCATTATTGTTTGAATCGTCCATGGTCGAACTTCCATTTTTTGGACAGTTTTGTTTATCCTGTTTGTCTTTAACAGACACACTCTCTGATGCATCCTCTTGGTAGCTGCATCAAGGAAACACTCAAGATTAAGATCTTAAGACAAATATTACAGTACACCGTTATATAAAACAAAATAAATGTTAAAATATACATCACCTTGTGGATTCCTTAGGGACCAATCTTTTCCAACCCCTAACTAGTGACTTGGCCAATTCTCCAGCCTGTTCATGTCTGCGCAAGGAGTTAACTGTTTTGCCAATTCCAGTTTCCTAATTTATATGCAGACGAGTTAGTGCAATTCAAGAAAATTTAATTTATCATCATCAATTCAAATGCAAATATATCAACACAAAATACATTATTCACAACAGAGACTCACAGAAAGAATGTCTAATGTGATATCTAGATCCTTGAGTTTCTGCAAAATCTTCACAACCTGGAAAGAGATTAATTAACACATTCACGTTAGTGTGCTTGAACGTGGTTTGCATGCATGTTTAGGACAACAAAAATAAAGGAAAACCTGACATGCCAAATATGGTAGTCCTGGTTTTGGATCGCCACAGTTGCCGATTGTGCATTCAGAGCTGAATCTATGTATGGGACCTCACACACCCACTTAGGCTGCTCCTTTTACTCTCAACTATAAATGGATGAAGCTGCTGGTTGTTGTAAAGTCTCACTAGGCCTATCACGTTTTTCAGGTTGTGCTTCAACAGTTTAATGAAATGTTTATTTATTCACATTTAACTGTAGCCCAATTTAAACATTTGCCAATTTATAAGTGCATCTATGCTTGAAACAGACTCAAAACAGGCCTGCAGAGCGCCCCGGCCTTCACTGATGATGGACAGCAGCCACAAGTTGAACAACTGGAGGAGTTGCCAATTTTAGCAGCAAGGAACCTCCCATTTAAATAGCCTGACCCCCACAGTGGAGTACTTAAAATGCTGTGTGGCAGCCGCAGCAGCGACCATGTCACTGACCGAATCAGCGCTCAATCAGCCGGTTTGAAGCTTGGAAGGATCAAGACGATCAAAATCAAGTAGAGAGTATATTTTATTACTCACACATTTTGACGGAGACGACACTGTGGATTTATTGTAATTTCATTTGTTTGGCCAATAAATAAATGAATAAATAAATAAAGTAGGGCTTTTAATTAAAATAAAAAAATTAAAAAAACTTGAGAACCAGCTGTAATGCTTTTGGAGTATTGGCATATAGGCTATGGCAAACGATTTCCTTCCTAAAAGCAAAAACGCTTCTCTTTTAGCTCTGGTCTGCTTATTGTGTGCAAGGTAATAATTATCTTTGTATCTACCGTAGCAGACTCTGCTGTGTCCGTCAGCTGAAGTTTGAACCGCATGACTTTCTTCACCACATCAGAGCTGCTGGCCATCACTGTGATTCACGTGCAAGCGTCTACACACCGGCAGCGCGCGTCCGTTGATGACACTAATATAATGGGCGGAGCCGGTGACAGAAATGGTTTAGAAATGATAAAACAATTAAGCATGTGTGTAGCTGTATACATGACAAAAAAAGACCATGAACACGTTGTTGCTATAGAGAAGAAAGTTAAAGTAGACTATTAAATAAAACTTTCCTAAAATGTCTTAAAATCTGCATGTCCCTCTTTGGCAACTAGAGCCTCTTTGAATGTGCACATTGGGCTAAAAGAGAGATGTATCATCTTTCAAAGCAGAAATAAATAAATTAAAACCTGCTCTCCTTTCCAAGAGTTTCACTAAAGAAATGCATATGATCATGACTCTTAGCACTCTGTTGATAACGTATTTTGAGAAAATGAATGCATTTTAACATTTAAACACCTTTCAGGTTGCATCAAGCAACACATCAGCCAAGAAACCAACCATTCAGTATGACATAGCTGGTTGGGTCACTCTCACGCTTTGTCAAACTGCGGAATTTACCTTTTTTTTTAGTGTGGTTCCTTTGACTTTTGTATATCCTCTGCACACAGCCGCAGGACTCGTTTTAGTAAACACAGGACATTATTAAATGTGTTGGCAATGAAGTGATGCTCAACGTGTCTTCTTTACATTTTCATTTTTTATTTTCTTAAATTAACGCTGGCTGATTTCCATTCAGATTGCCTATAAGATCCAACAATTAATTAATTAATCATTTTTTGCTTCTATTTGTTTTACTTGACTATTGTAAGACTAAAATATAAATATAAAAGTTGTGTCTCCACTGACAGCTAATGACATTTTTCTAAACGAAGGGCAAATGAAACTGTTTAAATGACATCCCATTGAGGGTATAGGTTGAGCCCCCACGGTTTGTTGACATCAGTTGATTGGAGGCTATTGTGGGACACATATGCTGGGGGGGAGGGGTGTAATAGTCTCTCTCTTCTGCCACATGCATTGCACAATTACTTGATTGACACTCCCCTAGAGGAGGAGTTAACTGCATGTCTCTTTCAGCCTGGGTGACTGCTGCTCTCTCTCTCCTGCTCCAGTAACTGGAGGCACAAGTTCCTCCTTCACCAGCATCAGCTTCAATTCTCAGGTAAGTCGAGCTTTCTCATGCTTGATTGATTTGCCATTTTATTAATGAAACGGTAATTTGGTGCAGTTAAAGCTTCAGCGTCATTTTAGAAAGAACAACAAAAAAATGTTTTTTTTTCACTTAGGCCTACTTGGGATTTAAAAGGCAGATAAGTTACCAAAAGCTGTTGACCTTTTTGTAAATTTAGTTTTTACACACATGGTGACAGTAAGCTTCAGGTTTTGTAGGGTGCTGGGTGAATAGTGTGAGGAGTGGCTTTTAATGAAACTTTTTGGTCTTGTATATTGTGTTCATTGCAGACTTATTTAGGACAAGCTTACAACAATTAAATAAAATAGAGAAAAACAAAAAAATTAATCTGTCCTAATTTGAACTTAAACTGATAGAGGACATGAGGCATGCTGCTCATGTCTCAAAGTCTATAAAAGGAACGTAATGGGTGAGCCGTCCAGCGTTGCTATTCCTGGACATGCTGATAAATTG
The DNA here is from genome assembly GCA_013375575.1 of Percina caprodes. Classification (NCBI taxonomy): domain Eukaryota; kingdom Metazoa; phylum Chordata; class Actinopteri; order Perciformes; family Percidae; genus Percina; species Percina caprodes. The sequence continues at coordinate 619,733 of JABXJD010000024.1, forward strand.
TGACAGATGCAAAGAGGGGCATGTTGACACACTCACTCGCTCCAGCATCACCTGGTAGCACGCATGTTTTCAAAGGTGTCTAGTAGTGTCTGAATAAATTACACTCACTCTACAAAGTAAGAAAACTTTTCTTTTGGATACAACAAGGTCATTGTACAGTGACATTATTGCTTAGTTCAGGGCAAAGAAACAGTACATAGACATGATACAAGGACAACTGACTCAAGACAGCATGTACATGATATCGTTTCAAAATTAAGTTTAAACAATGTAGGCTATTGTAGGGACCAATCTTGTGAATGTACACTCCCTTAACTCCTTTCTATTTCCAGCTAAATCACTCAAATCTTGATGAGCAGACCAGATTGAATCTAGAACAGTTCTTTGCCAGCATATCTGTCACAAGCTGCATTAATCACAATTTATCTATTTTTTATTTGTTTGCATCATCTTGCCCTTTTCTGACATGTTTTTTGTCTATTTTCAGAAGTTCTGGGCTGTGTTCTGCTGCTACAGCCATGGCACCCAAAAAGAATAAGGCGATGAAAAAGAATAAATCAGACATTAATGAAATTTCCATAATGGTCGAGGACAGCCCAATCAACAAGATCAATGGGCTTAACTCTCTGTTGGAAGGAGGAAACGGCTTCAACTGCATTTCAACTGAAGTTAATGATTCTGCGTATGCCCCAAACCTCTTGGAGGATTTGAGCACCATGAGGCAGGACAGTTTCCTCTGCGATCTAACAGTCTCCACCAAGTCAAAGTCATTTGATGTCCACAAGGTTGTCATGGCCTCCTGCAGCGAGTACATTCGAAACATCTTGAAGAAGGATTCGTGCCTACAGAAGATCGACCTGAACGATCTCTCACCCGTCGGCCTTGCCACCGCCATTACATATGCATACTCAGGAAAGCTGACCCTGTCGCTGTACAGCATTGGGAGCACTATCGCTGCAGCCATACTGCTGCAGATTGGTACCTTAGTGAAGATGTGCAGTGATTTCCTCATGCAGGAGCTCAGCGTGGAGAACTGCATGTATGTGGCTAACATCGCTGATGCCTATGACCTCAAAGAAACCAAGGAGGCGGCTCAGAAGTTCATGCGGGAGAACTTCATAGAGTTTTCTGAGATGGAGCAGTTCCTGAAGCTTACCTATGAGCAAATCAGTGATTTCCTCTCAGATGATTCCCTGCATCTTCCTTCCGAGGTCACAGCCTTCCAGATCGCCATGAAGTGGTTGGACTTTGACGAGAAGAGGTTGAAGTACTCGGCAGATCTCCTAACCCTCATCCGCTTGGCACTATCTCCGCCCAAGACCTGGTGAATCATGTCCAGACTGCACCCAGAATGATGCAAGACCCTGAGTGCCACCGTCTCCTTGTTGATGCCATGAATTACCATCTGCTGCCATACCAACAAAACATCCTCCAGTCACGCAGAACAAAGGTGCGCGGTGGCCTCAAGGTGATATTAACAGTTGGTGGTCGCCCTGCTTTGACAGAGAAATCTCTTAGCAAAGACGTTCTTTACAGGGATGAAGATAATGTGTGGAATAAGTTGACTGAAATGCCAGCAAAGAGCTTCAATCAGTGTGTGGCAGTCTTGGATGGCTTCCTGTATGTAGCAGGTGGTGAGGATCAGAATGATGCAAGAAACCAGGCTAAACATGCCGTTAGCAACTTCTGCAGGTAAGACCTCATTGTCCCGTTTGATTTGTCAAGTTAGTTTGCATAAAGTTGGAATATAATTGTAAATTCCTCTCACACATTCTTTAGATATGACCCACGCTTCAACAGTTGGATTCACATGAGCAACATGATCCAGAAGCGCACACACTTCAGCCTCAACATTTTCAATGGCCTCCTGTTTGCCATCGGAGGGCGAAACGGTGATGGTGTTCAGGCCTCTGTGGAGTGCTATGTGCCCTCCTCCAACCAGTGGCAGATGAAAGCGCCCATGGAGGTGCCTCGCTGCTGTCACGGCAGCTCCCTCATCGATGGCAAGATCCTTGTATCTGGAGGTTACATCAACAACACCTATTCCAGGGCTGTGTGTGCGTATGACCCCTCCACTGACACCTGGCAGGATAAAAGCAGCCTGAGCACACCTCGAGGATGGCACTGCGCTGCCACCGTGGGAGAGAGGCGTACGTCATTGGTGGCAGTCAGTTGGGAGGTCGTGGGGAGAGGGTGGATGTCCTCGCCGTAGAGTCTTACAACCCTCACAATGGGCAGTGGAGCTACTGCACGCCTCTCCACACAGGTGTGAGCACGGCTGGTATTTCCATTTTGAACAACAAGATCTATCTCCTCGGAGGCTGGAACGAAGGCGAGAAGAAGTACAAGAAATGTATTCAGGTTTTCAACCCTGATCTCAATGAATGGACTGAGGATGATGAATTGCCAGAAGCTACAGTTGGCATTTCATGCTGTGTTGTCACCATACCCACACGGAAAACACGAGAGTCCAGAGCCAGTTCAGCGTCTTCTGCACCAGTCAGTATATAAAAGTTTAGACAACGATAATGTAGTTTACATGTCTAAAGCTTTCTGTTACATAAATCATAGTTCTAAACTCTGCTGTTAGTCCCTTTTTGGGGGGCTAAGATGATGTTTAAATGGTCCCCAACTTTCTTCAGATGGAAAAAAAATTATAAAATACAAGGATTACAAATTTATATAATAAAACATTTTCATAGGATTTTTTTTAGCATTCATTAGAAGCAAATGGAAGCATTGAAGTGTATTTTAGTATTTTATAGTTTAATAATTAGTATAATTGGCATCATTAAGGTCAGATAATATTTATGATAGAGACAAACTGGACATAGGAATAACCGATTGTATTAGTTATAGACAGAAACGTACCTTTGGGGCCAATTTAGTTGGGATAATTTCATTAGTTATATTTCTATAGCAAATTTAGGCCTAATGTTATAAATTTTTAATATTTAAAACTCAAATAAAAGGTTTAAAAATGCAAAATCACTGCTGTTATTAAGATTAATCTGTAACAGTATTGTCTTTTTTTTACCTAGTTCAAAAACAAATTAACAATATTGTGTTGTTTGTTTGCAACCCAGTCCTTATTGTTAAAGGATTAAAGGATTTTGTGACATTTATTTATGAAAATTATGACTACTGTGATTTTCAGATTACTTGAACAAGACAATGAGCTGGAATGAGTGTCAGCATCAGCTAACAACCGGAGTAGGTACTGGAGTTTGAACACAGTACACAGGAGGGCTGCAGTTTCTCTGTCTCATATACAGTACTCAGTGGTTTGTGTTGTATGATGTGTGATTGTCATAAACACTAGCAGTGCAAAGAAATGGATTCTGTTGGGAAAATGTTGGAATGATGAGGGTTGAATGGGTTAAGATGTAACAGCAATAAACCATTTTGTAAAAAAGAAAAATAGAAGTTGGGAACGATGTCAGCCTGAGCTTTCCTGGAAGTCATGAATTCCCTGACTGCTTTTTATTTTGTTTGTTTGTTTGTTTTTAAATTAAAAAGATGAAGTGTAAGCTACTCTGAGCCATCGTCATTTATTTAAAATCTTTTTCCTTTTTTGTTGTTCCTGGGTACATTTTTTAAAAGTGGTTGTGTGACACTTATTCATATTTTTTCTATGCACCATAAATTATCAACTATTGCAGTATTTGCGGACCAGTAGGAACATTAGACTATTAGAGGGCTACATTTCCCAATTGAATCATGAGGTATGTACTTTTTTTGTCTTTAATGCTTAGTGGTGTCAAAGAGTATGAAATCTGTTTATATCTAGCCAAGAGATGTGTGTATTCTTTTTACACATATTTAAGTATTTACAAAAATTCAAGGACACAGCAGGTGTTTGCAGCACCAAATTCTGAATTATTAAAAACTCTGACACTGTTTACTGGTATTGAGTGATCCTACAGCTAATTGTAGCTTTTAGGTCTGCCTCTACTCTGTTGTTAAGCATTATAAATGTAAAACCACAAAGATTTGAGCCTCTGCTTATTTACACTAGTAAACATACCATGTGAGAGCGAGGAAACAGGGCTTCTAGCATGTAACATGAGCTAAATGAATACATAAATTACCATTACATTACGCACAATACATTTTTGTTGTGTCTCTGCAAGTTCATTAATCCCCACCACCGGTTTCATGCCATTTCAGTCAACGCTATTCTTTAAGCCAAACTCTTTTAAGACGTTTGTGAAATTTAAGGAATTTTCTTAAAGCAGATCTGTAATGTAGCCTTAACTGATGAGAGATGTCTGTATTTGTGTTTTTGTTCTTTCTGTAGGCTACACCTTTAGAAAGTTTAGTTAGGTAGTACTCCCTTACTCAGTCTAAACCAGAAAGATTGTTGCTAGTTAAACCACATTCTTATTTGGGGCAGATCTCAGTGCAATTACATTAACTACTGTATAACTTGTTTTACCCATGAATGTACAGTAGGCTACACACCCTCTCAAAACATTGGAGTGCTGTGTCATTATTACTATAGCTCTTTTCTCTTTGATGTTGCATCCAGGTACTCCTGATTAGCTGGTACTTCGCAAACTTAAGTTGTAAACATGACTCATTAATTTTAATACTGTGGTTTGGAAATAATAATTTATGGGACCCAATGAGTAAATAGCTTTGTGGTGGTTGTTGTAGAAAAAATAGCACATCTGCTTTGTTCTTCATCTGTTTCATTTTGTCTTTCAGAACAGGGCTAGTCATGGACAAGCACTTGCAAAAGAAAACAAATCAAAAAAGAGAAAGAACGAAGGAAATTAGCAGGTTTAAACAAACTATGAACTATAAACATCTTAATTTAGGACACATTAAAACGGTTTTAATTGTGTAATTGTTTTATGTTGTATTAGTTCTGTGATTTCTCCACACACTGATAAGGAATTTACAGAATTTAGTGTCCTGGGTCTACAAGCAGAGCCTATTATTGTTTATTATTATCTAATTTTCAGCTGTGTCTAAGAGGACTTAGCCGTATTTTACATACATGATCCCAAGAACAGACGGTACAACCACTGCTGACCACATTTTCTGGTGATTTCTGCCTTACTTATCTGTAAATCGCTATTCCCGACCGTACATAAACGTAGCATTGCTACAGGAAACCGTCTGCTACCGGTCAGTGGGAAGACTGCTGAGTCATTGTTGCGTCAGTCCGCTCCGCCTGACGACATCACGTGTGTGAAACCAGGAGGGCGTACATATGTAACAACACATCCTACTGAGAGAGAAGCAGACAACGACCTAACTAGCCGAGTTCACCTCGCTGTCATCCCATCACAGAGCTGCACATTAACCGAGCCGAGGCCAGCCTATACTAGCTAAGTAACCTTAACTTGTCGGGTTTTTTCGAGAGAACAGCTATATAAGCCCTCAGGTGTGCTTTACCAAGCTAACAAGACATTATCAAGTGATGAGCAGGGGCCTTTTTCTTCTAGATGCCCTGCTAAGGTTACCGACAGGGCACGCCGCTTAACAGCACCAAGCGACTCTGGTTCAGCTTTTGACCTCTCGGACAGTACCTTAAGGATCCAGGCTCTGCCGTTAGTTTGGACCAAGACTTCATGCTAGTTCCGTGCGAGTTGGGCAAACTAGCTAGCTAGCTAACGCTCGGCCTGAAGGTACATATAAGACACCAGCCGTCAGATCACACTTCCAGCCTGTCTGTGCGATGGGTTTACTGTCACAGGGGTCTCCACTGAACTGGGAAGAAACCAAGAAGTATGCCGACCACATCCGAAAGCACGGCATCATTCAGTTTCTCAACATCTACAACAAGGTGAAGGAACGTCAGAGAGACGTGTTGAAATGGGGCGATGAGGTAAGAAACTGAAAATGATCCAACATGTGGAAAATGCTGCTGCTCTCTGTTAATGCCTTCGATCTGTATATCATGAGGATTGTGCATGATGCAGAAGTGGCCTCTTATTGATTTAGAGAACTATTTTAGTGTTTTTACAGTAACTGCAGAAGACACAAACGTTTGATTCAAATGAATCTGCAACTTTCAATATTGTGTAATTTATTGTGTAATTGTGTAAAAGAGGATTTGCGGAAGGTGCTGCCATGACATTTTCCACTATAACAGTTAACTTTATTATCTCCATGTAAGTTGATTAAAAAAGTAATAGTTGTTACTGGCATTTCCCAGTGTTAGTGTCAGCATAGTTGCTAATAGTTAGTTAAGCTGAACAGCTGCTGTGGCCCTGTTGGTAGAGCAGGTGCACATATACTTCGAGGGTTTGTGCCTCTATGCAGAGGTCTAGGGTACGAATCTGACCAGTGACGATTTCCTGCATGTCTTCCCCTTCTCTCTCCCCTTAATTAACAGCTGCTTATAAATTAATTTTGAGTATTACCAATTATTCAGTTTCCTAGTGACTGTCTAATAATATTAACAATCCAGATAGTACCAATGCTAATCCAAGAAGACACTCCCTGTTTATTAAACATTAACAAAAGCCTGTTGTACTGTACTGTTTATTAACCTACAGCTTGTGGGCTCTTGTGCTTCTACTGGAGGCTTTAGTCTTTTGATTCAGAACGTAACACTAGTTTTTGCCTGCCACCAGTCCACAAAACTTCAACGTGCTATAGCTTGAACAAAGTGTTTTGATTTTGAACATTGTGGAATGTTGTTGTTCTAGTTTAATCCCTCTTTCAGACAGGGGATTACAGGGCAGCAGAGTCAAAGTCAAGGAAACATAACTGATGAATTGGAATGGATGTGAGGGCGTCCCACTCTGATCTTGAACACGTCCACTTTGTGCTGTAGGATTTAAAACTTGGTTTAGAGGTTAAAAGAATATGTTGAACGAATAAAGCTGTGGCTGTAAAGCATTGTTTGAATGTTTGACTGATGTGTCCTGTTTTTATTATTTACTTTTAAGGTTGAGTACATGTTGGTGGAATTGGATGACAAGGATGAAAAGGTCAGGCTCGTCCTAAACGGCGGAGATGTTTTGGAAACTCTCCAAGACCAGGGTGAAAAGATAAACCCAAAGTAAGTAAGCCCACCACAGACAACATTAAAATATGTAGATATCTACATACTGTGTAGTTTCAAAACGAGAAAGCCCATAAGTTGCTTGGATAATTTTGTTTTTGTTTGGTTTATGGCTTCAACTTTGTTTCCTCCCTCCAAATACACAGTGGTATCTTGTGAAGACGTACATGGTTCAAGTGAAAGTTTTCTGTCTGGAAGTAATCATGTTCACAAATAGGTCATCAAACTCAGTTATAGCAACGCTTACATTCTTAATCTGAATGACATTTAAGTAAATGCCACACCTCAAATGTCAAGTGGCAGTGCTATTGTTACTTTAATGGTTTGTTTTGGATCACAGTGGGCTATTGACGGGCTGATAGTAAAACCTTGGCCTGATATGATATATCTTCACAAAATGTAGAGGCAAGCCTACACTAGATAGAGGTTTAATCATCAGGTGTCATCACTCACACATTCACAGGTATTTGTTTTCATAACCACTAAAGCCCCAACATAACCACATCATTATTTTATGTTTGGCAGATAAGACCTCTTCTCAGGATTGTGTTGATCCTGTTTGATTGCAAAAAAAACAGGGACAGTTGATGACTGACAAATATACACTAATATGATTTTTCGATGAACCATACACAGCAGCTGCTCAATTAAGGGTTGTTTGGCTAAAGTTCTTCAGTTGCTGCATAATCTATATTGTTTTTAAGGGATTTCTCTGGTTGTTGTCTGGTTGTGTTGCTTTCTGCATTTTATTTTAGTGGCTCACTCCCACTGCAACATCCACAATACGACAAATCCCTCTGGCATGTCATTTTCATAGCTCCACCCAATTTGAACGTAAACAGATCTCTAATTGGCTAGCTAGGACACCTGGATCGGCGTGAGAAGCACAGCCGAGGCAGGCAGCATTACTCTGTAAGTCTCACCGCGTTTCACTCGCACTGCATTTGCCTGCAAGCCTATCTATAAATCAGACTGTCAGTTTGACTTTCAAAGTCCCCATTCATTCATCATTCATATTACATGTGATGATTAAGTCCTGTCTGCTTTTGCTCACATGCACAAAGCACACCTTGCAAACAAGTCTGATCTTTTTTTAATAAAATGCTGCAACATTTAAAAACGCTCCATTAAAACATCAGCTTTTCCAAATCACACCAGTTAAGGCCATTAGAGTTCTTATGAGTGTGTCCCCTAGCTTTGCACACTTAGATCTTCCCTGTGACAGATCCACTCTGGCTCCTTAATGTGGGTCGGCAAATGTCATGATGAGCAGTGTTCTTCCTCATGTTAGTGGTTAGTCCAAAAATGAAAGATGTTTGGAACCAACAAGTCTCTTATTTTGTAGAACTCAGAGGAAGACAAATCCCCTAAAGTGTAAAACTTTAGTGCTTGATGATTGACCGAGAGAGTGAGGGGGGGAAAAAAGGGTCTCTGGTCTATTAAGACAAAAATGGAACCTTTTAACGCAAGATAATTTGCTATTTTCCTCTATTTTAAAAGGTTACATATTTATCTTAATAGAACAAAAAGTCCTTTTGCTTTTGATAATGTTGGTGCAGTCTGTGTCCCAGAGAAGGATAAGTTTGATCAGTTTGGTATAGCCGTCATTTTGATTTATACCCCAACATATGTTTCTATCTTGTACATAGCATGTAGCCCACATAACGTTCCTGAAACCTTTTGGAATTGGATTTACTTTGCCTCACTGTTAACTGCAGGAATTTTATATTGTGTGCATGTTAATATCCTCTCTTATCTGGAAATATCTCAGAGATAAAAGGATCTGAGTTCATTTTGAAGGATTTAAAAAAAAAAAAAATAAGGTGTCCCTTTTTTTTGTGGATTTAAGAGAAATAGTTGTTTTAATGAAGTCGAGACAACGTGAAAAAAGTGAACCTATTTTCCCAGCAGTGTCTCTTTTTTTTTTCAGCATAATTGTTGAAATGATAAAACAACAACAAATGGAACCTTTTACAAAAGTGCTCCAGATAAATCCTACAAAATGTACTGGTTAGGGGATGTGAGGATATTTGGCCTATGCACATAACAACCAGAACTCCTCGTGGAAATACCATTTGCATGTCTAAACTATAGTAACATTTCTTCTTAAAAAACAGAATTCTCTGCAGGCGATGTAAATGTGTTTGTACAAGCTCGCTGCGTGTTATGCTTGCTAGCTGCCCATGACGTCGGTCTGAATCTGTGGAGCCAACTTCAACCAGGGGAAATACCAGTGGCAGTGGGAATAGTAGAGCCCATGCATTCCTCATTACTGCCCCTCTGTCGCACACACCAAAGAGCACGCTCTGGAGCACAAATACGTCGCGTTTGTTTGCCGTGCCAAGATTACGGCTGACATACGATAAAGGGAGAGCGCTCAGTTTATTCAATCAGAAAGGTCATCGTGACACCGAGATCAGGGGCATTTTCTCAATGGCCTCCTTTGTCGCTGACCTGTTTGAGTTGAATGTTATGACAACACTTTTCATATTTGTGCAGTCACCCCACACTTTGGAGACCAGAGTATGGCAGCTACATGATTGAAGGAACCCCAGGGCAGCCGTACGGCGGCACGATGTCAGAGTTCAACACTGTGGAGGGCAACATGGGGAAGAGACGACGAGAGGCCTCATTGGTCCTGAACCAGAATGAAACTCTCTGCACCATCACCTCGTTTCCAAGGTGCTTTGCTTTACCTTTGAGCCCTTGGTGAACTGTTAGTGGATATCAGGACCGTGTCCATAGTTTGATATTCAGTCTTTGCAATTGTGTGCAATACATTTTATTCATTTAAAAAAAAGATGGATTCTATAAGTTTGCAATATTGACCATAAGGTGCTTTTTAACTTTAAAACAGTGTTTGATTGTGCTTAACAGAATGCGCAACAAAAATGTACATTGTAATTGTAATATTTCAGCGCTGCAATGATTAGTTGATGAGTTGATCAATCTTCAGAAATTAATTGCCAACAAATTTGATCATGAATAAATTGTTTTCTAGCAAAAATGCTGATTTAAGCTTCTCCACTGTGATGATTTTATGGTTTTTTTTCTTCCTAAAGCCAAACAAGGCATTTGACATATATGTAACCTTAGATTGCATTTTTCTCTATTTTGTGTGTGTGACAAAATAATTAAATCAATTCATTGAGAATTGTTAATAAGAACAATATTTGATCCTTTTATTTAGGTTAGGTTGCCCAGGTTTCACCAAACCAGAGCACCGGCCGACCCCTGTTGAAAAAGGAGTGTCGAAGTCACTGTTTTTCCCAGATGAAGCCATCAACAGACACCCAAGATTCAGGTAGGCTTCATCATTCTAGCTTCTTACAGTCTGCAGTTTCTTATTCAATTGCAAAATCAGCTATTTATTTATATATATATATATATATATATATATATATATATATATATATATATATATATATATAAATATAATATTTGTATGATCAATCAAGCCTCAAAAATCCAGTATCAGTTATGCTGTAGTGTACAGCTGTGAAAAATTATGACTATAATTGTGTGTGTGTGTGTCAGCACCCTTACCAGAAACATACGTCACAGAAGAGGAGAGAAAGTTGTGATTAATGTGCCAAGTAAGTGCACCAGTACTTTATAAAGTGGTTATGGTAGTTTTTAATCATAAAAATATCAACAACAATATGCATGTAAACAATATATATGTACTGTATATGACTATTCCTTCTCGTGTTTCAGTCTTCAAAGACAAGTGCACTCCATCTCCATTTGTGGAGGAGTTTCCCGAGGATGATGGTGAAGCGGCGAGGGCGGCTCTGCCTGATCATATCTACATGGACGCCATGGGCTTTGGCATGGGCAACTGCTGCCTGCAGGTACTGAATGAACCGAGTCAGAGTCTTTGTTGCCTTTTTGTGAAACTTTACAATCCCAATAAGTGATTTATGAATGTACTTCAGCCCCTTTTCTTCATGCTTTTGCAGGTGACTTTCCAAGCCTGTAGCATTGATGAGGCGAGATACCTTTATGACCAACTAGCAACATTCTGCCCCCTAGTGGTGAGTTGATAAATGATGCTTCCATTAAAATATTTCGACAATTTACCTGGCCTCTTCTTCATCAGGACTCTTATATAACTCAAATTAATTAACTGAATCAAATATTTTGAAAATAACTATTCAGTCACATTGTTTTTCTATAATCTAAATACATCAGAAATACAAGATTGTGTGGCTTTGTTTCTTGTCCCCATAACCTCATAAAACACTACTGAAACTCTCTTTCCAGATGGCGTTGAGCGCGGCCTCACCCTTCTACCGAGGCTTTGTGTCAGATAATGATTGTCGCTGGGAAGTTATTTCTGCCTCGGTGGATGACAGGACGCAGGAGGAGCGTGGACTCAAAGTGAGCAGGCAGATCTGATAATTAATTAGCGTGCAAAAAAAAAACATGCTTCAGTCGTCATTATTTTGTGAATGTGTTTTGTTCAGTTAAACCTCATATTAATTTTGTCTGTCACTTTTCATTGTTGACACTATATAGTATACATGTGTGGGTCAACCTTTTTCATATTTGATTAGGTTTTTTATTTTGTCCAATGTAGGAAATGCTACTGTTGCCTCTGTATTACTGAATTACTTAGATGAATACCACCATAGACCAGAACCATGCAATCTAATTCTACTTGCTGCATCTTTAAACCTATTTTTTTAGGTATGTATTTTGAGCATAATGTATGAAAATTACTTTTCCCTTCGAAGCCTTTGAAAAACAACAAATACCGGATCTTCAAGTCAAGATACGATTCAATCGACAGCTACCTGTCTAGCTGTGGTGAGAAGTACAATGACATTGATTTGACGATCGACGAGGAGATCTACAAGCAGCTGCTCGATGCAGGTACTGTGGAGGAAGCAATATGTCTAAAATACTGTCCTCAATAGAAGTATTCAGCTTTAGTCAGATTCCACTAATAAATGCTTGTGCTGTAAAGAAATGAAAAATCAGCTTGCTGTGTGTAGGAATTGACAAGCTGCTGGCCCAGCACATAGCACACCTCTTCATACGAGATCCACTCTCCGTCTTTGAGGAGAAAATCCACTTGGATGATGAAAACGAGTCGGATCACTTTGAGGTGATTAGACGAAAGCCAACCGTGTGTCAAAAACAATACAGGCTTACCTCCAGTGTAATCGAGTATTTATTCAAGCTTGTCTTCCTGCAGAATCTTCAGTCGACCAACTGGCAGACGATGAGGTTCAAACCTCCACCTCCCAACTCCGATATCGGCTGGAGAGTTGAGTTCCGCCCCATGGAGGTAAATACAACTGACCAGGCTGTTAGTTGTGTGTGTGTGTGTGTGTGTGTGTGTGTGTGTGTGTGTGTGTGTATTCAATGACATGACCTTTCAAATACAGACAAACACATGCTGGTTTTATCTTTCAGGTGCAGCTGACTGACTTTGAAAACGCTGCATATGTGGTCTTTGTCGTCCTGCTCACCAGAGTGATCTTGTCTTATAAACTGGACTTTCTCATCCCATTGTCGAAGGTAAAAACAACTCAACAGTTCTACAGTGTTTTATAAAATGTAAAGAGGAATTAGATTGCGGAAGTAGCAAATAATAATATACTTTGCATACAGTTCTCCGATACAGTAAGGCCTTGTCTTTCTTTAGGTTGACGAAAACATGAAGGTTGCTCAGAAGAGAAACTCTGTCCAGGAGGGCATGTTTTACTTCCGAAAGGACATCTTTAAAGGTGGGTTTGAACAAAAAGTACAACTTAGGTTCAGTGCTAAAAGCCTCAAATAGGAGTAGCTGATCCATTTGTATTTTGCACCAATAGGCTGCAACCCAGTCCTTGATGGCACAGCCTCAGCTGAGAACGGCTTGGAGACTGATGGCGCTAATGAGGAGTACACGCTAATGAGTATCGACACAATCATCAACGGAAAGGTAATTATTGGCTTACACTTGATGACAATATCTCAAACAACTATTTTATGAATACAAACATTCATGGTACCCAGAGGATGAATCCTATTGACCTTTGCTCTAGCGCCACCATGACTATGACACGTGATTGGTCTTGACAACTTTTGGATGGATTACCATGAAATTTGCTACAAACATTCCCCTCAGGAATAATTCTAACAACTTTCATGTTGCCTCAGTTGTACTTTGTGTTTAGTGCTAATTAACGATTGTTACACACTAAACTTGAGTTGGAATAATGGGAGGTTTTGTTCCTCGCATTTTGTCTACATTGCGTGATTGTATTTAGTTCAAATCACAGCTCGGCATTAGTACAGTCTCGCAGAGCCGCTAACATGGCTGACAACTCCCAGTCTTGTTTTAAGGCCTCTAACAATTACTGCTGTTTTCTTATGTTTTTATCACCAGGAAGGAGTATTTCAAGGGCTTATACCAATCCTTAACTGCTATCTCGAAAACATGGAAGTGGATGTGGACACCAGGTGCACCATTTTGAATTATCTGAAGCTCATCAAGAAACGTGCCTCAGGTAAATTTGCATTAAAGGGCAAAACTTAATGTTTTTATAAGCCAAAAGCATATTTTTTCTTTCTTTCTTTATGCAGCTTCAACTCTAAACGCAACTCCTAATTTTTCTGATCTGAAACAGGCGAACTGATGACCATGGCCAAGTGGATGAGGGAATTTGTTGCCAAGCACCCGCAGTATAAGCAGGACAGTGTGCTAACTGACAAGATCAACTACGACCTGTTCAGGAAGTGTGACAAGATTGCGAAAGGCGAAGAGCAATGCCCGGAGCTCATAGGAAACCCAGTAAACAGGTTTAATTGAGAAGCGCAGCAGAAATGCACCACTATTATACAAACTCGCATGTAAAGAAAGACCAAATGTGTGGCTCAGTACTAAAGCGGTCCAATTTTAAGAGAATGCAAAACAGCATGTATGTGTATATATACTGTATCAGATTTTTATGATTACAGAATTTTTTTAATAGGGTTGAGACATGCAAAAGGTTGTGTAATAGACATCAGATGTGTATTTATTTTTCTCTGGAAATAAAAGGTGTCTGTGTGAGAAATGTAGCAAAGAGTTGTACAGTAGTCTTATTGTACTTTTAATCTTGTGTTCTATAAATACTGTACTTCTGCTCTTTAAAACATCATGGGCATTTTTGTGTTTTTGGTATGAGCTTCCTTAACTTTTTGTAGTGATTTTTTTTTTCTTTTCTTTTTTCTCTTTTGCATTTAAAAAAAATGTTTGCTTTGCTCTGCTGACATTGTAGTGGGACCTTAGAGATAGTGTTGCATTCAATTGGAAAAGGCGAACCATTGTTTGCAATGTGCTGCTGCTTCAAAATAAATCTGCACAACAGGAGTCAGTCTTCTTACAATTCCGGTGTATATTATATGTATGTACTAATTGTGTTTTATGTAATGCTTTTTATTTAAATGAACTATAGGAAGTGGGTTTAATTTAGCCACCAGAAAAGCATCCACATCAAACTTGATCAGCCTTCATTAAAAAGTTTTGAACTCTGTCCAACTAGCTACACCAACAACATTTTGAATGATACTCCTGCAATGAGCAAATTCACATTATTTGAATGGTGGATAGCAACCAGGAGCCGACAGAACGTCTGTTCTCCGTAAGAATTTACTTGTGTCCTGAATAAAGGACCTGTTAAATAAACCAAATGTTTCCTGTTTTTGGCACATATGACAAATTGTAATATGTTGAGATATGTAGGTGCATTTGGCAAGCTTTGCCAGTCCTAACCTCCCTGAAAAGAGGTTGAGGGTCAAGGTCTGATGGAGCAACACAGCTAAAGCTGGTTGAAGTGTGTCTCGCCACAATCTTACCACTATATCACCTTTCCATAATCTTAAATACAGCTCCTATCACTAAACACATCAGTTATTCTGTCTAATCCGTTACAGCATCTTATTTTTTTCAGGTTTTGTAGTCAAGAACAGCACATAAGCTGCAGTAATGCTTTGAGCAGGGGTGGTTCTGGTGATTTGTTGGCCTCAGGCAAAAAAAAATGTGAGGTCTTCCATTTTGCTCAATACAATCGTTGCTAGTACCCAAAACTATTACAGCAGGGAAAATTTAATCAGAATGTGGGTAGCATGTTCCTGGCTTGCTAGTGTGTTTAGCCATTAGCTTGTCTGCTACAGCAGTTTACTAAGTATCACTGCAAGTAGTCCTTTCATCACCAACCCTTAGTAACACTTCTATTTCACTATTAATGGCTTTGGCACTGTGACCTTGCCTATAGTCACATCCAATTTATAAAATGTCATCACTAAACATCACTGAACATTCACACACATTACAGATAACACATAGCTTGCATATCAGGCACAAACTCTGTTGTCCTGTGCCCCATTTTGTATACACCACCCCTCTCTTTCCAACTAATCCTCCTGGTGGACACACACACACACACACACACACACACACACACACAAATAAAAAAAGGTGCTCTACACTAATGTGTCTTAACTTCCTTCCTCTCAGAGAAAGTCACAACAAGGCACACACAGAAAATCAAATGCCGCTGGTTGGAAAGCCAAAAATGATAGAGAGCAGACAGGAAAGCTAAATATGTTCTTGATGTTCCTGACCTTTTCTTTCAGTCATAATTAAAATCACTACCTGAAAATGTTCATCCACAAGGTGGTGGTATTGACCCACAGCTATACATAACACTGATCTGCAGTGACAAATAAGGGAAAGAGCATTCCCTCAATTTGACCTCTTGGACCGGATAGTGATTATACCTGTTACAGCTTCCCCACTAGAATGGGACATGTATGCAGTAGTGTGTTTAAATAATTCAATAGTTGTGCTTCAACACAAACATGCTTTGATAATAAATGTTTAAAACTTCTTCAGAGATATTTAAACAAAACTATAGTAATATGAGAACAGCGAAATTACTGTAAAACAGTTCACAAATACCAAGTAAAACAAAGAAAAGGTATTAGAGACACTTGATGTGCAAACATGTTTAAAGCAATAAATATGCAGCAGGTCAGTGAATGTTACAGCCATCTGTCCCCACTAATCCTTTTTCACAGCAGACATTTTGACTTGTAATAGAAAGTGCATGTGTTATTAGTAACATTTATTCAATTCAATTCAATTGTATTTATAGTATCAATTCATAACAAGCGTTATCTCGAGACACTGTAGGGTAGGTCTAGACCACACTCTATAATTTACAATGACCCAACAGTTCTAGTAGTTCCCTCCAGAGCAAGCAACAGTGCGACAGTGGCGAGGAAAAACTTCCTTTTAGGAAGAAACCTCGGACAGACCCAAGCTCTTGGTAGGCGGTGTCTGACGACCGGTTAGGGTTAGGATGAAGAGTGGCAATAACAGTCACAATAAAAGATAATGGAACAGTGACTAAAAATAGTAGTTTGTAGTAGTTCATGGCATAGCAGGGAACTGTGCGGCATTACAAGGCACAGCAGGACGTAGCAGGACACAGCAGAGCATAGCAGGATGTAACAGGGCATTGCAGGACGTGTAGCAGGACCACGGCAACAGCTGCAACCATGATTTGGGAGCCTCCCTGATCCAAGGAAACATATTGGTGGAAAAAGAACATAAGGACTCCTGGGAATGACTCCTCAGAGCTAGGTTAGTAACAGGCATTTCTGGGACATGGATGCACACAAATGGAAAGATAAAGGAGAGAGGAGCTCAGTTTGTCAAAGGAAGTCCCCCGGCAGTCTAAAACTATTACAGCATAACTAAGAGACAGTGTAAAGAGAGGAACCTGTTTGCTAATACAGGAGAAATATGATTTATTTTCTTGGTTCTTGTCAGAAAACGCGCTGCAGCATTCTGGATCAGCTGGAGAGTCTTAAGGGACTTATTTGAGCATCCTGATAATAAAGAATTACAGTAGTCCAGCCTGGAAGTAATAAATGCATGGACTAGTTTCTAATGTTCCTAATTTTGGCAATGTTACGAAGATGAAAAAAGGCTGTTCTTGAGGTTTGTTTTAGATAGGCGTTAAAGGATATATGCCGATCAAAAATAGATTTCTGACAGTAGTGCTAGAGGCCAGGGCAATACCATCCAGAGTAGCTATATCCATAGATAATGAAGCTTGGAGGTGTTTAGGACCAAGCACAATAACTTCAGTTTTGTCTGAGTTTACCATCAGAAAATTGTAGGTAATCCATGATTTTATATCATTTATGCATGCTTTCAAGTTTAGCTAACTGTCTGGTTTTGTCTGGCTTGATTGATAGATATAATTGGGTGTCATCATAACAATGAAAATTAATTGAGTGTTTCCTAATAACATTGCCTAGAGGAAGCATATATAAGGGGAATAGAATTGGTACAAGCACTGAGCCTTTAGCGTACTTGGAGGATTTATCTTTAATATTAACAAATTGAGATTGATCGAATAAATATGACTTAAACCAACTTAGTGCAATTCCTTTAATGCCAACTAAATGTTCCAGTCTCTGTAACAGGATGGTATGGTCAATGGTGACGAATGCAACACTAAGATCTAGTAAAACAAGTAAAGAGACAAGTCCTTTTTCTGCAGCAGTTAAAAGGTCATTAGTAATTTTCACCAGTGCCGTCTCTGTGCTATGATGCTTTCTAAATCCTGACTGAAAGTCATCAATTAAACTCTTGCTATGTAGAAAATCACATAACTGATTAGCGCCTACCTTCTCAAGGATCTTGGAGAGAAAGGGAAGATCAGAAATAGGTTTATGGCTCTGATCATGACATGACTTCTGTGAAAGTAGGCTCTCAGTGACCTGATCAGAGCTGATGCAATATGTACACTGGACTTTTCCTAGAATCCGTACAGTACATGCAAGTGTAGTAGCATGTTGAGCAACCTGTCAATGGCATGTACCTTATGAAAACCTTAAAGGGGAACTCTACTGATTTTACAATCACTGAGCCTTTAGCGTACTTGGAGGATTTATCTTTAATATTAACAAATTGTGGCTTCAGATCAAAAAGTCTTATAAAATGCAGATCAACGTTGGTGGAAGCTGAAGACAAGTTTGAAAATGAAAGAAATCTGGAGGTGTGGAGATAGAAAGTACCAGATCTTAGTAGTACAGTTTTCATCTTTGTTCGAGGCTACATTAGATCACCCCACCATTTATACCTTGACCATGGGACTTCTAAAGCCAGTTGGTTTGAAGACCACAAAGACCGGTTGTGCTCACGCAGGGTTAAAATCTCTGACAAATATTCAGGGGTCAGGCAGTTTAAAGCCTTGAAAACAAACAATAAAATCTTAAAATTGATTCTAAAAGTCACAGGTATGTAGGGCAATGTAGGGTGTAGACAACGGGAGTGATGTGTGCACGTCTAGATCCATTGGTTAAAAAGCGTTTTTTGCATTTTGCACTAGTTGAAGATGTAAGATGGAGGTTTGATTCAGACCAACATGAAGAGCAGTACAGTAATCCAACCTCAACCAAGCTCATACCTGTTAAAAAATGGCTTAACTTCAGCCAGAAGACAAAGCTGGAAAAAGCTAATTTTAACAACATTGCTGATCTGCTTGTCAAATTTCAAAATAACCCCCAACTTTTTGACTGCTGGCCAGAAGTCCCAAAATAAAAGCTGGGCTGTTTGGCGTGCCTGAAGTACTGAAGATGATTCACTCAGTTTTAGTTTAGTTAAAATTATGAACGTTTTGTGAAAACCACAACTTAATAACATTAATACAACTAACCAGGGAGTATAGTGCAACACTGTCGTTCGATTTCATAGGCAAATACATTTGCAAATCATCTGCATAACAATGAAATGACAGGTTGTGCTTTCCTATAATAGCCCCTAAATGCAACATATATAAGGAAAACAGGATGGGGCCAAGAATTGAACCCCGAGGTTCCCCACAAGAGAGAGGAGCAGCTGACGAGAAGAGGTTACCAATCATGATAGAGAAGCTCCTTATGTGCCAAATAGGAGCTAAACCATTGAAGTGCCAAGCCTCGGATGCCTACGCAATGATCAAGGTAATAGAGGAGGATTGCGTGGTCCACTGTATCAAACGCTGCTGTGAGCACTAAAACAGCAGGATTCCCGGCATCTACAGACAAGGCAATATCATTGTGTACTCTCAACAGTGCAGACAGTGCTGTGACGTGATCTGAAACCAGATTTAAATTTTTCAAACAGAGTTTTGTTGCAAAAAGGCTTGTAACTGTATGAAAACCATTTTTTCTAAAACCTTTGAAAGAAAAGACAGATGAGAGACTGGTCTAAAATTGGACAACACTGTGGGGTCAAGATGAGGCTTCTTAAGTAAGGGCCTGACCACAGCATGTTTAAAAGCAGCTGGGACAGAACCTAAACTAAGACAAGAATTTAAAAAAGTAAGTAGACTCGAACCAATGGTGCAATTCAAAACCTCCTTCACCATCCTGGCGGGGACAATGTCTAAGGGACAGTTGGTAGGTTTCATGTGTTGCACTACCTCAGTAAGCAACGTTAAGAAAACTGGCTTAAATTCCTCAAACACAACAGAGTGAGAAGGAGCAACAGGTACAAATGAATTAAAATTAACACAACAACATTATTTAGAATCCCTCATAGTGGCAACAGAAACTGCACACTATAGTTTTAAAACATCCTAGCAATTCAAGTTGGTTGCTGAGTTGCATGTTGGGCAATAGTGTATTAACATACTTAGCTCATTACCAGGTTAAAAAAATACATTTTTAAATTAAGCAAATAAGTTAAAATGTTTTTAATTTTGGCATTTCCACATAAAACAGGCCTGCAGAAAAACAGGAGAATAACAGTTTTAATTATCTTTTTGTCTGCCATTTCTGTTCTTCACGTAATTGAACACTTTCAGCAGCCTCAATGATTCCTGTGAGAGACAGAGACAAAGACAGATGAGAGAGATGCAAGAAAACAATAGATTTTAAATGTATTACATCAATATTAAAACCCACATTGTGAAGTCAGTAACAACACTACCTTTTGATTGAGTGGTCTTCCTTCTTTTCTCTTTTGTTCTTCCAATCAACTGCAGAAATCCTCCACTTCACTGAAACGGTAAGTAGACAACATAATCACTGCTGGGTTGATCTCTCTTTGCCAGACCCACCTCCACAGCGTGCTGAAGGAGGGTGGCATTCGGTAATGGGAGGAAAACATGCTCTGGTTGGCATGGGTGGCACTAAATTCTGCACAGAACTGCTGCAAAATAGTTGTGCATGAAAAAACTCTGATTGGACAGATAGTCTAGCTAGCGACAGAGGAGCAATCCTGGAAGTGTAATGTCAAGGATATAGAGTGCTGCTGGGTTAACAAAAATATTGGTAACACTTAAAAATATGCATTAATTACTTCTCAAAAGTATTAACTCATGTAAGTAAATAGACTTCAGGGCAATGTGTAAAACAAAAACTGTGAAATACCTGTGATGATAAAGTGTCCCAGGTAATGTTATAACAATGAACATTAAACATTTCACATAAGTTAGCTACACTGAAGACAGTGAAGACCAACCCTAAGGACAGGATTTTATATCTTTTGATGTTTTATGTGCTGGCTATAATAAATTAGTAGTCATTAATATACAAGTAATATAATACAACTAGTTGGGCTCACCAAAGATAGCTAGCTAAAACATTACTTTTCATTAAAATAAAATAAAAGGCTAACAAATTAATGAACAAATTTAGGCTAACAGTTAGCAAGCTATCATAAGCTTACGAACGACCATGTTATGAACGAACATAATTATAACAAACTTTAAAACTATTTATTAACATTAACATTTATTAACTTACTCTCACTTCGGCTGGACAGCTAACATTAGGCTACTTTACTGTTCAAGACACCAACAGTTTTCACAGTTAGAATTAAACAAATAAAAATAACATTATTCACAATCAGTAATGTTACTCACGCACTCCGCTTACCGTGATCTTCTTCCATTTTTTGTGGAAATGTACTCGCGTTATTATGAATCTCACTCGGTTTCTTGGCAAGATCCGCCCAATTAGGCCCCTGGAATTGCAATCCTGAAAATCCGGTAGTATGGATTTTCCGGTATCTGGCAGTATGCTACTTGTTTCTTTGAACAGAGAAGACCCCTGGTAGATAATGTATGTAAGTAGTCAAGTAGGCCTACTGTACTTAAGTATGATTTGGAATATTTCCATTAATACTAGTTTATACTTCTATTCCACTACATTTTGGAAGCCAATATTGTACCTCAGGCCTACTCCACTGCATTGCAGAATTAGTGCATAGCACAGTGTGTTGTGGAAATACAGAGAAAAGCTCTCGATTGCTTGAGTATAGAGAGACTCTGTAGAGAATCCAACGACCATGCAATAACGCTTTCTGCTTTTCTGTCTGTTTTCTGCTTAGTTGACGAGCCTGTAAAATAGAGAAGGTGGAAATTCCTTACAGGCACTGCATGTACAGTGTGTTTCCACACCATGCTGAGGGAATATCAGGCCTTGCCACCGAGACGATGGCTGCTCTACCAGCTGAGTAATCATTTGCATATTAGCATGCACACACTACTTTTTAGCTCGCACGCAGAAGCATTTTTACATTACATCCACACAAGTTTTTGTAAGAAAAAGTGGAGTGCGCGCATGCTTTTTATGTGTGTGTTAGAAAAAGTGGAGTATGTTCATACTTTTTATGTGTGAGAAAAAGGGGAGTATGTGCATGCTTTTTATGTGTGTGTGTTTGAGGTCAAATTAGTGTATATGTATGCCTTTAATGTGTGTGCGTGAGAAAAAGCGAATTTGAGCATGCTTTTTATGTATGTATGTGTGTGTGTGTGTGTGTGTGCGTGCGTGCGTGCGTGCGTGCGTGCGTGCGTGCGAGGAGAAATAAGTGTATGTGCATGCTTTTTATGCGTGTGTGCAGGTAATAGTGGAGTATGTGCATGCATTCTTGATATATGGCCTAAACGGCCCCTCATAGTAACACACCGGATCACCTCCTGGCTGTTACCCTCCTGCAGGGCAAAGGGCCAATCTGCGTGTTCCTCCCACTATTTGAGCGACAAGGCTGCACATTGTGCTCAGACCGGCCAGCCAGCCAGCCAAGGTTACACAGTTGCTTTCTCTCTCCCGCCTATTAGCAGTCCGCGGTACACAGCTGTATCTCTTCATCCACACTCAACATTTCGCTCCGCGACCGGACGGCTGGGTAACTTTATGGTGAGGCTTTATATTTTATTATTTAAATGTTGCAGGGCTCATGTCGTCTGTATCTAGGCTACTGTATAAGCGATGAGTTGGGTGATGCTGAAGCGTTGACCTCTAAACTACTGTATGTTAATGTACAGTAGCTGAGGATGCGATCGACATTATGCGATACATTTTTTTAAGGATGATGTAATGAGATAACCGCTGCCATCAGCTCATATCTTTTTGTTTAACTGGAGTTTCATACCGTTCAGCTACAGTGGGTGTGTATGTGTGTGAGTGCAGTTAAGATTACACGTGTGACCCCGACGGAAAATTACAAGTGTACAATATTGTGGTGCAAGTAAGCGGTATAAGACGCAGATTCTACAATAGTTTCATGCATGTTGTCATATGTTCGCGATACTGAATCATGTTTGCTACATAGCCATGTCAGACAGACAGCCAAGTGCTACTAAACTGCGTTAAAAGTTGATAACTTGAAAACTTTCCATATTGCTTTTCTATATCTATTTATCAGTTATGTATCTGTCTGATATACAAGGGGTGAGCAATACGCACAATCCCACAAATGTGTTATTTTTTATCGCAATATCTATTGTAAAAAATATTGATAAACTAATGAATTGATGTTTTTGGTTAATCCAGTGAAATAACATTAATTTACAAATGCAGGTACTTCATTACATTGATTCAAAAATCATGCAAAAATCTAGTATGTCAATGAAGAAGTCATGCTGATTGATTTGCAACATTGATCACAATGACCTAAAACAATTATGTATTTTACATTTTTTTTAACTGTAACTGTTTACACACGCTTCAAAACGTTGTCTCCTTTTTTTAAAAACTCTACAAACATGATTCTTAAAAACTGCGCACACAAAATGTCTCATCTCAAAACTTCATTCAAAATGCCATAAACACATCTCAAAATGAAACATTTGCATCAAATTTTTTTTCATTATTTTTTGGATATACCATGTACACACTGTTGTTCTAAATCTAAAGATATCTACATTTCCATACAATGTTCTACAGTGAAAGCAATTTTCTGAGAGGGGTTGAGAAGTACAGTGTAAACAACCATGCGATACTGAAACCGAAAATATTTATTTGGCATATCATTACTGTTGTAACAGTAGTACAGTGTTGTATACTGTGTGTGTGTGTGTGGAATAGGCCAGATGTTTGTATGGGGTGGGTGTGGGGGATCACCAGTGATCAATAACTGTAGGTCTGATCTCATCAGAGATGGCTCTCCTTCCTTCTCTTTCTTGCCCTCATCCTCTTCCAACTGTTGCTCCTTCTCATCCTCCCCTTCCAACTCTTCCTTGTTCTCATTGTCATCCCCTGCCTCTTCCTCCTACTCCCCTTTCTCTCTGTTCATCATAACAGGTTACCTGACCCTTGACCTATTTATAGGCTTATACTAAAGCAGTGATTGGTTAGTGATCAGCTAAGCAATTAGTGTCAGCACATGTGAGGAGTGTGTGTGACCTGGTGAATAAGTGTAGCGTTTTGATTGGTTGTGTTTGGAAAAACAAAAGGAGCCCATATTAGACTGTTTAAATAAATCATCATCTGCTGCAGTGATGAAACCAATAATTTTGACCGAAGTACATATGCAGAGGCATTAGTATTTCCTTTGATTGATGGGACGTATTTTGCAAGGCCCCAGCATTTAGCTAGCACAGACTCAGTGACCGGCTACTACCATGCTCTCCTGTTGTGGCTCATCCGGCTCTGATTAAGGCCTTGCAGTTAATCATGTTTTGGTGCAGCCTAATGCATCTCTGATAATAAGAGCACTGATATTACTGTACTAAGGTTGACCAGAATAAGCCTTTTTATTTGGGACAAATTCAACTATTTGTGGTATACTATGTTGCCTTGGCAGCAGATCATTATACATTTGAACACTCTGTACATTTGTCCTTTGTTATCTGGAATACAGTATATATTGCACCATGTTTACAAGGAATGCTTTTAGAACATACACTTGTTACCAGGCACATACACACATATACATCAAAAGGGGCTTTAGCACATACCCTTTTTTCACACAAACACAGAGAGAGAGAGAGAGAGAGAGAGAGAGAGAGAGAGAGAGAGAGAGAGAGAGAGATCTCCCTTCCAGCTCCTACACCAGAAAGTTTTTCCTCGCTTGTGCAACTGAAATTATTAAAATTATTATATTAAAGTATGGCTATTGACAGGATTAAAGTGAATACTTCTTTATATGGATTAAAATAAATGCAAATACATGTAAATAAATCACTGGTGTGCCCCACTCAGTTCTATTAGTCATATTTCAATATCATATAACTTTGTACAAGAGCTGCATTCAGATAAATTTGATAGATAGTATCCCATTTCTGTCTGTAAAGTCAAAAGGTATTCTGTTAACCTCTCTTTTACTTTTACCAATGACAAAGTTCCACATGACCCATATAAGAGCCACAATATCTTATAACCACAGGGATGTAAAGGTTTAGTTATTAGGACGTGGGACATATTAGAGAGCGTGGGTGGACCAGCTGGAGCACAAACATTCAACAAACATACTGTACATAGGCATGTATCAACATTGACTTTGAGTTACATTTTGTTATTTAAACACTACTAAGAGTTAATACCAAAAGACTGTTGTTGTTATCATCACTAAACCGTCAAGGCCTCTTTCAGGCAGATTAATTAAGCTTATCATACTTAAAGCTGCACTGTCCTGCCAGTGTGTTACCAAAAAAACTCACACTGCTTTAAATTGAATTTTGTTTTTCATTTTGTTTTTAGGTGACAAATGGAGACCATTAATCATAAACTGAACACATACTTTGAGACATGGATGGGTCCCAGAGGCAAGTCAAGTTTTTATTGTTATCTTAGTTGCTGTTTTAAAATCTGTTGCTGTTGTCTTTAATGTGTTTGTCTCCCAACACGTTGCAAATACTGTATTTAAATGCAAAAGCTCAGCAGAGTTCTGTAGTTAACAGACAGGTGAAGGTAGCTGTGAAAGCGAAAATAAACTAAAACCTTGACTAAAGTCTTTTGTTAAATGCTGTACACATTAGACTTGCACAAGACATCTGCTGAGGGTTTTCACTATCTGGCTGCCAACGTTTCGATTGTTGAGCAAACCCTCAGTGTGTGCACTGCTGCTGTTTTCTCTTTTCAAGTTCATGCTATTACCGATGATGCAACCTGATCAACGGTGACGACTTGCCTCTTTATCGCCATATTTCAGATCAACGGGTGCAGGGATGGCTGCTGCTCGACAACTACCCACCAACCTTTGCACTCACAGTCATGTACCTTCTGATCGTGTGGATGGGACCCAAGTACATGAAAAACAGGCAGCCGTACTCCTGCAGAGGCCTCCTATTGCTCTACAATCTGGGCCTCACAGTCTTGTCCTTCTACATGTTCTACGAGGTAAACAGACTGCTTGACACTGAGATATGTGTTGAAGTAGGCCAAAGCGATCACTGCAATGTCAAATTGTCACACTACAGACAGATTATTAAAAGAAAAGAAAAAAAGATTAAACCAACCTGAATCTGAGTCACATACCCACTAAAAACTCTAGTGTGTTAATATGGCCAGCTATAGAGCGTAAGGACTGGTATGTTTAATTAAAGGAAAACTTTGATGTTTTGAAAAATGCACTTATTTGCTTTCTTGACAAAGATGAGAGGAGATTTATACCACTCTCATGTGTGTACCTTTAAAATGAAGCTATATGTGTATATATGACAGGTCATTGTTTCAGCCAACAAATTCCTCACAGACATCAGCACAGACATCTATTATATATAGCTGGAAAACTGCTTTTGATAAACAGCTGACTATATAATTGAAATCGATAGATGAACTGATGTAAACAAACTTGGATTATTTGGCAAGGAGCCTGAGATGAATTTGCTGTTTAAGTTGTATCTGTCATTTTGTGTACCTGTGAGCACCAGGAAGCCAGAACAAGACATAGCAGTTTTGTGTACGTGGAAGTCTAAAGTAACTGTACTTTCCTCCCCATCCAGCTGGCAGAACAAGCTATTTGTCTTTCTGTCTGCATTGCGTAAGGCCTCAGTGGACCAGTAGCTGTGTGATTCATTAAACCTTGTACTGTGACAATGCCCCGGCCATGGGGTGAACGTTTGGCCATCCAATCATGCCACCTGATCAAAGTACAGGGCAATTTTGTTCTTGTCAATTTTCCAGGGCGCAGTGGTTAGTTACATAATGATTGTGATTACATGCATTTGTGATAATATCTTTTACATCTATAGGCTGATGCTGCTTTAGGTTTGAAGAAAGAATCAAGGAGGTATATCAGCTTAGAGGGCTGTCTGTACTCTCCTGATAAATTACTTCACTCCGTTGCTGGTTCTTAACTGGTGGCAGTTTATTGGCTCTGCTGTTAGTTAACAAAGACTTTCACAGCAGCAGGCAACGACAGTGGATATATTGATTTGGTGAATCAGCATTAAGCCACGCCATATACTTGCATTTGAATAATTATTGTTTAAAGGGGCATGTCAATGATTTTACACACACAGATTATTTTGCTTGTCACAGAGAATACTACTCAGCCCACTACATACCCAGTTGTATAATGGGTGTTGTGGCTTTTGTCAAGTCTGAAAAAATAACCTGAGAAAGCCTGTGTGTTACAAACAGAGTTATTGGAGACACTAGCGTATGCCAAGCAGGGACGGTAAGGATAAATCAAGTCAAACGTTAACATTTTTATTTGATACTGTACATGGTCCCTTACAACATAAACAGAATAAATGTTTGAGATACAACGTATTTTCCAGCTGAACCCATACTAGGGATTAACAGGATATCTTGGCCAAAGGTTATGGATAAATCACTGGAGTACCACTTTAACGTACAAAGTAAATGGATATTGCTGTATTTGCATTTCTCTTGCCATACCTCCCTGTGTGCTAAATGCTGTAATTCAATTTAATTACCTTTCAGTACATTCTGTGATAACATGTTCTAAATGGCTTATTCTTCAGCTTGTTACTGCTGTGTGGTACGGTGGCTACAACTTCTACTGCCAGGACACTCACAGTTCACGGGAAGCAGATAATAAGGTCAGTCTGATTAAGAATCAACATTTTTATGTTTATTGCTGGGGATTATATTTTCATTTGATCACGTTTGACATAATTGTATTACAAAGCAATCTATGTCCCATTCTGTAAATGTATAAATACCAGTTATAATAGGACAGCTAGAATATATTGCCCTGATTTCTATGGATGAGTACCTGTAAATCCCAGCAGATAAACTGAAGAGAGTCAATTTAATCTGACTCATGTCATCATGACGACTCGCTTTGGTATCCCTACTGAGCTCTGCATTGGAGGTGAAAACAAGGTTCAGTAAAACGTGCACGGTTTCGCAGTCCTGGGGTGATGAAATGAAACGTGTTATCACTGTGTCACTACTCAGATAGTGAAATTGCTTTATTATTTATCCTGAACTTTCAAGGACCTTCCGGAGAGACGTCTTCGTAACACCTTATATGATAAATAGTGTTGCAGGAATTTGGGAAGAACTTTCGGAATGTATTTTCCTGATTTATCTCTATCATCTCTTCAGGAATATAGAGTTTTCTTTCTTGTGTTTAATTTATTTGTTGCGTTTCCTTTCAGGTCATGAATGTCCTGTGGTGGTACTACTTCTCCAAGCTCATTGAGTTCATGGACACCTTTTTCTTCATACTACGGAAGAATAATCACCAGATGACGTTTCTTCACGTCTACCACCATGCTAGCATGCTGAATATTTGGTGGTTTGTTGTGAACTGGGTACCCTGCGGCCATAGTGAGTGTTTTAACACAACTTCACCCTCCAGTATTTACTGTTTAGCCCAAAAGCAAGCTTAATAATTCAAGTGCTCTAATGTTAAACCCATTAGCCACAAAGCCTTAAAGGACACTAAGTGACACATGTTGACCTGAACGCTGCTGCACTGTGTAACATAGGCTACTTTTTGTGCTTTTCTATTAAAGCAGTCTGCAAGCAATGCAGCTGTCAATTTTCCTACTAAAAATGTCCTTAAACACAATTCATTACTCATCAGACGTTCAGTGTATTTTTTCTGTATTACTTTAATGTTAATTGCTTCTATTGATTTGACATGAACTTTGTAGTAATGGTTCCAAATGGAGCAGATTGATAAAAAGTTAGTAGCTTTATGATTATTGCACTCCTGAATGCAGTCACTTGCCATCCACGGTCAGTAATTGCTTGCAGGAGATGAATAACTACCTGTGTCTCTCATCTGTGTCTCCACAGCATACTTCGGCCCCACCATAAACAGCTTTGTCCACGTTGTGATGTATTCTTACTACGGTCTGTCAGCCATCCCAGCCATGCGGCCGTATCTGTGGTGGAAGAAGTACATCACACAGTTACAGCTGGTGGGTTCATCCTGTAGTTTCTCACTTGTGGTGGAAGAAGTGCAGCAATAACAATAAAAAGTATTTTTTCATTAAGATGTAGTATACAGTACATATACTGTATATTATGTTGTTTTATGATGATTATTATTACTGATGTAATGTGTAAGTAGCATTTTACTGTTAGTGTACTGTAGTTTAACTAGTCTATAAACTGTTCGGCAAATATAATTACATCCTAAAAATCTTATTTTGCTTAAAGAAGTCAGTCAGAGCAGTAAGAATACTGTATTTAATTTTTTTATTTAGATCCATTAAAAAAAAAAAACTCTAAAAACTAGAGTATGTAGCTTGAAAAGTGAACGATTGAGGCAGATTTCTGCATGCAGAATAATTGAAAAATTAAACTAAATGCTTTGAAAATAGGTTTGATATATTCTAACCACACTCATCTTTTCACTTCTACTAAAGGAAATGTAACTTAAGTGACCAGATGAAAGACTAGAACGACTTGACAATAAGGAGATGTTGTGCACTGAACAATAATACAGATAATATATTTTGCAAGAAAAAATTAAACATTATAAGTAACTGCTAATTTGTTGCCAAATAAATGTATTGCAGCAATAGTACAATATTTACCTTTGAAATGTAGTGAAGTAGAAATAAAGTAGCATTAATTAGCAACATTTAACGAAATACAAATTGCAGTTAATGTCCTTTCAACAATTTTCAAAATTCATTGGTGTATTTTCAGTCTACGCCCTTTGATTTGTATGTGATGATTGTTAAATTCACATTACATTGTAGAGCTGATGTTACTATTTAGGTGTTTGACTATTTTCTGCAGGATGCTCTTTAGCTTTAATACAGTGCAGGCGCTTTCACCGTCCATTAAAAGAAATTTTAGACTCTGGATCAATATTACGTATCTAGGCTCTCTGTGTCACCTTCTCACTCTAGTATGTGTCAGCATGTGCATGTTGTGTTTCCTCCACAGATCCAGTTCTTTTTAACCATCTACCAGACAATGTGCGCAGCCATATGGCCATGTGGCTTTCCCAAGGGATGGCTGTACTCCCAAATAAGTTACATGGTCACGCTCATTTTATTTTTCTTAAACTTCTACTTTCAGGTCAGTTGGTTTTTCCATTTTAAACAGTTAATGTGTTTTAAGTTTACATCCGATAATGTTTTCTTATTGTCAACAAATCCCATGGAAAAAAAAACTATGAGTATTGCAAGTATTGTCTGTGTAGTCAAAGCCTTCCATTGTTGTACAAAAACTATTCAAAATACATAGATGAGCCACAGTGAACATGGGCACTGTAGTTTATTTGGAGTCAATCCTACAAATACAGACCTGCTGCTGTAAATACTTATTCCGCAGCTGAAAATAGTTCCCAACAAATTTATTCCTGTTTAATTAATCTGTTGTGTATTTTGGGCTGTTATATGAGATCCATGGTGATATACACCTGATGGATTGTGGGTAACTTTGTTGATGTTAGCCATGCTGCTGTTGGGGTAATAAACGGTTAATATTTTGTCATAATCCGGGTTATCATTGCTGTATGTGGTAACATGGAATAGTGAAGAATATAACGTAACCTTTACTAAAAACTACAGTGCCAAGCTTCTTTAGAAATTAAATTAAACTGTATATTCCTCTCCCTCCTACTTCCCTTGCTCTCTGTCAATTGTTGATCCATGTCAATCCATTGTTCATCTGAATGTTTACCTATTTATAGGCCTATAATAAAGCAGGTATTGATTTTTGTGTTTGCACACATGAGGAGTGTGTGTGACCTGGTGAATAAGTGTAGCATTTTGATTGGCCGTGTTTCGAAAAGGAAAGCAAGTTACATCCAGTTAGATTTTTTTGTCTTAGGTAGAGAATTGTGTGTAGTGTTTAAAAAAAAAAAAGGGTTTATGCAATTGAAAAAAAATTGAGTTTTGCTCTTTGAGAGGTTTCAAAAATTGTGTGATATGTAAATATTTTGTGTGTAAGCAGTTGTAAAAAGATGTAACACATAACATCAAAAAATGTTTTTGATATGAAACCCTTAAATTTGTGTTTTTGAAGAACTGTGACCAAGCTATGTACTCATTGGGACATTTAACGCTCTATCTTACAGTATTGATATCAAATATCTCAAATACAGTATTGATACTCAAATATCAAATATATGTATGTGTTTGAGTAATTACATTTATTAGGTAACCCGTTAACCTTATATAATTTTCAATTATAACATTATGTGTAATAACATGTTATCTCTGCCTCTCTTTCAAGACTTACAAGAAGCACAGTGGTTCTCTAAAGAAGGAGCATCACAACAGCTCTCCTGTATCAACAAATGGAAATGCAAATGGGACGCCATCTCTGGAGCGCACTGCATACAAGAAACTGAGGGTGGATTGACATTTAAGAAAGTGCCACCTCTTCCTCACTGTAGCGTGTTAGCTAATGCTGCTAAGAGGTATATGGCTGTTCTTATCTAGAATCGTTTAGCACTCACTTGAGTAAGTTAACATAAATCGAGATACTTTCCATGTTTTTGAACATGTTCCTACACATTGATTATATTAATTTATATAGAATTAATTTATAAATATAGCAATATGGTTGCACAATATTGCCTCCTCTACCCTCGAGAGCAGGGATCTTCAACAGTGGGTCCGGGACCCCCAGGGGGGCCTCAGAGTCAATGCAGGGGGCCCTCCAAATTATTGTTAATTGTTGTGTGTTAAGTTTTTTCAAGTTAAAAAGGCTTAACATGAATCTAACATATTATTAGCAAATATAACTTCCCTCTGATGATAGGCTTACTGGCCTATAGGTAAGGTAGTCCCTAAGACCAACAGATACAGTTAATCCTAAGGATTCACTGTGCCACATGTACGTATGTTTAACATTAAAACATGATTTATAAAATCACACCAACAGTTATTTTAATAGCTTTGTATTATATGCAAAAAAAATTGAACACATTCTTTTAGGCCGCCCTACATGTTACTGTAGGCCCAGTTTATTATGCGACTTAATTTTATACAATATATGCATTAGGGGGACCTGCTCTATCTTTATCTCAGTTATGGGGTCCTTGGCTTTGAAGACCCCTGCTCTAGAGGAAATTTAGCCTGACAAGCCAGACCCACATCAAGATGTTGGGTCTGGGAACTCGCCATTGGCAGGGCTCAATCCTAGGGGTGGGATTTACATTTTTCTCTGAATGCAATAGGATAGCACTACAACCAACCAGAGCAAAGTTACGTTAGTTGATAGATTAAACTTTTGCGGTATCCAGTTGGCAAAACTCCAAAAACTTTTTTAAGAATGACTTCAGTGCTTAAAGCTGATTTGAAACACCGCTGTTGGCTACCAGCAGCAGCCATCTTCTAAGTTTTCAAGTAGCAGGGAATTTACGCACAACCGTCTCTGCCGTCCTTATGTTAAGCCCGCCCACCAATTCTATACAAAATGTGATTGGCTTGACCAGATATGTTTTTTCCCAACTCACAAGCCAATGGAGAGTTGCTAGATTGACCCTAGCTGCAAATTACATTTGCTGCCGCTAGGGTGCGTCTAGATTTCTAGGCTAGAGGAAATTCACTTCAAATCAAACAATTTCTTTCTTGCTACCAGCAAACACACACCAGTTTTGACTCATTCCATGATGCTTTACCCACACAAGGTCCAAAGATGAGTGTGTTGGCAGCTGAGGGTTTTGTCACACTCAATGATGGCTCTGTTCCAACAACCTAAGGGTCAGGTAAAATAACATAGACTTGCTATGGTCCTTAATGGGAAACTAGAGCATGCATCTTATGTCTTGCATTAACTTACTCCTACCTGTGCCATTGCATAATCCTGAATTTTGCCCTGTGAAATACTTTAACGCATTGTTATTGGCAGGTTGTAACAGCAGACGTTTTGCTGTATATTTGCAGAGGTGCAGGGTCTCTAATTTGGAATATTTAGCCATCTAACCAAAGCATAACCAAAGCATAGTGTACTGTCCATATTTAAACCAGTTTAAGACATAATGTTGGAGGGCAGTTGTGGTTTATGAGCACAATATAAACATAACATCTCACATTTTATAAAAATCTGTGCTAGTTTACTAAAGCTCTATCCAGTAAATGCATTTGGAACTTGAATGGCAACACCCATTAGATCTGCAGTGCAGCTGCTTATTCAGTATCAATTGAATATTATCGTACTGTGTAATATTCATGTTAAACACTCTAGTATGTTGTATTCGCATAGAGGTTTTATATAGTCATTATTGACCTTAAAAAAAAACAGTGTCCATTTGGTAGATGCTCGAGAGCTTTTGATTGACATCTTCCTCAACTCATGGGTTTTGCCCGGTTGTTATAATGCTCAGGAAAAAAATGGAAAAGTAAACAATCTACAATTCCATGATGTCTGGGTAAAGCGAATTTACTGAAGATTATGTAATATGATCAAATAAAATAGTTTATTTTTTATTTTTGAGTATTTACATAAATAGGGTGCCTTTTGGACCAGTTGATTTGTTTTATAATGTAGCATTTTTAACCTTTTCAATATGCTATCACCAGATTCATGTTGGTCCTTTATAGACTAATATGTGTCCAGCTCAAATCCTGTGCCTGACTCTTTGTTTTTGAAAATATCAAATGTCCTAAACTATCATGCCTAACAATTGACACATACTAAGTGCAACAGTGATGTCTATCCTATATTAAAGGAATATTTGGGAGATTAGCTTGTATGCTTTCTTGTAGCTAGCCTGGCTCTGTCTAAAGGTAACAAAATCCACCTACTGTACCAGCACTGCTAAAGCTCACTTTAGATCTAGTTACCTTTGGACAGAGCCAGGCTAGCTGTTTCCCTTGTTTCCAGTCTTTATGTTAAGCTAAGCTAACTGGCCAAGATAACTAGCCTTATATTTAGCGTACAGATATAAGATCAATCTTCCCAGCTCTATGCAAGAAAGCAGACAAGCATATTTCCCAAAATAGTAAACCATTCTTTTCCCAAAAACTATTTCTCATTTTACCACATTCTGTGTTTTCTTAAAGTGAAAACAAAAAGTCACAAGTGAATGAATAGTTTGTTTTTTGGTGGAGAAAGAAGGTTGTAGGGATTTAACTATTTATCACTTTGTGTTCCTTAATGTTTGTGTTCATTTCTTTTTACCTAACCTAAACCATTGCCAGGGTCCTGAATGCTGGTATATGAGACAAAGGGACAAGGATGTTTGAATTATGAACTCTGTGAGTCTGATACCCTTGCTGTGGAGCACTGCTGCGCTGCCCTACCATGCTGTATCAATTTAACGAGCTACTGTATGGCCTTAACCACTCAATGAGCTTGACATGTTCCTCAAATGTACAGTGACCTAGATTTACGTTCCCTGTATCAGAAATTATTGTTAAATTCGGAATAAAACATACAATGGCCACATTGTGTCTGCTTGATGAATCTGGCCTGCAAATATCTGCCAATAACAGGAAACCTGTTTAACATGCATGAGCCATATATTCTCAGCAATTGAATTACAGTTTTATTATTTCCAGTAACATGCCATCCCTGTTACAGGTCTTCCTTTGTGCAAGGTGATAGCGCTGATGGTAACAGGGTTTATATAGTTAAGGGCTTGATTAGCATTAAAACAGTTAAAGGCCAAGGAAGCATATGTAATGATATATTACATACATTTTATAGACTTAAAATTAATATGTATATTTTCTGAAATCTGAGGTGAATCTGGGTTAACATGTTGTGACTCATGCTTTACTTACTGTAACACATTTCCTTTCATGAAAATTATATGTTAAAAATAATGTAGCTTGAAGATAAACAATATCTGTATAGTTGAATGTTCATTGAGCCTTATCATTATTTTAGAATTTTAATTCTACCTATTTAATGGTTTGTGTTAACATTTATTAGCCATTTCAAAGGCTTGATGGCAATGTTAGTTTTTGCTAACGTGCTAATCTTAGATGGTGAACTTGGTTAAACATGTTAGCTTTGTCATTGTGAGCGTACCACAAGGCTGTAAGTCAAGTTATAATGAATATATTATAATTTAGATTTTTAAAGGTTATAAACTGGATCAAATGAACAAGATACACTATAACAGCCATGCTTTATTAAAGTAATAAAGATCAGAGAAGCTTTTTGAATAAAAGTATCAAATAATTTACAAAATGATAGAGATGTGAGAGGAAAATAGAATAAAGTAATAAACCGTTATCTCATTTGCAAAAATCGGTTTAGTTTAAACTTATTGTGTGTATTACTCCATAGCAACTTATTTACATGTAGTAAAATTACGCTATGTTATGTGAAATATGGGTTTGGGTGTAAAGCCCATTTCCACTTTGGTTACTTTTTCAGGTGATGCAATGTCTTAATAAGTATGTACAAAATTGAGGGTTTTTTTGTTTTTTTTTAATGGTGAAGGAAAAGGTTTAAAGAGAACTTATGCTTTCCAAATTTAATATTTTTGGATTTTCAGCCATTCAATCAAGCCTGTTAATAGGTTAATAATTTTTCTTTATTCTCGGTCCACCCATTATATAAGGGCGTCCGTGCATTGAGGTTAAAGTTTGCGAGGATGTTGTGAGCAAACATGACACAGCTTCCACGTGAATCTCAGTAAAACACAATTTGTGTGTTTTCTCAATCCTGATAACCGCTCCTAACTCTTTGTGAGCATGTTAATGATTACAAATATTCCCAGTTATAACACTAAAATTAGATAACCTGTTGGGGATCAGGGTTGGTTAAATACATTTGATAATAAATGAAAAATAGTCCAGCTTATAAACCCATGTATGATGAATCATGAATTACTGTAATTTAAGCAATGTATCATTCAGAGTGGATGGTCATTTATTTGTAAATTCCCCTATTTGAATGCATTTCAATTTGAAAATTGCATTTCTGTTACGTATAGTTGGGTGGAACAATTACCTTCAGTGCTGTAACTTAACTGCTTCACTTTTGTGACAGATGAAAATTGTGAAAATTAATTTAACTTGTATCTCAAATTACAAGATTAAGTTGTCCTTTTAATCAACTGATACAACAGCAGCAATAGACTTACTTGCCATTTTAATTAAGAACTTGCAACAGATTACAGTTCTTTTAGAATATTTTTGAAAAACCAACAAGCCACAAATCATTTGGGACTAATCCAATTCAACTTTCACATTTATTATTTTTCTCTGCAAATCCTGTTTGATCTGTCCGTGCTTCGTTCCCAGAAAGTGTAATATGTGGATTATACCCGTGTGTCCTCAGCAAGACAAATGATGTACTGTAGAAGTCTGGACTGGATCTGCAATTTCTGTTCACAGAGGTTGTGCAAAACAATCTCTGTCATTGATGTATCATTTTTTCCTATAGCCATGAGTGATTGTTAAAGAATTGTTCGGAAAAATCCAATTACACATCACTACACTAAGGATGCTATTTTAGTTTTGGAACATTTACCTAGTTCCCTTATATGAAGTATTTTGTCAATACAAGTCCTTCAGTTAAAACAATTAAAACTACAATATCTGTACACCACTGTTTATTTGAGGGAGAAAGTGCACCATGACACAAACACAGTATGGACATTCATTGCTTAGAACAGGTGGGAAAGGTTGCTAATTATTTTAGCTTTCAGTACATTATCATAATTTCTGAAATCAGAAAATGTAGTAGTATTATGTAAATCTGAAACAAAGCGTTCACATGTAGGAAAAAGGAGGTTTCATATATAAACACCGTGAACCAGCTGCAGCACAAATTAAAGAAGCAGAGGAGTATGCATGTTGTTAAAATGATGGACGAATTTTTGCTGTCTCCAAGCTTAAAGAGGCTGCTCAGAGAAAGCAGTGTAACTCTTCACACGTGCAAAGAAGAAGGGTGTGTACTTGCTGTCCACATCAAACGCTGTGATAACCGTTTCCCCAGTCAGCCTAAAAACAGAAATACTGTCATATTTTAAACAAATAGGGAAATATATTTTCCACTACTATTGGTACTCTTACTTGTAATGGATGTGGCAGGAGTGGTGAATCCACTCGAGCTTACTGAACATCTGACGCCCCCCAGAGGACAGATGCAGTCCCACATGGAAGCTGTGTTCAGCCTCCGGAGCTGGGTTCCGCCTGCAGAACCGATTCCTTTGAAACTCGGTCGCTTTCTGTTAAGAAATTTGGAATTTACAGTGCAGGTGAGCGTTCAAGTGTTAATAAGTAACCTGCTACTATGACATTACTAGGTGAGGAGTAGTGCAATAATTCATATTTCATTTTCAGTAACACTACTATAATGAGTAAAATAATTGTTTTTGTTATCACCACCCAGTTTATTTTGGTTAACAAAAAGTAGTACATTAATAAATCCACCTGGTCCAAGATATGATTCCTTACAAGTTAGTTAACCTGACCAACACTTTCTATATGTATTGGCACCACATTTACAGAAGGATGAGAATACTGTACAACACAAGTTCACAAATAGAAGCTCAGATAAATATTTTCTAATTGTCTGAAAGTAAAAATAGTATAAAGGTTATAACTCCCTGTTTTTTATATTTGAATAAAATGCTCAGCAGCAGGAAACCGATGGAGTGCCTTCTTCAGGTAAGGAATGAGTCCTTACCCCAAGTGAAGGAGTTTAAATACCTTGGGGTTGTATTTGCAAGTGAGGAGACGATGGAGCGGGAGATTGGTCGGAGAATCTGCGCAGCAGGTGTGGTATTACATTCAATTTATCGGACCGTTGTGACGAAAAGGGAGCTGAGCCAGAGAGCAAATCTCTCGATCTACCGGTCAGCTTTTGTTCCTACCCTCACCTATGGTCATGAAGGCTGGGTCATGACCGAAAGAACGAGATCCAGGGTACAAGCGGCAAAAATGGGTTTCCTCAGGAGGGTGGCTGGCATCTCCCTTAGAGATAGGGTGAGAAGCTCAGTCATCCGTGAGGAGCTCGGAGTAGAGCCGCTGCTCCTTTGCGTCAAAAGGAGCCATTGGAGGTGGTTCGGGCATCTGGTAAGGATGCCTACTGGGCGTCTCCCTAGGGAGGTGTTCCAGGCACGTCCAGCTGGGGGGAGGCCTCAAGGGAAGACCCAGGACTAGGTGGAGGGATTATATCTCCAACCTGGCCTGGGAACGCCTCGGGATCCCCCAGTCGGAGCTGGTTAATGTGGCTCGGGAAAGGGAAGTTTGGGGTCCCCTGCTGGAGCTGCTGCTCCCGCTACCCGATACCGGATAAGCGGATGAAGATGGATGGAATAAGTATGAGATAGTAAATCGTAGAAAGTATTAGTTTGTGTTCCATAATTAGTAATTCATTTGCATTTGATTTACACACTTTAAAGTGTAACTCTCGCCAAAATGCAACCTAGGATCTTTTTGTAAATAGTAAAAAGTCAATCTCCGAATGCAACTAACAAGAAGGAGAGTAAAGGAAAGTTCCTAAAGCTTAGTTCCATATAAATGCACGGATAATTTGTTGTTTTGTTAGTTAAAAACAATATTTACCTTGTAGTTGAAAAAGGATTTCCTCCTATGGAGTCATTTCATTTGCATTCGGAGCCATCTTGCATTGATTGGCAAGATGGCGGATAGCAAAAACAACAACTGCTAAAGTAAGTTAAAACCTTTATTAGTAAACTGTGTACACAAACAATGTTCTCAATACTCAAGTTCATGTGTAGAGCCCCTGGTGATACTTCACGTTGTGTCGAGCCTTCTTAGTGTTTTAAAAATAGTGATTTTGATGATATCATAGTAGTGCCCCTAGCACTCCCATTCAAACGGCCATTTGACCAAAAAAACAAAAATATGGTAAATCTTAAAAAGTGGCCTTTCTGTCCTAATTATGCATTTAAACGAAAGTTTGACCCGGGTGCATTGACAAAACAACCTAGGTTGCATTTTGGCGAGACTTACACTTTAACTTTGAAAGTAAAAAAACATATCTTACCAAATAATTAAATACGGTATGTTCTCATTTCAGAACTCGCATTAGTAGAAAAAAACTCTGGTGGCTTTGTTAAAATGTCACTTTAAACAAAACCCCATTAGGAGTGCATTAAAGGATGCACAATGGCTGCGCACACGCGCACACATACACTATATGTACATACATATATACATCCTTCTTTCTCACCCTATAAACTTATTCTCACCTCCTCCTTTTTCTTGCAGACCACAGCAAAAACTTTGGTTTGATTGTCCGTCTCCTGCGACAGACGGAAATGACCAAGCATAACAGAATCCATTCTGTAAAATGAAACAAAATTCTACAATCGTGAAAAGAGCTGACACTCAAATCTGTGAAATTGTTTTGTTGAATGTTGTGATGTCCATTCTAGCTGAGTTTGTAGAAAACAGAAGGTTTACCTGATGTTCTTTGAACGCAAGCGAGGAACAACAACCAGAGGATCTTCAGGGGTGGTCAGCATTACAACTTGGCCGCTAGGGAAGAACCGGAGGTACCTGCGATAACAATGTCAACAGTTAGCCGTGATATCTACACAACTCACAATAAAAAAACAACAATCAATTTAGGTCAAATATCTACCTGTAGTACTCAACGTGATGCCAAGCCCTGTAAAATCCATCCAACGATTCCTCTCCTTGACGAATGTATGAGGTCTTGCTGATATAAACACCTGTGAAAATAATATAAATAGAAAGTTCAACATCCAGTTTAACATCTTCATTGAATGTTTAGTATACTAATAATAGAAAACTGATTTACTGGTACACTGGCAGCCTTATTGGCCAGTATTAACATTCAGAAGCAACATCAATATCGGTCCAATATTATTTTTAGCCAACTGGCTCGTTAAAACATTTGGCTTTTGAACTTGTGTGTTGCGCATAAACTAAAGCTTGCATCTGTCCATTTTTAAAATAAATAATCATTATTATATCTGCATGTGTGGTAAAGAATCATAAAACCCCAAACCGGTGCATTTGCAATTTCACACTACATTTTAAGTTTTCTAGTATTGAACCCAAACATAAGCCCAGTGGTATGACATTTTTAAAGTTGGCACATTTTCAGATTTCTGCAGTGACTCAATAAAATGCTCCAGCTGATCCAATAACATTGCTATAGCCCTCATCCCACTGCAGGGGGCAACACTGTGCTGTAAAATGTTTTGCTACAAAACAGTATATTGTGATGGGCTGATATGGGTTCCGAAATAAAAGGAGGTCAAGACTGGTCCCATAAATTCTGACGTAGCATTCCAAATTTGTAACTGATAAAATACCCAATTACCATCATAACGCACACGAGGCCTTCGCAGGAACATCTCCCTCCAGGATTTGAAGGGTGCAAGTTTGGTGCAGTTCCGTCCCCACACTTTTAAACAGGCTAAATGCCAAATTTCAGGGTCCCTGGAGAGAAATAAAAAGTGAAAAAAATTAAGTTTGAGTTAACCATGCACACCATGAACTGGCTATGGATTACTTTACCTATTATGCAGCAACAATGTAAAATCCCTAATTGGCAAATTCCAAATCAGCAATTTTGAGAGGTAAAACCTGAGGAACACAACAGTTGACAGACAAGCTGTCACACATCTGATCTGTTATGACAGAGGGGCTGACCTTGCACAGATGTAAAACCCACGGCAAACCAGAGAGAGCTGCTCCAGGGCTCGCATGTCAAGATCACTCGACACCACCCAACGGAATATGTACATCATGATTTCCCGTGGCAAGGCTGCAGTCAAATAAAACAGGAAACAAATGAGTTACAATAAATACAAGTTGATCTCTAGGCATATTTACAATCTAAAAAAAGAGACAGATTTTTACCTGAAATGTGCATCTGAGTCAAATCCAACTCAGGAGTGCAGATCTTTGGAAAGGAGCTTTCCACATTGAGCTGCTGCTCAAAGTAGGAAAGTAGGTCCTCGATCTCATCAACATTATTGTCCTCCACGCTGCAATAAATACACATTATCAAACATAAACAAGGACCTGTGTTTGCTGTTGGTGTGACTGCGTCAATCCTGGCTCCATGACCCACTCATTTTAAATTAAAGCTCTCTCAGCCATAAATCTAGCAGACAAATATACTACACTTTGATTATCACAGAGACAAAGATGCTTAATTACATTTTTTTTGATGTTGTTAATTAACTCCATTTTGTTAATCAAGCTAGGTCTGGCCATATCCAAAAGTGAAAAGCAGCTTACTAGTTTCCTCCAACTCGGTCTGCATCAGCAGGACGACTGTAGTTGATTTTAAACTCAATGTCAGGTACAAGCTGCACAGCCATGCGATAGAACTTGATAGCTGCAAGTAAAGAAAGACATCAAATTACACATTATCAAGAAAATAAATGTAAAGTGTTCAATCAATGCAATCAGCTGATTTTGTATTATATACTAATACAAAACTATTTGGGTGGATTAAACATGCTCAATTACTGTCAATAGCAATGACATCTGAACTGTTTGATTATTTGTATGTTCATTTAAGATAATGATTGATGGTTAAAAATGCCAAGTTTATTAAAAAACAATCTGATATAATGGAGCATTTTCCACAAGCTTACTCTGTAAATTAATTGTGATATTTCTGTTAGTTCCTTAAGAATTAGCTTGTTGAAATTAACATTTACCTTTCATCCTTTCACTAATGATTTTGATCACCATATAGCTAACATACGTACCCTCATAAACTGCTCCATTCTGCTCTTCCTGAACAGCTCTTAAGAACAGCTCTGTGGCCTGAGGGAAGACGACTCATGTCAGTCATTCAACACACATTTCAGTACGTTTTATTTAAAGCACTCTGTCTGCAATACATCTAGGTTCATCATGACCTGGAGAAATCATTTCACAACTTACTTTCTCCTCCCTGGCAATATCTTGTGTCCTCTTTAGACCTTTAGCTAGCAGCAGTCGGCCACTTAATCCACTTGCTCCAGAGCTTGGCTTGAGCTCAGACATCCACTGAGCTCTGAACGCATTGAGCTCCAGCTGCAATTCAATGAAAAAGTTATTAAATGCCTTTCTTTGTTCTCAGTCTTACTATAATAAGAACTATTTGGAAATAGGAACCATGTAAAACAGAGTACATCAAACTTCTACATGGCTACCAAAATTTAGAATATTGATGTTTTTGTTTATTTGACCTTTTTTTCAAAATAAATCACAAAATACCTACACCATTTGGGAAAAAAAAGATGGTTTATGATTGGAGTTAATAAGGGGTTCTTGTTGTACTTAAATATTATCACTTGGCTTAGTATTCAGTAAAGTATACAGTATATAAAATAAATCCTCATTTAGTGCACGTCCATAGGAGATTTCATACCTGAAGGTTTGGGTCATCTGAACCTTCATTTTCATCTTCAATCATACCTGCCAAATCTGAATTTTCTTCAGCCTGTACAAGGAAGAAATGAAGTATTACTGACATACACCACAGGAGCCATTTGTCCTTAACACTGGTTAGATCTGTTTAGTTGTGGGTGTGCGGGTTCTTGTACATTAGAGCTGTCAGTCTTCCTCTATAATACCATTCATATTCCTTTTTTTTTTATATTCGAATATTTAATGCTCAGCCTGTTATAAATATGTACTTCACTACTCTGGCTTATGCATTGTCAATGCCACTATAAGCATGTGCTTGTTGTTCCACGTTCTGTCCACTGGAGAAACTTCCAACATCAGCCTTGGGACCTACGTCATGGCGCATTGCATTTTTGGCATGCCGCTCTATGTTTACATTATTTTCCACCACACAGCTAATTATTGACAACAAAAGCATTTTGGCTCGGTGGATGTCGATTTTAAAGTTATGTTAAAACTATTTCCCATCCTTCTTCCAATTTCCAGCCGCAGCCTGTCATTCCCCTGTACTGACGTTACTCAGTAAGTAACTT
The DNA here is from genome assembly GCA_013375575.1 of Percina caprodes. Lineage (NCBI taxonomy): Eukaryota > Metazoa > Chordata > Actinopteri > Perciformes > Percidae > Percina > Percina caprodes. The sequence continues at coordinate 662,260 of JABXJD010000024.1, forward strand.
TGGCTCCCAATGCCTTGTGTTCTCACTCCCGTAAGTTGTTGTTTAACAGACTTGACATGAGAAGAGGGAGATTAGCTAACGTTCATTTATTTATATAAAAAAAGAAAAAAAAACTATTAGAATTATATTTGAATTTCAGAATTCATTCCAACTGCCCTATTCTAGATGACTGGTTTCCTTGGTGACATTGGCCTAAACTGTTATTTTGGCCTTGCCCACACTGAAGTTGACCTAAATCTTTTAAAAACAGGTGACGATAACAAAACAATTAGTGAATAAATCAATTTTTAAATCAACATTAATTTAATTTTAGAATCCCTTAAGCCCAATCATTTTTGTTGGGTTCAGAATGATGAAGACAGTCGAAGAACAGACACAAAATAGGTTTTAGGACAGGACAATTTTTTTCCTTGGCAACTATCATGTTTTCACCTAAAATGATCAAATGACTTGAAATATAGTGCAAAATGCTGTAAGGTTAAATGGGAAATACATACCCCCCCCCCCCAGGTTTGGGTTGAGACCCGAATGTTTACAATGTCTAGCTCCGCCCATGGACTAAGAAAATTAATATAAGTTTACTGTTACAATCTCATGCCAATATGTCGTTAATTTAGCTAAAATAAGGCTACTTGTATTTAAATTCTGGTAACAAACATGTTAGTGTTTGGTAATAAGTCAACACTGAAGTAACACGTCGAGCAGCGCAGCAACTACTGCAGTTAAGTTAAGGAACTGTGACGTTAGCTACGTCAGTCAGCTAGCTAGCTAGCTAACACCTTTCTATTGAATAACTGATAAACGCACGGTGACCCACCATAGCAGCTTGGCTAGTAGGTCTCCTTATTATCGGCACACGCGGTTAACACTAGCGTTTACAGTTCACGGTCGGAGAAACGAACAACACAACGGACATATTTACGAGCTCGCAGGAACGCAGCCATTCCGCTGAGTGACCCGGAGCTTCAGTGACACAGGAAGTCAGGATTGGAAGTGTGGCGAAGTTTAAAAACACGGAGAGCAGACTAGAGCTGCAGGTTGGTTCTTTTATGGAGGACGAAAAATGACCTATTTATCAGGAATAAATACATAAATAAATTGTTAAATGAATGAATGAATATATATTCTAAAAAATAAATAGAATAATGTATAATAAAATAAAATAAATACATATTTAATTTAGTAGTAGTAGTAGGCTAGCTAGTAATGTTAAAAGTGGGGCTGCAACTAACAGTTATTTTCATTAAGGACTAATCTGCCAATTATTATCTTAATTCATCTTCAAGTGTCTTGTTTTAACAACAAGGCAACAATCTGAAGGCAAAATATATTCTATTTTAAATTATATAAAACAGAGTAAAAGTAGCTTGCATTTCAGAAGCCGGAACCAACACATTAATGACATTGTTGCTTGAAAAGGTATTTAGTTTATTAGATTGATTATCAAAATGGTTGCAGATTATTTTCCTGTTAATCGAATAATTGTTTCAGCTCTAATAAAAAATATTTGGGTTAAATATTGTAGGCTACTAAATCAGTGAAACACATTAAATAATTCCCCATAATGACAGTAGCCAAAACAGCATTGACTTCACATTTCTGTCCCAGTAGCATTTAAGTAGTTTATTGGTGGTAATACATCAGTCATGTGACAGGTACTCCAAAATTAGTTTTGACAGGTGAAGTATAGACACACTGTGTTACTGCTATCAAAACGTGTGACCATATCTAAATACTTTACACAATTGTTGGTAAAGCTACCTAAATGTGACCTATGCAGTGACATTCCTAATCACAGAATTGAATCTCCATATTTACGGTGTTCTATGGTCTTCTATCTGGGTTTGGTAGCTCCATAGCTGCTCAGCTTTACAAGTAGGCTTCCCCTTGTTTCTGTTAATTATACATCACTTGAATTATTGTCATCAAGCTGATGTCTGTCATATGATACTGCATATATCACACATTGCACAGCATGGCCACTACCACCTGCTCATTCGTACTGTTGACTCTGATGTTGTGGTCTTAGCTGTGTTTGCTATAAGTTAACTACCAGCTAGATGTGAACTGTGGGTAGCATTCAGAACTGACAAGAGCTTTCGCTACCTGGCAGCCCACCAAATAGCTGCATGCCTTGGACCAGAGATGGCATGTGCTCCTCCTATGTTTCATATTTTGACAGGTTCCAACACTGTATCCATCTTTGTTGGACATGGAAAGAACCATAGACTGTATAACAGTCTACAGAAAGAACGCAGCATGGTCAACATGGAAGTCACTGCTGGACTGAGAGATGCACTGACTGATGTGGGCAAATGGACCAAAAGAGAACCCAGAGGATGCAAAGAACATTGAGAGGTTTTTCATATGTATTTTGACAGAACCAGCACCTGCACCAAGGTGAACATTGCAAAAGGGAAGCTCTTTCCACAGAAACACTTGTGCAGCAAATCCCAACTACCCGTGCTGCTCTGGTAGAACATGTCAAGAGAGCAGTCTACCAAGGTGCTCACATCTGGGGGACGAGATTGATACCAGACCCTGTGCTGCCATCACCAACTGACTGGGGGTGGGTGAAGCCTGAAGGAATGTACAGCTCCACTGGCCGACGTTGCCACAAGCATCAAAATCATGCTACAAACTTATCTCTTGTGGCTGCAGAAAGCCCTGCAGGTGCAAAAAGGCTGCACATCAGTGGACAGGCCTCTGCTTCTGTGAGAATGTGCCAGCTAACTCTAAGGTCTCTTTAAGTAGCATAGTTAGATAGATAGATATCATTTTCATTGTAAAAAAAAAACAACAACACATTGGTCACTTCAAATTGTTTCTAAATCATTTGTGGGGTTGAAAACATGGAAATAGCAGCTTGGGAGTGACCAACGTTTTCTATGCCAGTAACCACTGTCAATCATGATCATTATATGGCCATTAAATAATCTACAGTGGCCCAATATCCATATCTTCTAAATCTATTGTGCTATAGTCCCACCTTTAATTTCTTTCTTTTCTTTTTTTTTTTAATCACAAAATCAAAAATAGGTTAACTACACTATATGGAGTATTTTACTTTTAGTTAAGGATCTAATAGGCTATGTTTAACAGTGAAAGACCTTTGAGCTCCCCATTTTCTTTGAGTTCATTTTACTTCAATTTATTTAGTTTTATTCATAGACTGCATATTAACCGTCGATGATTTTACTCAGGCCAAGTACATTTCTCAACGTAGAAGGTATTTCTCCATGTAGTATTTCGTCTGAGCATCTCCTCCACCACTGGTGTACGTGTGTTCGTGTAACAGAAAAGAAGAATGCCATACAAGAGCATACAGAGGGGGATACTTCCGGTTTTGCTTTGCCCCAAAAATCGTTGTCGTTTTTTTACGGAATTTCTTTTACTAACGTTTTTGTTAATCATTTCAGTGTTATGAACTATACTTTTAATGGCATTTACGTCTCACGACTGTGTATTAAGTTTGCTATGAGTTTGGGAATCATTGTTTTGTATTTATTTTTATATCGCATGTTTGCAGCGTGGTACTGTAACGTTCGGTTTCTGTCTGCATAAACAAAGTGCAGACTAAAAGAAGGGAAAGAGGGGGAAAAAAGAAAAAGCTTTAAATAGTCTTCGACTTTATGCTGCAGACATTAAAGGTGTGCAGACGTTGGTGATCGGGATGCAGTGTCGTCTTCCATCTCGTTTTGTATCGACAGTATCTTTGCAGACGGAGGTGAGATGTGATTTTGTTGTGACCGCAAACTGTTTTACAGCAACGCGAGATTATGATGAGCTGTATGACGAAAGGGCCTCGATGCAATGTATTTATGTTGTGTGTTGGACACACTGGATGTGGTTATCTGACTTCTACCGGTGGCATCAACTGATTAGTCCGTGAAGCCTTTTGTTGAACATCGACTAGTAACTAATGATTGACTAACGTTACTAGCTAATGCTCGGTTATGTGTTGTCGATTTGACATGAGGATGGTAAGTGTTTGCTGCTTCTCGTTTTGTTTTAAATTGGGAGATCATTCAGTCCAAACAGGCCAGTTTTTTTCCCCCTGTAGCGCTAGCTGATGGTGTTGTCAGCAGCACCACACAGCAATCACAAGCTAGCGTTAACTGTACCCAGATTGAACCACGTTTGCTACCATTAATGCTGAGAGATGATTTCTGATTACGGTCGTAGACTAGCTAACATTACTCAAATGATCACTTCGGCAATTTTCATCCTTATCGAAATGCATATATTTGACACACTGACAGTCAACACTTGAAGTTAATCCAGACGTATATTTGTTTTGTCTGAAATAGTTTTTTATTCCTCAAAAAAGTGTCATTACATTGTTAAAAAAAATTGCCTGAAACTCAGATTTAAGTTGAGCACATACAAGCTCAAACATCCAAGTGTAGTAACAAGAAGCACAACATATTTTTAGTGTTTAGTTTTCTATAGTTTACCAAACAGGGATGCCCTCATTCCACATCCTTAATTTAAGGATAAAGGTACTTTATTGTCACATACACATACATGTAGCGAAATGTATTCTCTGCATGTAACCCATCCCTCGAGGGAGCAGTGGGCAGCCATTTACAGCGCCCCGGGGACCAACTCCAGGTCTGAGCCAGTGCATTGATCACAGGCACTGACTGGAGAAACTAGTACATGTTTTCTTAATAATGTTGCAGGCAGATAAAATGGTGATACAGAAAACCAGAAGAATTGTGCTTCTTAATTAATCAACAGACATAGCTAGGATTGGGAGAATGAATGGAGCCGGTCTGCTCAATACAACATCCAACTGTGCATAGTTTGCAATGGTTTGCATAGAAGTAGCCATTATACATAGTAGCTTACAGTACACTTAAATGTAGTGAGGCAGTCCATTTAACACTTGATTTTCACCACTGTTAATTGATATACTAAGAATTTCAATACATCGTTGTCAAAGACTTGTTTTAACATAGTTTAGAAACAGTGTCTCCATCATATACCGTGTTTCCCAACCGTTTAATGTCCCACGTAGTAGTTAGCTTGTGGTCAGTTGACCAAGTCACGTCCTACTTGGCTTATAATAGGCCATGTGCGTTGTAATTCTTACAGCTAATTAATTAACATATGTTTTTGTTCATCTCTCTCTCAGCTAGAGGGAGGCACGTCCATGACACCATGAGTCCTCCAACTCTGCCCATGGTCTTCTGCTGTTGTCACAGGAAAATCTGGTTGCATTCAGCAGCAGACAGCAAATACATCTCTATTCTCCACCCAATTATTATCTTGCCCTGGATGCAATGGAAGGACAAGCATAATGAATAGATACACTACCATCAGACAGCTTGGGGATGGCACCTACGGCTCAGTCATCCTCGGGCGCAGTCTAGAGTCAGGAGAGCTGGTTGCCATAAAGAAGTGAGTATCTAGACAATTATGTGCATTTGCAATTTTATATAATTTCCAAACACATTAGTTAATAGGAGAAATATTTTTCAGAATGAAAAGAAAATTCTACTCCTGGGAAGAATGCATGAATCTTCGTGAAGTCAAGGTCAGTTTATCTTCATTACATTAATTTCACACATTTGAAAAGCAAAGCAGAATTATGGAAAAATCAACCCAAAATCACCCATTTTGTACATCAATATAGAATTTAAGCAATTTAGAGGTGTGGTTGCATCCTTGATTTGGAAGAGAATGGTCCATATTTACTGATCATGTTGATGTTAAATAGTATGTGCCCACTTTAATGAACTGTCGTACGCATTTGCTGCAACTGATCCCTTATTAACTTGGTATTTCAATGTTGTTATCAAAGCTCCACAAACATTAAATGGAGTTTTGGTTTCATTCTCCAATTTTGGATGTGAAAAATCAACATGCTGTGCTGTGTTACTTGCTAATCTTTAAAACAGTGTTGTCGGGGAGTGGAACAGCTATAGTAAATGCTGAATTTAGGTAATTATTGCTCTGTCATTTCCTCCACAAGATGCAGGCCTCTTTTGACTGAGGCTTTTCATAAATATGTACATATCTCAAACATCAAATAAATATAGCATGTAATGCTAAATGTTACACATGTCATCGGCTGTTTTGATACTACAGGGACCAGATAAGCAATATTTTAGTGCCACACCCTGTTACTTTCTGTTTGGGTTGATTTTTCACTTTTTTGTAGAAGAAACTTTCTGATAACTTGATGATATTGTTAATATACTATATATTTGCAGTTTTCAAATATGTTTTGTTGTCACGCCAATTCAGTATGTTACTGTCTAAATTCCCTCACAGCTCAAAGTCACACACCAGCTCTAAGAGTTGCAGGTGATTCTTGTGTGCTGTTGGTTTTGAGCTCTGGTTCCCATCCCCGGCCAACACCCCCCTTTCCTAGAGCTTGACCTTAACGCAGCAAAACATGTGTAGAACACACTGGTCTTTAGTCCTGCTAATTGGATCGTAATTACAGCATGTCACACCATACAATCTCAAATCCCATTACAGCTTTTACCCCCCCTTACTAAAAGTTAGCATGGTTAAACCTTTATCATCCCAGTGCATGGGAAAAGTTTTTTTTCCCCATCCTGCTTTCTATTTTTGCTTTCCAAATCGTTAGTATAAATCCCACCTTTGCAGCATTTACCCCCAAACTCCATTGTGTTCTTACACTACACTAGGTTTTGTTTCATAGTTGTAGGGCGTGCTTTTGAATGTGCTGCAGTGACGTGTGTTTTGTCCTGCATGGTTAGATTGACTTTTTTTTTTTATTTATTTCTCCTTCACATTTTTTGTTAATGTATTCCACATTATTCTTTCATTATCGGTTTCCTTTACTCTTTCAGTCCTTAAAGAAACTCAACCATGCCAATGTGATCAAACTTAAGGAGGTCATTCGAGAAAATGATCACTTATACTTCATATTTGAGTACATGAAGGAAAATCTATATCAGCTAATGAAAGACAGGTGCGTATAGTTGTTACTTGTGGCATTATGAATGCCCGATTTAAAACTATATTTTATAAATGCTTATAGTTTTCTTAACCATTTGAGTTTGTTTCTTTCTGCAGGACTCGGTTGTTTCCTGAATCTGCTGTAAGAAATATTATGTTCCAGATACTACAGGGGCTTGCGTTCATTCATAAACATGGTACGTCTATTTACAACTCCAGGATTCTAAATTAAATGTCACCTTTTTAAAATGTTGTACCATTTGAGTGAAGGTGATCATGCAATGTGTCTTTGGTTAGGGTTTTTTCACAGGGACATGAAACCTGAGAATCTTCTGTGCATGGGCCCAGAGCTGGTGAAAATAGCTGACTTTGGGCTTGCCCGTGAAATCAGATCACGACCACCATACACAGACTATGTCTCGACCAGATGGTAAGTTTAAGAGTAAACATGATGCACTGTGTTTAATAGTTCAGCGCACTTAAGTCTGAGTACCCTCTCTTTTTGGACCAGGTACAGAGCCCCAGAAGTGCTCCTCAGATCCACATCCTACAGTTCACCCATAGACCAGTGGGCAATTGGCTGCATCATGGCAGAGCTTTATACCCTCAGGCCTCTTTTCCCAGGCTCCAGTGAAGTAGATACCATATTCAAAGTTTGCCAAGTCTTGGGTACGCCAAAGAAGGTAATGTTTTCAAAACGTGTACAGCAGAATTAAAAGAGCACTGTGTTTGTCATTCCTTGTTAGACCTGTGTATTCTCCCTTTAGAATGATTGGCCGGAGGCATATCATCTTGCAAGTGCTATGAATTTCCGTTGGCCTCAGTGTGTTCCCAGTAATCTAAAGACACTGATCCCAAATGCCAGTGCTGAAGCCATTCATCTGATGACAGATCTGCTCCAGTGGGATCCCAAGAAGAGACCAGCTTCTGCCCAGGTAGTGTCTGGCCTACACTTTCTGACCTCCTCATAGCTGAACATACAGAATGAAAGCTGATGTGGTTTTGTTCAAATCTTGATGTTTTTACAGGCTCTCAGGTACCCTTACTTCCACGTGGGCCAGGCTTTGGGTACACCTCAGCAGATCCTGGAGCAGGGCAGACCTCAGCCAGGCCTTGTGCCGCCCCAGGCTCGTTTACAGTCACAACAGACACTGCAGCAGCAACCCCTGCTGCTTAAGCCTGTGCCTCCCTCCCAGCCGGCACCTCCCAACCAACACTGCTCCCCCGCCAGGCCTCTCCAGCAGATCCAGCCCTCCCCTGTATCTGCAGCTGCCCAGGCGGCAGTATACCAACGGCACACAGAGCTGGTGCGAGAGCAGCAACCGAAGCACACCCTGAAGCAGGAACAGACCGGAGGAACACCACAGAGCCGTCTTCCTTATATTGTTGATAAGAGTCTCCAGAGCAAGGTGAGGCGTGAAACATTGTGCGTGCGCACATGCGTGTAGTATCTGTAACTGTTCTCCTGAATTGCAAGTATTCCGTCTTTATGTCTTCCAGTGGATGAATAAATGAAAGAAGCCTTTACATATACACTGCCGGTCATAAGTTTGAGGTCACTTACACATTTCCATTCCACTCCATTATAGAAAGGATACCAGCTGATCTGAGTGAGTGGCTGATCTTTAATGCAATATCTACACTGTCCATTATCAGCAACCATTCCTCCATTGTTCCAAAGGCACATTCTGTTTACTAATCTGATATTTAAAAAATCAATTGTGATAAGAATTAGAGAACCCTTTTGCAATTATGTAAGCACATAATGTAATCTGAAAACTGCTGCCCTGGTTAAAAAAAACACAATACAACTGATCTCAGCTGGTATTCTGTGTGTATAATGGAGTGCAATGGACCTCAAACTTATGACCAGTAGTATAAATGTAGATGTTAAACATTGGGCTGTAAACCTGGCCTGCTATACATCAATAAAAATAGCTGATTGATAAAAACATTTAATCAAGTGGTTCCTTACTTTGCTGGTCTTCACTTTGTAGATTGGTTCCATCAAAGGGAGGCTGACAGCCAGAATCTGCCATAATAAGTTTCTTCTAAAAAAAAGAATTGTGGACAATATTCCTCACTTGCATTCTTGATGTTGTTCTTATAGCAAACAAGACAGGAGTCAGAAAAAGCAAACCTACTGAGCTACCAGTTGAAACCTAAAGGAGGGCGGCGGCGCTGGGGCCACGGCACAGGACACCTTAAGGGAGAAGACTGGGACGAATATGAGGAAACCGATCTGACATCCATAAGTATTCTTGGAAAAAGTAACTTCTCCACAGACAAGTCGAGGCAGGGCAAAGACACACTGAGCAGGTGAGGCTATGGTCATTATACTCATCATATGGGACATTTTTTAGCAAGAGCAGAATCAGTGCCATCTGCACTTTAAGGTTATTTTTTTGGGCATTTCCAGCCTTTATTTTGACAGGACAGCAGAAGACATGAAGGGGGGGGGCATGCAGCAAAGGGCCACGGGCCACATCACTATTAATACAAGGAGGTAACTCGCACTACATTTGTCTCATTGAATGCCCTCTGTCTTTCAGATATGGAAATGTTCTGGATTTCAGTCGACCCCGTGAAAAGGAAGATGCACCTTTAAACCTGAACAAAAGTACAGCTTACCAGGAGCCATTGAGAACTGCTTCTGCCAAACAACATTACTTGAAGCAGTCAAGATATTTACCTGGTAATATATGTAAGACTTCTCTTGAGTAAAGTAGATGTTAGTAGGACTGAGGGTAGTCTTTAATCGAATAAATCTACACCATCCGTGTCTCCAGGTGCTTTTACACCTAACCTGGTTCAGTTTGATTGTGGTTGGACATCAGATCAACCACAGGATTTTGTAAGACTAGATGTGAAAAAAATGTAAAAATCTATTAAATCCATCTTTTGGCTATGAACTGTCAAGAAAGTGATATCATAGGCAATCTTTATATGCAATGTACCGTGTATTTAAATGCAAATCCTTATTAACCATGGTAACACATAGGCATGTCAGCACATTTTAACACATTTTTTTCCCTTGGTCCTTCTTTTCTCTGACTTTGACTTGTGTTTATCTACATCCTAACAAAAATGTATCTTTTAATCCCTTACTGTCTCCTTCAGGCATTGGCACAAAGAAGAACGTGGCCATAAATGCCAGTAAAGACTCGACTGGAAGCCATCTTTGGGGCAACAGTAGTATTCCATTTGGAGGGACTCTGCCAAGCAGAGGCGCTCACGGTAATCTTCCATGACATCTTTCAACTTCACTGTAATCTTTGCAATTTGTTGGTATCACTAGGTTCAAATGAATGGATCTTTTGTCGTTGTTTTTTTCATTTTAAACTATCAGGTACAAATACAATCCCAGGTGGATACATGCCATCGTTTTATAAAAAAGACATTGGTTCTGCCGGGCACAGAGGGCACCAGGGTCCTTCAGTGGAATCAACAGCATCAAGTGAGGATGAATTTCAGAGCTTAAACTTTCTGTAATATTCAGCTATATATATTTGTTAGCTTATATAAACGTTTATAGTGCCCAGCCACCTAACAATGCCTTTATAAAAAAACTTTCAAACAAACCTGCTGTTGTGATGCTATTTTAGGTTATGCAACATGGCAGTCTGGCCGGAGTCCGATGAACACCTCTACCAACATGCCGTTGGCCAACAAGAGCACCCCTGGTCTGCTGCCTCACCCACCGGTACAGCCTATCCACGGCCGAACAGACTGGTCTGCCAAATATGGACACCGCTAGTGCCCTGCCTGGAGCTCTGATCTGTGCTCCTAAGAACTCTTTCATCTCCAAAGAGTAGGCCTAGTTGTTTTATAATCAGAATATGTACATACATCTTACACAGCAATAATTTTGTTTTTCATTATGTGTACTATGGGTGTTGTGAGTTGTAAAATATCTTATGTGTATATTTAAATGCAACTGGCCAAAACCAGTATTTTTTTGTATTTCTGCAACATAACTACTGTACTACTTCAGTTTTGTATCAGATTTATCAGTTAATGTTCACCAACCTGTATACATTATATGCATATTATTATTTTATTAAAACCTTCACTGTGACTATTGTTTTTTGTTTTTGGCTACAACTAATTATTTGCCTCTGGACAGTTAAGTCATTTTTGTTTTATGATGGTAAACTTGTGAATTAACTATTATTTGTGCATTTATTTATTATATGCTTTTAATGAAATTCAAGGCTGTGCTTTGATATCAGTAAAATAAATACAATGCAAGTCTACTGTACAAATCTGATAGTTAACACTTTTTGCCAAAGTGAGTGTGATTATTAAATTGCCAGTTGTTGAGTATTATTAAACTTGGGTGCCAACATGTTCAACTTATGTAATTTTTTTCTCATGAACTTGAAATTGATCAGTTAACATGCCGCAAGACATCATGGGAAAAATACTCACTGACCGTGTTTGTTTAATAATTTTGTAGTGAAAAGTTCAACGTATCAACGTAGTTTACAGTTATAAAACTGTATTTTATAAACCATATTTTTATGGTTAAATTGGGAAAAGGAAGGCAGACTGCCACGTGCAGCGCCTCATTTGGATGTGCCTGACGCTTTGGAGCTTAACTTCCCTACGTTTCTCCTACAAATGGGCCTTGAGCTTGTTTGGAGGTTCTAGCAGGGGAGCGCAGCTACTGGTACACCGAAGGATGGACGTCCGCCGGGAGAACCATCGTCCTAGCCATGGCCTCTTCCACCGAGCGCGGGGCTTCGGGAGGGACACACATGGAGCGGTGAGGGAGGAAGGGGACACCCGCCTAGCCAGCCAGATCAGCCGAATAAACCCTAGCGATCAATGGGGTGACAGATGTCGCAGCCAGATCGCCCTCACATCCAAAACTTTACTGTTAAGCGTGGAGTTTATAAGGGACAGTACGATCCAACCCTTGACTGTTACGGTGTCAACAATCCACGCAATATTTATATTACATATTGGACCACGTACAAATCAAAAGTCTTATTTATAAGTGCAAATTACGTTGATACTTCGAACTTTTCACTTCAAAATTACTAAACAAACACGGTCAGTGAGTATTTTTCCCATGATGTCTTGCGGCAACATGTTAATTAGACATGTTTCTATTGGCCAGAACTAACCAATCAGAGACTGGATACTTCCTCTTGTTTTGTACTTTGTAAGGTAAGTCTGTTGCCTTTGCACTGATTACTCCACGGCAGCTGGGACGGTATGTATGACATTAAAGAAATATTATCTGCGTTTTGATAATGTAACGTCCATTCGTATTCAGTAATATGTGCTATTTAATCTGTCTCTTTTTTATTTTTAGAGAGTTAACGTTAACGTTACACTTCAAAAATACTATAACCATGGCTGGGAAAGTTGTGCTGCATTATTTCAATGGGAGAGGAAAATGGAGTCAATTCGTTGGCTTTTGACAGTTGCCGAGGTTGAGGTAAGGGATGGGTGTGGTCATAATAATCTGAAGCTTGGCTGTTTTAAGACCCCCAAACCTCTTGAACGTGCTCTATAAATCCGTTATGTAATCTCGTGTTCACAGTTTGATGAGATCTATTTGTCAACTCGTGAGCAGTATGAAAAACTCCTGAGTGGTAAGTTGGTTTTCAAAAAAGGTGTTTTGAAAGCTCAAATAAACTTCTCTGACCTGTTTCCAACATGTTTACTTTTTAAATTTGTTTATCTGTTAACGTCAACCCAGATGCAACCTGGGTGAGACGGACATTAGTGTGGTGAAGATCTTACACGTAACATTGTAATAATCATTAAATTGAAATGTTTTACCACTTGGGTGTGGCGCTATGCATTACCTGCTGCTGTGTTTCCTCTGCAGATGGAGCTCTCATGTTTCAACAGGTTCCTATGGTGGAAATCGATGGCATGAAGCTTGTTCAGACAAAAGCCATCTTGAAATACATCGCAGAGAAGTACAATCTTCATGGAAAAGATCTCAAAGACCGTGTCATGTATGGTCCATTTCTTTATGTATTATATTGTCTTTCATGACTATGATTTTAGTGGATGAACGTGTCACAGTAGGCTATGTGCTTTTCCCTCAGGATCGACATGTACTCAGAGGGAATATTTGACCTCATGGAAATGATAATGATGTTGCCCTTCCAAGCAGATCCAAAACTGGAACCCATTAAAAGTAAAGCAAAGGACCGCTATCTTCCTGTGTTTGAAAAGGTATGACCATGCTTTGCATATTATATGAAATGGTGTGGTCTAATAATTGATACATCTTGTTTAAAAACCACTAGATGTAAAATGGACCTGTTGATGATTAAATATAACTACTAAACAATATATTGTATGTCTTTGACAAACATTCCAGGCGCTGTCTGGGCCCATATACCTGGTGGGAGGTAAGCTAAGCTGTGCAGATGTGCAGCTGCTTGAATGCACCCTGATGTTGGAGGAGAAATTTCCTGAAATCCTTGCCGATTTTCCCAACGTCAAGGTAAATGTGTAAAAGTGACATACTGTATAATTCTGGTTATACAAAGGAACAAAAACAACATAAAAAAGATGTGACGTGTTCCTATGATATCCCAGTATACTGTTAGTAATCATAAAAAAACACTGATTACTGAGTGCTTTGTGCAAGGGTAACTTTTGTTTCCCTCCAGGCTTTCCAGGGTAGGATGACCCGGATTCCTGCCATCAACAGGTTCCTGCTGCCAGGCAGCAAGAGAAAGCCACAGCCAGATGAAACCTACGTGAAGACCATCATGGAGGTGTTCAAAATCAAAATTCCATTGTTATAAACTGGTCCTTACGTTCCTCACATGGGAAGTGGGAGTTAATCATTATGCAAACCCAACACGTGGATCGATTTATAGTTGCTGGTTTATAGTGGGGTGACTAGTGCACTATCAAAAAGCATGTCAGGTGGCTTACTAAATAAATTGTTTACTTTTTACTTCAAGAAGCTGTTTTGTTTTTGTTTTGTGTGAATTCAGTGACAGAACTTGGATTATCTCCACACGTAAAAAGAAAAGCATAAGGATCATATTTGTTTATTTAGTTTGCTATTATTACAAAAATCACAAACATTTACCCAATTTTTAAACGTTACAACATACAGTAGCATGTCAGTCAATAATGCACATTTTGGTCTTTAAACTTGGCCTATTTCTTTAGTAATTTGAATATTTAACATTACTAACGTTGATAGTAGAAGCCTGCAAAACTGAAGTTGTAGTGTATAGAGTAACTGCCCTGCCAGCACAAACAATTGCACTCACGTACATAATTGTTAGTCTCAAATCATGAGAATGACATTCATGCACATGCTTGTACGCAAATCAAAACATTTTGTTATTTATTAAAGAACAGATTTACTGCAATAAGATTAGAAATTAATCTTTAATCTGTTAAACATCCACTGGTAGCTCTTGCAAAGCTTCTGGTTACATGAAAGTTAAGTTCCTATACAACAGAGAGGGATTGTTTTTGTGCGGTAACTGGGAATGCTGTTTCCTTTAAAACAAGGCTTGTTCATTGAGAGATGAGAGCCCTCAGTCTGGACATTGTCATTCCTCCAGTCACACCATGAGGAGTAGTAACAGTCGAAACACCATCAACAAACTGTAAGAAAGACATAGCAAATCAGAATGTAATAAAACAAGTGTGTTATAACCCGTTAGATAATTTCACAATGTCTTCTCGATAAACTTTATAGGATGTTGAGCAAGTTCGACTCTGACCTTAGCCCTGACATAATGCCAGCAGGCATGAATTTTCCAGATTTCTTGTATCTCGTTCCCATCACAAATGAGAGGACTCCTGAGGTAACTGAAAGGAAAGAAAAGAAAAACACCATGACAATATCAATTTGCTGAACTGCTGAAAATCTATATATTAGGATTGGATGAGTTTAGCCACACTCACTTAATAAGACCTTGATGTCTTTTGGGTCATTAGAGGTGTTGTATGCACCATAAGCAGAGAAAAAACCAAAAACTAAACCAGCCATCAGGGACATCACGCTGCCTACAATGACACAGAGACACATGATGAGAATCAGGGCGCACATATGAACGGAACTTTGTTCATTTCATACAACCTCAAAAGCACAGCATTTATTTTTATCTTGAGCTTAGAGTAAGTGTTGTGGATATGTTGCATTCCATTCTGTGAAAACTCTGAAGAAAGCAACAATTTGTGTCATAAATTGTAACACTGTTTTCCTTCTCGAAGATGTATCTGTGTGAACCAACCTTGAACCAATCCTCCTCTCCCCCAAGGACTCTTTCTTATCTATCTACTCTCACGTCATCTAGGTAAACGGAGCGATTGTTAGGAAATGTATACATCCTTGTGTGTTTTACTAAACCTTGAGAACATTGTGAAGTGAACCCTTTATCGTGTCACTTTGTTCTCCAAGCTCGCCACTGATTTCAGTATCATTTCACAGAGGTCAAACCAGTAGATGATAGGATTCGAACCACAAAACAATCGTGATTGGATTGTTTTACAACAGCGAGGAACAACCAACAAACCCTGATCAGAGGACCTCGGAGACCTGTTGATGTAGGGCAGCAGAAGCTCTTCCAGTTACCCAGTCTAACATTTTGGAGGACTGGTTCAAAAGCTTAGCAGCACTCGTCTTCATCAATGAAATACATGGAAGTCTTCCTAAGTCATGTGATAAGAGAATTGCAGTAAGACAGTAGAGATTTAGACTGAAGACTTTGTCATTCAACTGCACATTCACAAATACAGTTGAGCAAGATTTCGTTGCAAGGCTCAGAAAAAATAACTTAATGCACGAATAATCCATTCCAACTCAGCTGTGGACACAACTGGCCTGAGTTTAGCAATGTTCCTCAGCTAGTAGAAGCTGGAGCCAACCAAACAATGTACATGCTGGTCAAGACTCAAAGCCTGGCCCATGAAAACACCTAGATTACAGAGGGTAGGTTTAACAGAATAAGATAAAAAGCCAAGACTTTCAAAAAAATATCTTTCAACCTTTTCTCTTGTATCCAAGAAATCCTCCAATGGCAATGGCTGCAGCATAGCCAAATCCAATCCAGTCCACTGCCATCACAAAGCTGAAAACAGAAGTTAAGTACAGGGTGTCAGGTATGTTTGCTATTCATGTTAAATGGCAAAGCTGACCAAAACAACAGACTGGTAATCTAACATAATTCAATTCTTAAAGTGAAGCAAATAAATCAATTTAGTTCCCACAAATGAGCAGCCTAGCTGGAAACCTTTTAGCACAACAATACTTGTATTTTAGTACTTTAACCCCTGTGATCTACCCAGAAGATCTCTAGGTGTCGCTGTGAGACCTTTAGTGGTTTCAAACCTTTTTTTCTTTAACTGTCTATGGTTAAAACATAAAGCGACAACAGAAGAAGCGTAAAAACAAACCTACACGCATATTCTATTACAATTTACTGAATGCGAAGTACGCGTTGTTGTCAAATTATCATTATACATTACGGTAATTTAATCTGTCTTAAATATTAAATATTACATACCTCGAATCCAAACAAACGAGCGACAGCACGTAGCTAGAAACGTTTTCTTCAATCTGTGACTGCACTTCCTTGTTACAAATCATAATACGCATGCGCCATTTAGTTCGCACTGTGTTCGTTGACATTTGATAAAGTGGGAATCATAGACTGAATATTAACGGTCTATGGTGGGAATGTAGTGTTTCGGAAGATGGTTCGTTTTTCTTTGGTTCCCAATTTAAAAATGAATGAGTCTTATTACATATAAGGAATTATTTCTACAAAAAGGAAAATCACTCCACGTGGAAATTGTGTTTAGAACTCTTTATATTTTAACATTCACTGGGAATCAACAAGGCTTCTACCGTACACATTTGTTATCCCCAATAAATTGAAAAAATTTCAGTTCAAAATACTGCACAAAATTTATCCTAATATCAAATTTGTTTCAAGATTTGCGGTTGGGGATAGTAAATGTGTATTTTGTATAAAATTAAAGAAGAAACTATTATACATCTATTCTGGGAGTGTCAGTTTTCTGTGGAGTTCAGGAAAAAAATGGGAAATTATCTAAATATTCAAAAGAATCACCAAATTAAATTGGAAGCAAAAGATGTTATTCCCAATTACGATAACAAAAACAAAACAATAGATAGGCTTGTCAACCTGCAAATTCTACAAGAGGAATTTCATATTCATAAAGCAAAATTTGCTAAATCTTGGCCAGCTTTTATTCACTTCAGAATTGAATTTTGGAACTTTTTTGAGTCTATCCAAATTATTTATGGGAAATCTATCTATATAGCTGATCTAGTGCAAGATTTTTTAAAGGAATTATGATTAAATAGCCTTCATTCCATTTCATCTTGTCCATGTATTGTAGTTTATGTATTTTATAGTTTTCTACCCTTTTGATTTTGCTGCTTATGACTTGCATAAGACTTCCTTAAATATTTTATATATATAAAAATATTTAAGGAAGTCGTTTAAAACATTTGCAGCAGCAAAATTTAATTATTTTTTTCTCCAAGATTATAATGTTCCATGGGTAAATGAACATATTTTTTTTATGCTGTATAATGCCAAATTGTTTAAACATTGAATAACATGTTTTTAAAATTTGCAAAGTAAGAAAATCTTATTGAAATTTTTTACATAGTATCCCCCTGACCATATAAGATATATAGAATTAAAAAAATAAATAAAACATATAATAATAATAATAATAATATATAAAACCATTTTACAGCATTTTTGGCAACACTAGACCATATTTTTACCATTTCTTTGTTTGATTAGTTGTCTGTTAAATTTTGGCAATCTGGGAGTGTATTGTTTTGGTCACCATCTCAGAAAGTATGGACTTATCGAATACCAAGTCTAATAACTCTCAAATAAATTATTCTCTTGGGTACATTCAAAATTCCAAAAACCTTCTATAATTGTATCTGTAGGGATTGTCAGCCCCACATCAGTGTTTGAAAAGTAGCTACATAGATACTAGTTGGTCCCCTTATTAAGATAAAGATGCCATATGCAGTTGGCTGTTTCCATTGTACTTAATGAGGACATGGAGGCAATAAGGTACACAATGCACAGAGGACAGTAAGTGGGGCATGGAGGTGGCTGGGCAACATGTGTCCAACAGCAAATTTATTCTGGCCATAGTCTGCCACTCTGGCAGCTCAACCCCTAACCTGTAGGATTTACTTTAACATTCTTGCTCTGATAATGAAGTTTCCAAACATAAAAAAATAGTTCAGTGTAAATCAATCAATCAGCCTAACTCCAGCAGTAAAACATTGGACCAGTAGTATGCAAATGTACTTGTGCATCTCTACTATGCATTTAGAATCAGGACAGTAAGACAAACTTGACTCCCCAAAGAAAACCACTTTATTTCACTCTGACCAACCCAATTTACATACATAAAAGGTTTCATCGTTTAATAATAGTTCTCAAAGAGTGTAAATCAATGCATTCTTTGAGCAAAATAAGCCACTATGAACTGTAGACAATGTGACCACATGCTCCAGCAGAGCACTGCCATGCAGTCACCTGGTGGTGACTAGGGCTGAGGACCATCTCTTCCAAAGAGAAGGCACACATTTCCAAAACCAGTTGGCATTAAATACTGTCTACATAGTTTTCCACATGAGTTAGTCAGATCTTGTCAGGATAAAAATGACTGACAGTCATTAAAGAACAAGAAAGTATTATTCAAGTGAGGTATTGGAGCGACATGTAAAAACTATGAGATTTACTGTCTCAGAGTAACTCCAGACAGGGACGAGACAGCAAACATGTAAAGTGACTCGTGGGAAAATGCAATGGTCACATTACAGTAAACAACAACAGAGGACAGAGAGTGAATTTCACAACACAGGGACATTTATAATATAAATGGCTTTGAGTTCACAGGAACCTGTGATATACTGTCAACATGGCTTTGTCAGCTTTTTGCTAGGTAGATACTTGTGTTAGCTGTAACATGGTATTCAACGTAACAAATGTATATAAAAGTGATGGAACTGAACATACTATATATATATATATATATATATATATATATATATATATATATATATATATATATATATATATATATATATATATATATATATATATATATATATATATATATATATATATATATATATATTATAATGAATCAATCAAATTCTAATGTATTTAGGCCAACAAAAAAAGGCATCAAGTTTCTTTGCGGTCATCTGGGCTGGCATTAAACAAGTATTGCTCAACTTCAAACACATTGAAGGTTTTGGCAATGATTGACATTGAGGTAAAAGCAATATTTATTGGTAGAGCAGACTCAAAAATGTACAATAGATTTTTTTAAGGATATCATTAATAGTAAAATCAATATCTTGGGTGTTGGAAATTGAAAAAACATTCACTATTTCATATATGCATAAATGAGTTTTATAGCTACATTCATTATCAGTATATAAAATAAATTGATGTCATATGAATATTTATGGTAAACAATGCAGCTGGTGTCATGTTTATCAGCCCCTAAAGACGACTGTATGCTATTTATTTTGTTGTAACGTAAAAACATCACTCTAAATGAGCAAAGTGCATAAACTTTCTAACATGGGACTTGGCATGAATAACACAACCAATGCCACTGAGTCAGTGCATTTTAAAATGAATAATCTATCATCAACATCTTTGTTTATTGTTGTTCTGTCATATTAGAGCTTTAAAACTGGCCAATGTTTGATGGGAAAGTGAGCATGCATTAATACTGATGTGGCTAGATGGGGGGAATTACTTTAAGAAGTATATAGCTATTTGTATTTCATAGTAGATAACAAGGGGCATTTTTGAGAATTCCTTCCACCAAATCCACTGAAGTTTTCTTGTCATTTTAGGCGGCAAATCCAAATAACGCAAGGGAACAAACAGCACAAAAAGCTTAACATTTCTCTGTATCTCCGTTCAGCTTTCAGCTCAAGGTCAACAGTGAGCCAGACACGTAGGTTAAATCTCTGATCCTCTTATCAGATACTGCTCTGCATCTGGAACACACCTTGTGTTGTTGTGATACAGGAAAATGGCTATGTCTCTCCTTGTCTTTTGCGCGTCTCATGGTGGCAACCTCTGCCCTGTTTGTTAAGGAAAAGCATTCACCCACAGCCAGCCCAGCAGTGTCCCGTACACCCAGGTTCTCACGTACAGTTTCCTGCCGTTCTCAGTCAGCAGTAGTGGCAGTGTCAGTCCCCCCAAGATTATCACTGATGGGAGGGTTTTAGAAAGGTTCAGAGGCAAATGTTTGCCTTCCCCAGGGAACCTGCATATTTTGTCTCCATCCTCCGACTCGTAGAAATCCGTCAGCAGCCTTTGAAAAGACAGACAATTCTCTCAGGGAATTCAACCTATCTTAGAAAAGAACAAGTGTACAAAAGCTAAACAGAATATTGCAAAGATCAGTCTAACAAAAGTTCACATAAGGATTTTTTTACAGCAGTTACAGCACAAAAACTACACCTAAAGCACACTGGGGACTTTTTTTGTGGCTTGGTTGGTGTTGTCATTGTCGGCCTCAGTAGATTACCATTATCCATCCTAACTATATTCAAGACAACATCTATCATTTCAAAACACTTCTGAAATCCAGTCTATATCACAGACTCTGGACTTTGTCTTTCACGTCCCCAAAGTAAAATGATCTTAGGGGTGCAACTAATGATTACTTTAATTACCCATTAATCTGCTGATTTATTTCTTTAACAGTGGTTAGAGAACCACCGGTTTAAACTAAATGGAACTGCAAATTAGAAGATTTTCTGAATATGCTAGAAGGTTTTGTAGAAGCCAAGATACATATACAGTATGTGCTTAAAACTGGTGGCGTGCAGAAGCAAAACATTTAAAAACATCACTATATATTGATTCAATAAAATGCATTTTCAAGATGATTAATTGTTCCACCCACCCACCCCCACCCCCCACACACACACACTTACCGGTCCTTGATTTCAAACCGCTCATGCAGCCACCTGCGGAAAAACAGTGGCTCTGGAGGAATTTCCTTTATGTCCACGCGGTCAAAGTGTATGTGGACTCGGGGACATTCTTTGCACAGGAATTCTGTCAAACACAAAAAATAAAGAGACTAAACAAAAACAGGAAAATCCTTTCAGCGAAATGGCACGTAGAGCAAGCACTTAAAATCAACATGATGTGACAATGATAGATTGGAGCTGCTCCGTCGCTGTGATGCCAGGGATCTCTGAATCAAGAGAGGAAAGACTGG
The DNA here is from genome assembly GCA_013375575.1 of Percina caprodes. Taxonomy (NCBI): domain Eukaryota; kingdom Metazoa; phylum Chordata; class Actinopteri; order Perciformes; family Percidae; genus Percina; species Percina caprodes. Next base: position 683,470 of record JABXJD010000024.1, read on the forward strand.
GAACGTACAACAGCTTGTTGGTCAAACTGGTGCACCAGAATAAGATAACCAATTCTCAAGACAGAATAAGACCAAATGCACAGATGTGATAATAAAATCAGTGAAGAAATTAGACTAAATCAAGTAAAGTGTAAATGTAAAAAGGTCTGTGAATTTCAATTGAATGTCCGAAATACTAAATGTTCTGAGTTTCAACTGAATATTCATTATTTGTATAATGTGACCCAAATCTGCATCACCCATGTTCTTAAAATAAAAAAAAATAAAAAATGTTTTACGTTTTTAGTGTCAAGTCAAAATTAAAACTGTCAAGAGGACTAAAGAAAGAAAAGGCTCTGAGAAGGTCAAGCATAAAAATGTAATCAAGTGTGAACACTCAAGGCTACACGTGTATCCCCAGAGACCTTCAAGTTCCTGTTTCCACAACATGCAATATTATCAGGAAACCGGGCTCTGCAGCCAAAAGAGGAAACCTGATCGAAGTCCGCAGCGAAAGATTGTTTCATTAGCGGAGAGAGCACCTCAGTCAGCTGCTGCACAGACTTAAAAATCGACCAGACACAATATGTGCCACTTCAATAAACACTGGCAACTCAATGAAAGACGGTTAGTGTGGACGGAGGCTCAGAAGGAGAGCAACACAAAACACATGAAGCCAAAGAAAAAACAACCACCTGAGCCTCCACTGTCTGCAGCACATTTGTGTTTGAGCGGAACAAATGTTCCAAAACACACTTTAAAAACAACTTCCTGGATAGAAGAAGGAAATCAACTCTTTGCTCTGTAGTAAAAAATGCCTCCTAAACTAAATCATTTTTAATAAACTCTAAACCTGAAAATGAATCTTAAAATGCTGAGTCGTCAGAAAACAAAGAGGAGACCAAACTGCTACTAAAGAGGTGCAGGGAACTAATTTATTAACACAAGTACTGGATGGCAGATCATTTGTTATGCAGTGTTCATTAATTGAATGCATTGAATTCTAGATCAATAAGATGTTGTCCGGGTGCCTGTGTGGCCTAGTTGGTAGAGCACACGCCCATATATAAAAGGATCAGTCCTCGACGCAGAGTGTTTGAGTCCCACCTACGGCCCTTTCCTGCATGTCATTCCCCCTCTCGCTCCCCTTTCATGTCTAAGCTGTCACAATAAAAGGATCTGCAGAAGAAAAAAAAACATCTGTCTTGGGAAGTAGGTGAGTAAACTAACATTGCCAGCACATAATAGAAAGATCCTTTATTCATTATTATTTAAATTCTGGACTCCATAGAATGACAGGGATCCATCACATGTCAAAACTATTACAAAGAGCAAATATATTTAATGTTCAAACTCCAGAAAATGGTTTGGGTTAGCATTTGCAGCATAATTTGCTACATTTACATTTTTTAACTTGTCTGACCATTCATTTACAAATGACAAAATTGAGTCGATATTATAATTATCTTTATGATTTATATATTTTTAATTTCTTTTAACATGTATTAATCAAATTCCAAGTTAGCTACTGTCAATAGTTTAAAAATGCTGTTAAGTTATTACGGACAAATGAACACTTTATGTTGTGTCCTTTTTTACATTATTAACTGACTACTAATGCTTAAAGTGCCCATAAAAGAAATCACTTTTCTGGAATTTGGGGTGTTATTTTGTGTTTCTGGTGCTTCCACACACATACAAACTTGGAAAAAAACTATCCATGCTGTTTTGAGTGAGATATGGTTTCCGAAGGTCCTCTTCCTTCAGTCGCCAGATGAGCCGTTTAAAATCTGCACGGGTTCCTACATCACTAGTTGAGATGAGGTGGCTAACCGTAGCATGCTAGCGTGAGCATGCTAGCTCGTTCTCAATGGCAGAACACTGCTCCAACTAGAGATGCTTCCCAATACCTGAACTTGAGTATTGGCCGATACAGGGTACTGATCCAATACCAGTGTGTCTTACATTTTATTATGTTTTAACAACTGTATACTACTATCCCTGTATGGATGTGATATGATTTCCATCTTTGTTGTCTGTCTGGGTCAGGTTAAACTCTTTCTTAGGTCAAACACAAACTATGAATGCTGTAGAACTTTCTTAAATTATGTCAGTTATAACGGAAAAAGAACATAAATAAACTACTTTAACGTAGATTTTCTTTAGGGTTTTACCATGTGGTATTGGATCGGTGAATAAACTCCAGTACTGCCCAATCCCAGCAATTTAGGCAGTATCAGAGGGAATCCCGATACTGGTATTGGAACATCTCTAGAACAAACACACACACCCACACACACTAATCTCCAAAAGAACTACTTACATGTCCCTATTCGGCAGGTATTCCACAGGTGCGCCCTCGTTTAGAAGAAATCTCCCAGCTAATCCTGCCTTGTACTGACCAAAGTTGGAAAAACAGTAGCTAGCTGATGTTACCTAGCTACTGCGCATGTGCGACTCCCAACAAAGATAGTGTAGAAGTGAGTAGCCAAAACAGAGACCTAAACACACAGGGTGAAAACAGGATCTGGAGCAATGTGCGGTACAACAAAAATATGCGGTTTTCTGAAAATGAAACCATGTAAGCCTATTCTGGTACAACCTCAAAATACAATTATAAACCTGAAAATGAGCATAATATGAGCACTTTAACATTCACAGTGAGAGGTTGAATTTATTCAAAGAGATTTGATAGTTTTTGATCAAACTAAATATTAAGTCTATTATCTCTGCCAACTGACATCAATTGTGATACAAACTTTGGAACACAAGTCACATACTTTAAACTACCTATTCTTCAACATTGTACCATCACATGTGTGGAAATGATTCAAACTGTTCATACCGATAAGAAACATTTGTCAGATGTTAGTCTGGAGTCTTGTAGCCGCAATGTGAACGCAGCCTCGAGTCCCTTCCACTTCCTTCTGAAATCACTAAAGTCACCTTCCCCACATGAGACCAGGAAGTGCGTGATGATGAGAAGAATGCTATTCTAGTCGCACTGTTTTGTTTGCTAGAAACACATCGATGTTTATTCCTGATTAAAAAGGGATGTTGTTGTTTTTACATTCAAACAGTGCTTGTTGAGCAACCGGGAACACAGAATAATCAAAAACTCCAAAACACAGAGTCATGCTGTTTACAGGAAGACACGGCTGTTAATGGCTAACGTTTGCTATGTGATTCGAGGCAGTGTACAGAGTGTTGCGGGATTGATGATACACAGCCTATGTGTCTTTGGATACACTGATCAACAGAAGATAGAGGCAGACTGCAGCTGCTGTTAGCTAAAAAAAACAAATCAAATCTACAGACATTTAAAAAAATAAAATCACCTCCACAGGTTTTTGTATCTTTATGTTATGTAGATTCTGCCGGGACCATGATTGAATCTTAAGATGTAAATTAGTTAGCTGGTGGATGGCATTTTCCAAATCAAGGGAAGCAATGCCATGATGGGTATAATTTATTTTTAAATCATTTTAGCAAAGGAAGAGTTATAGCTGTTGCTGCATTACAGCTCTTGATGTGGTCCGGCCGATACGATCGCATTAATGTTGATGTTTTCTTATCCACATAAGACATCCAGATAAATGTGAGCTGTAAATGGGCAACAAATGGAATCATGCTGTTTTTCACCATATTACTGTCCGCTACTGTAAATAGTACAATGGGAAAGGAGTGATGACTGGACAGAATAGAATCTTTCTGGAGTGAACTGGTGAGTCTACTTTGTGGGCTGGCCTGGCTAACTCCCCTGGAGGTGGGCTTGCATTTACATGTATTCTAGCTGCATGTGTCCTGTACTTTACAGCCTCCACAAATAGTATTTTATATAACTTATTAAGACAACAGGTCCAGATCACATTGTGAGACCAGGTTAAATGAAGGAAAATGTTGAAGACAGATTTTAAATCTACTTTATAAAGATGCTTGACTGAGACTACACAGGTCTGTGGCCTGATGCCTGCTTACCTGGCATCGATGGCGCAGGTTTTCTTTGACCAGAGGCGTCCAGCGTTCCCTCGTAAGCCACTGTGACGTCATACACAGCGTCCAGGTGGTCCTGCATGGCCTCGAAGGCTATGTGAGAGGCCTTCATTCTGGGTGTAAGTGTGTGTTTCAAGACAGCCAGTCCTATGGAGAGGAATAGAAGTAATAAATTAGATTGCCTGATTAAATACAAGTTACATTGACGGTGGGACTATTAAGCATGCCATATCAGCCTACACAATAGAAAATGCAAGCCATGTAATCGCAACTTCCTCAGAGTGAGTTTGGCTGAGGACCTTTGTTATATGTCATCTTCCTAGCTGTGCTGTAATTTTCTGTCAACTGTCTACTATCAAAGTAATGGCTAAAACCCCTCAAAGTACCTTAAACATAAATACATATACTATGTAAGAACACAGTAATGTTATGTAAACGCTTGTGTTTTGGTCAGTTACTGCACAGTCTGTTGTTCCCCTGTCGACATGGCACCACCCTCTGCTCACTAATACCTCACTAATAGCAGATAATGTCATGTGCACATGTCGGCTCTCCAGAATGATTTATTTGGATTAATGGGGGAAGGTGATATTCGGAGCTGTGGTCCAGAGATACGCTTAATCTCTGCAGAAATGAATGCAGCTTATGAGTCGGCCCAAACAACCCACTGCCCAAAAGCCTTACAATAATCATGTTGATGCAACAACAGTATTTGGTTGTAAAATTGTAAAGCTAGATCTCAACTTTATATTGCAGATAAATATAACCACCATTTAAATCTGTTTATTTCACGCCCCATGCTAAAAATAAAATAGAGTCCTCTCTTTCAAACTTATTCTATGTGAGCAATACATTCTCTCTAATTGGCCAGCCACAGGTCAATTTAGTCCTCCAACCTTTGAGCTGCACCAGCTGGAATATTTAATAAGCAGTTTTGGTGGACACTGACCAATTCCTGGCACCACACCACTAATCCAATGATGATAGAAATTAATATAGTTTTTCTCTAAAAAGCTCTTCTAACTAATTCTTAAAAAAGGGTTCCAACTGTGCAAGACTGATATAATGGGAAATGCTAGTGTTTTTATACAATTTTCCCTCTGTTGTACAGTTCTGAACTTTGCAATACATGATTCTAATAATGATATAAACCAAAACAAAATAACTTAAATAATTTTTAAACAGTAGCTTGTAAGGGTGATCACAGATAACTCAATAAGACTGAGGGTATGTGGCCAACTATAATGCAGCAGTACAGCAGTAAATGGCTGCTATCATAAAAGTACCTTTTTTTGTAGCAAAAGCCTGACTGTCAGCGATAACGTTCTTTAGCTCTGGATTATACCGAGTTCCTTCTGGAAAGATAACAAGGTACATCTGCGGAGAGAACACATGAAATCAAAGCCGTTTGGTTCTTATTGCACTGGCCACAATGGAATGTCTAACATTGACAGGATTTGTTGAACAAGAAACATGGAAATCAAACACAGTCTGAACTTATGGTTAGAAGATACACCATTTTCATCACCTCATTCTTTTGAATCAGTGTGAATTGCAACTGAACTGACAACTGAGTTTATAGTTATGTAGACTCAACATACTGCTATATCCCTTCCTCTTTTCCCTATTGCAGGTCAACAAGTACCAGGAAGTAATACCCTTCTGATCATTTACTTTAGCTATAATACTGAATGAAAAGTATAAGAATCATTCTTTTTCATTTTCTGCAAAATAAGTATTTTATGTGCCAATGCAGTAGCAAACTGATGAACCAAAACAGTTTTTAAAATGCTTCATAATGTATGTGTAACTTACTGGAATCAACAGGCAAGTAAGCAATTTGATTTAGAGTTGATTTGATGAATTTCATTCAAACAGGAACAAAGATGAAAATGTACAGTACATGTTCATATGAGTGCACGGATTTGTGATAACTGGTTTTGTTAACTTTCACCATTTCACAACAGAGCTTTCATATAGTCCCTTCAGGTCACTAGGACCACTTCTGTCTACATATGCACGCACGCACGCACACACTAATCCCCCACAGTTAAACCCAAAAACAGTGATTAAAAACAATCCCTTTTAACACAATAACCCACACTGCATCTGAACCCTCCTGCATCCAATATCTGATCCCTTTCATTTAATTGGTGCTGGTGACAGATGTTCTGTTAATACTAACTCAATAAACTATTCACATCAAAATCCTGGTAGGGTAGGAAGAAATTTTTGGAAGACAGTATTTTGGATGATTATTCCACAAAGCTCTGCAGTGAATTTAAGTGGTGAATGTTTAAAAAGCTTCTGACATCTCTCCATTAGTGCTAGGCATGTGTGTAATAACTGACAGAGTGAAAATAATGTAATTTCCCTAAGGCAGGAACAAAAATCTTAATCTCTGAAGTCTTTGCTCTTCTTTGAACATAATTGAAAACTGAACTTCCGTCTTTGAGGGGAAGACATGACGGCATACAGTACGTCAACATCATTGAGTAAATGTACATGCCGTCAATAGGCTTGTTAAGAACATTCATAAAGTGTACTCACTGGTGCACCACATTGAGCCTGAGTGAGGAGCTTCTTCTTCATCGCCATTTCATTAAACTTTGCACTTCGTTTCACATAGGCACCTCCATGCTGAAACAGAAAGATAATCTTATGAGAACAACAGTGGAGAATTTATTATTATTAGTCCTTTATTTAACCAGGAAGTCCCATTGAGATTCAGAATACATTAGCAGCCAAATCACAACACATACATAAACACCAAGTTACATTTTCAAGGTAAAAAAGTACAAAATGTTAAATTTAAAGAACATTAACATTAAACTTGATTTACATTAAAGAATGTAAATCAAGTTTAATTTACATCACTATATGTGCAATTTACAATGACATCCAGATACTCAAACAGTTGCATTACCTGAGAGAAATACCATCCGTACAGCGGGAGCCATTTGAGTCCATCTTTAAGGACGTATCTGACATGGCCAAGAGCACTTGCCTGATGGCGAGCATGTCAGCAATGATCCAGTCAGCTACAAGGAAAGCCATTGGTAGAGATTAGACATTTACTTCAATTGGTGCTTGACACTAGACTAAGATTTTGATTAAATGCATTACCTGTACATTGGTGATTAGACAGGTAGATCACATTCTCCTTGTTCTTTGGTATATCTCCATATATAACAATCTACCGAGAAAACAGGTTGAAGGCATTAGACTCAGGCTAAATGGTAGACTCAGTTTGGTTAATTATTCTATATTAAGCTTTATATTTATTTATTTTGTTAAATATTTAAACTGCAACAGGGATTTGTTTCCAGTTCATATTGATTTTGCCTTTTTTTTTTTACAAAAACTCAACCAGCATAGACTACAGCTTTTCAATAAACCTAAGATGATTAATTAAACAGGTCCATTCCAATCTATTCATGTGGCCTCAGTTGGTGGGACAGCACACAGTTTATTACACAAATCACATCATAAATTACATTTTCCCACGCACAATACTATCACTGTTGTTTGCCTGCAAACTCTAACCTATAAAAATACCAACTGTACAAGGAGTGGCAACAAAAAGGCAAAAGATTGCAGACATTCCTGCCATACATCTGGTTAAGCAAGATCTTGTTTATTAGCCTCTGTGACCGGCTCCACTTTACTTTTTGTTATTTTAAGAGTTCCAACAAATGTTGACAACCAAAAAAATGCAATGATCTGCATGAGATGTGCATGCTAAATTCATTGCAACGTAAAGTCAGAGGCAGCTGTCACTTATCAATCAATTTTATTTATGGCTGTGTACTTGTATTTTTATTATCTGAATAGATATGAATGGGTAAAATTCCCTATCCTTAATAAACACAGTTCTACACATGGTGACCACACTAACCCACTGAGTTTAGTGGCAGGGAGATTTACTGCAAGTTTACCCGCATTAAATGAAGGCTCACTCACCTCAACTCCTGTGTAGTTTTCAAAAAAGAACAGGACCATACTCTGGTACACAGAGTACAACCGGTCGTCCAACCTGTGATACACCCTCGCTGGTAAGACGGTTGAGAGTAAGCGCCATGTCCCCCATGACAGCAGATAAACTGGGGCTGTTCCCAGCATAACTGTGGCTGGAAACCAGTACCGCAGCGAGTATGTGTGCACAACAAAGGAAAGCAGCATTTTTCCACCTTTGGCTCCACTAAAGTAACAAAAATCCCTGAAGTACACTGTAGGACAGTACTACTCTGTGAGCACTGTGAATAAGTTGCCTACCCTATCTATCCGACACCACACCTGGCCTACTTTCAGCACACCTGTCCTGATAAGTCAGCATATGAAAGTGAGAAAGCTGCAGCAAAAGGGGAGTGAGGAGCTAGCTGGCTAAAGCTAATTATAACCTTGTGTGCAAAAGGCAGTTAGCAAAGTCGGCTTATGCGCTAACGTCCACCCATACTGCAATAGAAAAAAACGAAATTAAAGTATTAGTATCAACATCTCAGAAGAGCAAATCGGAACAACACTTAAACCCGAACACTTCCACTAACGTTAACGTTATAAGTTAAGAAAATGCGTTAGCCTGCTATTTAACGTGTTTAGCTCGACAACAAGTTTTACCTTACGCTACATTTGACATAAACAGTTTTCTCTCATGTGGGTACGACAACAGAGTGCAACCAGTCTATGAGTGCAACCCAAACGTCAGCTCAGTTGTTAAAAGGCAAAATATTTTGTATTGCTTTCCCTAGTTCATCTTTATCCGGTCAGCTTTTCATCAACTAGCTTCTTGCAGCAAATGTCACACACACGCTTCCCTACGTAATGTAACATCGACGAAGCTGATTGGTCAAATGACGTGTAGAGGCCAGCCAATGGGCGAGAGCGCATCATGACTTCCATAATGCTCCAGTAAATCTGCTGGTCCTGCTTTGCCACACATCCATGCAGCTTTCCCTCAAATTACATAGTACATGCATAGTACCATTTTCAAAAGCAAGTTATAGTTATTATTTTCTTACATAAGATTCACATTAATTTCAATGTTATATTTTATACAAAACAATTAAATCCGACACAGATATTATTTAGTAATGTTTGGAGGGAAGGTGGGGTGATAACAGAGGATCTGGCCCACAATGCTATCAGTCATATTGTGCTGACCTGAAATTCAATATTTATACAGTTCTTTATTTTACTGGAATTGGCCTGATAAAGTGGCTCCAAACGCTGGGTGCAAAGACAAAGAAGCAAGTAAATGTTACAGCTTAAAACTAATTTATTCATCTACTTGGCAAATCACTGTTCTATAGTGTTTGCATTATACTTCATGACCCTAACATACCACACATGCATGTATCACATACTTTAGAAATAGGGACAGCTGTTTGTGAAAACAAATTCTCAAGTGAGATTTTAGTACATTTAACGTATGGTAGTATGAGTAATTTTGTCACTTTCCATCTCCGTTGCATAAACACACTGTGATAAATCAGCTTGTTAATTTGCCATCTGTCACCCAGTGACAAGGCTGAATGGACATTTTTTTAAGGTTTATCCATCAAACCACTATGATTTGTCCTTTTCAAGACGAAAGGGTTACTCCCAAGTTAAATGCATCTCGTCACAAGTCAATTTCAAAATAACCTGAAAAATTAAATCTGAATTATCACTCAAATAAAGTGATATCTGTTTGGTCCATAGGGCATCTGCAGTGTGTTGTTGTCAAGTGCATATCAAGTAACATTGTTCGTCTTTATTTGAAAGAACATAAGAAAACCAATGATCAAATCAAATTAAAAAAAGGATTTATTAAAAATGACAAATCACAAAACATTTCTGTAAGGATACAGTGTGTTATCTCTATAAGAGTGTTAAACTGGCTCAGAAAGTATTTTAGAAATCACAGCATTATGAAAGAAAAACAATCCTAAAGCTCACTTTCTGCCTTGTTGGTCACACACTAATTTATAGGGAAAATGCAAATAATAAAAGGCTCAACATGAACTATGTAAAAGCAGTTTTCCATGTTTCACAGTAACTTAGGGCACTGTTGAATGATAGCTAGTCCTCAGAGGTAAAATGTTTCCATGGTAACCAGGGACTAAAGTCTTTCAAAACTGAATATTTCAGAGGATTTATGCAAAGCCCCTGAATACAAGCAGGATGATAAACCTGCACAAGAGAAACACTGTAAGGTAGAAGCTGAGTGTATGTGACCAGGCACAACATATATTTCAACTCAAGTCGTAGTCATCATATGACAGCCGCTTCAAATGTGTGATACTATCTGAAATAAAATCACAAAAAATGAGAGATACAATTACTAATGACATAAAGTAATTTAGCATTTAACACAGACTGTGTAAAAGAAAGTGTCTCACCCAGCACCCACTGCTCAGACAGGATCCTGCTTCCCTCTGGTCTCCTGCCGCTGTACTTTCCGATGCAGATACCAGCCTGTCGCACAGTTTTGCAGACTGTTCCTCCACAGAGCTGGATCAGCTCCACCAGACTCTGAGTGGGTGGCTGTGAGTGATGGGACACAAACATCGCTGGCTGGCCTTGGAACAGGTCCTGCTGGTGCTCCCCGGCAGACAGGTGCCTCTGGAGACGACAAATCTAAGAGGAGAAACTGACAGGTAATCCAAATGAACTCTTTTCAGAGAGGTACAGTCAGCATACAGTGACACAGAAGCTGATCATCTTCAGCTTCTCTGTAAAAAAGGACAGACAACAGCTTGACATGCTGAAGGCATGCTCATCTGGAAACTACAGGAACTTACTTATATATTCAGTCCAATCATCTTTTTAATATTACCTCATTGGAGTTTGTAATTACTTTATCAGTTTCAAGTCAACTTAAAATTTCCGGTTACAACATTTAGTGTAAGTTAAACCCACTCAGGTGTTTTCAGTTACTCTGGTTAATTAGACCTCTAGTCTGGCTGAAGCTAATAATTACATAATATTACCAAACTCTATGAATGAATAACAATAGACATTGTTTACTTGCAGAAGCTTTGACTTGTTATAGCACATGTTTCTAATAATATTAACAATGTCTCTGATTAATTGAAGTGTCCCAGTAAGCCATGAAAGTGTGACAGTGAGCCAAAACGCACATTAGCAGGATCCTGAAAGCAGCTATGTGGAAATTAGCTGCTTCAGTTTCAGGGTTTTACAACTGTTTTTCCTACTGTGACATGTCAAACTGTTTGCAGTTTAAAAAAAAGGCTCTACCAATGCAACAAAGCTAACAGGAAAGGGAGGGAGCCGTCAGTCAAGTACAGTACAGTATATACACGCTCACAGTCCTGAGAAGAGGCCTAATAAGTCAACATGAGGGAAAAAAAACCTGTGTGGGTGGATTATAGGTGTGTAGGGCCTTTAAGAATTCTAATTATGAGTTTAATTTGTGACTTATAGTGAATTATGAGTTGAATGTCCTGCTGATTGTTCACTAAATTCATCAAAAAAAGTTTGTTTTGAAATGTTGTTGCATTGACACACTTCCCAGCATTAATCGTGCGTTTGGGTTTCAAGAAACTTTCTCTCTAGTAGTTATAGTGAATTTCTCTCATAAACATTAAAAATAATAATCATGATGATAACATCAACCTGCATAACACCGAACCTGGCACATTTACATCATATTGATGTTGATTAATGTGTGCTGTCCCTGATAAATAAATTAAGTAATCACTCAAACCCAGAAGGATATCGATTGTTAGTCATCACAGACACTAATTTGAAACTGTGATTCAATACTGAAACTGGCCTGAAGGTGGCTGCTAGTAATACAGCTGAAGCTGTGAGAATTTGGCACATTAAAAACAGCCACTACTGAAATTTCACAGCAATTGGCTTTGTTTGTATGAGTAAACATTTCTAATTCATTGCTGAACTTACTACAGTTTACTACAGTAGAATAACATTAACCAACTTTAAACAAAATATTCACCACTATTTAAGTTAGTTTAACTTTTAGGCAGCCTTATATTTTTTAGATTTAAATGACACCAAATCCCATCAGAATCCCATTAAATAATAACACGTGGTCTCACCACGGGCCTATTCTGTATCCAGGGGTCAGTTGCTAAACTGAAGGGGACAATCTGCTCTATTCTAAAGTTGAATGCCAGGAAACAAGATTTAACACTTTTGTCAATGTTCACACAGGTTTCACTTAACGTCAAGTAATCAAGGATTGGTCAGAGAGTTCAGAGACAGGGTCAGGTTAACATTAACCCACATTATGCACTTTAAAGGAAATGATTGAAGACTATATGTAAGGTCTATTTTGTGAGAAAGGAGATTTTAAAAAGTAAGAGAAATACAAAGAATACATTAACAAATAGTTTGGTAGACGTCAGATTGACGGATTGTAGCATGAGGGCATGTTTAGTGTGTGGTATGCTTCCTTCCCTGTGCATTAATGCACAGGGAATTAAAACTGTTGCCATTCAAGTGTGAGTGATTCAGCCTCAATAGACATCAATGTTTTTAGAATGACGACAAGTCCTTCCTCTTTGGTAATGTGCCTTAAATATGTTGCATTTCCCTTATACAGTAACTATTACATCAGCCTACTTCCTACAATTCTGTTATGGTATTTCTATCCAACTGCACAAGGCAAATCTACAACGTTCCTGTCAAAAAATGAAAAATGGTGCAGTTAACAAATGTGATTATGCCATGGTAAAATGACTATTCAGTACACAATATAAAGCTCAATCGATCTATAATTACTTTGCAGACTGTTAAAAATGGACCACGGTCCGTCGGTTTTTCAAATGTTTTACGTTAGAGTGAAGTCACTGAATTAATAAGAGATTGTCTTGAATGGAGGCCCATTCCTGCAGTATAGGACAAAACATCCTCCTGTGCCAATGCCTTTCCTGGACTACATACCTGCAATCTGTTCCCCAGAGCCCTCTAACAGACTTTAGCAAAAACTGGGTTTAAATAATGCTGCAATTAGGGAAATGCCACAAACATTCTATTTGTGTCATTCTATTTGTTTTTCTTGTCTACAGAAAACACCCACAACATGCCCACATATTCAAAAGCTGACCAAATCTCTCATCTAACAAAGTATCAAACACTTACAAAATTGCATTTTTATGTAAGAGAAAACAAAGAAACAAACAACTGTCTGATAACTTTTTTTTATCTGAAAGGGTAAGAGCAAATCATGCTTCATTATGCTTATGACTCAGATAGAGATCTGCCAAGAACATTTCATTTAATTCTTGCAAAACCCTACCCTGAAGCAAAGGCCAATAAAAAAGCCATGACTATTTTGTGGTCAGAGGTCATCAAGTGGCCACTTTAGTTTGTACCAATAACAAATTATATGAGACTTTGTGGACTGATACACAAAGAAAGACCTGGGAATTTTGGATGATTTTATAACATTATGAATTTGTTAAATAAATCAAACTGGTGAAAAAAATTCTTAGGAAAAGGGAAAATCAGTCAATTTCAGTGGATTTTGATTTTAATAGATTTAGAATCATATAAGAAGAAATTAGGAAACTATGAATGAGTTCATTTTTCTTTTAAATCTCCCATTTAAAGACGCAAGTGTGTTTTTTGTAGGCCGGGAAACATTTTTCAATGAATGGGATGGACACTGCTACTATCACAGTGTGCTGAATGTGGACAGCTGCATCCTGAGTAGCTGTTCAACTAAAGAAGAAAAAAACATGTGGGTATAACAGAGGATATAGTGGAAAGTGTGTAGTTTTGTGCATCTGCTGTTGTGAAGTGAGTATGCACTAACAGGAATCTACACTTCAGTGCTCTTCTCAGTGAGTGGCGGCAGAGAGGGGGGAGTGGTTTAGTCTCAGTTAGCTAATCAGAGGGGCCACGGGCAGCTCAAACAAGTGGTTGGGGGCTTGATGAGAAGAGCACATGCAGCCTGGCACCGGTAACCTAAAGGGAATGACACACTACCTCTAATTCCTGATGCCTTTTTCTCCTCCTTCCACTGAGAGGTAATAAAAGGAGTCTGCAGAACCTCAAGAGGATTGTTTACACTCAGATGCTGTTGAGGGAAGACATCCAGTCATTGAGAGAAGATTAAGTACAGGTCACTTTAAAAAACTAAGGACTTATAATTGTACCAACTTTGTTTTAAGGTAAATATTATATATAGCTATACTATGAAGATGATGAATGTGGACTTACTAGTTTTAAGTTTCTGCCTTTGTCTGGGGACAGGACAAAGTGCTGTGGGTAAGAGACAATATCAGATCCAAAACGGGCCGTGCAGCTACACCTTTCTTCTGCCTGAGCAGGAAAACTGCCAAACCCAGAGCAGCAACTACAACTATCCAGTTCAAAAGGATGGACCTGTGGACAACGAGGAGTCAGCTCAGAGGCTAGAACAGCTGGAGATCATTATGGAGAACAACACACAGTGGCTGCTTAAGGTAAAGTTGTGTCACACCTATGATATCACATCAATACATGAGACTGTGATAGCAATGACTGCCTTGATTATTTATTTGAGAGTGATAGCTTCAGAGGTAAATAGGATGAAGTATACTTAGGTATCTGAAGTAGCATGATGTGTAAAAGGACGTGCCGAGGAGCTATATTTCCTCTACACAGGTGTCACTGGAGACATTCATACTTCCTTACAATTTCCTGGAATGGGAAAAGGTAGCATTTTAAAGAAAATCAAACACCTAGTATAAATGATGAGAATAATTTGGATGAAATGTAGACCACTAAACGTTTGATGAATTTTTTAATACTGTACTTCAGTTTGTGGAACATTGGCACATTTTAACATAAAAAGAAAGTAGTTTTTCAAGGATGCTGTTTTTGTTTTCAAATGGGCAGATTATTGAGGCTCATACTAAATAAGTGCCATAAAGAGTGCCATACTAAAATGAGGTAGGCTTGACCATTATAAAATAAAAGAGTGATGAAACTGTTCCACTAAACAAAAGACAGTTTAGAAAAAGTTGAGAACAATTTTGTCTAAATGTGTAGATTTCTGTGAATCAATTTCTTTCAGTGCAAAAGGGCATGATGGGTTTAATAACTGACAGAGACAACACAGTTTTCTACATGAGGGATGCATACTTCTCTTTCAGTTTGATGAGCCATTATTTTCGTGATTGAAAGAAGTGAACTCCCTCTCTTCTACCTCTTTAGAGTGTGATTACTGATCAGAACTATACAAGAACACTTCACAGCTTGATCACACAATTCCCGTCTAACGTAAGAGCTCTGATCTGTTCCACAGGAATGCTCAGAGGACACATAAGCTCAAGTGCTGACTCAGAAATCTAAGCCTGCTCGCAGCACAAGTGAAAATTTTACCAATTTCAACAGCGCATCTGACACAGGTTACATATTTCTTACATGCAAAGAAGTAGGGTTGGGACAATATGCTTTTGTACCGATTCAATTCTTTCACAATACATGGATGCTGATTTGATTTGTATCGCGATTTTCATTTATTGCGATTCTACAGGTATTGCGATTCGACAGCATTAAGTATTGCGATTTTCTTTTCATTCTTTAACAAAAACAAAAGTTGAATAATACACTTCTAGAGACAATATATCATTAGACATCTCTAAAAACTATTTTTGTTTTCTAAAAAAGAATGCTCATCACGTCAGTCAGTCAGTCTGACATTTATTTAATTTGTAAATAAGTCCATAACATGTATTTTCTGCATTTTCTGCTTTCGCTCTGTTTTGCTGGAAATGGAAATAATGTAGTCGCCATCAGCGGTACCGTATAAACAATAAATATTTAGGTGAACTATTGGTAAATGGTCGATTCTAGGGAAAATAATGAATTTTAAAAATCGTTTAAAAAAATCCTGATATGTACGCGAATCAATTTTTTCCCCTACCCTTACAAAGAAGCATTGCTGATTAATGATGTGTCACCAAAGATTTAGCTGTAACAACATAGCTGTTTGTGTTTAAATGAAGGACTCCAGTGTCTTCTTCTATTGTGCGACTTCACCAAATTAATTTGCACACATAAATATGGGAGAAATCTCAGGTCAGGTGTGATGGTTAAAGTTTCACACAAAGAACAACCGTTCTTTCTTTAAGTTAACTTGATACTTTGCCATAAAGAACAAAACTGATTTGTATTAACTAAAGCACCCAAATATAATACAGTCTCACTATTAAATATTATACCTTACCACGGCTCTGCAGTGTAGAAGAATGGAAGAGGAAGAATTGGCCTAGACTTTGTAAACCTCCATCAGTAGGCAAGTGTGCTATGGCCATTATTAACTTAGCAACCCAGAGAAAGTATGTAAAAAAATACAATTTAATTATTCAGCCTGATAAGCTGTTAAGTGTGGTAGACAGGTCAGTTGTCACAACAGCTAGACAGTAGACAAAATACTGTAGTAGCTGTAAGCTTGCTAACTTGGGTGCACCCTTAATTCTTTTAAAATCATATATGTAATTAATATACTGCTGATTAAAAGGTGCATATGTTATAATGTACCCATTCCTTGTTGTGATAGGTTTCGGCTCCACATTATCCTAAATAGAACAGGTAAAACGAAATAGAAGGATGGATGGATGATGTAAAACTTTACTTATTCATGGTAGTGCCTCTTTTACAGAAGTGGCTTGAGGGATGGAAGAGCTTAAATAGAGTGTAAATAACTTGTAAAACAAGTGATCGCCACCTAAGTTAGAGGAATCGGTCACTTAAAAAGCCTAAATTACTTCACTCTGGTGTCACATAAACATACAGCATGTCTACAAAAATGCTTTTTCTGAGCTTTATTTCAAAAAGACTTTCCAAATCAGTAAACAGTAGACTTCCATCAGGTGCAATTTATCTATTTAAAATAGTCTTAATTTCTTATTAATAACTTAATTTCTCCCTTCTTCCTTTTTACACTGCACCAGCTAATGACAACTGAGAAAAAAATAAAATTGTTGAGGAACGGTTACTGAGGCTTTTGAGGCACATGGAGTAAACAACTGATTAGATCAATGACTGTCAATGGGACATCCTGCCAAAATTTCCAATGACAGCCTTCCACCTACTACAGATCCCTTTGTGTATCCAAGAACATGAACAAACTTGACGTCATGAAAGGAAGACAAACAAAATCAGCACTAATTGCAAATGTTATTTGTATTTACCATTAGAAAAATAATAATAAAATTGTCGGTTTGGGGTTGCATTGCTGACTGATGAGTAAATAACAAAAGTGATTATGCAAACTTACTGCAGATAAAGATATTAAACAGACACTGGTTTCCAGTTGCACACACATGTCACACTGTCATAAAGGATGTAACTCCTCATTCAACACTTCCATCCTGTTTACGAGTCGTGTGACCTGATTCCCACTCAGGAACACCATGCAGGAAATAACTTAATGATTGGTCTCGGTCTAAATCTGGCAATACTATAAGGTAGATGAGAACAAATCTAACGATGAAACATTGACCAATCTATGCTCATTGCTCATATTATTCCTATGATTAAGAGGTTTGATATGGCAAGGTTACATCAGAACTGTAAATGTTTTTACCATGCATAAGTCAAGATGATAAAAATAAATTAATCTGTTTCAAGATTCTTATTATTGTATTTCTTTGCTAAGAAGAAAATTACAATCTATTACTTTCCACATTTTGACCTTCAGGACCAAACATGATTTTCATGTTTTAATTTAAAGAAGCGTTTAAATATCTGACACCATATAATAAAACCAATTTAAAATACCTTGTCATGGGACAGTTCTATTCAGCTTCATCTATAGCTCTATTTAAATAATTGAACAAGGGTGCTTGCTCATAAATCTTTATTATAGCACCATCAATATATTTCCAAAATACGTTTTTAAAGGTTCAGCAGAAACAAATGTAAAAATAACCTTTTGTCATATTCGCTCACACCGTCACTATTTACTTATAGTAGTACACAAGACAGATAATCTCAGAGAAAAGCATGTTCCTAATGACATTTGCAAGCTCAATCTAATCAATGACTCTTTAAAACTGTCTCAAGCTAATTGTCTTGCTTCTGTGATGCAGCTGGAGAACTACATACAGGACGGCATGAAGCAGGACATGGTCCAAATCCAACAGACTGCTGTACACAACCACACAGCTACGATGATTGAAATTGGAACAAACCTACTGAGTCAAACCGCAGAGCAAACAAGGAAACTGACCAATGTGGAGGCACAGGTGAGGCTGTACTGCCCGCTACTTTTACAGGCTATGCAACAGGACAGTCAAAACAGTTTACACATAACATAATAAGCTTAACAGAATAACATGCTAATGAAAATGTGGCGCAAGTTGTTTTGTAAAGAAATGAATACATGGTTGTTATTCCTTTGTTTCCATTTAAAGATGCAGGCCTAAGTGTGCTCTGCAATACACTGGATTAAATAATGTAAAAGAAAATACGCAGAGGGAAAAACAGGCATGACTGAGTCAGTTTATTATTGTGGCACGTCAATGACCTTATGTGAGCCAACTGTACAGCATTTCCTGTTATTAGCACACTCGTATTCCCAAGAAAGGGTCTATCAGTTTGTCACAATCAGACATCCGTCTGTTCAAAGGCATCAACAGCTCCATTGGAGACACATAGCTAGGATCCATGTAAACAACCTGCTTTTTGCTGAGTTCAGTTCCTCCAAACTGGGAAATACGTCTGTGAAAATAGGTGGATTTCTAATGTTTCCCTTGTTCAGGTATGTCTGCTGTATTGGAATTTGGTCGTTCTTTCCTGTCATGTTTTTCCATTTTGCAAATGGCTGTTTGTTATTCACGCTAGGCGCAAACTGGGCTTGTGTTGAACTTGATCCATTAATGTTAGACAGAACCGAATATCCAAATTATTTTTGACAAATTGCATGTTGACGAAACAAACTTTTTTGCATTATGTCATTTAGGATTTTTATACACGTTTATTGCTCTTTTGCCATACTTACTTCTATTTTACATGTTTTTTTACTTTCTTTTTTGTAAATTGCAAGTCATGTTGTTATTTGCACACTGTATTAGAGAAATGTCAGATGTAACTGCATAATTTTACAGTAAAAAAATAGTAGAATACCGCCTGTATCTAGTTGTAAGCCATTTTACGATATTTTTAAGATATCTCTTGTACACAGCTTGATTGAACTGCTTTGCCTTGTTTTTAGGTAATTCATCATACAACTCGACTTGAGCGTAAACTTCTTGAAAACTCCTTGTCAACTAACAAGTTGGAAAAACAACTAATCGTCCAAACAAATGACATCAGCAAACTGAATGACAAAAACAGGTGAGGACATAAAATCGCAACATATAAAATCACAGGCCATACTAAACAGTACAGTTTTGTGCTAATGTGCACCGCTGTACTTGTTACCCTCTTCCCAGCTTTCTAGAGAAAAAGGTGGGGGAGATGGAGGAGCAGAGGCAGGTGGAGCTGAAGATGCTGCGTGATGAAAAAGAGCAGCTTCAGTTTCTTATACTGAGGCAGACCGCTATAATTGGCGAGCTGGAGCAGCAGCTGCTCAAAGTCTCCTCCAACAACACTGTACTGCAGCGTCAGCAGCAGGAGCTACTGGACACCGTGAACAACCTCATTCACACCATCTCTGTTGGTTCAGCTCGAGGTGAGTCTGCACTTCAGGTCATCATAACCTCTTTAATGCACTCTTGAGTTTAATAATCATATTTGTAAAACATATCCATACTTGGGAGCTGCCAGTACACTCACAGTCTGCTGTAGCTACTTGAAATCAATTTAACACCTGCACAAACTAATCCAATCAAATGGCCCTGCAACAATTCTTTGTTTTTTTGAGGCCATTGTGTGTTGTTGTGCAGTTGTCATGAATTGCACAAAAGAAGATCACATAACTTTAATTACCACATGCCTTACAAAGCAGTAACACTGAAGAAATAGATGTGATCTTTTTTTCACTCAATTTGAACTTATCAAAGGAGGACAGTTAAATGCCATACAATTGGGTGTCAAAATAACAATGATGATTTCTTCTGCAGAGAGCAAAACTGTCATGATGCAGGACACTCCTACCACATTCATGGACTGTGCTGCTGTCTTCAAGGCAGGAAACACCCAAAGTGGAGTCTACACTGTGGTATTACCCAACACTACAATAGAGGTTAAGGTACAGTAATCCTGTTTAATTGATTCAGACTTGGTATGCACTAACCAACCAACACTTACTCAATTTTGTAAATTAAACCTCTGGAAGTGCTCAGTAAACAGTATTGTGTTTGAAGGCGTGTAAGTTAAATTAAAATGTTCTTAGAATTTCATTAATGATGTGCATGCTTGAGCTAAAATGGTGATCTCCTTAGAAACTTTTCAGTTAAGACTTGGACTTCAATTCTGTGTACCTTCCGTGCAACTTAACATTTGTTTTGAACAAACTCAAATAAGACCGCATTGTCAAATTATAAATGAGCATGAATTCCTCACAAATAATTAATTTCTAATTGTAACAACTCCGTAACCATTCCCTGTATTTGAAGGCTTTCTGTGACATGGAGACAGAAGGAGGTGGGTGGACAGTACTACAAAAACGCTTTGACGGCCATGTTGACTTTCACCGTACGTGGCAAGAGTACAAAAAGGTAAAAGCTATCAAGAAGTAATTCTTCCCTTTAAAAAAATATAGCCTAGGCTACGGTTTTCATTCCAAATGCAATTCATTCCAATACAGTGAGCAATTTTGGTGTTGGCCATCAACAGAGTGATTTAAAGGCCTGGTGATTGTACTACAAACACAAAGCAGCGCTACTGAAACTTAAAATCTACAATCAAAATGGGGTCTAGATGATTCCCAAAAATACACCAGCATTGCCAATGCCAAATAAGAGATAAATGAGGCAACACTGTGCCAAAAAGAACCTCAAGTCCCTACTAAACAATCGTTGCTGAGGAAAGCATTCATACTTTTTTCCTACCACAATGTAAGTTCAGTAAAAACTGGCATACTTTCTTATCAACATCTCATTGGGAATGTGAATATTTGTGTAAGTGCTGAAAGTATCTTCAGTATTCTGATGAAATATTTTAGTTACAAGAAAGAAAAAAAAAAAAACTTTCAATGTAGTGTAACCGAGAAATGTTTGTTCTTTGTGGTCCTCTGTTTGTTGTTTAATGGAAAAAGCAACCTACAAGCCCTCTCCTGCAGGGGCTTAACAAGGTTTAATTGCATTTCTTTTGTCTTTTCAGGGGTTTGGAGATCCTTCAGGTGAATTCTGGTTAGGAAATGAATTTGTCTCCACACTGACAACTCAACAGTCCTATAAACTAAGGATCCAGCTGAGCGACTGGGAAGGAAACTCTGGATACTCACAATATGACCAGTTTTCTCTCGACAGCGAAGCACAAAATTACAGGTACGTTGTACTGACAACATCAAAAAACAGAGCCTAGGTAGCTCACCTAGAGTGTGCGTCCAATGTACAAAGGCTCAGTATTCTCAGCAGCGGCTACGGGTTCAAAGCCAACTTGTGGCCCTTTGCTGCATGTCATTTCCCCTCTCTCTTCCCTTTCATGTCTAATCAAGTAAAGGCGTAAAATGTCAAAAACAAATAATCTGGAAAAAACATGAAATGGGTCAGATGCTTGGTAGCAAATACCTGGTAACATTTTGTTTAATTTCAGTTTTAAGTAAAAAATGTACAGTTCATGTAGCTCAAGCTATTACGGACAAACACGTCCTTCAGAAAATAATGTGTTTCTCTTACAACAGTTCTTTTGAAGTCTACTATCCTAAACAGATACCCAAAACTGATGCCAATTTTCAATCAAGGAGCCTCAAAACTAAAAGCCTTGCAATTATTATGAAGAAATTAAAAACCATGTTAGTGACAACCTACAGAGGCAATAGTACTTAAAACAAGATGCATAAAAAACATCTCTAAAGCACCATCATTAGGAGAACTCACATGTAATGACAACAGATTTCATACATACAGTACATTTCTTCCTAAAGCTAAAAGCATATGAGCTCTGGCTGTAATTATTTCATCATTCAACATTTTTTACAAACCTGAATCCTTACTTATGAATCGTCACCCACATCTGTTTTTTTAAGCAATTTAAATAATGAAGTGAATTCAGTTGGATTATCAGGCTAATTCAATACAGTTGGTTCACTGATAGGCAAGATGACAACATGTTAATGAACACACTGACAGTGCTGAATTTACTCATGTTATTAAATACTAGCATTAGTGTGCAAGAAGGATTAATTCTACAGTCTTGAATGATAATGTATTTTGACAGTGTGTCCCTGGACCGTATCTCCAAAAATCTACTTTTGAAAAAAACTAGCTAAAGTTAAAAGCTGACCTCCTAGTTTTACTTAAAAGCAAAACACACAATAGAAATTCCTCTTGCTGTATAAGACTATCCATTTCCTGATACTGACATACTGAAATCAGCCCCAAAAAAAAAGGGCCAATGTTTGAAAAATAGGAAATACATAAAATGCCATGTTTTTGCCTAGGTGTGGCAGTAGCTCAGTCCGTAGGGAGTTGAGTTGGGAATTGGGTCCGGGAACCGGTGGGTCGTTGGTTCAAGTCCCCATACAGACCAAAAATACGGAGTGTGGCACAGTAGCTGGAGAGATGCCACTTCACCTCCTGGGCACTGCCAGGTGCCCCCAACCGCTCAGGGCTCTGGTCCAGCTGGCAGCCCGTTCACTGTAACGTCTCTCTATTTGTGCATGAGTAGGTCCTGAGCAACTGTGTGTGTGTATTTCAGGCCTGTGTGTAGTGATTACTAACAAACAGAGTGTAAATTGTCATTTCCCCACTGGGGATAAATAAGCGTATAAATTATTTTCTAACATTCACTCTGCACTTCTTGGCAATTACACATCCTTCACAAATATTTTATTTTTCATTCAAGAGTAGAATTGATCCTTCTTTTGAATTTGACAAACAGAGCTTGAAATGCTCCAATTCGACATAGTTCTTTTTAGGTCTTAAGTCTACTTGACTATTTCTCCAATTAGTTGGCTAAAACCCATTTTAGATCCAGTACTAGTGAAGCTGTGGCCAAAGAACTGTATAAGGCAGATTGACGTTGCCTTTTTAGTAACAGCAATCACTGGCTTCCTCCTCCTTCATTTTGCCTTTTCCATTCTACAGGATACACCTTAAAGGCTTCAGTGGAACAGCAGGCAAAATAAGCAGCATCGGGCAGCCAGGAAGTGATTTCAGTACAAAGGATGCAGACAATGACAAATGTGTTTGCAAATGTTCACAACTGACAACAGGGGGTAAGAAACACATTTTTGTATATAACTTTTGAATAATTGTGCTAGTCAGGAAAATACAATAATCACGGTGATTCGTGATGGCACTTGTTGTGGAACAAATTCCAAACCACCCAAATCTTGGAACTCCCCCCAACAATATTCAAGGGCATTTTAAGGGCTCTCTACTTTTGTGGCAAGGTCAAAGAGCACAATTAGCTCAGAGTTAATCATTGATCAACTCTTCAGCGCCTACAATGGCTGACTTAAGTCAGCTGATTCATAGCCTGGGAACAGAGCTTTTCCCTCTCTCCTCTTGTATCCTAAAAGGTCCTTCTCCATTCCCTTGAAAGTGACTCCACTGCCAGAAGTTTGTCTCCTTCTGTATTAGGATCTGCCAAGTGAGCATTAAAGCATGAAAACCCTAACCCTCTCCGTTTTTCCCATGAGGCCTCTCACAGGGGACTTCATGTGCACATTATGCACAATCGTGACGGACCTCATTAAAGAGTAAAGCGGAATCTGTTTTGAATGAACTTACTAAATCTGTATGTAACCCATAAGTATGCTAACCATATTACGATCTCCAATCATTTATTTTTAACAAAAAAATTTGATTTTTAAGTTTGCTTGAATGCTGTTTACAGACATACATGCCTTTGGACTATGAATGACAGCCTAGTTGTTATATTCAAATTAACATGGGTATGTGTCCACAATAACTGACAATCTCTATGACAACACCTCTACATAAGAGCAGAAGCAATTTTTTTGTCATATCCAATTAGATGCAGCCAACTGTGAAATGCCTGCCTTGACACGTACTTCTACTTTTTTAACAAGTAGCTTCTAGTTGCTTGTGTGATGACATGACATGGCATAGATTGAGCTACAGCAAAAGTGCACAGTTTAAAAGTGCATTAATGCTTTTCATTACATAGAAGCTATATAAACTGCAATTATTGCTTGAAAAATGTAATTTAATGCTCATTTGGTTTTTAAATCTCAACTTTCTCTATTGATTCTATATAGTAGATGTCACAGCTTGTTAACTCTTCAGGTTTTATAGGAGTGTAGGCAGGTTCCAGATGGCACAGTTAAAGCCTGCATATACATACAATTTTAATTTGTTGTAGTTCTTAGTTATAATGCATGGTTAAACTCTCATTAACAGCTTTCTAAATTAAAATAACTATGCATTAGTAAAGTGTATAAATGGATTGAAAGTCACCACAAGAGAACATAAAGATGGTTTAGCTCTGAAAGGGGCTTTGCAATGTGACAAGTGTAATAGTTTTTAGCCCACCAAACTAGCCCATTCTTAAAACAGATTACCATATCATACCATAGAAAATACGGCAAACGCCATCCCTGTTATATACAGAGTAGCATGCATTATCCTCTTTGACAACATTACATCTAAATTTAAGTTTGGTTTCATGTTCTAGGTTGGTGGTTTGATGCCTGTGGTCCATCCAATTTGAATGGGATGTATTACCAACAAGGCCAAAATTCAAATCGCTTCAATGGAATCAAATGGTATTACTGGAAAGGCTCGGGCTACTCACTGAAGTCCACTACAATGATGATGAGACCAGCAGATTTCTCAGGTTCCCTTTGAACTGTTACGCTCAGATTAAACAAAGTGGAAGGGAAATTCTGCCTGACGAACAGCAACAAACAACACAACCAAAAATAAAAATTCTCAAGGGACCCAAAGCACTTCATGAACATATTTTTTACATAACTTTGGAAAGACATATTTTAGGCATGTTTATGTGTATAGTGATTTGAAATAGAGACTGACAAAGTGTCAAATATCTGTACTGAAAATACTTATGACTGTGGTATGTATAGATAATTAGGTATAATAATTGCATTGAGTAATTACAGATAGCTAACAAGACAGAAGAGGCCAAAGTAAATTTTGACATTATTTCATCTAATGTCTTTACATATTTTAATGTTCAAGCACCCATTTTACGGTTTTCAATAACTGCCTGTCATTGTAAAAAAAAAAAAAAAAAAAAGACAGACAATGGTACAACACAGAAAAACTGGCTCAAAGTGATTGTGTTTCTGCCTAAAATGTAAATGCAATTGTAAAAATGCCACAGGAAATGTTTCTCTTACGATGCTGTTTTTCTCCTGACAATGTATGTGCATTTGTTGTTTAATTTATATGTAGATTTTAAGTTTGATATTTAACATTATTATATATGATGGAGATTTGTTAGTTTGACATATTGAATCCTAGTTAGTTAACAATTGTATTGCACATAGGCTACACTAAGAGGAATCCTTTAATATAATTCTGCAGTACCATCCCACATGCTCATGCATGACGATCTTTTTACATTCTTTTTTATTTATACAATATTTCTTTTAAAGCTTCAACATCCAAATGTATGACAAGGTTGTGAAAGCGAGGAAGCTGAATTTCTCACCAGTGGCAACACTGGCTTTAGATTTGTTTTGGAGTGTTTGACTGCAATAATCTACCAGCTGTAAAATACCTGAAGTTGAAAATTAAACAACTACAACAATCTCCTTCTCAACAATAATTCTGGTTGACACTTTTTCAGCAACGTGTTATCACTTAAAGTACAAAATAAAAATTAAAAAAATGCTCAAAAGTTGCATTTTCTATTGTTGCTTTAAGGTCACTAATTACAGTTTAACTACACATTTACAAATTTCAAATTCTGGTTGACACTTTTTCAGCAACGTGTTATCACTTCAAGTACAAAATAAAAATTAAAAAAATGCTCAAAAGTTGCATTTTCTATTGTTGCTTTAAGGTCACTAATTACAGTTTAACTACACATTTACAAATTTCAAATCTAACCACCAAACCTTCAGAAGAGCGATATGGACAAAGTTAATAGGGGGAAATATGGATAAAATCTTTTTCAGTTTATGTTAATTTTAGAGTGTGATATTGATGCATGTTGTGGCACAGTCAATTTGGGGTTGTTTATGGATAAAACAGCCTTGTCTTTTTGGCTAATTCAGCTAATTAAATACCTGACGAATCAAGGAACAGTACTTCATCAGATTAATATAAAGATCAGTCCAATATAGCCATAAAGCAGTCCGGATCATTGTTTGTAACATATCCCTTAATGATCTTATGCAAGGATATATAGGGAAAGTTACACTAGAACCATCATATAAATAAATAAATAAGGGTTGCTAAATGCTGGAATACGTCCGTAAGCATAAAGGAATGACAAACAAGCCATGGGGACATAAAAAATACTTTTTCACAACAAAAGCCATTATGCAATTTCAAGAGAAAATGTGTTGACATGTGAGTGCATTAAGACCCCACGTCTTCTCTCACAGTGGCAGGAGTGGACAGTGATGAGTTCAGGAAGAGGCAACATTCACAGTTCACATAGGATGATTAGGGAAAAGAAGCGGACTGAAAATGGATGACTGGCAATAAAAAAGGTTTCTGTCCAACTTTCTAGGCTTTGGTTTTCCAAGCTTTTATTAGTTTTGTGCATCAAACAGAGCACTGCAAAGATGTCTTATATGTAGAAAATCATTTATTTAAAAAAAAAGAAAGAATTATAATCATGAAACTGAAGAAATGTAAACCATTGTCTTTAACCCTTGTGTTGTATTTGGGTCAAATTTGACCCGTTTTCAAAAGAAATATGAGTTTCTTTTTAACTATCTAATTTTGATTACCCAAAAATAGCATGGATGATTCCACACAACAGCTTCACAGATGCAACAAATTATTGGATCTCCACTTTCATTGAATTTTAGGGTGTTTATTTCATTTTTTAGCATTTGGAAAAAAGTGGAAAGGTTTCTAAACAGTCTCCCGATTGGACATTGATATATATCCTTCTGTGATTATCCTTCTTTTAATATTAGTCTAAATAAGTCAAAATTTCTGCTTTTGTAACTCAAGAATTAGGTATAATTTTCTATAAATGAGGTTTATAGACCATGAATTCCAAAAAATTGGTGTAAAACTAGGGATGATAAGATGGTGTTAGTGGTGTTTATACATGGTAGTGAAAAGAAGCGTTAAACGTAAAAAATAAATAAAATAAAAACAACATTTTAGGCCTGACAGAATGACATGCAGCAAACGGCTGCAGGTCGGAGTCGAGCCCGATGCACTGAGGAGTAAACCTCTATATTTGGGCACCTGCTCTACCAAATGAGCTATCTAGGTGCCCTAGTCGACTGAAACTTGACTAGACTAAAAAGAGTATGAAAGCGACTAAAACTAATAAAAACTAAAATTAAAACAGGCCGCTAAAAACAACACTAGTTTGCACTAATGGAAAACATAATGAGGTTTATAGTGAAATTGAATACTGGTAGTAGTTGTGTCTACTACTACACTAGTAATGAACTCACCTGTGCTGCAGGAAATTGGTCTGAAAGTTCATATGGCTCCTCTGGAATCCACTGCCTTTGCTCCAAACACCAGAGGATCTACTCAGGAAAAATATAAGATAATAAAAAATTAAAAAATATAGTAGAACACTTTATCATCATTTAAAATAATATAATGTAATGGCTTCAAAACATACAAACTACATACCCATTCGAAAGAAAGGATCCAGCAGCCACGAGCTATGCCCAACAGAATATTGAGAGTCCGCCGCTGACCCCCAGATACCACATGAGTTGTGCTCTCACAAACTCGGTCAACGATTGAAAAACCACCCAGTGCAGTCACCACCTGAGCCAATGTATGCTGCTTCCTACAAGAGGTGAGTAGAGTAGAATGCATCAAACACAAATTATTTAATTGAGTCTTACTTTTACCAGCTTTCTCACCCATGCATTGAAAGTGTTGGGGCAATCTGCTGCTGTTGACATTTATCTTAAGACAAATGTTTGTACTTACTCAGTGGGCATGCTTGTCATGACCAATGTTCTCATAGCCTGAAACAAAGATAAACACACAAAACTTAACCAAATCTTTCTTTACTTAAATGATCATGGACACTTCTATTAAACTAATTCTGTGTAAATTTAATGTAATTAAGTGAAATCAAATGAAACCATTACATAATATGTTCTTGAAAATGAACTAGTTTATGTCCATGTTCAATGCCTCTTGTTTTTGTGGAGTAATTCTAAGCCTTATAGTGTGTTTAAGGAACCCCTTATTGTATTGTGTCACAATCTCCACATATTTGGAAAACAATTAAATATAAGTGGAACCAGATTTGGCTTGATTTGTTGTCTGGCTTGTGTTTGTAGAAGCAAAATGTGAGTGAAATGTGTGAACTTTATGTGGAACAATTCTACACTTTAACGTAGCCAATTATAGAGTATAAAAAAATTGGAAATGGTATGCATGTATGTTTCTTTTGGGTGCGAGTTTGTGAGCTGGTTTGTTGAATGATACAGCACTGAACATAATATATAATAGGATCATTATTCAACAGCAAGACAGACTTTCAATAACCCTGCCAGAGATATAGTTGCATAGAGACCAACAAAAGTCAAACACCAAAACCATTAAATGGAGAAAAACATATTCAGTCACTAAAACGGAACAGTAAATTTGTAACCTGATGACTGTGTTCCATCCAACTTCGTACTTTGGCCCCTAGATAGCAAGTCATCATCATTGACACAAACATCTGAACAGCAGTTACAAACAGCACCACCGGGCCCCTTCCTGTTACACTCTGATTTCTGGTCCCCCAGCTGGAAGTCAGGGGTTAAGGCCTGTTAGACACAGTTGTGCCAAAACGGCCCTCCAATATCAATCACACATCGTATTATCCTTGATAAGCAAGTTGGGAAGTCATTGTGTTGGTTATCATCACCACGTGACTGCTAGTTATTGGTTGTCCTGACAGATGTTTTCTTCAAAAGGAAATGTTTTGATATTCCAGTTTGTTAATAATCCACAACAGGGATATCTTCCTCTAACACTACAGCACTGCCAAAGGCGACAAGAAAATCTGTTCATTTTGAGGTCTGTCAAACTTAATCAAACAACTAAAAACACAAGCAGCTATTTTAAATGTTCATCAAAAGGGAAATAGGCGTATCTCATACAGTGGACATGTTCTAGCAGCAGCACAAAAAACAGCCATTGAAGAATTAGTTGGACATAATGAGCTTCTGACAAAGAGGTGGTGTGAACTGCAGCATGGCCTCTAAAGAGAACCGCTCCCAGCACAAATGTATGCTTCACTGTATGAGTAGATTTCCTTGATGACTGCTACAGTGCTCCACTTTACACAACTGTAAAGCATCTAACATAAACATTGACTGAAAATACCATGGGCACATATAGTAGCTCATGTCAGTTAACATTGGTGACCAGCCTAAGCTACTTTTTCTGACTTTTACCTATTATTGAAATAATCATACGCTTAAAAAGATTTATGAAAACTCCAAGCACATTTTTTTGAGCCTAACAATATCAACAACTGCACAATTGCACAGTATTCATACAAAGTCAAGCAACATGAAATATAATGTACCATGCTTACATCTGCACTTTCACCGATTGGTAAACTATGCAGGTTTGACCGAGAACATATCATGGATGGATGGGTTCACCAATACTGCCTCACATTTGAACTTTAAAGGTCCCATGACATGAAAATTTCACTTTATGAGGTTTTTTTGACATTAATATGCATTCCACCAGGTCCCCCAGTGGCTAGAAATGAAGATATGTGTAAACAAAACCCTGGGTATCCTGCTCTGCCTTTGAGAATATGAAAGCTCAGATGGGTTGATCTGGAATTCATCATAGGTCATTAGGGGCAAGGTTACCACTCCTTTCTCTGCTTTGCCCGCCTAGATTATTTGGCCCACCCATGAGAGAGAAACATCATGGCTTTCAAAACGAGCACATGCTAAGGAAAGCTCATTGTGGGACTGGCTCTAGTGGCTGTAATATTGCACTAAGAATTTTGGGAAAGATATTTCAGATATGGTATTAGGGGACCACTAAGGTCTATATAAAAGCATCAAAAGAGCACCATGTCATGGGACCTTTAATCTATTATCAGGATCTTTACAGAACTAAGAGAACAACTACAACTATCTTTGTAATCAGACTACAATAAAGTTAACCCATAACAGATCCCTGGAGGAGATGACATCATCATGTTTTTCAGCTTGTTGAGGTTACCAGCATAACGAAAACAGAGCCCAGGTGCATTTCACAACCTAGGAAGTTGTACACTGCCATCACAGAGGCAAAACGCAGGAAATCCTCAGGACCCGACAGAACCTTTTGACTAGGTGCGTCAAACACCCACAGCTATAGAAGTTTAAGACCTTATAGGCCAGGCAAGGCAAGGCAAGGCAGCTTTATTTGTATAGCATATTTCAGCAACGGGGCAATTCAAAGTGCTTTACACAAAAACAGTAAAAAATAAAATTAAAATAAAAACAGTTAATAAAAGGAATGACACAAACTCTACTGAGGTTTCGTTTACTTCCTGAACTTCCTATAACCATAAATGTCAGGACTTTGTCATGTTCTGCAGCTACAATAGATTAGGAAGATAAATAAAGTACAACCGCAAGTAAATAAAAAAATGTCTAAGTCAACTGCATGCAATTTAGCTGGTATTAACGCACAATGCTGGACAAATGTTATATGTTGTATGTGTACATTATCAAATGGGAAATTTGTAATTAAAACATTGCAATGTGCAATCCCATGTCACAGCAGTATCCTTAATGAATTAATACTCAGACCAACACAATTGGAAAAATGTACCATTAAGATACATTATTTCTACGGAAAACTGATTCAATGCAAAAAAAGTCTTCAAATTCAATCATCATAATTTACACTAAACATTAGAAACAATCATGTCTTTTTACCTTTGTTTTGTTAACCATGTTCTGAAGACTCAAGCTGACTTGCTTATTGTGATTTTCTTCTTCGCCTTCAGAGGGGATCTCTGTTAAAACAGCTGCAGCTGTATGTGCATTTCCCCTACCTACGTTTGAAAACAAGAAAAACAATTGAAAAATGTGGGGATGGGGGTTGTCACTCAAGCTATCACACAGGAAGCACGTGTGTGTGTGTGTGTGTGTGTGTTTATCCAATTACTACCACACTACAAAAAACTATTCACTCCATTTTTATTAGAAATTAAATACATTAAAATTAATCATTATTTTAAAGGGACTCAAATATTCACAGGTCTTATATATTGTTCAAGATAAACACATTTTCAATAAAAATGTTAAACTCAGCTTCAAATATATGAGGGAATATTATCAATGAATGTAATAATTCTATACTACATCAGCAGCTCAAAAGAAGTACATTAAGTACAATCTGCAATTAACACGTCTTCAAAACAGCGACATCACGCACCAGCCCCCCGCCTCTTCTTTCTCTGCACTACCTACACTTTATATTTTAAATTTTTGTTTTATACTTTTGACTTTATATTTTTGATATTTTATATTGTTATCTTTATGTTATTGGAAACACTGAAAAGGGATTGCTCCAATTTCATTGCACAGGTACTGTGTACTTGTGTATAATGACAATAAAGGCATTCTATTCTATAATGTTGATAACAGTTTAAGTACATAAACTCATATTAAAATCTAAGTTTTGTTAATGTTTGGGTAAGTTGTGAAGTACACACACTGGACATGTTGCCAGTCTATCACATACTGACAAACAAATTCACATCTTCAGGCAAATAAAGCTTCCAATTCACCTAACTTGATAAAGTTTCTAACTTGCTTGTCTCTCTCTACACACACACCCACACTATCTATATATCTATATCTATATCTATATATATATATACATATATATACATACACACACACACACACACACACACGTACACACACACACACCTTCATGAGTGAAAGAATAATTACGTTGCGAACCTTTATAAAACCACAGACATGACCCAGGGATTAGAGAAAAATGGTGTACAGTTCACCGTTAGTTACATTTGGTTTTGTTCAATTCATAATGACAATAATAAAAAAAAATTGTTAAATGTTCTAGCCTTACTACTCACTTTCCAAGGTATGAGAAGGGACATTGACATCAGAGTTTTTCTGCAGCTCCAATATTGTGTTAGTGAACATTGTTGGTTGTACTGATGTTGATGTTCTTCTCTGCGTCACTGTATCACTTGTAGTTGTTCTGGTGCTTGTAAATGGCAAGGTGCTTTGTCTTTGCCTTTTTACGATGACTGCAACATCGCCACTTGGACTCTCCAATGCAGGTAGAGATTCTTTAACATCCTGAGTCTCACTGCTTGCATCAGACTGCTGACTTGTTTCCAGTTTCCTCTTCTTTTTACTGTCAGTTTCAGATACAATGCTACTACTACTCCTTTGTTTTCTCTTCTTTGGAACAGAGTCTAACTCAAAAGGAATCTGAATGTCTGTCTTCATGGGTAGATTAGGCAAAGGTAATCTCTGGTGGTGGTTAGCTGGGGAGAAAAAGTCCTCAAACACATCATCTCCATCAGTGGAACCTGAGTCAACACTTTTAGGGTCAACAGATTGAGTGAAAGATCGTACCAAGGAAGAAATGGATGTTCTGGCTCGCTTTGGTATTTTCTGCAATGGGGTAGAAGTTTCTTTTGACAGTTCAACTGCAGCATCAACTAATTTAGATGGTGACGAGAGGCAACTAGACGCCGCTTCTGGAAAAAAAGGGGTCTTAGTCTCTGTAAGTGCTTTAATTTTTCGCATTCCCTTTTCAGATTTGTTAGGTGATGGATTGATAGATGATTTTATTTTTGATTGCCTTTTTTCTTTATGAAAGTTTTTGTTGTTGTCAGATCTCCTATCCTGGCAAGGACTTTCTAATAAACCTACGGATTTGTGTTTCTCTGCTGGCTTTTTTCTGACTGAGGTCCTTATTGAATCTTTTAGTCTATTCCCCTCATCATCCTCTTCTTCGTTTAAGTCAGGAAATTTCACGGAGCTTGAAATCCTTTTTGGCACATCATGGCGGGGTGAGAGCCATGGCTTTTTGGAGCCTTTCCTGTGGTGTTGTTCAAGATGGTCATGGTCAGTAGCATCAACTTGTGTTCTCCCTTCTTCATTATCAGGTGAGTAAGCAGGTGCAGCAACAGAAGCACTGGATTCATCATCCGACTGGTCATCTATTTTAAGGAAAAATAATAGTTAAGGGTTTTGTGCATCATTTAGCCAGGTTCTGTTTATTGTATTTGTGTACCAGTGTGTTGACCTGAATATGCAATGACCTGCATTATATAAAACCACCACCAGTTTCTGCTGCCACTTTAAATTGTTAACTTCACAAATAGTTAACAATAGGCTGGTGAGGAGCTGCTCGTATAGCAAGTTAAGGAGACCACACTAAAAGGCTTCTTGGTGTTGTCATACTATGTTTTAAATCGTTTAATGTAATTTATTTACTGTTTGGAAACATTCACCTCATTTTATGAAACTGAGCAAAGACAAATATGTAGGATGATGATGATATACTCCACAAGCGTTTAAGTACAAGTGCAATCTTTGATTTTAACACATGGGTTCATTTCGTTGCTTAACCTACCAGCTAATCTGGAAATATGATTGTAATATAGATTCTAAATATTTAGACATATGCAAGGTTTTCCCTAGCATTATAAGGCTTAGGCGCAGCACCCAAGCCATTTTGGGCTCCACCTAAGCCAAATGAATGTAACCAAATGACTTTTCTCAGATCTAATGATTGTAGTTGGTTCCCAGTGGACTTCTTTATCAAGTTTTGGGGGGTTGGGAAAGCTAAAAACTAAAATACAATTTTCCATAGATCAGTAACACCACATTTTCTTACACATTAATTTAAAAACAGGTGGTGTGCTCCCAAGAGAAGGTTTCAGTCCAGTGGGTGAGCAGGATTCTACCATTTGAGAAGCTGAAAGACAGTGATATAAAATGTGAATTTCTGTTGTATTAAAAGTGCTGAAATATTTTTAAGACCTTGTCAGGTCATCAGCCTGTATAACTTCTGCTGCACAAACCTGTAAGTGAGAGGTTTTCCCGTTTCTCTTTCATGTCTTTCAAACGCTGTGCCATATAATCAGATCTTTTTAACGCAGGGCTATAGACTATTCCATTCTCTTCATCAATAAAGATGGGCGAAACATCTGTAACTGTGGGTAAAAAAAAAAAAAGGATGTAATTTGTCATTTCACATTTGTTTTTTAAAAATTTGTTAAAAGGTGAAATACTCTCTTACCCAGAGGTTGTTTTGGTGCTAGGTCTTTCATCAATTTGTCTAACTTTTTCCTCATGCGCTTGTCATTTTCAGGTGTCCTCTCTGGAGAATCTTTTGGCTGCATGCAACGATGCTTAACGTGAATCAAACAAAAGTTTTGAAAAGGTAGCAAATATTTACCCGTTTTAATACTTTTAAGGTCAAAATCACTTCAAGTAAAAGGACACGTTCTCACTTTGCTAAAAAAGCTGAACGATGGACAAATTGCTTTAGATTAGATTAGATAATACTTTATTCATCCCACAGTGGGGAAATACCCTTGTTACAGCAGCGGCGGTTTTCTACAGTAAAAGCAAAAAAACCTAACAAGTAAAACACACAAACAAACAGGAAAACAACAGACAATCAGCAGAAGGTATAGACTGAATGTAAAGTGGCGTCAAATAAAAAGTATTGTAAAGTACTCAGCACTCAGTCTATGCAAAACTATGACATTAATCAGATCAAATTCACTGAATTTATCACAACATAATAGGCTCCCAAGAAGTTATGATCAGTTGAAATAAGCCATAATTAGAGGTTATGTTCACAAGCTGTTTGTCTACATACTGGTTCCAGTAAATTCACACAAGCTTCTTTTAGGGCAAACTAGAAAAACAGAAGTGGTAGTGCTAGTTCTAATACTAGGACTTGTGTGGATTTTTCTCTATGGGTTAGTATGCCAGTGAAGTGTAAAAAGAGGTGGAATAAAATAAAAAGATATTGCATTAGCTCTTGTATTGTATATGAATAAAGACCTCGGTCAGTGACCCAAAATCAGCACAATTTATGGCCTGACAGTGGTCCAACACTGATTTACAATTAACTGTGACACCAACATTAAAATCTTATGTAAATCTGACTCCACTCACTTTCTTGTTCTTCAACAAAGGATTGCTTTCATCATTAAAGGCTGGATACAAATTTTCATCCACACACACACCGTCGTCGTAACATCTGGACATAATTTCACCAAGAATAAGCCACAAAAAGAAAGGATTTAAGAAACCATCTTGTAACACTTCGTAACTATAATCAAAACATAACATAGAATTATTAAAGTTACAAAGTACACAACTTTCAGTGTCATTCTTACCTGCCTACCCAGAGAACAGAGACAAGCCTCACGCCACTTTTCTTGGCTTTCCTCCATGTAGCCGGGTGACCATTGTTAAAGACTACATGTGTGACTTGTTTACTAAATGTTTTTGATACCTGTAAAAGAAAATGCATTTAGGCTTTGCAAAGTATACGTATCTATGGTCAGTACAATATAGTTAAAATGTGTCTGTGTGCTGCAGTCTCACCTGGGCTCCCATTTCCTGCAGCTGCTGAACGAATGGTTTTGAATAGTTTGCTGTTTTGTCTGATGACCACACATCAACATAGGCAACGACATCTGCAGACACATTGAACAGTCATAAATGTACACCCTAAACCCTAAAATTTAGCGTAGATTAACTGAAGTAAAACTAGGATGATATACAGTACCTTTAAGAGCTGAACACTTGTTGCTTGTGGTCATTACTAGTCTCTTTAGATTGACCTACACACATAAAAACAGGCAACTCATCACATTTGTGAGGGTGTAATTTAACTTCAGAAGGGTGAATATAAATAGTGACAATCTCCCAGTCACGATATTTTTCCAAAGACGAAGCTGAAAAATGAAGCAGTTATTTTACAAATTTCCTTTGGCACTTAACTATATCAGTATTTTCTTCCTTTTTTTAACAGTGGGGGCAGGTCTGTCCAACAATGCAACAAATTCTGCCCGAACAAATATTGTACAATGCCACTTTAACTTGAAAAGAACTTGCAAATTTAAATTTAGTTTGTTATAAACTAGCTACTTATGTATTGTGGCCTATTGTAAATAAAATGAAAGAAACGTGAAGAGTTAACATTAGCTAGCTAAACCATTAGTTAGCTAACATTAACGTTAGTTACGTAACAAGTAAACGTGAATCGATGAATATTAAGGTTAACTACCATAT
The DNA here is from genome assembly GCA_013375575.1 of Percina caprodes. Classification (NCBI taxonomy): domain Eukaryota; kingdom Metazoa; phylum Chordata; class Actinopteri; order Perciformes; family Percidae; genus Percina; species Percina caprodes. The sequence continues at coordinate 719,921 of JABXJD010000024.1, forward strand.
AGATACATGACGTTAGTTAATGTGTAAGTTAGCGAACTATGAAGTTAGTATTAGCAGTACAACACCGTGAATACAGATATCAATCACTGTTTTAATAATTGCCGTGGACTTACTTTATGGGACTGTGAGATTTAAATTGCGCAGTTCCCTAACTGCAGTTGTTAGTTCGCGCGTGCAGTTTGTGATGCAATGCATTCTGGGACAAGGGCCATCATTGGCCGATGGATACAATACGTCACTTCCGACCTAGACGCGATGCCAAAGGGACCACGATGCGGAAGTAAAGCGTTTCTGTACAAAAGCCCCACCTAAAGTTGGTGTTGCAGTCCGCCAAAAAAACACAAAGAAGAAGCGACGCTCTCCTTTCTTCCCGCTCTCATTCGACCGGCTCATCATCAGCTACTTTACTCCTGTTAGTGAAAGCTACACTAAAGATGTCTGACGAGGGTAAATTATTCGTCGGAGGACTGAGTTTTGATACCAACGAGGAGTCTCTGGCCGCGGCCTTCGGCAAATTTGGAACCATCGAAAAAGTAGATGTGATCAAAGACAGAGAGTCAGGCAATTCTCGCGGTTTTGGCTTTGTGAAATACGAGAATTCAGAAGATGCTAAAGATGCAATGGAAGCCATGAACGGGAAGACTCTGGATGGTCGTGCTATTCGGGTGGATGAAGCAGGAAAGGGCGGTGGACGATCCGGAGGTGGTTTCGGATCGGCTCCGAGAGGACAACGAGGTGGATACGGCGGGCGTGGGAGAGGAGGTGGAGGATACTATGGAGACAGGAGTTATGGTGACAGAAGTGACCGAGGCTACAGTAATGAGGGGAGATACGGTGGCGGCGGTGGTGGTGGCGGCGGCGGCCAATACAGAAGTGGTGGATCCAGAGACAATAGGGGTCAGGGTGGATATGGATACCGTGATCAACACGACTATGCGGAGTAAAAATCTCCCTGATTCACGATCATTCCTTGACTGGCCGTATTTCACAGATGCGCTCCTCGAGAAAAATGTCCGTGTTATTGCTGACCTTAGTTTTGTAGTTTTGTTGTATTAACGTTAGCTAAGCTCAAGCATCTTAAAATGTACCCTTGATTTTTGATCATTCCTCAATAAACAATGTTACTAATTACAGTTCGACTCATTATATTGCTTGATTGGCCATCTTAATTCATCAAAGGCCGTTTGTTAACTGACTGTTTTAATCTGATTACTGTGACTTCTGGAACAACGGCCCTCCACATGGCTGTAGACTTTTTGTTCAGCACGTGTTGATCCTCCATTCTGATTTTGACTCCTTATCACAATGGAGGATCACCACGCGCATGGCAGTCAACCACGTGGTATATTTTCTAATTTGATTTAATATAAAAATCAAATTAATGCTGTAAATCAAAATCACGTTAAACCCCAATCCAGGGCAGTAAAGCATGCTTTAGTGATGGTGAGGGAAGCAGTCGAGATGCTCCTACTCTTAGTTTATGCCTACGGGTTTTACTTTTTAATTGTAAATTAAGTCATTTTTACTTAGTAATCTCAGAGGGTAAATAAAAATCTTATTTTCACTTTGGTTGACCTACCTTTTAAACTGGGGAATTTCTCAAGACTTTGGGAATTTATGCTAAATTACTTTTAAAAAAAAATCTAGCCAAGCCTCCTGTGTGTGCATAAACAGGGAATTCCTTTAAGACTGGTGCACATCCAATGGTCTACTGTTCATTTAGTTGCAAATTGCATCATGCTTCAGTGTGTGCAAGCTATCTTCTGTGGTCTGCATCTGCACATGTGTTGTAAATGCATCTTGTTTAAGTGATCAAAAATGTAACTTTGTTTCCCCAAAGTAATATCTCAACCAGGAACAGTTTTGAATTTTGTGCTTCATTATAATCACGTTTTTTCTTTGTCAGTTTGGCTTCAGGTAGCCTATTAAACAAAGGGAATTAATGCTACAATTTAATCATCTGAGAAATCTATTTTAAACCTCAACAGTGAAAGAAAACCTTTTGAAGAACTATTAATTATATTCTTTCTGTCTCTCTTGACAACCACATTACTATGTAAATATTTAATTTACAGTCAAAAGTGGTGGAAAGGATTTCCTGTTATAGGCCTAATGTATAGTATGTGATGTGTGGACTTGAGTTTGGATTCTCAAGTTTTCTGCAGTTAGCTTGGAGTGACTTATCTAGATCCATCAACGGCTAATAGGACATAAGATGGTGTGTGTAGCCTATTGTGTGGTGGGAGTCTCTCAACTGCTTCCCTCACCAACACTGAGCAAGCTCCAACAGACATAACTGTCTTAGATCGAAGTTGAAATGTGGTACCATGCTAACAATTTCAGGTGATGTTTTCAAATTCTTTGGTGTCTAGAGACAATTCATGTTTTTAACAAATACAAGTTATTATTTCTTCTTACTTCTAAAGACATCTCATTGTCTTTGAAGACAATGACAGTCTTTACAGGTTGGATAGCTTGAAAGCATTCATTCTAATTTGGCTTGTGTTTTTTTTCTTATACATGACTACATGGTTCTACTGTCTGTTACATATGTGCACAGTCATAAGTAAGCGTATTAGGTATATAGACAATGCTATGTAATCTGTAATTAGGTCTGAAGTGGCATGGAAGATTTGAGAATCCTTCCCTGTGGCAAAATGGTACAAAATGTAACATCCCTCAAGTGTAAACACATTTAATGTTATTTCAATATTTATTTAACTCATCTAAAACAAAGCAAATTTATAATTTAACGATGTTATAAACTTACATTTAACCTCAAAGTCACATATCTCACAAAAATGATTTTTCTCTTCACTGTAAAAGCTCACATTGATTTCACAGTATAAATTTCATAAATACAAAATAAGTAATAGAATGTACGAAATAAAACAGCAGCACTACCAAAAACCAACGTATAGGAAAGTCTCTTAATAGTTTGTTGGTTTACCACAAGCCTTGAGAACAGCTTCAAACAACACCTTTATTCCGAAAGATATTCCCTCATTTGGTGTTTTGATGATCGTAGGTTGGTCAGTAGCACTCTCAAGTCACAGTTTAATTGATGTCCAACAGGTCACACAGGTTGATCATAGGTTTGATCAGTTCCAGTTAGTATAAAATGGTCAAATAAAAAAGCATCATAGCATCATACTGTAATAAATAATATTGTAATAGCTAGTAAGAAGCGTTTAATAGGGACACAGCAACACATTCTTATGAAATGAGATATTCCTTTGAAACTTTTTTTTGTAAATCAACACACTCCTTACTGCTGCTAAATAAGATAAACCAACATTGTACTGCACACTATAACTTCAAACCATTGACAAAATGTTGCACTTTTAACCACTGTAAAAATTAAAAGGTAGAACAAACATCAGAAGTTAGTCCTACTGTACAGTGTATGGGACTATACCCTAATACAGTAGTATCCTTCAGGGTTGTCATATCAAAGTCAGACAGAGTTGCTCCTGCAGTTGGGAGGCACAGAGGTGCGGGACATTTCCATGTGCACAGTGGACATGGGGAAATGCTCGCACTCTTCCTCTAGCAGGCTGCAACGGCAGTGCAGGAGCAAGTCGCTCACCTCCTGCCGAAAGTTGGAGTTGAGAAAGCCGTAGATGATGGGGTTGATACAGGTGGAGGACATGGCCAGCAGGTGGCAGAGGGAGAACAGCAGGTTGTGGTGGCAGATGGGCAGAGCCTCCTGGTTCCAGTCTGACACCGCGTTGAAGATGGTGAGCGGGAGCCAGCAAAGAGCAAAGGCTGTTATGAGGGCGACCAGCATGATGTTGATTCGGCGACTGTGGGTAATGCGCTGGTTCTTTGGGGTTCTGGCGCGGTCCAGCATGTTTTTGCGGTGGCGAAGGCGCACAAGAACTCTAACATAACAGAGCAGGACCAACAATAGTGGACCACAGTACTGGAACAGCAGGAGCCATGTGGTGTAAGCGAGCCTGTGTTGCTGGGATGGCCAGTGCTCCAGACAGACCTCTATATGTGGAGAAGTTGGGATATAAGCAAAGAGGTTGTGGTATGAATTTGGAAGCCCAGATACGTTTTTGTATATGTAGGAAACAGGTTGAGGTGGAGATGCATTGGGATTAGTCTGAGCAGAGGCTTGGTGATGGAGTGGAGACTGGTGCAGGTTCATGTTGGTATACGGCTCACTTGTGAGTAGCTGAAAGGCCAAGAAAGGTGAGGAAGTGAAGCAGGCCAGAATCCAAATGAGAACGACCGCCACGTAGGCCTGAGGAATGCTTGGTTTCCACCCAGAAGGGTTAATAATAAGCTGATGTCTTTCCAGAGCGATGAACACCAGAGACAGTACAGACACAGTCACAGACGCACACTGGATGAATGGCACCAGTTGGCATAAAAACGCTCCAAACACCCAATGGTCCATTAGTGTGTATATAACAGTGAAGGGCAGGCAGAAGACACACACTAGGATGTCAGAGAATGACAGATTGCAGATGAAAATGCCAGTGACGTTGACTTTTTCTCTGCGACGGGCGATGATGCAGATGAGGCCGATGTTCCCCACCAGCCCCAGCACCATTGTCATGCTGTACCACACAACTAGACATGTTATGAGGACAGGAGACATAAGGCACTGCTCATCATGCCCGAGAATAGCGAGGTCTGAGAGGAGTTGGGTCTTATTCCCCAACCACTCCTGCACAGACTCATGAGTGGTTCTTCCCTCCTCCCATGGTAAGGAATGTGGAGCGGTGGAACTGTTGAAGGGCAGAGGCAGAACTGTCGTTGATGGAGAAGACTGGCTCTCGTTGCTATTCAAGGACATCTCACCAGGACCTCTATGTCATTAGCCCCAAGGCTCAAACATAAATCTGAGACAGAGATAAACCACAGAAAGAGACAGAAAAAACAGTAATCACTTGCAAAGTAGTTACTCTATAGTCAAAGGTTCTGTGGAATTGATAATGTTCTGAGAGAAGCAGAGAGTGAAGGAAAGGCAATGTATCCTGTGGCTGAGGAGAAATGAAGCTTAGGAAAGATGCTGCGTGTGAGGACTTATTTCTATTTAAGTCACTAAAATTAAAATTATTAAATTAAAAATTAAATCATGCCCTTATGTTCTATCTTTAGCCATGCTAGTGGCATGTGTGTTGAGATGACAATGTCAGTTTGTCTCAACAGCTGTTTAACAGATAGCTATGAAATTTTATTTGATTAGTTATTCATGTTTCCCAGAGGATGAATTGTTATGACTTTGGTGAGCCTTTGACTTCTCTGGCTTTAGTGCTATCACAAGGTCAAGATTTTAAATAAATGGCCAATACTTTATGACCAAATCAGTAAAAACTAATGACTTTCCCATCAGCCCTCAGCTGTACTTTGTGTTTCAGGCCAAACCTGCTAAACACAGTACAACCTCAAGGAAGATGTAAAGTTTACTTGTAGTTGCTTTAATTTTGTGATGATTGTGCACAAAATACACTTAAAATACACAGAACATTACACAGGTATATTATGAGACAGTTTAAACTGTTTACACAGTTTATAATATGCAAAATGAGATTATAATGTACAAAAAAAAATGTTTGCTATAGTTTTATAATTTGTTCTTTGCAATACTGCAGTTGCACGGAGTAGTTTCAGTTCTTGGGCTTAACAATCACTCTTTTTCTCTTGTTCTTTACCCATCGTAAGACTTGTCAGTTCCCCTCCCATTAATGAACCCTCCAGTCAGAATTCAAGACTGAACATAATAGCTTAATGATAATAAAATGTATATGCATACATATGCACTGAGGCTTTGTCAAGCAACAATGATTTTTTTTTGTATGCCAAAGTAAAAGGGTATGACATTGTCAGAATCCTAAAAATGGATTCTAGCTCTCCCCTAAAACCTCTGACATATGTTGTGAAAACCAGCATTGCGAAGAAAGAACCTGTCATTTTCCATTAACGGCACACACACTTCGCTATCACTTCACACTGCATCATTACTAACCTACTCTGTCAGTGTGTTGAGTGAGCTGCAGGCAGGGTGATACAGCATTGATCATCCTTTGTTAAAAGTGATGAAAGGCAAGTGCAATGTCACCAGTAACCAGATGTAACCAACAGCTGTAACAAACAGCTGTTAACATGCAGCTGTATCACAATGGATCCAGCAACAATGTGACACTGTAGGATGCCCATCCAGCAAGTAGGTGTGTCATTATGATCAATCCCTTTCCAGAGAAAAATCTCTGCAGGATAAGGAATACTGTGACCTGACACCGCTCTGTCCATCATTATCTTCCTTTCTGCCTCAGCAAAGTGCCCTCCATCACTGAGAATAGTTCTCTCTGACAGGAAATTGAGACATTGGCTTACTGTCATTTCCCTTGAACCAAACTCACCATGATTCTCTCGTTTGTATTTTCCCGAGAACAGCCGTGCAGTGCTACAATGGATTTTTAATTTTTTAACCAACATGGTCATCAATGTTTTTCTAAAATTTCTTCTGTAGTAGCTTCCAATAAAACATTTTGTCACACGACAATTTCACGTTTCACTATCTGCCAAAGATTCTCTGTAGCAATATCATGCCATGTTAAGATGATACTCTTTATGACTGCATCATTGCATTGATACATGTTTCCTTGTAATTCATCAGAAATTAGACTGTTCAGGTTTGGAAACTCCATGTGTTCAACAAGAATTTAAAAGGTCTGAAGGTATGAGCAATCATACAGGGCTTGACAAGAGAGTTTGTAATTAATTAGACAGTTTTAGTATTATTAAGCAAGTTTGAAAATGGAAATCACAACCAGACAGCGTCCTTACATGTGCTTGACAGAGAGAAAGCCCAACCTCTAAATTCCCCTCTGTGCAGGCAGTCACTGATTGAAGTCTATTTATATAAAATGTGTATCTTAAAAGATGCTTACTGTATTAATAGCGTGCTTCCCCCCTCTTCTATATTACAACTGCACACCCGACCACCACTGAATATTATCACTTGATGGAATCCACATATGAATTCAGTTTGCACACATACCCAACACACTATACAAGCTGACAGTGGTGAAAGAAGACAGCATTCATTTTATAACTGATTAACAAACATAAAAGACTCTGACCTTTGCTGACAAAGATCATTATTGTGCGTTACCAATCATTATTGTGTGAAGAAAAAAAAATAGAGCACTCACGTGGTGGGTTGGCTGGAGTGTAGTGTCTCAGTGATGCCAAGATGACAGAATAAACAATGCTCTGAACAGGTATGAAACCACAAATTTGAGAGTTGGAGAAGGAGCTGAACATCACAACCACCAGAACGTTTTCTGTCAGAGACAACAGGGAGGGAAGCACCCCTATTACTGGGCAGTTAGAGCCTTCTGGGTGACAAAGACTCTCCGAGCACTAAGCTCTGCTGTCACACAGTGGTGAATTTGTTCAATTACAATGCTAACTAGAAAATGCAATTCCTGCAGAAAATGCGTGGGAGTGCTGAATAGCTGAATAGCTAAAGGTAACCTGCTGAAATTGAATAAATCAGTAAAAGTTGTAAGAATAGTTGAACAAGTAGGAATAGTTTTAATTAAGTTGAATAACACCACTAATGCAAAAAAGGTGGAAAAATAAAAAAAATGAAATGCTAAAGCTAAATTGGATAAATAGCTTAAATCAGTAAGAAGATGTTGAAGTAGTGAGAATAGTTGAAAAAGTAGGTATGACACCACTACACCTTAAGGAGCTAGAGCTAGATTTTAAAAGCTGAATGGTTTTAATAGCTGAAAGTCTGCAGAAGATACGGAGAACCAAAAAACGTACGAAATAATAAGAAAATCATAATGGGGTTAAATGCCTCTGTCAGGGTTGATGTACTACAGCGGGGATCAAACCCCAGTCCATATCCACTGGGCCATCACTAGTGTGTGTGTGTGTGTGTGTGTGTGTGTGTGTGTGTGTGTGTGTGTGTGTGTGCGCGCGTGCAGGACGCACACTATGCTACTTACACAAACAGCCCAAATGTCTTTTTTTTCTCTCTGTCTGTTTTAAACTGTCAATTTCTATATTTAGCAATTGTCAGAGACAGAGTGAGACAGAGACATGTGCAACAGCATTCCCACAAAAATGACACCTGCTGTAAGTGCAGTTTGGACTTCAGTTGTCCCTAATGTGTACAGGTCAGTTTGTGGTGTGTTCAGATAGGGTGACAGTCCTTTGTCTTGTCTGACCTCATCACTCCCTTGGCAGAGCAGGCATCCTTATCACTGTCTATTCATGCATATTGTGTTATTACTGCTCTACTTTACTACCTATACAACTATTTTCACTAACTGTACATTGACTCTTTACTACATTTAGCATTTCTATAGACTGTCTATTCATGTTTACTGTGTTATTACTAATCTACATCACCACAACTTGCACTAACTATACATTGTGTAAAACTGTGTTATTACTAATCTACATCACTTACTAGACCACAACTTGCATTAACTGCATATTGACTGTTCACAGCTACATCTCAGCATTTATATAGACAGTCTATTCATATACATATATTGCGTTATAACTGATCTACTGATCACTAACTAGACTACAATTTGCACTTATTGTATTTCGACTCTTTGTTACATCTCAGCAGTGTTATAGACTGTCTATTCATGTATACTGTGTTATTACCATATCACTTCCGCATATCCATTGACTTACTGACACCTCACTTTGCGCCGGATTTGTAATGCCTACTTCATCTGTAGGCCTTTATGTAGTCTATTGTATGCTGTATTCCTGTAATGTATTTAATGTGAAACTGTATGTTGTCTTGTACGCTTATGCTTTTCTTGGCCAGGTTGCCGTTGCAAATGAGAACCTGTTTTCAACAACCTACCTGGTTAAATACAGGTTACATTTTTTTTTTAAACAATCAACAACCAACTCACAGTCCCATAGACAGTATAAGAAAGTCCTCAGAAACGTCTACTATGTTTGCATCAGACATTCTGAGAGACAAAAAGAAAGATATCAAGATGAAAAGAAAAATAGAAAAAATGATAGAAAACAGTCTTCAGAAAAAGGGTCCGGGGAGTGCACTGTATTGAAATTATTAATTGGCTAAAAGGAGCAGAGTCTTTGTTTTGTCATTTTTATTATTTTTTCTCACTTAAAATTTATTTTGAATTCTGAATCCCCTTGCACTTTGCCACATAGACAACAAGTCTGTCTTTGTATGAGAGCTTTATTATTATTATTATTTTATTTTTTCTCTTCAAGGAATTTGTTGACAATAAGGAAAATATAGGATACCACCAGCTGACTGTATATATTAATATATTTAATATTAACGGTCTATGACCTAGGCCTTTGTCTGATGTAGAAAAGACATCATTTATCCGTCATGCTATAGTACGGATGTATCAACAGAACGGGCTGTAATCTTGTATTATATAACCATACTCCACAGTTGAAAATAGCACACTAAATATCAACCAGTGTGTTTTAATAGTTGCCTTGCACATACTTTATGGGACAGTGAGGTTTGGGAAATGTCTTTAGTTCGCGCGTGCTGTTTGTGTGGCATTGCATTATGGGACAAGGGCCAGTGTGAACGTCACTTCCGACCTAGACGCGACGGCAAAGGAAACACAATGCGGAAGTGAAGCGTTCCTGTATCAAAGCTCCACCTAAAGTTGGTTTTGCAATCCGCCAAAAAAAAAAAAAACACAAACACAAAGACGAAGCGAAGCTCTCCTCCCCCTCTCTCAGTCAACCGGCTCATCAACAGCTACTTTACTCCTGTTAGTGAAAGCTACACTAAAGATGTCTGACGAGGGTAAATTATTCGTCGGAGGACTGAGTTTTGATACCAACGAGGAGTCTCTGGCCGCGGCCTTCGGCAAATATGGAACCATCGAAAAAGTAGATGTGATCATGGACAGAGACTCTGGGAAATCCCGCGGTTTTGGTTTTGTGAAATACGCCAATCCAGAAGATGCTAAAGATGCACTGGAAGGAATGAACGGAAAGACTCTGGATGGTCGGCCCATTCGGGTGGATGAAGCAGGAAAGGGCGGTGGACGCTCCAGAGGAGGCGGAGGATCGGGCCCAAGAGGACGAGGTGGATTCGGCGGGCGTGGGAGAGGAGGCGGAGGATACTATGGAGACAGGAGTTATGGTGACAGGAGTTACGGCGATAGGAGTGACAGAAGCTACGGCGACAGAAGCTTCAGTAATGAGGGGAGGTTCAGCGGCGGCGGCGGCAGCCAGTACAGGAGTGGGGGTGGCGGATACAGAGACAATAGGAGTCAGCATACGTATGGTGACCGCTCTTCATATCGCGAACAACACGACTATGATGCTGAGTAAACATCCCCTCGACTCAAGATCGTTCCTTGACTGGCCGTATTTCAAAGATGCGCTCCTCAAGACCAAATGCCCACGTGTTATTGCTGACCTTAGTTTTGTAGTTATGTTGTATTAGCTAAGCTCAAGCATCTTAAAAATGTACCCATGATTTTTGGTCATTTCTTAATAAACCATGTTACAAATTACACTTCAAGACTCTTTATACCTTGCATGATTGGCCATTTTCATTCCTCGAAGGTCGTTTGTTAACTAAAAGACATCTGTAATCTGATTAGTAAATTATTGTAACGTGGTAAACGTGCCAACAACGGCTCTCTACAGGGCTTACCGATACATCGATGGGGCCACTAGTTTTTTTTCTCTTTTTCTTAAGTTATTTTCCCTCAGTCTCGTTTCCAGGTTTGAAACTGGTTACTCCATGAATACTTAGGGGATTTTATGCTAAATTCCCTTTACTATTACAAGCGAAGCTGAGGCTCCTCTGTGTTGCATTTTAATTACCAAAACAGTGAATTCCTTTCAGACTGGTAAAATACACATCCGAAGTGGCCCGATGTAAGTAATTTCTGTGCTCTGATCAACATCTGCATGTTAAATGTGTTATAAAATGTATGTTGTTAAAGTGATCAACAAATGTAACTGTGTTTCCCCAAAATAATGTCCGGGAACAATTTTGTACTTTATGCAGGGTTCGGACAGGTGCTGGCCATACATGTATGCATGTAAACAAACATCTCTATGAGGATTGTAAACAATAATACAAAAGGGCAATGTTAAAGTGCAATGGTGCTGGAATAAGTAGGCTAGATATTAATATAACCGGGTGCTCAGCCTATATATCTGAGCTAGGATTGACATGACATGGAAAATGAACATTACCTTTAAATGGCATAGCTAATAATGTTAACGGTATGTTAGTTCCTTCCATGTATAATAACTACTTATTATACATCCTTCTGCAACTGAAGATGTAACAAACGTTGACCAAAAATGATCTATAGATCTCGCGAGAATTTGTTGATGAGACTGAAACAAGTCAACAGAGTTAATTTTCTTTAATAAATGCCATTATATTACACAGGGATCCAGTTTACTTCAGTGACTGGGGCGAGTGGCGCAGTTGCGAAACCCACGTTATTACCTTAACTGTCTATGGGAATTACCCGTTGCGCTGTCTCGCTTTTAAACCATAGCCTTTATTCACAGTCATTGTTCTAAAGCATATACATCTCGATCATTATATTGACCTCGATACATTCATGTTATAAGCCGTCTTTGGTTAAACCAATACGTAGCCAGTTAGCGGCTTATTGAGGTGACTGGACTTTACAGATGAGAATACAGATAGAAATGTGAACTACAGACTCCGCATTACTTTTCACCCTGTCTGCACGATCACTCACTCACCATACCGTGGGTGGTTTGGCTCCAGTTGTGTGTGATTCGTATCCAGCAGAGTAACATTTTATGTTTTATGATAGTCTACTACTCATATTCTGGTGAATGCCATCAGAAATTCATAGGCAATATAATTAAATATAATTTCAAAATAAAAATAAAAAATAGGCTACTTACATTCAATCAACTTATTTTTATTGACTCATAATGATCAAATTAGATTAATCAGCATCAATAAACATTAGGCAGTAACACAGTACAGTCATTTGTCACCCTTCTGTAGAATGATTTTGGTTATTTATAGTAGGCCTACAATAACATCTGATTTAATGTGATGAAGTGAAATAGTCATATATAAATATGTCATTTACCACAGCTGCAAGGTGCTGGAAAAGCTTAATTGATTTGAACAATATTTTGTATGCAAAAAAAGGCTTAAAAAGCTGACTGACTGCCTATTTCAATGTTCTCTTATTTTACACATTTTCAGTAAAGATGACATTTCAGTTATATGTCTATTAATTGTTTTATGTGGGCTCAGCCAAATTGACTTTTACTTCTGAGCACTGAGCTCTGCTGTCACACAGTGGTGAATGTATTTAATTACATGCTGAAAATGACCGATTGTAAGTGCTGTTAAAGAGACAAAGCAGGCAAGAAGAAAAAGAGCTGGAGTGGGATTTTAGGTTTAATCTTGTCAGTGACATTTAGAAAGCCAGACAAATGTTGATTAGCCTATGTTCATTGGTAATTTTTTGTTTGTACACAAACTTGTTGGTAAAATACAAACAAGATTAAAGACCCTATAACCTTGGACTTCGGTTGTCCCTAATGTGCACAGGTCACGTTGTAGTGTATTCAGACAGGGTTACACTCCTTTGTCTTGTCTGACTTCATCACCACCTTGGCAGAGCAGGCATCCTTATCAACAACCAATTCACAGTCCTCAGAAATGTCTACTGTGTTTGCATTAGGCATTCTAAAGGATAAAAAGAAAGAATAATTTTAATGAGTTTAAGTCTTCAGAAAATAGCTTTGAACAAATTATGGACTATACACAAATTATTAGAGATGAGGGGGGTGGGTGCAAGAGACGGGTCATAAATGATGCACTATGCCGAGGACAATATTCCTGTCTCTGTACCAGAGCTTTATTTTTCCCATCACAATCAACTAGTAGCTATCGGACCAATATATCAATTTGGTGAAACATAGAATACGCATACATTTGTTATCATTCATGCCAAGTGTTATTTAATTATAGTAGACATTTTGTACAGGTTTAGCCTGTCCCTGCCACAATACTTCTCATACAGGTACTTAGAGAGTTGCTGGAAAATAGAAGGTGTAATGTAATGTAATCAAAGCATGACAATCATACTTGCTGCTGCAGCTCAAGCCCTCGCTCGTACAAGAGCACGCCATGCAGTCTCTGTCCCATTCAGAGCCAAAATCGTGCTGCTTTCCATCCTTATCCACACACCCTACATGTAAAGAAATAAAACCACAGTTCAACGGAGCTGTTGAGTCACTTATCAAGCTCTGATAAATTTGTGGCAGTGACTGTGTGAGTGTATCGATGTGTGGATAGGTGTGGTTTTGAGTCAGCAGATAAACCAGGTAAACACACAAACAGCTAAATGATGCATTCCACTCATAATTAACACATAGATGAAGAAGGACTAAATTGTTTGTCCACCTTCCTTCCAACATAGCATAGATAAGTTGCTGCCAAACTGTTGTTATATTCTGTCTCTTCTGAATGTTATCATGTCAACTCACCTTTTGGAGGGTTTTTCAGATCTTTCAGCTCTAACTTTTGGAAGAAGCTGTCAGACTGACACAGGACAACCAATCCCAGCAGACAAAGAAATACATGGAGAGAAGCCTAAAAGAGCAAAGAAAAGACTATATATATATATATATATATATACTAGATCTATAAACACGGTACATGTTTTATAGTCTCTGCAGTGTATTTACACATTAATTGATCATCCTTTTAAGATCTCCTAAACATGGAAAGGAAATGTCTGGCTTTTATTCAATGCCTGTTTTGTCTCATACTGGTCAGACAAACTAATTACTTATGTGAGAGAGACTAAATATGCTAAAAGGAAAACTTGTTTTACCATTAGTATCAGTAGGTCTGTGCTAGCATTGTAGCTATTTGCGTGTTTAAGTGATTTGTCATCATTCTGTTCTATACAAAAGGCCACTTAAATACATTTAAATGTAAAAGACATTTGTGCGCAACATACTGCATGTAAAAATAAGATTGATGTAATTTCAGTCTATAGGAGATAGATTTGTTAGGATTTGATTCAGTTTACATTAAGCAAGACTAACTAGTTTAAGACTAACTAGTTTTTAAACCACTTAAAAGTTTGCACCTTATCTGCAGTATTTACATTTGTGTAATAATCTTAATCATTATGTGGAGGAATCACCATTAACATTACTTACTAAACCACTTTTGTTGTTGATTTTACTAACTGAATTATCTTTTACCACCACCATTAATAGTTCTACTACTACAAACAATTATAACAAATGGTGCAGAGGCACTTAACTTGAATCCTGCAGGAAGTTGAAGGTTACTGTAAAGCTAAACCATGCACCCCAATATTACTTAACATTTGGCCGTAAAATATGAAGTACAATTTGCAATTTTGTCTTTAAAATCCAATATATTTATCTATATCTTATGTAGCATATTTAATAATAATAAAAAAGTCCAGACCTGACTTTACAAATAAAAGACTCCTAAGCTCTACATGTTCATGCTTCTCTAATTGATCAAACACGTACCATCCTCAGATGTGAAGTGAGCCGATCAACAGGTAGCTGTTCTGTGTGAGTACTCTCTTACAAAGGCTTTATATTAAGGTGTACACCCCTGCATATCTTTAGTGATAATATTTGAATAGTGATGTAAAAAATAAATGTGATATCAGATATTTGTTCTAAGGTGGGGAAGAGAAGCAGGTATGTTGATATTAAAGGCACACCTCAGTGAATCATGACATTACCCATGACAGATACTGCATGTTGTTTTCAAAATCTCACAAAAAAATCTGGCTTTCTAATAAAATGTATAATTGATTTTATTTAACAAATGCAAAAGCAAACCCATTAGTTAAAAAGCAGCCAAGGATGTTTATAAAAAATGTCAACCTTATCTGTAAACTTTTATTTCTGAGCCAAAAGGCAGAGAAAGATTAAGATTATTAGTTAATTACAAGATCATTGTTGAAGGTATATTACTTGCATTGCAAATAAAGCCATACATTGTAAACAATTATTAAAAATACATAGTTTGGATCAACTATGGCATAGTAACTATATACTTTTGAAATGTTGTAATCCAAACAGCAAGTCTTTATACTGTGCAAAAGAGGAAAACTCTGGACAATAAAACTTAAAATCCATCCAAAAATAAATCCATCTCCACACATTTCTATACTCATTACATAATTAACAATATGTAAAAAAATAAAATAAAATAAAAATAAATAAATAACAGAACACAGTATCAAATTAGGATAAAGAGATAATTATACTAAGGACTGATTTGCAAAACTGAACAATGCAATTAATGTTCAGATATTTGGTTGAGTTTAAGTGTAAATGTAAAAAAGTTACACCATCCATATAACACTATGTAGAGTTCAATTTATAAAGTGTAAACGGAAAAACAAAACAGTGACTGAAACAGCTTTTTGAGGAGAACAAGAACTGTTTTTCCCTGTTGCACATCAAAAGAAACAATTGTTCCTTTGACAGTAGTCACCAAACATGTGTCAAATCTCTTTGCAGCAAAACAAACTATAATCTGTCACCACAACGACTCCCAAAAACCCACAACTACAGTACCAACCAGCACTGCAGCAGTGTGAAACACGTTTTCTACTGTAGATATTGAGTGAGACTAACAACCCAAACCACAAGTGAACCTTAAACATCTCCAACGTGGAACATAAAAGATAAAAGTGATTAACCAAAGGCAAATAAATCTCCATGTAAATATACGTACCTGCAGAGGCCTCATAATAAACTACATTTCTTTGTTTTTTGTTGGCAGTACTGTGCAGTTAACTTTAAAAATAATAGTTTGATATTTTCGAAATAAACATATTCGCTTTCTCATCTAACTCTGAGATGAGAAGATCGATAGCACTCCCTGAGAGTGGTTGTGAGAGTGGTAATGTATCTTCTAACATCAAACTTTTGGCAGGAACGCAAATAAGCATATATCTCAAACTGTCAAACTATTCCTTTAAACACAAGTAAATAAAAAACATCCATTTATACAAATAGGCGGAGAAAAACTCCCACATAATACACTTCTAACCATTAAAAAGCAGCATATCAAGTAGAAATATTCTTATTCAGTTTTTAAGATTAGAGTCCATGTGAATTGCAGTTTCTGATCTTTAAAATGCTACTCTATCCAATCAGAGTTTTCATGAAGGCTGGTTTGTTGAAGGGCCAGTGATACTGGTTTGGGACAGGTCCGTTGACATTGCACTCAAAGAAAGAGAACATGGGGAACCAAATGCGTGCCCTCCTGCTTTGCTGGTAGGCACGGGTGTTGGCTAAAGTGTGGTAGTAGAGGAAGAGGCGGGTGGTGATGTAGAAGGCGATGAACACGTCAATTGAGTAGTGCTCGTGAGCCGCCAGGATGAAGAATATCCCAAACAGGTTCAACACCCAAGAGATGGTGTGAATCAGATTCCAGGTTCGTGGAGTGTCTACAATTCAACGGAAACATTAAAAGGATAAATTTAGTGATATACAGTATATATTTTTTTCTTATTGTCAACAAATCCCATGAAAAGATCAAAACAGACAACATGGAAGCTGTACACGAGCACTGCAATTTATGTTTAATCAATCTCATCTAAACATTCCTGCTGATTTACACATCAAATGAATTAATCCATAGCTTAAAGTAGTCCCCAACAAATTCACTCATTAATGATTACAGTGTGCAGCATATCCAAAGCCAAATACTGTACAGCTTATTCCTCTATGCCATGGAGCTCTTATATCGCCAAAGAAGAATTAAAAACACATCCGTGAGCCACATTAGCCCCCTTTACACCTGGCATTAAAATGTGTTCTGGGTGATTGGATTGTAATTGGTTAGTGCTTGACCACATGAAAGTACAGGTGTAAATGCACCTAAAATGCAGGACAGATTCTGAGTTTATCAAACAAACCATAGCCATGTATGTTATGTTACCACATTAAACATAAGTGTAAATGCAATTGTGTTTTTAATCCACGTACAACAACTACCAGCACCGGCCTCTAACAGGTCCGGATGCCAGGAAGAACACAACTTGACAATGGGATTTGTTGACAATAAGGAAAATATAGGATACCACTGGCTTTATCCTTTAACAAAGGTCACACATACTCTAAAGTCATAATGTAATTGAAGAAAAACCAAAAACGTATTGACACTCACATTCAGTCACAAAGAAGTTGAGCAATGTGATAACAACAGTGTGTCCACTGAACATGTAGTCACCACACGTTTGTACGCCTGTCAGAGTCATCCCAAATCCACTCCAGATCAGTAGCGCCCTCTGTATCTTTCCCCAGGAATCACTGTATGTCTGAGGAAGAAAAGACATCAGTTATCAGTCATGCTCTGAATTACAGAATAAACTGTAACAATGCCAATAGCAACAAGAATTAATGGCTACTCCACAGTTGAAAATGGCAAACTTTATCTAATCTGCACATAATCTCATGAGTGCTTCCCACCTTACTGGCACACTTCAGGTGCTGCCCAGGCACAGAGAGCGAGGTGACAAACATGGTGCAACAACGAAGCAAAAACACAGTTCCCATCAAAGAACACAGTCGTCTGAAGAGAATAGACCTGAAATACAGAAGAACATGCAAGGAATTTATTCCTTGCCCAAAATGTTTATATTTGCATGCCAGACACCGTGCGTTTTAGCGGTGATGTGGTCTTGCACTTATTATTATAACACAGTGTATTAGTGATGGGAACAGCTGGAACGGTGGACTACAGTACCTGTGTTTGTGGAGGAGCAGGATCAACAGAAACATGTAACACAGGATCAGGCCACAGGCCTCAGCCATTGCAAAGGCCCAGGGGATTCTGGGAACACTGCCAGAGTATAAAAACGTGTATATTAGCGTGCAGATTAGATATGAGTGCGAGAGAATGTATACATGACCTTTGGAGTATGCTCAACATGCACTGGAAACATGCACTTATACCTGTCCAGAAATATATCAGGCAGTGGTGGGTAGGTCCTCGTGTCCGGGACACGCTCATGTACGATGACCATGACAAAAGACGTGAATCCAAACACAAAAAAGACATATATGGAACTGATGATTGTCTTCCACAATTCTGGGTCCAATCTGCCGGCCAGGTGCTGCCTATACCTCCCGTTGGAGTGTGTATGACCCACTGCAGCTCCTGAACCGTATCCAGATCTGTTACCATTCCTCAACCTCAGCTCAGTCCCGTTACACAAGCCATCCCCTCCATTATAACTCCTGTCAGCCTCATCCCAGCTCCACTCGCCCCCTGCATCGCCCACCAAGAGCCCAGCAGGGAGACTGTCTTTAGGCAGGATACCCTGCACCTCCAGCTGGGCCTGGTTCCGTCTCTGGAGCCGGCAAAGGGCTATGGTCAGCCTCTTGATGTCTCCCAACACGGTGAGGCCCAGTGGAGGCCCGCGCAGGTCAGCCTCAGTCAGAGCCAGCAGACTGGGGCCATCCAGGCGGTGCTGGGCGCACAATAACTCCACATACTCCCCGAAGCCTTCTTCCTGCAGCCACTGGGCCACCTGCTTACAGCTCCAGGCACTCACACTGTCCTCTGGCGGTGCCATGCTACTGCAGATACAGACATGTACAGTGTTAAGTCATCAAAGATGAAAATAATTTTTGATAATTACCACTTCTTTCTCCACTGTTTTCACCTCTTGATTTCATTACCGTCGTTGCCACTGTCAGCCCTGTTATTTGAAAGCAAAACTGCCTGAAACTCACCCATTGTCATCACTATTCAACATGCATACTATTGATGACAACCACATGTATAACTGTATATCAGCCAGGGCTGCAACTAACAGTTATTGATTAATCTGAAGATTATTCTCTCAGTTATTGAATTTAATTATTTATTTTTTGAACTAAGTAATAATCATTTAGTCAAAATGCACATCACAAATTCCCAGAGCCTAAATTGATGTCTTCATTCAACAGTCCTTAAATCAAAAGCTATACAATCTATAATATTATATAGCTGAAAGGATTAGTTAATTAATCAATCAAACAATCAATCAATCATCAGGACATGTATCTGAAAGTATTTTGATAATCAGTAAATAATTTTACTAATTTTTCAAGCAAAAACTCCAAGCAATCTATTGTTCAAGCTAATGTGAGAATTTTTTGCTTTTCTCTTTTATGTCATGTCAAACTGAATATCTTTGGGTTTTGGACTGTTGGTCAGACAAAATATAATAGACTAAATAATTAATCAATAATGAAAATAGTTGGTAGTTTCTGTCCTAAATGATATAAAACAGAGAAATTAAGCAAATCATCACATTTTAGGAGCTGAAATCACAAAAAAAGAAATGCACTTTTGGTTCAAAAAAAGACAAACAATAACACTATAACACAGTATACATACTGTGAAGGCATACATGTGGCAGTAATGGTATACTATGACTGATTGGGACGCTGCTGCAGGGCAGCTTCTTTGTGGTCTATTAGAAGTGACCCAGCACCACACTTTACCGGATACTTAGAGCTATTACATCATCTATGTGGTCTGCGACTGGACAACACAGCAGTGGCTTACAGTAAAAATATTCACGGACACCGCAATCCACAAAAAGCAGGCCTATGTTTTATAGTATGACTCAAACCAAACAAACAGGAATTCAAACTGACTTGGGTGTGAACATCCTCTCTGTTCAACAGGTGTCATTTCATATTATAACAAAAACAAAAAAATGAGTCACTAACCACAAAACAAGCAGAGTAAGTACAATCCTCTTCCACAGGCAGACTCAGGTATTGATGAACAACATTCTTCTTTGCTGTCTTTTCCTAGTTTTTACCCTTTGACCCTCTGATAAGCTGCTCCAAAGGTCTGCAAGGCTAAACCAACACGACTATTAGCTGTTGAATGTGAGCAATAACCTACATGCTGACTAAACAGCAGATACAGACTTCAAATTACCCAAGTAAGCAGCTTTCAGTTATCAGCAATGAATTAGACAACACTATAGTTTGATAAAGGATGACTACTATGATAAGATATCTATAAATGCTCCTGCATAAAAGAGCCTGGATTTTCATAGCTGGTTAGTACTTAGAAAGTTACGTACAGTAATTGAGTCAGCAGAATTATAGACTAAGTAAGTCTGCTCTTTGATTACTTACTGGATCTACATAAATTTAAGGGCTGCAACTGATGATTACTTTCTTTATTAGGCTAATTGATTATCTGTCTGGTCTGTAAAATGTCAGAATATTATGAAATCAGTCCAAAACCTCAAAATAATCAGTTTACTGTACTGTAAAAACAAGAAAAGCAACTAATCCTCATTAGAGATGAAACGATTAGTCGATTAAGCTGCAGATGGAAAAAAAAAGTGTTTTGATCATCGACAAAACCACTTATTCAAGCAAAAATGTCAAATATTTGATGGTTTCCAATGTGAAATTTTGCTGCTTTTGTTGTGATTATGATTAATTAAAGTCTAATCGATAAAAAAAATTATTGTTAGTTGCAGCCTCATATTTCAAAAGCTGGAACCATCAAATAAAAATTAATGACTAAAATCGAGCGACCAACCAAACCAACGAAGTCAAGAAGTACTAACCAATCAGAGGGGGAGTAGGGCGGGTCATGCCGTCCCCATGCCTTCGCCATCGTAGGAAAAACAATTTGCTGTCACTCACGGCGGTGAGCAAAGCAAACGAGGAACATTAGGTTGGATACCCAATGTACCTATTGGGCCAGAGACTAAAGAAAAACACCACCCTAACCATCAGGTAGTCCAAGCGCTTTTGAGATGTTGCTGTTCGGAACGGCAGATTAATTTGGTTGTTCTTGGACGTGAGGAAAGCAAGAGAGAATATGAACAGCAGAAAGGCCGGATAGGTCGGCCCATCGTGTTTAATCATCTAAACGTTACAGTTGTGGCTGAAAGTGACAACAGAAATAAACATGTCAATTCAATGGCAATTCAAATCAACTGCCTACTCGGAACTGTTTGGTCTTTTGATCAAGGAAGGTTTCTCTTGTCATTCGTTAGGCTACTCATTTATTTCTGACCGTATCACCCTTAGATTAACAGTCACAGTTGATATGACATCGTATTGATAGCATACCGTTTAAAAACTATGAGGAAATTAGATTTTGTTAATCATCACACCAATGGAAGTTTGTTGCATATGCCTACCATCAATACTGCAGATCATATGGTGAGCAACTGCGAGTGAGTAAGATGCCCATGCAGGACAAATTCAGTTAATAAGCTGATAATTAATATTAAATAGACTATTTACATGTTTGAAACCGAAAGCAATTTACCTGGGTAGCTGCTGCTTCGTTCCCTCAGGAAAAAAAACAAGTTATTTTTAACTGGCCTCTAGAAGTTATTGGCAACATCCTGCAGCTTCTCTGCCCGTGTCTTTTCTTGGGGATTCATAAGTGCAATGTCAGCTTGTTTGGCTGGTTTACAGTGAGTCAAAGTGAGCAGTGACACTGTGAGAGAGAAAGCCCTTCTGTGCGTGTATGTGTGTGTGAGAGAGAGAGAGAGAGAGAGAGAGAGAGAGAGAGAGAGAGAGAGAGACACACACACACACACACACACACACACACACACACAATTTGACAAAGGGGTCATAGTCTATTTATCACAGGACCAAAAAGCAACGCCTGACTGCTACATTTCAGCATGAGATCAACTCTGAGCGATTCAATCACATCTTTATGATGGTATGGAAAGATTCAAACATTATTTTCTTCCCATGAGCAAAACAGTAGAATAATCTTCAACTTTGTGAGAACAAAAAAGTCATAGGAAGTACATTTAGTAGTTTCAAACTTACTTTAAACGATAATATTAAACAGAAGTTGCCACTCTTACCATACATCTACTGTCACTGTTCTGGCAGAGGGTGTAGATATGGGTGTAGATAGTCTGTTTAGAGAATTTCATGACCAACATGCATCACTCTGCCAACATGCTTCTGACAACTAGGCAACACCAAACAGGAAGTGACAATAATCAACAACACCAGTAAAGACCGTGAAGAAGAGCTGCTGGGCTCATGCAGGGAGGCTAGTAAAACCCACACTGACATCTGGTGGCCAACTTTAGGTGAAACTTGGGTCTGTTTACAGGTTATGTTTCTTTAGATAAAAAATAAAAAGATTTCATGGGTTATTTGGTTTGAATTTGCCCACTCACTGACAAGCACAAGCATAAGCAGTGGTTTCCAAAAGCAGCAATGTAATTATAAACACATTTCCATAAGTGAAAGTTTGGCTGAGAGTCAGTGCCAAACTGGACCACCTGTTTATGACAGTCAGAGCAACCAAAGCAAAGGCAACAGACAGCAGCGAAATAACAGAGACATTTTACACCCTATGAACTTAGAAATGACAGATATTAAACCAATCTCTGAGGTTAGATGTGAAGACTCTGAGCAGAGAAACATCAGTGCCACAAACCCAGAAGAGGAGGAAGAGGCCACATGTGCGACAAAGGATTCAAAAAGTACGTGGGAGATCCCGTCTCTCCAGGAGCTGGAGGAGCTTTTACATTCAGCTCCACGCTCCTGTCGCCACGGAGATGAGGTGTGGCCAGACCTGTATCTAGGGGACATGTGAGTATCCTGCGCTTTATTTTAGTTCACCTATATGTGTCTGAATTGTGCATCAAATGTTGTATTTGTGTCAGGTCTATGTCTCATGACAAGCTTGGGCTCTGGCAGCTGGGCATCACTCATGTGCTGAACGCAGCGCATGGGAAACTGTGCTGTAAGGGCAGTGATGATTTTTATGGAACCACGGTGAAATACTACAGCGTCCCAGCCAACGACCTGCCAACATTTGACCTTTCACCTTATTTCTACCCTGCTGCTGAGTTCATCCACCTGGCTTTGGCATCAGGAGGTACCATACGCTGCCACAACATGTTTTCAAAGATGACACAACATAGAAACAGTTTCTGTGGGGTTACCTGTATTTCCAGTGTCTTTGTTTGTGTCCTTAATGATTTCAAGGCAAGGTGTTTGTGCACTGTGCTGTGGGTGTGAGTCGCTCAGCTGCGTTGGTCCTAGCCTACTTGATGATTCATCACCACCTCAGTCTTCTGTCCTCTATACGCTGTGTGCAACAGAAACGCTGGATTTTCCCAAACAGAGGCTTCCTGCGACAGCTTATAGCCCTGGACCGAAAACTGAAGGATGAAGGGTTGAATGAGCCAAAATAAAACGAAGAAAGGAGCAACCCTAAGTAGTAAATTAATAGGATTAGCCTTAGCCTGCAGAAGTCAATGTCCTCATTCACCATGCAAGCCTGTCTCCATTTGTACCATTTACTGTATCTATACACTAAACAGTTCAACTGTGTCAAACCCCTCCCCTCCCTTGTCCTCTCCTGATGTGACCTCAGTGGGGACAGAGAAAGTTCCCTGTCTTTTCCCGCTGGACCTTTGTCATCAGTGAACAGACTAATCAATGCAACAGCAACACCATTAACAAACTCTACATCCAGTCGGAGAGAACTCACTGAACACAGAGAGCTAATTTTGGAGGCAAGCTGCATTCAAACAGCCACCTGCTGTTGTCTCTCACTGAGCTGCACACTCTGGTGCTGAAGGGACGGTGGACACAGACAGTCTGTTTGAGGAGCACTCTGTGTCCAAGGGAGAATGTCGGGAAGCAACCAGCTACAGGACCTAGTGCTCATTAAAGAACTAGAGCTCATCTTGGATTCCTGCACACTGGAGCTCACGCCAGTGGATGAAGTCTGGCCCAACCTGTACATAGGAAATGTGTGAGTGTCTTGTGTTTGTATATAACCTCCATAAGTGCTGCAGAGATACATTGATCAGTTTTATTATCTTGTTAAAGTATTAAACCTGTGTACCTGCATCTTGACTTTGACCTTTGTTCGTCTCTTTTCTTTGTGTTTTCCAGGGCTGTGGCACAGAGTAGAAAGAAATTACATAACCTTGGCATCACTCATGTCCTGAACGCAGCACACTCCAAGCAGGGCAGCATCGGTGACCAGAGTTTTTATGGGAACACCACTGTTTACTTTGGCATCCCAGCAGAGGATTCTGACCACTTTGACCTCAGTCAGTACTTCAAGCCTGCATCTGACTTCATACATAAAGCCCTGAAGAGCAAAGATGGTATAGTACATGTAAAATGTGACACCCGCTGTCCCATCAAACCTTTATGTTTTAGCTGTCTCACATTTGATCTATTTCCTTTCTCATTCTCCGTCCTGCTCTACAGGAAAAGTGCTGGTCCATTGCATCATGGGTGTGAGTCGATCGGCCACTTTGGTCCTGGCTTTCTTCATGTTGCAACAGCGTCTTTCCCTGAGAGACGCTATGCGGCATGTCGTCCAAAACGAGCCATTTATCCCAACCGGAACTTCCTGTCTCTCCTCCTCAAGCTGGATGAACAGCTGACACTCAAACGGAGGTTGTGTCCTCTTCTCTGACATTGTTCTCTGTTTTTTCGAAGCTCCTCTAAACTCCGTCATCACATTAGAACTCTCTTTCTATCCATGCGCTACACTCCACTCT
This sequence comes from Percina caprodes, assembly GCA_013375575.1. Classification (NCBI taxonomy): domain Eukaryota; kingdom Metazoa; phylum Chordata; class Actinopteri; order Perciformes; family Percidae; genus Percina; species Percina caprodes. The sequence continues at coordinate 744,502 of JABXJD010000024.1, forward strand.
AATCAGTATGAACAGTTTCTATAAATAATCAGAATGTGAATGATGTAGTAGAGGTGTGAGTTTGACAGAGGTGAACATTTAAAGTCCATCTTTTTATTTCTACGGATCTAAGGTCTACTTTTCATGTACAATTTTAACTTCCTGGAGCAGCCGTGGTCGTATGTTGTGTGAAATATTGTAAATATCTAATTGTCATATTTTGCTGAGGTTTGTTTTTTCATATTAAAACTGTATTCAACTATAACCTGTCAATGTTGTCAGGCATGTGCACAAGCTTTTTAAATGCAGCTTTATGACTCGTTGTGAATCACCATTAAAGACATTTTATGACATCTTTTTCAAATATTTTGACTGGATAGCTATAAAATTGAAAGTGGTAAATCATATTTTTAAATATGTATTTTTAAACATGTATGCATATTACACATTTTTGAAGAAAAAAAACATAACTTGAACAGTTTGCTTACAAAGGCACCATGTCATTCTTTGATAATCCCTTAGACCAGAGTTTGTTTTTTGTCCTTTTGCATTAACAAAGACATGTCTTCTCTTTTCATTTAACCAAATATGGTATATTGCCTTACCATTCTAACAAAAACAAGCATTAGACTGATATTTTGCCATAATTAAAATTACATTTTCACAAAAGAATTATTTGGTTAGGCGAATAATCTCAACTTTCTAAATAGATTTCAATGTGGACTCATTACAACCGAGGCGGCATATGAATACAATAACTAAACATTGGATATACAGCATTTCAAAATAATGATAAACCATAGTAGGAACTAACTTTCCTATATAACTCCATTGATACATCCATCCATCCATCTTCATCCGCTTATCCGGTATAGGTTCAGAGGGATTCTGACCCGCTTTGACCTCAGTCAGTACTTTAAGATTGATCCATTGATTGAGTTTTCAATTAATTTATAGTAATAACAAAATAAATCTGTAACTGATATCACATTAACTGACACTCTTGTTCTTTACAGTCATTTAAAGGAGCAAAGAGAGTGCTGTACTACACTTACTTATTCTTTATACCTTGTTACCAAATCCAATGGGCATATCCTACATTATTGATTTATGGTAAATAATTCAGTATTATGTAAACAAAACAAATGTAGCCAAAAGTTAGAACATCACTGGTGAATGTTACTCACAGCCTTGATCATATTTCTAAAAGGAGCAGAGCGTTACTTTGCAACATAGAGACCCCTTCAGCAAAGAGTGTATTGCATAACAGTCTGTGGACATGGAAACTAATATAAGCAATGTTAAAGTTCAAAGGATAATACCACATTGTTCATGAGAAGGAAACTACAGGCATGTAGTCAAAATGGATTAAATGTATTTCAAATTGCTTGAACTACTGATGGATACTGTAGGCTACATTCTGCAGGATGTTTTAAGTGTATGATTACAGAGTTATTATGTGGGTGTAAGTCTTTACAGAGAAATAAGAGCAAGCACAGTAGGAGAAGAGTTTGCAATATTGTAAAGTCAGATAAGTTCCTTTTACAGAGGAAACAGGTTAGTGTGTGTTTGTTTGCTCAGTCTGTGATTGGGAGGTCATTGTGAGAAGAATATTGTTAAAGGCAGCAGTGACAGGGAACTTTGTAATTTAACAAAGTAAACGCTTTCTATGTGCTCTTTGTCTGTGTGTGTTTGCCAGTATGTCTCTCAGGGATCCACCGGACGAACCTCCTTCTGTCTGCTGTCAGACAGACGACCTACAGGACATGTCAATCAAGTATGGCCTAACATTTACATAGGCAACGAGTAGGTTTACACACAATGCACACATACGTCTATATAAAAATCTAACTTTTAAACACAAGTGAATGCATGATTGTGTTTCAGGGTGGCAGCTTGTGACTAACCCACTCTCCACAGTCTGAGCATGACTCACATTGTAACTGCTGCTCACCGACCCACCAACCCTGGCGCTGGCCCGTTTCTATGTCAACACTGGCCAACGTTTCTACAGAGACATGACAGTAGATTATTATGGGGCGGAGGCTGATGATGCAATAAAGTTCATCCTTAGGCCTTTCACCAAGTTGTTGTTTAGTGTTATTTCTTTTGACCAAGTTTTTGAACAACATTAATATTTTAGAATTGTGGAAAGGTTATGTAAAATGGTAAAATATTTTCTGTATACCACAATTTATTGGCAAGAACGGTATAAAAAATTGTAAGGAGGCCCTACGTCTATTTATTTTTTATCTTTCTCCTACTATATTCATCTTTTTTGTCTCAGTTTGAACCTTTCCTCTATTTAATGTCTTACTTATCTTCCTATTATTGTCTTTTCTGTCAAACTCTTTCCTACGTGATTTGGAGCTGACAGCAAGGCTAAGTACCATTGTAGGAATCATGTTGTAATAGTCTTAGAGAAATATGTACCCATATGACAGTGTATACCAGTAGCTGACTTCAAAATGTAACAAAAGTGTTATACTAAGATGCTAATGAGAAAAATTCTTTCAGTGTGAGGATATAGCTGCTGGATGGGAGTGTATCATCAAGGGCATGGTTGAAGATCCAGAAAACCTTGTGCAGCAATATGTGGTATGTGTTGTGTGCTTACTACTCTCTTTTTGATCTCCTGACTGAGCACTTGGGCTGAAATGATTTCTTGATTAATAGAATATGTATTTATAATTTTGATAATCTATTAAAATGATCTGTTTCATAGCATTATACAATCAATACTTAACAAATCTTAGACATGACTTTAGACTACATTTAAAATTTGTCAGATTGTTTGAACAAGAAAACATCACAAGTTAAATGAATCAAAATTACAGCACTATATATCTTCCCACACTCAACTACTGTCCTGTCAACATTTTTTATCTCTGTGATTTAACATTTATTTATTTGTTTCTTGATTGGTCTTATTCACTGACCTTTTTTTATTTTTTATAACAGGGCATGGATGAAGACGCCATCAATGAGGCCATTAAAGACACCACTGTTGGGATTTAAGTTCTCAAAGAACACGATTTAAGAACCAGAGGACAGTGGAATTGTCCTTGAAGGCATCAAGGTGTAGATCTTGATAATGTAGCATTAGCTGTTGCTATGCTGTTTGGACTTCCGCTACCTTGCTGACCTTCCTTATACCTTTGAGGTAATCCAAAAGATTTTCATGACACTTGATGGAGGGAAACTTTCCAACAAAGGACTTGCTCTAAAAAACAGGCTCTTCCAGTGAAAAGGTCAAAGAGACTGCGCCGACAGCCAAACGGCGTAGTTGTCCCTAAAGGCATCGTTGGTATGCTGTTTGGACAAGTTTTGTTTGTTTGAATTAACTGGACAGGATTTGCATGGAACTGCATGGAAATAATCTTTTGCAAACAAAGCAAAAGTTTTCTATAGAAAACAGGCTCTTTTAGTAAAGATGTCAGTGATAAACCAACAGGTAGCTTTGGTCCTGCTATACCAGATGGACCGCTTTTTCCTTTTTCGCTTGTGAAGCCATTATGAAAACAATTTTAAGAGTTTTTAAAAACATGTTTCTATTTGCGTTTATTCAAATACAATTTTTTTTATACAGGGTTGATATTTTTAGTTTTTTTAGTTGTTTTTTTTCATAATAGTTCTTATTTTGCTTTATTCACTTTGCACCATGTTTGAGTTAGACTTTCAGGGAAATTGTGTTATTCTTTCTTTATTGGCTCTTGGGAGAGCACTGTTTGTGATAACAGTTCACAATATTTTGTATTTGCACTTTTAAATCTAATGTGAAAAGAGTACTATAATTGTCTTTGCCATGTTCACTTAAGATATGTTTGATGTATTATAAATGTATTTGCTGTTTGAAGTCCACTACGAAGATATGTTTTGTACTGTGGAGATGGTTTGTGCAATGATACTATATTTTAAAACCAATGCACTGCACGCAGAATTTACAACAATTTGAAAGCATTGTGGTTTGCATAGTTGTGTGGTTGAATCCACTGCTGTTGATGCAGAGGTTAAGTGTTTTGATTCCTCTGTGAAATCTGTTTATGGCAACTGCATTAATTTTGGGTAAAATTGGTCCGTTCTAAGTTGTAGTACTCAGTATAGACAATGTTGAGTACAGAACTCTGACTCTCCCTTTTTTGTCAATGCAAATCATTTCAACATACAACTGTATTATATATGTATATATATATATATATATATATATATATATATATATATATATATATACACACACACACACACACACACACACACACACAACAAGGAACTGATGGCTAAAGTACATTTGGATAGAGTTAACTTTAACAAATCATTAGATCGTTAGATTTAGAGACCCCAAATGGGTGCCAGGGATATGATGAAATTGCCTTAAAGTTACATAATATCTTTACATAATACTAGCTTTAAGAAATCCAGTTGCAGTTCCAGTCTTAAATCAGGTATCCTAAACAAGTTGAAATAACTTAACATTACACAATAAATTCATATTACTATAATGGAAAAATATGTTAAACTACGTACACATTAAAAGACTTTTTTTCAGTAAAATGGGTTTTGGAAAAGAAGAACGGGGAAAGGAAACCACACACCCTGGCCACAATCCACGGTCTGAATTCCATTTAGCTGCTTCAGTTTCAAATGAATGTCACAGCTTACTGGAGACACTTGAATAGAACAGAGCCATCGTTAACGTAATTAGTAAACCTGTGCTTTTCCTACTTTGACAATTCTGGTAAAAAGATGAACAAGTTTTTTCATTTAAGCATATATACTTATCTATGTATCTTCCAGGAAAAGAGTTTGTGCACTGTGCCATGGGTAACCATACCATTAATGCTTTATGTTTTATATCTCCAGAAATAACTCTCTACACACCTGTTGACAATAAAGCAATATGACACTTCTATTTTTGATCTGGCATTGTTTCAATATTCAGTGTTTCTTGTCTTCATTATATACCCTAAAAGAAAGGGGCGACATGGTGAAGAAATACAGTATTTAGTATTTAGATCCTATTATGAAGGCTGTGAAAAAGGGTCTCTGGGTATGTGTGTGTGTGTGTGTGTGTGTGTGTGTGTGTCACGTTATTGAGGTCAGGTGTTGCAGCCCAGATGCCTAAAAATATCATCTTAAACACAGAGCCCGAGAGAGCAGTTACCATTATAGATCTGGATTTCAGGCATACTGCAAAAGGAGGTCTCTGTTGACACACGGACACACGGACACACACACACACACACACACACACACTTACTGAGAAAAAGTTGAGGGGCTGGTCTGGGATCCTGCTCAGGAACGGATTAAAAGCTTTAAACAGTCATAAGAAAGAGGTAAGTCTTTTTTTTTTAAGATCATACTTTATAATGACAATCAGCCTGTAGTGTAGGTAAAAACTGAGCAAGCCATCAGTGTATTTTAAACTGTCAATATTGTGAGTAGATCACATCCCTGAAATAACCACAACCAGCTTCAGTTCAGGGGGCATCACAACACTGTTTAACTCTAAACCCCTCAATCTGAGAACAATATGTGTCAATGGTTTGATATCAAAAGGAGCATGAATGTGCAGCAGATACAACAGAAGTGTAGATTGAAACCAAGAACTTGGAGGATCTAAATATCTTTGCAAATGGGCATGGAAAAAAAGTTCCAGTTAATACATTAATAATCTAAATCTGAGTTAAAAATATTGCCTTAAGAGGACATTTTAGACGCCTTTCATTTTCACATAACAATGTCCAGACTTTTTTTTATTGTTGTTGTAGTTTTTGATTCTGTTCAAGAATGTGCGTATGTTTTCCAGTCAGCAGAGGTGAGCTATGTCCTCCTGTGTGGTGAAGTCCAGAAGCGGGAACCCATACACAGCGGTGCAGGTAGACCCCGACAATGACTACATTACACCGGGAACATTAGACCTGGAGCAGCTGTTCTGGACCGGCACCGGGGCTCAGTATGCACACGTCAACCAGGTCTGGCCCAGGGTCTACATTGGGGACGAGTGAGTAAATGCACAAAGAGGTGGTTTCATGGTTTTAATAACAGCTTCATACTGAGTCTGTGTGTAACATGACAACAGGAAAACAGCTCTGGAGCTACCTGGCCTGAGGGATCTGGGTATCACACATGTCCTTAATTCAGCAGAGGGAAAGTGGAATAATGTGCTGACTGGTGCTGATTACTACACTGACATGGGCATCCAGTACTACGGTGTAGAAGCTGATGACAAACCCACCTTCAACATCTCCCAATACTTCTACCCTGCCACCCAGTTCATTCATGAGGCCCTCAGTAACCCACAGAGTAAGTCCTGGAGGAAATAAAAACTTTGAACCGAGATAATTCTCTGAAGAGGGTTGTATGCTTCACTATGTTTCTAATAATTTCATCTATCTTTACGTCATTTTGCTCTAGACAAGGTGCTGGTGCACTGTGTGATGGGTCGGAGCAGGTCAGCGACTCTGGTCTTGGCATACCTGATGATGAAACACAGCTTAACTGTGGTGGATGCTGTTGAGCATGTGCGACAGCGCCGCTGTATCCTGCCCAATCATGGCTTCCTAAAACAGCTCAGAGCCCTGGATATCACGTTACAAGAGGAAAGGCTTAAACAACAAAAAGAGATGAAACACCAATAATAGTTGTTTACATTTTGTTCTTTTGAACCTCTTTGTTATACAAAAATATTCTTTAACTGTATCATTAAACTCCGTTTTGTTTTTCACAACTGCTTTATGTAAGAGTTCAAATGTCAAATTGGAAAATGGGGTGTCCTCAGGGCTTAGTGAAGTTTTAAAGCAAGAGCGATTTGCTAAGCGTGCCTAATGGAAGTGCATAACCAGATTTCAATGAGTGAGGCACAGAGTAGGTCCTGACACTACAGACCTACTGTAGGACATGAGGGGCGAGAGACAAGAAGCCTAAAATTAATTTACGAATGTTGACTCAAAGCATATTGTTGTACCTTAGATTGGTTACATACTGTAGATCTCTAGAATTATTTGAGAAAAAAAAAAATCATAGCTTCAAGTTTTATTTGTAAATTTGTGAGATGTGCAACTTGAGTGCAGTTAAGACCAGGAATTGTCAAATAAGGCTTTTTGAACATTTAAAAATAACCACCTATTCAACAGAGAGGGGCAATACAAATAGTTTCAAAACACTTAGGAGTATTTAGGAAACTTTTTGCTCACCATGACATTTTGAGTACATCTATATTCAAGATAATTGTATTCAAGTATTTAGTGTTGCACAGACCACAAACTTTGGTTAACATAAGTTTTGAAATGTTAGGCCCCGTGTGGCCTGAGTCTTAATTTAACTTGTGTTTTTGATTTGATTCCACAAAAATATCAAAATCTGATGTGGAAAATGTATATTTCAATTCCATTTCCATCTGATTAAGCAAAGCGGACAATGCTGAAGTTAGGTCACATGTTGATACTGCAAGAGATCAACATAGACCCAGAAAGAACATTTAAAAAATAAAAACAGGAGAAAAAGTCAGATTTAATACCCACTGTATTGTAGAGACCATTCAAATATATCTTTCTACCTTACATGCATTTTAGAGATGTGTCCACACCTACAAGCCACTAGTTGCCTGTAAAGACAAATGCAGGTTCACATAACCCTTGTAGCCTCTGCAAACTTTGTAACATTTACAGATGAAGGAAAAAAGGCACTTTTTAATAAAAAGCACCTGTTCAAAAAACATTGTGAGGAAAAACAAACTTCCACTTTGTTGATGTTGAAGGTAACTTCTGAATATAATTGACAGTAAAGCAGTTATCACACCAGTCATCACAGGACTAAGTGGGCAGAGGCATTGACACATTTAAAAATTGGGATATTTTAAAAGAAAAACATTTGGTTTCATAATTGGCCTGTTAAATTAAATCTACACAATAAAAATTAATACATCAGGAATAACTAACTTTAAAAAAGTCTAAAACACAACTGCACATTTCAATGCAGTATCCAAATCCTCAATTGACGGTGACATTTTATGCATTAGTCCTGTTTTAGTATGAGTCCTCCCATTGTGAAATTAACTTCTTGGGCTTCGATTCTGTCTCCAAGGGGAAGAAAGACTCTAGAGGTGTCAATGCGAGAGCTTGCAGCAGTCTGATGGGCAGCTACATGTTGGCAGATATAAAACAAAAACAACGGTCTATAAAAAGAGACTTTCCATTTAGATCCTTTGTGTAAAGCAAAATGATCCATTCCTGGGATGTTATCATAATTCCTTTATGGTCATTTATGTCCAGGTATATGTATATAGCCAAATCTCCATTGGCTATATGATCCTCTGGGGGTCCCAAGTGGAGAACAGAGACAGGCACACATGTCAGGGGGGCACCCACCTAACAATTGGAAGGAAATTTTCTGCAGATGAATTGAAAAATAACATGGACGGGTGGCTGATTAGAAAGAAATGTGGCTATGAGAATTGAGGGTAGCATTTGTAGAAAATAGTGGAAATTATGGTTTGCAGTTGTGTATGGCAGGTTGTATGGAGTATGAGATTTCAGGCTGAAGGACAATTTGTCTGGGAATCCTCAGTTAAAGTCCGGTTTTTCTGGGAAGGTGCAACCTGCTTGTCTGATGATTACGTTGGCAGCGTAGTGTGCTGCCTTCACACACTGATCTAGTGGTTTCTCCTGGACCAGCTCAGATAGAAAACCTGCAACACAAAATGAAAACAACTTGAACAGAAACCCACAGAAAACAAAAAGGAAAGACAAAAAGCAACCTGGAAATGTATTAAATGAAAACAGAGGACACTCTTACCTCCTACAAAGGCATCACCTGCACCATTTGTATCAACAATATCCTTGGGGTCAATCTTCAGTACGGGGAATGTCTCGATCTTGTCACCTGAACAGACATGTGAAGAAAATGTTATGTCTGCAGTATACTTCTAAGACCAGTTTAGAGAATGAGAGAAATAAGGAAAACACAAAATCTTACTCATGCCCACAACAGTATCATCCTTCCCTTGGGTCAATACTACAATCCTCTGTCTCTTTGCGTTGACTTTGGGCAAAGCCTGGGCTTTCTTAGCAATTTCCTTAATGTCCTTGGTCTACAAAACAAAAAAACCTTTGTTGATAACGCACAAAATACATGAAAAATGCAGCACTAATAATTTGCAAATACTGTCAGTACACTCACCTCAAAGTCTTGCGCTTCAGCGAAAGCAACTGCCTCCTGAAGAATAAAAACAAGATTGTGTTGGAGATAAATATGTGCTAACCATCAACATCTGTTGAACAAAAGACCCTGCACAAGCACATGCAGCCATCTGAAGAATGTACTGTGAAAGTCTGGCTTACTGTCTCATTGCCGAACAACACATCAACGTAGGGCATAACCTGCATGAGGTTATCCTTGAAGAACTGGCAGATGAACGGTGCAGAGAGGTTAATGCAAAACAGCTTGTTTTTTTCAGATGCATTCTTTGCCACCTTCAGGATGGACTCCAAAGAGACGGTCAGGAAGAAACCCTGGGAGCAAACAGTGACATTGGGTCAAGCCAGATCCGGTTTTCATATCTTGATGGATTTGGACATTAAGTAAGGTCTTGACTGAAAAGTATGTCCGGAAATTCCCCTGTGGGTTACCCCAAGTACAAAGGGAAAGTGACTAAGACTTCTAAATATTAGAAGTAAATAGCACAACACACCATATAGTAGTTTGGTAACTACTACTTACAGCAATATAGTAGACTTTAGCTTTTTCCACCAGCTTCCAGTTTTCTTCCAGATCTAGATGCTTGTCCTTCTTATAACAGTTAGCAGCAGCGAGGTTAGCTACCAAAGATCTGAGGAGGAAGTAAAAAGAGATGAAGGGCCCTATTATAATGATCTAAAAGTTCAAAAGGGTTGTACTTAACGTCTTCATTAGGTTATAGGTGTGTTTTGGGCGTAACATGCAACAAACCAATCAGAATGTCATCTTCCATTCCCTTTAAAAGCCAGGCACATTTATACCTTGGCGCACTGCTATTATGATGGCAGATTTGCAGCATCATATTTTAATTTTTATCTTTTGCATGTTTGTGTGCTGCTGTGCTTCCCTGTGTGTGTGAAACAATCGTAGTGTGTGCGCTGTGCATAAGCCTAGGCACATTTTAGTAATGCGCTGTTAATATAATGAAATGCTGCGCTAGTGACTTTAGACCAGGTTTTTGTTGGTGAATGGTGAGATCACTTCCCGCTGCCTCAAGATAGCAATACGCCAAGAATTTACCCGAACACAACTCCCTGTAATACGAGCACGCCCATGGGCACAAAGCTGGGTGCAGGCGCATATGCGATTTAAACAATGCTGGGCGGGAAACGGACAACTGCGTCGGTCTTAAACTAGCAAAGACACTTGCGTCGGGCTTTACGCTGCACTCTGCCGGGTGCAAGATAGGGCCCGAAGAGTTATAGACAGATGAGATTATAATGAATCAACATGTGCCTATTATTATTATTATTATTATTATTAGAATGACCCACCTGTTATCTCCAGTGATGCAAGCAGCACACGTCCCTGTGGGCTCTTCATCTTGCTCATAGTAACGGGCATCGATGTGGGCTTCCTCAGACTTCTGCTTCAAGATTCCTCCAAACTTGTCTTTGCCAATGCAGCCAAAGAACGTGCCCACATTATGGGGTTCTTGGATCATCCACTACAGACAGTCACAACAGCTCTGATCAGCATTAGTCGATTAACTCTACTCCCTGTGGCTAACATTTACAGTAACAATTTAGAGCACTGATGTAGTGACAGAACAGGAAGTTAGTGAGTTTGTGTGTGACTGACTGACCTGAGCAATCTTTATAGAGTTCTGTGTGGCTCCTCCAGCATGGTACTCAACTTTGAACTTCTTCACTAGCTCCTCAAATCTACAAACAGACAAACATGTCCTTCCCATAATTCATATTTCCAAGAGAAAATTCAATTAGGTTTCATAAAGTTTGTTTAATTCTGGTTGACTTCAATAACTTTCTTTGTGGTGCTCGCTAAGCGCTTTAAACCTCACCACACACAAAGTATAAATGATAATGATTTCACCTCACTGTTTTTATACCGGTCATGGAAACAGACATTTTTTAATCATTTTAACCCATACATTATTTTCTATATTATATTACATATCAATGATCAGAAAAGAGCTGGATAAAGACAAAAATCATATTAATGGCTTCCGTATTAACCAAGCCTCCACTCACTGAGCTCCTGACATTTGGGAATCATGAGTACAAATCTTTCCTAACATAAACTATTCATATATGGAGATGGAGAGAACTGTCTTTAGTGGTTGCATTAAAGTTGCCTCTAGCTTTTTAATTGAAACACCTGGCTATATCAAATGCCATCCTCAAAAACATGTATAGTGTAAATGTGAATATCTTACATAACAAGCACTATTGCAAATGTAAAATAGATATTACTAGAAAATGAGCTGTTTTCATAATTATAACTGGAGAGTCAATAATGCAGTCATCAGTTTTATCCCCTCTCACAGTCAGTCCCACACGCCTTTCTTATCTCCTGCTGTCAAATGTTTGCTTTCTTGCTCAGAGGGACTGGGAGGTGATGTGTCCTGCTTTGCTATTGGCTCTCAGTCTCTCGGTGCTGGATCTGCTGCCCTGCCATTGGCTGTCTAACGATACGTAGGTCAACGGGGGTGATTTCTGGTGTGCGCTTGTTTTGACTGGCCTGCTCCAGATCTGAGAGGAACAAACGCTCTATGAATTTAGACATTCATTTTCTCCCTGTACAGACCACAAACCCCAGCCTATACTGAAAAAGAACTGTTGCAACATAGGAAATACAAACAGTGCTTTGTGTTTGTCCTCTGCCAGGATCTGGTCATTGGGTTTCAGAGTGTACCTGCAAATGATTATCAGGAGAAAAAAGAAATTAGCATTAGTTTCTCAAAGTCATCGGAAACATATACGGCATCAAACCCTTTTTTAAACCATCTAATATTTCATAAACAAACTCTACAAATGTGTCTAAGGAAAAAAAATTACACAACAAGCATCTTGATTATGTGGAGAGGCAATGGTGGTGCTGCCAAATGGTTATTCCCTCCAATGGAAAATGTAAAGAATGAAATAATTAAGTCATAGGGAGAGACTTTGAGAAACAGTGCATGTTAGTTCCCTCGAAACACAAAAGGTAGGTTGGGGCTTAAGGTGCAGCTTTAGCCCTGCTTTATTCTATGTGACTGAATTAGAACTGTGGTGGCTGTGGTGGTGTGGTTGGTTTAGCACTAATCCTGGAATTTACGCAAGGGGTTTGAGAGTGGACTCTGAGCTGGAACCCAAAGGAGCCCTTTGCCCTGGTCAACTAGTGTGACAGAGCTTGGACAGACCAGAAACCCACTGCTTTCACTGTGTAGGTTACCACTACACAGTAAATAAATAAAAGAATAAGTAAGCAAGAAAGTAAATAAGTAAAAATATTTGTATTTATTGTGGCTTTTGAAGGAACTCTATAATCTTAGACTTCAACTTAAATAAGGTGGATAGTTGAGTTACACAGTGATTTTTTGTGCTCTGCTGACTGCTTTTAAGACTTAGTTAATGTACTTTTCCTACACTGATAAACGATAAAATTGTGAACATAACAAAACAGTGAGAAGGATTAATTGCTTGTTTCACTTAACTAGGACAGTACAATATGTATCACCTCACTGTTAAGTAGTGATACATTGTCTCTGTTCAGGAGATAAAGTAAAACATCTGTTGGGCATCCAGCTCTGCTGATGCTGATCAGTCACCTTGGCGGTTTCCTGTGCTCCTCTTTTTTGTGTAATCTTAATTTGAGATGTTCAGATACCGATTCTGCCTAAAAGGCAAGTTCGGGAAGCAAAAAAAAAAAAAAAAATGTATGGGACATCTCTAATATTTATCTAATATCTCCATTGATCAAATGACATCATTGAAGCTCTTTATCTTATGGTCAGCCTGTCAGCTGAGTGTCCTCACTGGCACAGAACGTCTATATTTCACTTAATCAAAGTGTGACTGTGCTTTATGGAGATCTTACATGGGCTAAAGGAATGGCTCCACAACAAGAATTAATTTAACACTGGAATAAAAAAAGAATCCAGATCTTATCTGTTATTATTTATTTGCCTTTAACATTCTTAAGGAATCCAGGACCATAACAAGCTGATGACAGCACTTTCTTTAGGTCACAAAAATCTTATTCCATGGCTTTAACGTACTTGTCCAAGAAGTCTTTGTCTACTACAGCAGAGATGTCTAGTAGAGGGTTTCCCATCCCGAAGAGCGAATTAGGGCTGAAACATAAAAAACAAAAGTGTTAAAAATTTAAAAAAAAAAAAAAGCTCTACATGGCTTGGCTTTAACAATGACAGCATGGAGAAGCACTATCTTCCTTTTTAACCTCTATGTAACAGTAGTATGTATTTGTTTTTTTAGTATTAACTCTTGCTTTATAGCCATTTTGAAGAGCAAATAGCCCTCCTTTCGGCACAGTGTAAAAAACAAAATGTTCAAATTTGCAAATCATGTTCGGTCACTACACTGAATGACCTGGGTTTTTAGTCCAGTGTTGACCTTTTTTTTGCAAAAAACAACAGTTTTGTTTCCATGTGACTTTATCACATGACTTAAACCTTCCACTTTCACAAACAGATAAGCAGAAATAGCATGTATGAGAGAGATAGTTTGGAAACAGGCATGACTCATCAATCATTACTAAGAATATGGATGTGGTGGTGCGGCGGTAAAGACCCAGTCAGTCATGCATGTCACCATGTTATGCCATTCACAGCAAGACAACATCAGGACAGCTGTGGCTGCATGTGTCTCTGTTTGTACAGTGTGTTCTGTACTGGGGCAAAACAATCGAACACAGGGCTTGAATATCATAGCAAATTATAGTCCTGTGCTGCCAACAAACACCATTTTAAAAACAGTACAACACCACTTATCTTTGTGACAACACATACACATCAGTAACCACCAATCATCCAGTTGGTTAGTCTGCAACGTTTGCTTTTCTATAAAGAAAAACTGAATGATCTAGTACTACTGCAAAAGCACAAAGAGATTGTGGTAGCATCATAGTAATAATGTGTGAGAGCTGTCTTTGTGTCACCTTCACTCCTGAATGCTTGTCCTAGATGTGACCACAATTTTGTCAGTGTTTCTGGGGAAAACCCCAGATGGAGCAAGTCTCTGAACACAGTCCCTGAACTGACATATGCCACCTCCACATGAACATGTGCTGGCATATTGTCAAACCTTCCTTTCTACACTCGCCTGAAGACAAGATTGAATGAGGGGAAAAAGAAGCAATGAGGAAGAATGTCTTTTGAAATAAAACAAAGAATAGGGAGAGGTAGTTAAGCAAATGTTTTTTTTTACTGGAAAACAGAAGATGCCACACCCATAATTTCATTCCCTAAAGCACATCTGCCAATATGCAGTCAGAAGATTAATGGGCTTGTGCAACCAATTACACTGAACCACAACCCATGTCTGCCTATATCAATTCTCTTTGCTAACGCGGTCTTACCTTGCAGACGACATTATGTCCCTCTCTCTGTGTACCTGCTAGATAGTGACAGACTTGTTGAGCAACCTAAAATCGGTTCAGAAAGAGCTAAGGATTTTAAAACTTCACAATTTCAGCTCATTGTGCGGGGTAGATCGATTTCCCCCTGCAACCCCAGCTCCTCCTACTCGGGACTGACTGATTGGAGGCATCTCGAGGAGGAGGGGCCAGAACGGTCCGTCTGTCTGGTGATTTGCTTGTCTAGCCGACTCCAATCCACACAATCCACTCAACTCTTTTGAAGCTAAATTACATCGTGAGAAGCCGATGATGACATACCGTGATATTTCAACAGCAGATTTCAGATGAGTTCAATACGCGCAATTCGCCGAGTGATGCACCCTGCCAGTCAGTTTTAATCAAGGGTGAAAAACATCAAAACATCAACCACCACGTGAATCCTTCGCAATTCATTGTGTGGGAGCTGGTACGGGATGGCCCAGTAAGCTTTATCTGCAGGAATCATTGCTAAACCAAGCAGCGGAGCAAACCTTGGCACTGAATGAACGGAGTGTCGCGATCAGTCCAAGTATTTCTTTCTGCAGCTTTTAAACATGCAGGGGCAGGTGGTGGTCATGATAAACTTAGATTAGATATCGGCACACTTGCCAGGACGTTTTTAGACAGCAGGAGTGTCTACACGCTCCTGACCTAACGTTAACAATAGATAGGCTACACGTCAAAAGGACTTTACACCGGGTCATTATTGATAACAAACGAGTTCTTTCCCGCACCGTGGTGGTTCATGCAGACATTTAGTAGTTTAAAGAAACCCACTTTTAAAACATCACTCGCATTCATAATTTGGCCAATGCTTACACTGTAAAATAAAGATTTGCGCATTCAAACAACTCAGGAGAGACGTGTCCCCTCGCACCGTCGAGAGGCAGTTTGTTAGCTTCTTTTTCTTTGGTCACCTTAGTTTGGCTGGAATCTTTTTGCTCGGAGACTCTGTCTTCTTCTCCTCTGAAAGTTTTTGTTTCTTTGCTTTTGGTTCTTCAGAAGCCATGGCTAACAGTGCACGCTGTAATCACCTCAACCGGTGTAAAAAGGCGGTCGTGCTCGTGCTGCTAACAGCGAATTAAATAGGACGTTTGTTCTCCGGAGTGCAGCCTCGCAGGCAGCCATGCGTGTGACGCCTTCACAGAGCTCCACCAATCAAACGCCTTACATTTGGTTTTGGCTGGAAACGTGGACTCCGACTTTTTAGCGATCCGGACTATAATATATTATAACATAGTATACAATCATAAAAATTTGGTGTGTTATGTGTTAACTGGCACAAAGTGTTTTACATCTAAAAAGTACATACAGAATGCTTCTTTGTAATTACCATTAGTTCATTACAATACGACTAAGAAAATATTTAAAAAATGAAGTAAAGTAAAATGACTAAATAGTAAGCAAAAATATAATGTTCATAAAAATAAAAGAGACAAATATTTCCCACAGGAAATAGTGGAGACAGATCCCGAGTTAAATATACACATATTGGCTGTCTAACAAAGAGATGCTGTGACTGTCTTCTTTGCTGATTATATGGTTATAATTTTACTTTAAATTGTAGCACATCTCTGGTGATTAGTGCAGTATTGGTCCAGGAATTATTCAGCAAAGTATTTCTAAATGAAGTTGAAATACTCAACAACTTGTTTCACTTTGGTTTTTGCCATAGACCGTTAATAAATATACAGTCCATGTTTTTTGCTCACTGCAATACTACAGTTTGGTTATCAAATCTAATCTTTTGGCATTTTATACCTATGACACCTGGCATGAAGGTACATTTTAAGTGATCACTTAAGTGTGAGGTCTGCTTTGGATGAAATTAAATTTGGCTATTGGAAGAAGCCTTCAGAAATCCATAAATGTGGAGTATTTTTGAGGACCTGTGCCACGGATACATGAATGTATTGATTATATACCTACACGAACACCTGAAAGGCAACACTCAGGGCTACAAAATCCCAAACGCTCAAATACAGATCAGCTGCCCGCAAAGGTTGCCTGATTAAAAAGTCCGATACTTTGCTCTAAAAGTATCGATCAGGTTGGCACTAGAGTTGGTTTGTAGTTACACCGTCTGAAATTGATTTCAATACTTAACTAATAGTATTTGGGGCTTATTTTTTTGATTCATAGATATGTACTCGTGACTACGTTGTGTTTACGTGTGCATAGATCTGCAGGCGTCTCTTCATCAACTCAGACAATTTCTGCCATACTGGCACCATATCCTTGCAATATACCGGAGTTAGCAGGTAAACTTTAAACAATCTGTAAAACTTTGTATACATCATCGTCTTTTAAGAGGATTTATTTATTTATTCATTCATTTTTTAATATTAATAAACAGATGGTCAAAAATGTCCGACGTTTCGTCGCCAGTCGGTTAAGTTACCTGAGATCGAAGTTAGTTTAACAGAATAACAAAATAAAATAAACAAATGTCATTGCTTTACATTTAAATTTGCATTGTTTTGTTTTGGTCGCAGTTAAATACTTGATAAGGAGTTTTAAGTTTTTAAAACCTCTCTCTGTCTGTCTCTACAATAACCTCTTTGTTGCAGCTGAGATGATCCACAGTCTGTTCCTGATTAATCACTCGGGAGACATCTTCCTGGAGAAACACTGGAAGAGTGTCATCAGCCGGAGTGTGTGTGATTACTTTTTCGAGGCGAAGGAGAAGGCAGTGGACCCGGAGAATGTGCCCCCTGTCCTGCAGACCCCACACCACTATCTCATCACCATATACAGGGACAAGCTCTTCTTCCTTTCTGTCATCCAGACTGAAGTCCCTCCACTGTTTGTCATTGAGTTCCTGCACAGAGTGGCAGACACAATTCAGGTGTGATTAAACTGTTCATTTTGATACATGCCAGCCAGCATTTATAACTCAGACATCTTTGATTATGTTCAAACTTGCAGGATGTATAGATGTAGTCTCCTAAACCACTTTTTAAAAAGTGCTTGATTTTGTGGAGTGTGGTGTTGTCATACAGTGTTTCTCAATAATACAATCCACAATGGAAATGGAGGAGCTACTTACAACAACACCATGTTGATTATTTCACAGTGAAGTTAAAGTGGTCATCTAAAGTTACAGTTTGACATCTGTGGTTGCAACTGTTGAATAATTTCCCATTAATACAACAGTAAAATATGTTTTCTTGTATACTCATTACAGAAATGTACTAAAACATGTATATATCTTACTTACTGTAAACATTTAGTATGTAGTATGGAATTGGCACTCATGTAGGGTCTTAATGGGAAAAGACTAAGGGTGCTGCTTGTAAAGACAACTGACAAATCCAGTCAGATTTTTGCAACAAGCTTTTGTTTTTGCATTTGTCTTCTTGTCAACAGGACTACTTTGGAGAGTGCTCAGAAAGTGTAATCAAGGACAATGTGGTGACCGTATATGAGCTTTTGGAGGAGATGCTGGACAACGGCTTTCCACTAGCAACAGAGTCCAACGTCCTCAAAGAGATGATCCGGCCTCCCACCATCCTGCGATCAGTTGTCAATACGCTCACAGGTAAACAGAGGTCACCCTGACTCAGTCTAAACTGTACTGCCTGCCTACTTATCTACATTATTTATGTGTACATTTATGTATTTGCTGTTCATTTGTGTTTTGCAGGAGGTAGTAATGTTGGAGATACATTACCAACCGGTCAATTGTCCAATATTCCTTGGAGGCGGGCTGGTGTTAAATACACTAATAATGAGGCATATTTTGATGTGATAGAGGAAATCGATGCCATTCTGGATAAATCGGGTAAAAACGAGTACCCGTTTGATTTCCATAGATAAAGAGTAAATCTATGACAGTGTCGTGGAAATGATCTGCAGTCACTCAAGCACACATAAAATAATGCACAACAACACTGATTGATTGAAGGTTAAAGTTGTTGTTATCATTATTATTATTATTATTATTATTATTATTATTATTATTATTATTATTATTATTATTATTATTATTATTATATAGAGAGAGACAGACCTTGTCACGAAACCTAAGAGTCTTCTGACCAAAGAGCCAGAAGGGCATTGTTTATATAAGATCTGATTGGCTTAAAAAGGCATAGGCTGATAGTCTAATGTGCAGCATCTGACTTCTCAATAAAGAATATAGCCTAGAGACAAGTAATCTCAACAAAGCAAATGATCATCTGACTTGTTTTTCAGTCTTTAGAAAACGTGAACAAAATTCACATACTTTTTTATTTTTTATTTATTTATTTATATATTTATACAGTTCCCAGATGAACAGAGTGTAGCGAGTCAAAACTAGAATAAATGATTAAACAATGTTTCATGAAAGTTTACTTCCACAGCAGCTAGAAGTGTTCACTTTTTTATAATTAATGTATAAAGAATGTGGTTACTCTTTAAACTTGCATCCACTTCAACCTTTCTAATTCAGGTACGACAGTATTTGCAGAGATCCAGGGTGTAATTGAAGCCTGTGTAAGGCTCTCTGGGATGCCTGACCTGACTCTGTCCTTTATGGTGGGTTCATTTCCTCCCAGCCCTGTGTGTTTCTTTATGTGCTTTCATGGTCTGCTCGTGTGTCTGAGTGTAAAATTCACTCGCCACCCTTGTTGTTTTTGATGACAGAATCCTCGTCTCTTCGATGACGTGAGTTTCCACCCATGTGTGCGGTTTAAGCGCTGGGAGTCAGAGCGCATCCTCTCTTTCATCCCACCAGATGGAAACTTCACACTCATGAACTATCATGTCAGCTCGCAAAAGTAAGCATAGGCACATCTGGGGTTTCTTATATATAATTGTATAAAGAAACGTGTGTAAATACATAATCTGGTAATCAAATCTTTGTTGTGTTGTTTTCTTTGGGCTTCAGTGTGGAGGAGTGGATCAAAATTCTGGTTTAATTTGTGCAATAAGTATTCACTTGTTACTGTGTTCACTTGTAAACACAAGCTGGTTGCTGAATGACTACTGAACCTAACTGTTTATTGTCATCATGGTCAATTCCTTCTTTGTCCTTCCTCAGTCTCGTGGCCATTCCAGTGTACGTGAAGCAGAGCATCTCTTTCTTTGAGATGGGACCTTGTGGTCGCCTGGACATCACAATTGGACCCAAGCAGACCATGGGGAAGACAGTGGAGGCCTTGATGGTCACTATCCACATGCCTAAAGCTGTGCTCAGTGCCAATCTCACACCCACACAGGGAAACTACACCTACGACCTTGCTACCAAGGTAACCAACTGTTTACAAGGGCGTCCTCACTATGATACAGTTAGTAGAATATAAACCTCTTTATCAATCCATGTCGAGCATACTGCTCAGTTTTTTTTCCGATCTTATGCAAAGCCACATTGCACAGCTACTTGCATCTTACTTGCCTACCTTGTAAATGCTAAATTGCTAGCCAGAGTAACATTAAAACTACCATTTAAAAAAACATTTTTTCAAGACATGCAAATGGGGAGATTTTTTTGTAGCTCTACAGTGTCAGACTCTATAATGAAGAAAATAAAACTCAAAACAAAGAGCATTTTGTTTTGTTGTCCTTCAAATTCAAATTATGTTGGTGTTTTGATAGGTGTTGGTTTGGGACATTGGGAAACTGAACCCCCAGAAGCTTCCTAACTTAAGAGGCAGTCTGAGTCTGCAGGCAGGAGCCCCCAAACCTGAAGATAACCCATCACTCAACATTGACCTGAAGATTCAGCAGATGGCCATATCAGGTAATTCATGCCTTGCTACAAGCACTCTTAATCTTTTAACTGGGCCAAGTTTAAAGTGCATTTTCAGTCATTGATGAATATACTTCTTTCCCCTCCGTACAGGTCTTAAGGTCAGTCGGCTTGACATGTATGGAGAGAAATACAAGCCGTTTAAAGGGGTCAAATATCTGACTAAAGCAGGGAATTTCCAAGTGCGGACCTGAGTAATGACATGTCAGAGGACAATGGTCAACAATCCAATGTGCCAAATAGGAGGCAAGACAATCAACTCCAATATGTCTTACATATCCTCTGACTCATTGTTATTAATGAAGAGTTATTTATTATGTCTTTGGCATTACATATATATGAATGAATGGTATTTGTGGCCTGTAAAGGGAAGCCTTAATAATCAATGTGACCTTGTTGAAGTGCTTCTAGTTTCTATCCAGTTTAAATGTGCTGCATTGTATGGATCATTCCTTGTTTTCTTTTTGGAAGTTTTCTCTTTTTTCTTTTCTTTTAACACTTTCTGAGTGTGGCCTGAGGGAAATATTTCTGTTTGAGAACACTCACATTTTAACACACCTCAATCTTGCATGTTGCCTAAAAGGAAGCAACCATGCCTTCAAAAACGTTTTTACAGAATATAAGGTTGCAAGTTTTATACTTATCTCACACACACACACACACACAGATATATTTAGTGCTGGTATTTCTTACACACATTCACACTTTAATGAGGCCTTTGGGTAGGTAAAGGGGCTTTGTATAGCACACTACAGCACAAACTGCATGTTTTGGAGGCCTGAGTGGAAGTTAATTTTTTTTGAAAATATATCTTTACATCTGAGATACATTGTTTGACTTAGGGAGAACTATCATCAGGGCCTATACACAGTTGTGTAAAAAGGAACTCACGGAAATTTACAAAAACTTCACATAATCTTGAATGCAACTGCTTTACTCAATTGTCCACATGGAAAATAATACTTAAAGCTCCTTAAGATGTTGAATCTGTATTCCAGTGTGTAATATGTCTTATATAAGCTTTAAAAAGACGTGCTTTTGTGCTCTTTTAGCCATGCTAGCAGTATGGCTAGTTTTGGTTCACTAAATTAATGAGCCTCAGCTTTACTATGTATTTAGTGCTAAATGCTAGTATGCTAACACACTAAACTAAGTTGATAAACAAGCTTCAACCATAGTAAACATCAACTTCAGCATGCTAGCATTGTCATATTGAGCATGTTAGCATATGGAAGTGATTAAGTACTCGAGTCCTAGACTCCGACTCAAGTCGCTTTTCTCTGGACTCATGACTCGACTCAGTTAAATCTTACTTCCCCACAACACTCACTGATTTTATGTTGTGGTACATGTGACTTATGAAAGGGAATTAAAAGGCAGACTCCAGTCATCATCATCATTATAGTCATTTATTCTTCCAAGGCACAGCTGATGTGTTGGCAGGACAAGAAGCTATTAGAATACATTCAGGGTGTGAATGAACACAAGTACACAAAGAAGTACACCCTGTCACTCTCAGTGAGGGGTCAGTGACTGCTACATGCTTGGTAGGCCCAAATAAAGATGAAAATGCGATTAACATTTAGAGCTCTGTCCTTAACCCCCATGGGGACGGCTCACTAATACTGATTAAGTGAGGAGGCTTCACGCATACACACATACAGATTCTCTATTTAATAGTCACATTTGCCCAGCCATAAATGTGTAATAAAACTTGATGAAATACTGTTTAGGGAATGAAAGTTTGTATTCATTGATCTGATTGCATTTAATATTGAGTTACCAATCATTTGTTGTTGAACTGCTATGTAATTATTCCAGACAAAAACAGCTACACCAACACTAACACCTACTGGCATTAATGCCTGATATATCACATACAAGGTTGGTTTTTGTTTTCAAACCACCTGGGTCTTATAGAAAATCTGTGTTAAGATGATGCTTCAGGGCATTCAGAGTGGGACTACTTAGTTTACACATTGAGAAAAGTCTAAAAGCAGGAAGTTGAATAGTTGAATGGCTGTCTGAAATAATTTGGTTTTGATACATTTTGAATAAAACATCCAAACAGTTCAACTGTTACAGAGTGCAGAAACAAAGTACTACAATTAGTTAAAAAAGAGAAAACATTCTCTCATCTCATTTTTCACTAAAAAAATAACAGACCTCAAAAAGCATCTCTAAAGAAAAGGTCTGCCTCGTTTGTTATAACCTGGATTTTAAGTGTTAAGATGAAGCTTACATTAATTTCAAACAAATCCTTTGGCATTGTTCACTGTTCAAGTTATATGAAAAACAAAGAACTCAAAACAGCCATAACAACACATCTCATCTCGCCTTACATTTCTGTCAATCATACTGCAATTGTTTCTTATCTATTAAGTATCAACCTTCCTGCAATCAAGGTAATACATATTGACAATCATAATTTTTTTTTAAATTATACAATCACTTTTGAAACTGTATAATTTGCTTATAAATCATAACACTTTTAAATCAGAAGACCTTTTAGTTCTTCAAGTATGAACATCACCGGACAGCAATGATGTTGTATCACCTTTGAATTCATAGATCTTCAGTTAAGAACAGTGTTATTACTAAAAGTAAACATGAGGAGAGCTCATCAGCTCACACAAGACTTTACACTTCAGTGTCTAACTTAGTGTATAAAGCTCATAGCTGAGTGTTGTCCGTTAAACAAATAATTACTGTATATACAATTGGCAATAAGAAACTCACTGAAAAAAAATGAATAAGAGTAAGAGTAAACCCCCTAGGAGATAAGTATCTTAATATCATAATTTGCCTTTAGAAAATAGAAAAAAACGTCATGCAAAAAATATATACCTGGGATTTGGATAAACTCTTGTAACACAACATACCAAAAATATATATTATAAACTGTGTCGGATTAGCCTACGTGATTCCACAGTTACAGATAAAGAGAACTGGATAGCAAAGCTGAACTCACTCCAATAAATGAAACCTGCTTGGTACCAAATCTAATGGTTACTGGTAAGCACCACATCACTATCAGTTTCCTCTTTTAAGCATGTTTACTCATGATGAGTATGCACATTGCTACTTTTACTCAAGGCATGGATGGATTACAAGACAATGGGTTCCTGCACAAAAGGTCCCACACCACCTCTACTACATAGGAACAAGATACAGACTTTGAGATGCCTCTGCCTTATTTTGCATCTTTTTGTAGTGGTTACACTTATCTCTTTGTAGTCTTGTGTCGTTTGAATGTCTCTTAGTGCTTTTTTAGTGTCTCTTATTAGTCATATTGTGTCTTTTTGTTGTTGTTTTGCCCCTTTTTGTGGTTATTTTGTGTCTCTTTGCAGTTGCTTTGTGTCTTTGTAGCTGGTAGGCCCATTCCGTAATCCATACATGACTGGAGGTGTGTGCTATTGTTCCAAGTTAAAAGTGTTACTTTTTCAGTGACCAGGTTTGTTTATTGGTACCAGGGGGTTTTGCGCACCCAGCGAAGGGTGCATCCGGCATCAGTGCGGATCTTGATGGAGGCTGCTTCTGCTTCTCTTACGGTCTCCTTCACTGACTGCATCAGATTCTGGGCGTTATGGACCAACATATCTGTTGCCTGGTCAGGAAAACATTTGGATAAAAAAATAACACCAGAAATGGGACAAAATTAAGACAAGTTATCAGAGAGAAGACATTTACTCAAGTACTGTACTCAGTGCTGTTATTGAAGTGGTACTCAGTATCATGTGCCATTTTGGGAGTTTACCTGCTCTGACTCCTCTTCGCTAATGTTTGTCCGTCCCAGCATGGTGGCTTTGACAGTAGAGAGGATCTTCAGCTGAGTACTGATGGTAGGGATTCGTTCACACACCTTTAGAAGGAGAAAAACATGTAATTTAATTTCTGTACAAGACAGAAGCACAAGGGCTTTTCAGCATGTGTCTATATGACTATGTCCTTACCTGCAGCAGGTTAGTTCTGATGCGTCTGTCAGTGCACTGCTTGGCCACTTCTTTAGCCAGTCTCGTCACCTCATCTGAGGCCTTGGCGATGTCCTTAGCACACTGAATAAGCGCACGCTTGTTTCCGCTTCCACCACGCACCAGCCGAGACATTTCTGCCATTAGCAGAGCCATCCGCTTGGCTGCTGCTATGATGTCGTTACCCTGTAAAGAGCAGAGAGGGGTAGAGGAGGAAGCAGTAAGAGCTGTGAGCAGGATCCTGGAGAGGAGTATGGCTTTGGATAAGAGAAGATGAGAATGCAATAGAAACATCTTGTATGAGTCACGTTTTCACACATTTTTCTGATAATCTCAGGATTGTAGGATACTGAAAATTGTGTTATCAAACAATAAATGAATGCTGGTGGTATGAATAAGTTTGACAAAAATGACAAAAGCAAAACAGGCACTACATTTACAAGTGGAAAGCTGCATGCAGTGTCAGTGCAAGATAGTACATATTCTTCAACCTTCATAGATTAAGATTATTCTCAAATTTATATCCGTAGTGTTGAAGGGAAACAACGTCCTCACCGTCTCCCTTAACATCACAGTCAATGTGAGGTTAATACCCATGCGGTGATGTTCACAGTGTGCGATCACGCACCCTAAAGCTAAGAAACAATGAAAGCATGTGATCATATCCAGCAAGCAGGCAGTCTAATGTCAAAACTACATCACCCAAAAGTCTTTGGGAAACTGTCATCCTTTGCTTCACAGGTTGGTCAGACAACAGGTGGCTGACAACGGCGGTAACAGCAAGACAGAGGGCCGGCTCCTCCTTTTAACCACTTTACCTAATTATAAACATAATGGAGGGACTTGTGAAGCCAGGTGGTGCTACAAATAAACTCTCCATTCCAACATTCCTCAACCTTTACCAATTCTGTCAGGTCCATTAAAATCATGAACAACACAGACAATAAAAATGCTTTAGGAAATTTTATTGTATAAATTACGAATTAAATTTGGCTGTATGGCTCTGTTCAGAGGACAGCAGCAGCAGCAGCATTAGGGGACACTCATACAGTTTAAGACTGGGAGAGCTAAACTATTTTCCCATATGAACAGAGCAGCAACAATGACGTACAAGCAAACGCTGTACGTTGTGGGTAGCATAGACGCGAGCAGCAAGCAGTTAGGAGCAAACTAAAGCAGCTTTAAGTAGGGCGCCCTGTTTGAGTGTAGCCATTCAGCAGCAAGGGGAGTTGACCAGCTGATGCGCTGATGCAGATCAGCTGTTGCAGCTCAGCTGATGCGAACATGTTGTTGGCCAATAGTGGTTAGCAGCGTTTTGACTACTTGGCCTGCCTGAACTGACACTGACACTCAATTTCTGGATAATATTTTCAGAGGAGCCCTGGTTTGTTATTGTGTTTTGTTTGTCCGAATATAATTTAGATCTAAAAGAGGATGAGAGCGGTGGATTGAGAAAAATTGAGACAGTCCCTCCTTTGCCTCTAGCTATTAGTTGAAGAGATTAAAGCTGTTGATTTGAAGACGATGTACAGGCTATTTGTCAAATGGAACATTTTATATTATTGTCAAATTGCTTATTAGTTTCTGTGACTCCAAAAGGACTTTGACCCAAGTTAATCCAGATGTTCTCTTAAATGTTTAAAGGACACAGGATTTTAGCTGTTGTTAGGGTTTTACAGCTCTAAAGGTTTGTCTTAACTGCTGCTTTTTGTTGCCGATTTGGAGAGTATGGGATCCTCTGGTCACCTCTCAAATTACTGCTTGTTTCAATGATAGATTTATAATGCAGATTATTTTCTGGACTCATCCATTCATTCCAACCAATCAACAGAAGACGCCATGGCACGCAATGGCACACATCCTTGACTTGAATTGACCTGAAAGACAGACCCCAGGTGGTGAGAGTGGGCGGACACACCTTTTCCACCCTCAGCCTTAATACCGGAGCGCCCCAGGGCTGCATTTTGAGTCCCCTGCTGTACTCCCTCTACACACCCAACTCCAACGCCATCATCGGGTTTGATGATGACGCAGCTGGGCAAAGAGTGGTTAGTTTGGCTGAACATACAATAGAAGGTGCTCTACCCTGCCTTGAAGAAAGATTACATACACATAAGGGATCACATTTCACTGGACCTGTGCCTAATATGGTTTCATGTGACAAATAAATGACGATGAAATTGATTTATTGATTGATTAATATTACAATGTTAGCGCAGCGTCAGCAGAACCGTGTGTCAACCATGCCTGAGTGTGCTGCAAGAACAGCTGCAGCTGGTTGGGAGTTTCGATGGTAGTGGCAGATGCAGAGCTCATCGTTTGCACAGCCACAGTGACTGTCAGCTAGTACCATGGCTAGTACTCCACAGGGTGTTCCTTTGTCCTGCAGGGCTTTCCTTGTGTGCTGCATGTATATGTTTGCATGTGTGGATGCCTATTTATGTGGGGTTAAACAGCTGTATGATCCACTCAGCAGCTCAAAACACTTGGAACCATTTACAAATACCAAACTGACCCACATCTGGTTGTGTGTGCACTCATGTGCATGTGCATGTGCAGACCTTGCTGGACCACTTGCGCGCCTCCTGGTGGAGAGATTGGGCAGCTGCCAGAATGGGTTGATTGACAGGCTGGTTGGAGGGCATCATCAGCAGTTCTGGCTCATAGTCATCCTCACCATCAGTAAACTCATCTTCATCATCTACCTCTCTCTCCTCTACTGCCTCCTCATCCTCAGGCTGGGCGGGCGTGGGGGGATTGGTGGTGGTTGGTGGATCAATTGGGATGGGAAGGAAAGGGAGGGAGGCAAAGAATGTGAGGGAAGAAAGCATGGGAAAAGGAAGCATTTAGTACAGTATGAGAGGCACTGGATGGAAGAACAGAGGAGGACTGGAGATGTATAGGAGGGAAGAGGAGCAAATACAAGCACTATGAAGAAGCAGGGAGAGGGGAGGTGAAACTGCGCGCACAAGCAAAGATAGGAAAAAAGAAAGAAAGAGGAGCTGGTTTTGGCAGGTAGCAGGTGGATGACATGCCTTACTCTGAGGCAGTGGCTGAGTTGACAGTTTGTAAAGCATTTGCAAAATCATACAACTGTAGCCAAATCCAGTGGATGGCATCCTTCTGGTGTATTTTGGAGTATAGCAGTGTGCTGGGAAACTGAGTGTGGCGCAATGCCATAAAGGATTAGAAATATTTTGTGTCTGGTTTCCAAAGACACCTCTGATGCATATTATTAAACAGATGTTGTCAGGAAAGCTATAGAGGGGAAAACGGTTACGAGCTTCACAAAGCTATTAAGACAAAAACAATTGGACACACATATAGAACATGGACCCCAATAGGGATAAGAGTGCAATGTCTACTGCAAATATATAATGTACTTGGTCTTCCGAGGAAGGATTGACCCTCCACAAATGACTATTTTTGTTATATTTACTTTGTGCATGTACGTGTGTACGTGGAAGCCATCAACAACCTTAAATGCCAACACCTTGAACAGATGACAGTTTCCAGTTTTACCTTTGAAATTGGATTTGAGCCACTGATCGCCACATTCCATCATCAACGTGATTATAGTAAAAACTTGATTTCAGGTTATTCACAGAATGAGAAGTCACTTCATTATCGGACAAGTGCATTATAGCCAACAGAGAGAAGAACATGAAGTCATGTCTATTTACATGACATAGGGATATCACTAACCAGATAGCTTAGAAATGTATGTATGATACTGATTTTGAAATTAAACGCATTTGATGGGGTGAATATGCAAACTGTAGATTTCTGTGTTTGTGTGAACTGACCTTGCTTGACCACTTGCGTGCCTCATCGTGCAGCTGCCTGGCTGCCACCATCATGGGTTCGCTGAGCACCTCTCCGGCCTTCTGCTCTGGGAACTCCTCATCCTTCTCCTCTGGAGGAGGGGGCCGAGGCGGGGGCACCTCGCCCTCTGGCAGGGGGGGCTTTGGTGGTGCCTGCTCATCACTAACCTGGAAAACAAACATATAGACACTCATATCTTACCGATACATATGTTGATAAGGAACAAAGGGGGATGTGACTTTGCACCATCCAGTAGTTATATCAATAAAGACATTACACAGCCACACACTGCGCTTTAAAGAGTAAAAGCAGAGTTTGCTGCCTCCTCTGGTTGAAATTTTAGGAATGTTTCATCTCAGACCAACATGCAAATGTACTCTATTGCACTTGTAAAAACATATGACAGTGATGTCATGAGGTCCTGGAGTACAGCAGTTCATTACTGCAGCAGGGTGAGCCATTAAAGCACTGGAAGTCAGCAAGATACGATTTCTAGTAGTTGTTAAGTTACTCTTTAAACATGTGGTACCAATTTGGTTTAATTATAATCTCCTAGGCTATACTATTTGTCCCAATATTGCCTTTTTTTATTTTTTACAATACGTCTGATTGCTTACATATACATATTTTTAGACTTACAGTAAAATGACCCAAACTGTTCTTAATTTAGCAGAAAATATGGTATTCATGTGAGACCCAGTTACTCACAGTAAGAAGCGGATTGAGAGATATTCAGGGCCTTTAAAGGATGTTTGTTACTTGGTAAATAAGGCCTGGGGATGATGATGTTTACATTTTATTCAGTCTTAACCTTCATCCACAGGAATTTAAGTGAGTATGCACTTTGCAACACCCAGCTTCACATTTACAATTACATGTGAGGGCCCACTCTAAACAGTTTTCTGCTGTGGGACACTGAGCAGCTCCACTGGAGCAGTTGGCAGACTAAGGTTACTGCTACCAAAGCTGATGAAGAATTACTTTCCCTGTCTGTTTTAATGCATTCATTTTTAGTAAGTGGTGGTAGGAAGGTTTTCCCGAGAGTAATATGAAATATGTGTTTGAATGTGCGTACATGAAGTTGATCCAGGTCAGGTGGTGGAGGAGGGAAGTCAGGCTCCTGAGGTTGGAAGGCTTCTCTAACTTTTCCAACTGCAGCCAGGATCCTCAGACACGAGTCCAAATAGGCCTTTTGCAGACCTGTGAAGGAGAAGGTGGAACATAAAGAGAGACAATAAAGTGAATAAACCTGTCATACAGTACCTCTAACATGTGTTTGCATAGTGTATTCTTGTACCTTTATCTTGTATGTTCCCAGCCACAGCCTTAGCATCCATCACCATGGGTGAGATGGTGTGGGAGAGGACGTCTGACGCGTGTTTCACTGTGTCTCTGAACCGTGGATCTTCAGAGTTCTCCACCTCCCGCTTAGCCACCAACAGGACTCGATTAGCTCGTCTTGCTATGCTTGTTGCCCCGGCAACAAGCATTTGGGGCTGTACATTTGCCATGGCAACTCGGCACTTGTCGATGTCTTTTTTTATAGCCTCCTCAGAAGCATCTAACAGAGATTTGGTGTCGATGGCCTCGTCCACTAGACCTGAGGACACACACACACACACACACACACACACACACACACAAACAATGTTAATGTAATTTGGAATGTATGTGTTGAGATCAACAAGAACTTGATCTGCAACTAGAAAGAAACTCCTCACCAGTAAGTCTCTCAACATTGTCAATCCACTGGTTCTTCATGGTGTCAAAGTGCTCGTATGCTGCTTTGTTTCCTGGATTCTTCAACAAGATCCGTGCAGCAGAGGTCACCTGGACATCAACAAACATGCCAGACTGTTTAGACGGACTCTGACAGCTACATGTTTAACCAGCGTATGCAATGGTGTAAATCAGGGACACCTAAACAAACATTAGCACCTGTGGTGTGAGCTCCCTGGCATGTTTCACAGCAGCATGTATTCCCTCTACTGTACTCTTATTGCCTGTTCCCACAGCAGCAGCCTTCTCTGCAGTAGCCCCCAGCCGACCTGCGTGGGCCTCAAAGTTCCCTGCACGCTCTTGAAAAACCTACAACAAATATTAATGCTGGTTATAAAGACTACAGAAATAATCATCCTTTCATTCAGTTTCCATTTTTTACACACATAACAACCAGATGGCATAGCACAGATTGAGCGTTACTGACCTCCTCTCTGTTGGGGGCATCAGGGGGAGCAGTGGCAGCCACAGCCAGCAGTTTGATAGGGGTGGTGGTGTCACTGAAAACATCAGATACTTCCTGGGTCATCACCTCCTGCATGTGCTGCCTCAGGTCCTAGTAGAAGCAGAGAGTGTTATATGAGTCCACTAGGTGGAGCTCTGCACCAATACTTTATATTGATTATAATGATAATGATCACCCATGTATCAGACATACAGGAATTCATGTTTTTTTATGGATGCACCATTCAATCAAATGGAAATATTCTAGATGTCTTGTCATTTTATTTACATTTCCCCAAACATTAGCCTGACATAGTTGATATATTTGGAAACTTTGTGATCTGCATCATTTAAAATAACCTTGTTTGAACAGTGCTTGCCTGTATAGAGTAGGTTTGTAATGACAGTGGATTATTTCATAAATGAATGGGTGTGTTTGTGAGAACGTTAAACTACCTTGAGGCTGTCCTGCAGTTGTGCGGCTGTAGCTCGTGCATGAGGAGCCTCAGCCTCGCCCCTGCCGGCCATGTCCGCCAAAGACGTCATAAGGGTCTCTGTTCGGTCGCAGCGCCCAACCATATCCTGCCGATACGGGCCCAACAGGCCTCCTGCCAGTCTCCTCCCTTCTCCAACCATTCCTCTTATTGCTGCCTGACCTTGGGAGAGACACAGGGCATAAGTCATTTTCACATCACATATGGATACACAATTATAAAAACCCAGATACAACAACAACAACAATTAACAACAGAACAATTAAAAAAACCTTATTTAGACATGAACCTTCTTTAAATTGTAGCACAGTGTTTTTGTATTTGTTGCTTACATGATCTAAGAAGTACTAGGAATGCGAAAGATTGAGAAATGGTTGTGGTTTATATATCTTATCTTGTAAATTAGAGAAGAGGTCATAATGTTTTAAGAAGTCATTATGTGATTAATATCTATAGTGTTTGGTTAAATCCTCTAAGAAAGCATATAATGGGCAGGTACCTGTGTTCCACTGTAGTATCTCACACTCTGCCCCCATAGGGAAGCATGGGAGGAAATAGGAAACAATCAAATGACAAAACATGCAGCAACATGCGTCAAACAAAGCATTAAAAAACAAACAATGCTTCCTAAATGACTAAGATAAGTTAATCATTCATTCAGTGATTCACTGTGGGCATTTAAGGCAATGGCATTAGTCATCAGCACAGTCATTTCTGTACCATATTCAGATATGTTAAAAATGACACACTTTGCGTCCCCCTCATGGACCACAAACACCTCACATCTTTCAGGATCCCATAACTACTTTCTTGACCACTTTCACACACTCTCCATCATCCACACAGACTGACAAAAGGCATGGAAGGTCAGAGCGTTTATTTTAGAACTACTATATCATATATAGATCCCGAGAGCTGTCATCCAACCCTGCTCACCTACTCCTCTGTCATCTACTCCGGGGTTGTTTGCCCAGCGGAGGGCCTGCTCCATCTTGCCCTCCAAAGTGACGGCAGGTTTGGCAGGTCTCATGTTGGCCACGGCGCGGTTGGTTTTGGATTGCAGAGTCAGCAGTGCCGCCCCAATCTGCTTAGCCAATGCGCGGGCTTCCGGGCTGTCACCTTTACCCCTGAGACAGTAACAGATAGAGAGATGATTTGAGGGGGAAAAAAAGGTGTAAAAGCTATGAAGTGTAAAAATTCACTATTAAATGTATGCTTCAAACCCATCAAATGTCTTACCAAAGCCCTGTTAGACACCCTCTTAAAGGAAAATACTGTCAAAGGCTGATGCCACTTTTTTATCTGTTTTTGTCAACATTACTTTTTGTCTTGTGTAGCCAGAAATATACAGTATATATATATACATAACAGTTGAAGGAAATATACTGTGCGTTTAATTACTGTTGACACATCTAAGGCCAGAAGAATAAAATATGACAAACAAACTATCAGACTGCATCTAAAATGTATTTCAAATATGAAATTCAGTGGCAGAAACCACAAAATGAGTGGTATTTTCCTTTAGTTTCTTGATAAAACTATTACTGACCCTCTACATAAATACCATAGCCCCATCTGTTTCACAAGATTTTTAAAGAGAAACCTTAGTGTAGGACTGATGCTCAGGGTTGACTGGTAACAACATATTTTCCAGGCAAGTAATATATGCCACCTAATGGTGGCATGAGGTTGCAGTTTAAGTCTAGAAAGAGAGTGTCTAAGAATTACTTGAAGTCACAAAACATCATTGGTTGTGCATGTGTCCAATGAAGGAAAGCGTACTGTTTGCGTAGCTCCACAAGTCTGGCGGTGAGGCCTGCGATCTCACTGATGGAGCGCAGGATGTCATCCCTTTCTTTGGGGTCTTCACATAGATCAGCGATGCGCTTGGCCTCTGCTAGCAATGCTCTGATGTTCTCCTCTCCCTCAGGACCGCCGTTAGGATCAGCCAGCCAGGCCTAAAAATGCACATGTATGGCTTAATTCTCATCTAATGAAATAAGCAACATAATCCTGTGTCTTCAAGAATGTGAAAAGTTCACTAAAAATTGTTTATTTTAAGCATTTCACAGTTGCTCTTATTCACATTTCACCTGGTCCTACCAGAGTTTCACATACATTTTATTGCACTGAAGGGAAATGAAAATTGAGTGGACGTACATAGGAGGGCGGAGCCAAGCTAATTCACATTAGCTCATGATTGAAATTGTTGTTGAACAAAAGAAACAGAAACAGTATAATAGAGGAATATGTATCATTCATTGGGAAGAGGGTTGTCATGGATAATTGTGTTGTTGTTTTATCTGACCTGTGCAGCATCCAGCCTCCTGGCAATGGCCTGTTTAGCATTGATTAGAGCTTCCAATCTGCGAGCAGCACTGTCCACTTTGCCAAATAACAAGTCTAAGCCTTGTGAGCACTGTCCTGCACGTTGCACACACCCTGGGGTCGGGCCCTGGCCTCTGTCATGAAAGAAACAAACACACAGCTAACACAAGACTACAAAATGCATACAAACATTAACTCTACCACTACACTACCTTGCCCGTAGTTCTGCAATCTGGTCAGTCATTTGCCCCAGAGCCTTAGCAGTTGCCAGTATATCTTTCCTCTCCTTCCCAGCACACAGCTCTCCCACCTTACCAGCTTCATCCAGTATCACACGCAGGGCAACCTCACCAGGGTCTCCTGGGGACAACGACCCACAGGATCAGATCGTGGAAAATTGGATCTTAAAATTGAGTGACTGAAAAACATGAAAAATCCAGTTACCTGGTTGTCCATGGGGGTCTTTAAGCCAGATTTTAGCTTGTGCCATCTTTGACTCTATCAAAGCCAGAGATCTCTTCAAAGCCTCCATATCCTGAGAGTAAGCAACGCAGCATTGTGAATATAGCTCTGTCAAAACAGCCATGGGTATAAAATAACATGATGGGATTGACTCAACATAAATTACAGTGCTGGTGTTCAGCTTCAATCTTTATACTTTATCAGGCTTTGGCTACAGTAATACTTGTTAATAGAAACAATTCATTGTTAGTTTTGATCATTTTGTGGGATTTGTCTACAATAAGAAAGATACAAAATATCCAATCAGCTTTTTACTTTAACGTAAAGGATCCCAAAAATGTTAATTATTGATGAATTACAGACATTTATCATCATGTGTACAGTATGTCATTAATAAACAGTTACTACATTAGAAGAATCATAGCAAATACTATGACTGTAGTCTCTTAAAAATAACCCCAAAAGTTACTTTCATTAATGTTATTATTTGTAATATACAAACGTATGATTTATTAATCTTCATTTGAAACAACAAAAGTCGTTATGTAGCATTTTCAGAAAGTATGTATAGCCCAACTAACCAACTGTTAAAAATAATAAAAATAATAACTAATTATGACAAAAATATATATGAATGAAACTTTAAAGGAGAACTCTTTGCTTCATAACAGGTGGAGAGGAGAAAAAAACCTTTTTCCAGCTCAGAGGAGAATGAACCGTTTAAGTGGAAGCGTTCAATACAACCCATCTATTATAGATGTGTCTGGACACCAACCAGCTTATCTCTATAATTCATGACCTGAGTGGAGGACAGTCATCATGTGCCGGTGGTTCCCCCACACACTGAAATTAAGTGCTTATTACAGCTCATACACAGCTCAGTATGCGGTATGTCCACAGCAAACACACACACAAAAACACAAACAGACAGATCATTGTCTGAGGTAGCTGTGTGCAGAGAAACATGCAAGTTTACAGGTTAGACTGATGAAACAGATATTGAGTTACCAGTAAAATTATCTTGTGGCACAGCCTCTAATTAATGTGCCCAAATAAACATTTCCAAGAGAGTATAATCTGCCCCAAAACAGTATCTTACTGTGCTACTGACAGCTCCATCACACAGTTAGCAGCACGAGAAGGAAAATACCATGATTGAACATGGATTGTATGTCTGAAGCTATTATTGTTACAATCTTACTACTGGCATCTGTTTCAAGCCATTTGACTCAAATGGACATCTAGAGACAAACAGATGCACATATAACAATATAGTGACAATATAGATCACGTCAGCTAACAGTCAGTGGACTAAAACACATGACACACTAACTGTTAAATACCAGCATGACAGATACATATGTAAGCATGAGGACATATTTCCTTTACTCTCTCACACAGGCACACTTGCATGCTGGAAACTGCAGAGGGGGAGAGAAACAGGCTTACCTTCTACAGTGAGGAAAAGAATGGAGGAGGAAGGTAAAGAAAGAAAAGAAAAAGAAAAACCAGGAGTTATACTACCGAGCAAAAAGAAAAAGTGGAGACAGAAAGAAAAGAGTGATTTTTTTGTTGTTGATGCTCTCTGCAGCACAGAGCGATGTGTGAATAGAGTGTGTAGTTATGTGTGTGCAAACAGGCTCTCCAAAGCAAAAGTGATTATCTGATTTAGGTATGTAGGGATCTTTTAAAGTAGTTGTGGGGGTTTAGGTTATAAAATTAAGAAAATCAGAGTTCAAATGTGCAGAATACCTTATTATTTTTCTTATACCTTATTGGCCCAGGCGTCTTCATCCCAAGTGGTGAGCTGCAAGACTCTTATGATCTCATTGATTTCAGCGCTCATCTTTTCAAAGGTAAACCTTCTGTTCCTCTCTGCCTCCTCAACGC
The DNA here is from genome assembly GCA_013375575.1 of Percina caprodes. Lineage (NCBI taxonomy): Eukaryota > Metazoa > Chordata > Actinopteri > Perciformes > Percidae > Percina > Percina caprodes. Next base: position 780,000 of record JABXJD010000024.1, read on the forward strand.
CGGCACCTCGACTGCTCTTGGTTGCAACAAAAATCTTTATAGCTGAGGACAGAGACAGAAGTATTGAAAGTAGTAGTAGTAGTGTTGTTTAAAAAAGATGCTGTGGCAAACACCAAAACACTGCACTGAGTTTTCACCTCAAAATATTCAACAAACAAAAACTACCATCAGAATAATGTAACTTGCTCCAGTCCTTTACATTCTAGTGACTTTAAAGCTGTATTAGCTTAATTTTTGGCCAGTTGGAGGCAGCGGAAACAACATAGACTTTTATACATAAATATAAAATTCTTATATTTATACTTAAAACACACTTTTAAGTTGATATGGCAAACTCCACCTCTCCTGAGTGTAATATCTGTCTCTTCAGCTGCTAAATGCGGCACCATTTTCACCATTTAGTTCCTAACTTAGTCTTTCTGGTAATGCATGTAGCATACAGAGGGTTTGTCAGATCTTTTTCACAAATCACACTAGTGAGAATAGAAAGAGTGAACCAAAACAGTAAATTGTGGGCTGGAACAAAAACAACAAGCTGAAAGACAGTAAAATGCTCTATAGAGCTGAGGGGGACTGCAGAGTCATAATTATCGGCAGGTTCATCACTACCATTGAACCCTTTCAAAAAAGTATAAAATATTGATTATAGCAACTTTTGTTGCAAAGTGGTTGGTGATCTTGCAAGCACATCATTTTTGACATGACATCCACATCGAGTGTTTCTTTTCTTTGCTGGTGCAGTATACAGTATGAGAGACACTAGCAGAGCAGCTAGTGGGCAAAGTGTGTGTGGCCTGACATCCCCAGCAACTAATGACTGTAATTATCAGTGTTGCTATGACAACTGTGTGATGCTCAGTGACCTGCTGTGTTGTTTGCACAGACACACACACACACACACACACACACACACACACACACACACACACACACACACACACACACACACACACACACACACACACACACACACACACACAAAGTTGCACAAACCTGATATAAGAACAGGCAGCAGCTCTTTAACAGTGTTCATGGAGTTGACTAGCATCTGTCTGTGTTCTTGGTGCGTCAACTCCTGCTGCCTCTCCTCAATCATCTTTGACATTTTGGTCATCCCTGAGGGGAAGAAACAAAAAAATGGGGAGATTTGGGAGGAGAATTTATTGTTCTGTGAAAGTCAGAAGTCAACATAATCAAACCAACCAGCAGGTAGAATGCAGCAAATAGCCCTGACCTTCGGTTTGTTAGCGTTAGCATCACAGTGTTCACTACGCTCAAACGATCAGAGGCAGAGGGCATCCTCCAGCATATTCACTAACTGAGTAACTTTAACACATCCAAACAGATCATTACTTCATGAACGACTAATCTCATACAATCACAGAATCAGTCAAGTGTGAGAAACCCTTGGCATCAGATTTCCTCCAGCTCATTATGCCACAGCGCTCTGACACCACAATTGACCTTATACCTCTGATGATAAATAGCCTGTTTATGGTGCTGCTCTCCTGCCAGTGAAAAGATCAGATCTTTAATCACAGCATCTCAGTGTCAGAGCTCAGTCAGTAGTTTCGTTTTCATCATGGCAAATGTGTCTTTGATTACTCTAACAAAGGCCATTGTAAAACAGAGCCACAAGTGCAAAATATAGTGGCATTTGTGATAAGTATCATTTGGTCTATGAATTGACTTAAAATTGTAGACAATTTCCTTTTCTTCAAATTGTAGACAATTTCCTTTTCTTCAAATTGTTTGTCTTATCTGAAAAGAAAAGAAAGAATGTGCCTGCTGACCTGGTCCCAGGTTCTTGGTGTAAGTGATGAGGTCCTCCATGGTCTCCACCACCTCAGCTACTGTCAGATACTCTAGGATACCTTTACACACACGAATTATCTTACGCACCTATTAGATAACACAGACATAATCACAAGCAGATCAAAAAACAACGGCTGATGATTATACACAAACTTTATTTTATTACGGTAAGTGAACAAAATTCAATGTGTGCATGAGCTGTTTTTAGACAACGTTGAAGTTATCCTGTTCTTTATGTGTGCGTGTGTGTGTGTGTGTGTGTGTGTGTGTTTGTGTGTGTTGGTGCATTTAAAGTCTTGTGATGTTTGTCTTGTGACTGTGAAAAGTTGCTCTTTCAAAAATGAGGCTAGTGATGAGACATGGAGAGCATTATTCCGTTCCCAATGTGATTCCACTTATCAGACACACACACACACACACACACACACACACACACACACACACACACACATACACACACACACACACACACACACAGACTGATATCATATCCTTACACACAAACACATCCTGAGTTATAACAGTGGGAAGTCATTTGATCTCAGTGATTAGATCTGGCTGCATTTGAGACTCAATTACAGACTTGCTCAAAGCGGAGTTCCTCCTTTCTCTGTGCAGCTATATAAAGCTTTATTTCCCTGAAAGATACCACACCTCTGAAGTAAGAGTAATTCTCAGGTCACATACAAGGATATGAGGAGGCAAACACACACACACACACACACACACACACACACACACACACACACACACACACTCACACACCTCTGCCTCGTCAAAGGTGAGGAGCAGGTCAGATGTTCCAGACAGTATCCCTCTGGATCCATCGATCAAGTAGTCTCGCGCAGGAACGGAGTATGGATCTGCCTTTAGCATCTGAGCCGCCTGGACGAGCTTAGAGCTTGAGTTCTCCACCCTGAAAATACACAGCTGGCTTAAGACAAGCAGCATATAAATTTACCAATCATAGGAATGTATTGCCTTGTTTATCAAAAAGATCAGGTCTCATGTCTAGAAAAGAAAACCATATGCCTTGCTTAAAGAAGCTGCTCTCATAGTACAGATGGTAACGAGGTGAACACATGGGAAGTATACCCAATTTGAAGAGATTTTTTTGTTTAGTTCTCTCATCAATATAAAAAAGCAATGACAAAGCGTTGATGCCCTGTAATAAATCTTGGATTTAGTTTTTTACAATCGTGTCAGCTTTAATTTAGTTAAACCTGCCAATTTCTAATTTATAATGCTAGAATGGTCAAAGCTTAGGATTTCATTTTCTAACTTGAATTGCATATTAGAGATCAATGATTAGCTTAACCTGAAATATAGATTTTAAGAGCCGTTGAATAAAGCAGAGTCCCTCCTCTTTCTGACCCTCATTGGTCAGGGTATCAATGGCTGCTGGTTCATCTAAATTTAGGCTGGTTCACATTCCTGCACACCCCTTTCTAAGCCCTGTGAGTGAGATTTATGGTGTATGTGCAAGTGGGCCTGAGAGAGCTGTGTGTGGATTTGCTGGACCCTTTTCTTAAAAGAACAACAGAAATAAAATCATGAAGAGAAAATTGAAAATTCAATTATATCAAATGCACAGTAATAGGATAAACATACACGCAAATGCAACACATACAGGCAAGCAAACACAGCCAGATGTCTATGCCCCAGGATTGCTGAGTAGCAGCTCTCAGCTGGCACCCAGAGTTCATGTCAGCTCTTTGGATGCAAGCTGGAAAACAACAAACAGCCTCTCAGCGGTCTGGATGCAGAGAGCCGGACAGTTGCCTGGGCTCGGCCTCAGAAGTGGCTCTTTGTTGCAGCTCTTTTCAACAAGTTCTCTGTGAGATAAAGTGCATCATTTCCATACATTTGTCACTGGGTATTTCTGTGACTGACTGTGGGTGAGAGAGGGACAGAGGGAGTTATACAAAGAAACAAGTGCAGTGCTTTTACTTGCACAATGCTTTAAAGACTTAAAGACTTACTTAATGAATGCAGGAGGCATGTCTCTTTTCATCACCTGATCCTCAGTGGTTTGAACAGTCTCTTTTCCCACCTGCAAAACACCAAACACACAGACACACACACACACACACACACACACACACACACACACACACACAGACACACACACACACACACACACACACACACACACACACACACACACACACACACACACAGATCATTTACCACATGACCATTTATTTTTTTATCATAAGTGGCAGCAAGGAAATACTATTCAAGTAAGCACTATTAATAGCCTGAAGGGTGAACGGGTATGTACCAATTCACACCTATTTCAACCATGCGTGCATATCATATCTTTCAAGCTTCGAGGGAAGGCAGCTCGGGCTCTGGTTGGATGTCTGTTATTCTACATGAGGCGTGAGACATTTATGCTGCTCTACTGGAGGTCTGTAGTCATCAGTACAACATCAATAATGTAGAAAATGTTTGGCGTGTAATCATTTTCCTCATTAAATCAGGGACAAGTGATAATCAGGACCTGGTAAATGTATATGCTCTCTTTTTTACTGAACAAATCGAACTTGACAGTCGTAACTGTGAGTATTGATTTTTCCTCCACAATGGTTTCTTTCTGAATGTGGTTCAAACTAAGAATGTTAATATAATATTCTTGCTCTACAAACATTACCTAAACATTGAAATACATATTCTACATTTCTATTTCTACACACACACACACACACACGTTCATATGGTGATGTAGCTGGCTAAAAAAAACACATGTCTGTGAAACATATCCTACAACACACACAAACACATGCAACCATACACTGACACACATGAGATGCAATTGAAGTGAGATGATAACATTAGCCTCTTGCTGCTGAAAGGTTATAAATAAAGGTTAAAGTGGACTTTCTGGCTATCTATATTACATCTATATTATGGTTACTCACTTTTGCTATATTTTTTAATTACATATTATTAAATTTAATTTCATGTCACTTACTTACTTACATTGCAATATTTTTCGTATTATGGCCACCTCACTTTACAATACCTTTTATATAATGCCACTTTACATTCACTCAGTACTTTTTGCACTTTTTGTTGTTTGTCAGTTTGTTTGTTTGCTTGTTCGTTTGTTTGCTTTTTACTGCTGCTGTAACAAGGGAATTTCCCCATTATGGGATGAATAAAGTATTACCTAATCTAATATAATCTAATATAATCTAATATAATCATACAACATGTTCAAACAACACCGATTCATACAACTCTCGACCTGTCATGTCTGAAAATATGATCAATATATCTGAAGGCTTACAGTAAATGTATCTTGTTGAATTTCCTTGTTGAAAAATGCCAGGAGTTTCCCCAACTTTAAACTGTGATGAATGCAGCTATAGAGTAGAGTAGAGTGCCCACTGATGAAACCCTTCAGCTAGTCACATAAGGTGAAAGAGCAAAGACTTGTGTGAGTTTCCTGTAAGCAGCAAAGCTTGGCATTGATTATTCAATACATCATTAATGAGAATTTAAGTGGTTTGTTGAAAACACTGACACACAATTCAGCGGTAAACAGCTGTCACTCAAAGCTGACACAAAACAATTAGTCTTATCTCAGATCCACAGGCATCTGATGTGGGTTCAGCTTTCATACACTCTTTTCTCATACTTTTATATTTTATGGAACACAACAGTCCAGTTCAATCAAAGAATAATGGCAAAAGTCAACTCCTGCAAGTAATGAATAACAATAATGTTATTAGAGAATATCTTGGACAATGACCATGAAATTACAATTGATGTTCAAAGTTAGTTGCATGCCGTTTTTCTCTGTCTTTCATCCTTACACACACATATCTGAGACATACTTAGCCACTTAGTGCAGAACAAGGTAAAGATTTGACACATTTGACATATTATTGCCTTGTAAAGTTCTTATAGCTAACATGTTAGCAAACAGTTGCCATTTAACACATACAGAATACATAGAGCAACATTAGCATTCATTTGGCGTCGTGGTTGTGCACATCTGACTAATGTGACTCCCATATCCACTCTCTTTATAGCTCTATTTTGTTCTCCACCAACGGCAGGGGGACATATCTGGAGCTTCAGCTACTTAATGCTTGAATATGTTCACAAGCTGTTGAAAGATGCTAAAACACTGTGGAGCTGAGAGGAACTACAGGGTTGGTGGATGATTCGCTGACCTAAATTACTTATATGATCGTAAATTAAATGATTTATTAGCAAGATGGAATTAATCAACATTCTGTCAATCTACAAACCATTTTTTTTAACAAAACCATTTCAGCGCTTGATAACACAGTATTATATAATTCTGCAATATAATATAAGCCAGGAGTAGATTTAAGGCAGACTTAGAAGCGGAGGTGACTAGACTCATCCTGGGTCTGTCAATGAACAAGAAGAGATTGCTCATATTTACAGCAGGCTGAGGACAGTTGGTGTGTGTGTGTGTGTGTGTGTGTGTGTGTGTGTGTATGTATATGAGCTGTAGGTGGGAGGGTGGACTATGAGGCTTGGCAGATTCTGGTCTATAGACGCCAGAGACACATTCCCTCCCTCTCAGTGTCCGACTGAAAGTGGCTATTCCTCCTCTTCTCTTCATCCCTCTCTTCTTTCTTCATTCTGCATCACGCTGTTTGACAGTTTTAGTCGACAATCTTGCTCCTCGCATCCCTGCTTTCACTCTTCCCTCCTCTCTCTTTCTCTCTCCAGAGAGTAGCAACTTCACTTAACGGTAAATCTATTTATTCCTTCCTCCCCCTCCCCCAGACATACTCAGGATCTATGTTGACTCCTTCAGGAGAAGATACTTCTCAAACACCACTAATGCAGCTCTCTGTCATCAGCACAACTTTAGCAAGCTCACACTTTCAACCAAATACACCAACAGCATCCTTCAGATCATTAGTCGAATTAACCCACGCACAACCTCTGACAGAGATTGACACCATCTTATTTGTGGGTAAGTGTCTCAGTGACCTAGATTTTAAGTACCCCCCACATCCAGCCCACCCCGGACGAAGTTAACAGTGTAATTGTATCAGTGTGCAGTTGGACTCTTGTGGTGATGCTGGCATGTATACTGTGTTATATCTAAGCTCAAACTGCGCAAGTGTAGGAATGAATCAGCTTTCAAAAATAAAGACCAAGTGCTCAGAAGTGTATGTGTATTTCAGCTTTAAGTATCTTTTACATCCAATTCAGTTTATCTACCCAGCAACCAACCAGTGCTGATTTTACAAGCTCTGTTTTCAAGGACCTTTTGTGCTCTCCTTCAACACCTTCTTGTCACCCACTTCTTAACTCTCACTCCTCTATTAGTGGACTACACAACTACTCATCATTTCTTCTCCAACTGCATATGTAAGCATTTAGCTGTGTTGTTATGCAGAGTACAAAATACAAGAGTAAATGCTAGGAAAAGACAGGATCTGAGGATAGGGCATGTTATACTTTTTATTGCATCCTACTTTTAATTTTTTGTGTTAATTATTTGATTCACAACAACATCAACAACAGCATTTTTCTCTGTCCGACACCTTTTAACTGTCTTCTCAGCCCTTATCTCTCTCTATGGCTTGGCATCTCCATCATCTGAGACCCAGCCTGAGGCTGCTATTAGCCTCCTTCTGCTCACTGTCTGCATGGATCAACTGAATCGAGTCAATGAATGGTTGTCAAAAAAGGACAAGCAGAGAAAAAGAGTGCCCGGTAGCTATGACATACTGTAGACTTGGTGCAGCTGGATGTTATCACATAAAATATTTTTATCAAAATGATCTTTTGTGTCCTTGCAAAGGGAAGCAGGAGCCTTATGTGTCAACTATTCAAAACTGTGACATGAAAAATACTAAAACAATTAAAGATGCCTTATTCACTGTAAATTATTTTAAAGGAACAATTCAACAAACATTTACACTATCCAATAACATAGTTTCCATGTGGGAGTCATTGAAGTCATTGAAGGTGGACACTGACTTTGCAAAGTAGTAATGACCTTCCTATTTGCAGAATCCAAATGTTTTTTGTCTTACTTCAAAATCCTTCTTACATATTCTTACACATGCTGAGTAATATCACAAAATGCATTTAGCCAATACTGTATATTTTTGGATTTAGCCAAGAGTTTAGTCCTTTCCAGATGAGAAATCATGGTCCACTGCATACCAGTAGATATCAAAATAACAATTTCAAACTGTATTTCAAAATGTCTTTTTGTCCTATTGTGAAAACAAGTACAAACACTTAAACAGGAGAGAAAAATACAACTGTCAAGATGCCAAACAAATAAGTAGAAAAAGCCTGTTTAAATCTTGACAAAGCGCAGCATAGCTTAGTCTGCCAAACAACCTGCATTACAGTTTTAGTGGCATCCTGATCAAGTCTGCTCTACCAAGTTGTGACCTTGCACACTGTGAGATACATTCAGGCTCAAATTAATATGAAACCAGTTTTTTTTCATACTATTACTGTGAATCGGAATAGAGTGAGTGTCCGTCTGCTACTAAGTTTTCCTGAGTGAGTGAAGCCTGGTCGCCCCTGCATCAATAACAATGACCGGATTGGCATTAATGATGTGGCCTGTATTGATTTTTCCTGTCAGTGCATGCAGAGGAGACATCATTGTCCGACTGAGGATTGCCTCTTTTTACACAAAATGACAATTTGGACTCAATGTGAGAGAAAAGAAAGAGACAGAGGAGGTAAAATGGGACTTATAAAGTGGAGAGATCAAAGGAGTTGGGAGAAGAGAGAGCAGGGAGGAAAGTGTAGGAGTTACTATGAAGGGAAGAGATTGGAATCTGATAAATGACCACAGAGTGTATCTATTCTCAATGGAGGTTATTATGAATGGGCTGAGTTTTCTAAAGTCATTGTTCTATAAACTGCAAATTCTGCAATAATCTAACTCGGTTTAATGAAGTATGGCACAAGTGACGGTTCCCTCTATACTGTGTGTGTGTGTGTGTGAGAGAGAGAGAGAGAGAGAGAGAGAGAGAGAGTACAGCATCCTGTTAATTCAATCAAACCCTCGTTCCTTCCGCCCCACAAACTTCATTGAGGTCAGCGGCCATCTGATTACCAATCGGGGAAAAGTTTGAGATGTTGTGTCATGTGTGTGCACAGACGCTCACAAAAAACTACTGCAGGAGCTCGTGAAAGACGCATCAGCTCAGTGTGGCTGTATTTTATATCATATTAATGGCCAACAAAGCTTGAGATTGCTGCAATAAATCTATCTGGAAGCCATAGCCTGTAGAAAAATGAATGTAGCGTGTACTGCCCCATGTGCAGTGCAGGACAGTGTGATGACCTCCTATTGTAATCATTTATGATTAAATATAAGCTTATACAATCAGACCCGTCATTCATGATGATAGATATGGATGCTGACACTTTGCCATTTAGGCTTTTAGTGAATTGACGCCCTGGTTCTGGTTCGAGCTCGGGACTCACCCGTACAAGGTTGCTGACTGCCGCCTGCACCGCAGCCACCGGCACCGTCAGATCTGGGATGGCTTTACCGTCCACCTCCCCCTCCTCGTGCATGATGACCAGGTGGGAGATCTGCTGGGCCACCGGCTCCAGGATACTCTCGATGGTCTTGGTGTGAAACACCGGCATCTTGAACGACTTTTACCGCAGCCCCGACAAAAGAAAGGCGGCTGGTTGCTCCAGTTCTGAAGATCCCCCTTCTCTCCTCTCCTCTCCCTCTCCTCTCCTCACCGACACCGACAGGAGGACAAACCCGAGTTGTCAGTCCAACCCCTAAGACGAAACCCTCATGCGTCTCTCCTCCTTGTGTGGGCCGTCTCCTCTTGTGGGTGAGCACCTCGGTAAAGGCTGGACTCAGACCGTCGGTGTCCTCCGGTGGGAGCGATCCAAATCGTGACAGAAGGAATCACCGCCCTCCGTCCAATCACAGCCAAGGAATACAGCTGCCAACCGGGTTGGTGTTGGTGCGCACTGACGTTTTCCCTGAACGCACACGCACGCACATCAAACACACACACACACACACACACACACACACACACACACACACAGCAAGTGAAAGCGCTCCCCAAATTACGTCATAGCCTACATGCCAGTGGCCCCAAAAATGAAAGTGTTGGGGTAACTTCATTGGAAGAGATTGTGGTTCTAAGATGGCAGAAGAGGTGAGTGCAGAAAAGGGGGGTAACATCAGGAAAAGGTTGTAAACATAATAATGTTTGGAAGCTGCTCAGCCTGATAACAGTCAGCTTCACATCAACCATAGAGAACAAATGGAGAAGAGATCAGGACCTGCACCATTATGTTGAAGAAACTGGTGTTGTCTCTTTATGAAGCTTCAAACCTTCATCTGACATATGATCTGTGATCATTAAAAGGGGGGTCAGGAGTTCATGTCTCTGGGCCTAAATGTTCAGGTCTAAATAAAGCTTATGGATTCAACTTGCTGCTGGCTGCAGCTGAAAGGAGTGTGTCCAGCAGAAGGAGACTTACAGATCCTGCACCCCCACCACACAGTTTCTCCTACTTCTTCACTTTGACAGAGATGAACAGCTGTCCTTTTGGTTTAACACCCACCTGACAGATTGTACTTGAAATTGTGTGTTTTTACTGTAACTTACTTGTTACATTGTGTGTGTGTGTGTGTGTGTGTGTGTGTGTGGTTTCTGGTAGGGTTGCCTCTGCTCCTCAGATCTGAATCTGTGTTGGGGAAACTGGAGACCCCCGCAGCAAAACAGTGGTATTTATACCCCTTAGACCCGGTGTAGACCAATGAGCCTCCAGCAAAGAGACACCCTGTGTGTATGTGTGTGTGTGTGTGTGTGTGTGTGTCTCTCTAATGTGGGTGTGGTAGACAAGCCATCCGAACCAGAGAGACTAGACCCTCAGGTCCACCTGGTTAGAATAGACCCTGTTACTCCTCCTCTCATCTCCTCTCCTTTTTATATTGATTGTATTTGTTTTCAATTTTTTGTTTAGGTTTAGGTTTTTTTGTTTGTGTTTCTGTGATCTGAAAATGGTCCAATAAAAGGGACTTTTTAAACCAAAAACCTCTCCTCTCCTCTCCTCTCCTCTCCTCTCCTCTCCTCTCCTCTCCTCTCCTCTCCTCTCCTCTCCTCTCCTCTCCTCTCCCTTAGAAATTGTCCTTAAAGAGGAATAAGACTCATACTCACATCTCAAATCCATATATGGATTGAGTAGAGAAGCAGTAAAGTAAACTGCTCATTGTGAGTAATTGCGGGGGAATAGGATGAACTGTGATTGGCTCCAGTAGCACTGCTTTGAAGAATCTGTATATGTGGACTTGTCCAAACAGACTTTGATAGAAAGCATTGCAGCAGGTTGCTTAGAGAGGTTTTGTTGTATATGCTTTCAAAAATGACACAATGACTAGCTGGATTGTGGTTGTTCAACAAAGTTTACTAAAAATGAGAAATTTAACTTTAATTTCTATGTGTTGATGTTGTATATGTCTTCACATTGATTAATTGTTTGTCTTGATTGGGGCAGAGGTGCTCAGCGTTCCTGTGACATGTTTCTTTTTTGGGAGTGGGGTGTTGGTGTTGGAAGTAAGGGGTGGTATTAAACAGAGAGACAGTTGTCTACTGACTCACACTTGCTGCTCCACATTGAAACTTTCCTGGGAATCATATAAGTGTTCTGACAAGAGGTGACGCTCAGCCTTCTCCACAGAGCCAGGTTTCGAACTACTTTCATTTGTGCCATGCTGCATATGGATATAAACAAAGGTTTCTTCCTGAGTCCTAGAGGAATAAAAGCGTAGACTAGTGGCCTATAATTTGCATTCATTACAGCTGATTCTAAGACAGAAAATGTGGTGACTTTTCATTTATAGGACCACCATCAGGTAAAATTGTCTACCACTTTGGTTTGTGACTAAGTACCTATAACGAATGACATTCCTACAAGCCTCAGCTATAGGCCTACTTTGCCTTCAGTGCTTATTAGCAAATGTTAGCACGCTAACACGCTACTGTAAGATGGTTAACATGGTAAACGTTATACCTGAACAACAGCATGTTTCTGATCATAAACCGTGTTAAACCTTATCTTTAATTAATCTTTCTCCTTTTTTTTTTGCTTTTTTCACTCTGTTTTTGCACAATTATCTGCTTCATTTATTGTTTTTTCATGCTGAAATAGATTTTGTAAAAATCACACCAATTTGTAATCCTGAGCATATCAATAAAAAATTTTTAAAAAGCATCTCTTTGCTGCACTGATGAACAATGTTGTTAATTTATGAACTGAACTGTCTGTCAGTCTTGATCGCATTACATTCTCAGCATAAGAGAGAGGAAATAAAAATTCAAAGATTTTGGGGGTCGACTCCCCCAACATTTTTATGTTTGTAGGGGAGCTTTGCTGTAAAGGTTTTAAACAATGGGGAGAATTATTTGCAGTATTGCTTTGTCTTCAGGCTCAGCTGTATGTATGATGTAATTTTTATTCAAAAATAAATAAATAATATATATATATATATATATATATATATATATATATATATATATATATATATATTATTATTATTTATTTTATATTTGCATTTTAATGGACAAAGCAATATATATATATATATATATATACTGAACTGCTGGTTCAGCTACCACAGCATCCTGCAGCGACATGCGACATCCCATCCGGTTTGCGTTTAGTTGGACCATCATTTATTTTTCAACAAGACAATGACTCCAAACACACCTCCAGGCTGTGTAAGGGTATTTGACGAAGAAAGAGAGTGATGGAAGTCAACGGACCTGAACCCAATCGAGATGGTTTGGGGTGAGCTGGACCGCAGAGGGAAGGCAAAAGGGCCAACAAGTGCTGAGCATCTCTGGGAACTCCTTCAAGACTGTTGGAAAACCATTTCAGGTGACTACTTCTTGAAGCTCATCAAGAGAATGCCAAGAGTGTGCAAAGCAGTAATCAGAGCAAAGGGTGGCTACTTTGAAGAAACTAGAATATAAGATGTATTTTAAGTTATTTCACACTTTTTTGGTAAGTACATAATTCCACATGTGTTCATTTATAGTTTTGATGCCTTCAGTGATAATCTACAATATAAATAGTCATGAAAATAAAGGAAATGCATTGAATGAGAAGGTGTGTTCAAACTTTTGGCCTGTGCTGTATATAAATATAAATCTGCTGCTGTCATGTTGATGTTTAGTGGAATAATTCATGACAACTTGGGAGAGCTACAACAACAAAATCCCCAATTTTTTCAGCTATATGCTTTTGAGGAATCAGAAAAATAGTGGCAACAAAGAAATAATGTTTCATATTACACCATATAGCTTATATTTAGTATTTCTAGTTTGACTCATAAGGAAGGCAGTTGATAAGTTGAAAAGTCCTGCTCTGTTAATTTGCATACACAAACTACAACTACATTGTGTCCAAAAAATTTAAAAAATGTGTATTAAACTGTATTCAATTCCTTATCATAAAAGATATTGATGGATGTGTTTGTTGTTTGTACTAAAATAAGTTTTGATTTACAGTATGTTTGAGAGTACTAAACTGCCTGTTTATAATGTAATTTTTTAATTTTACACAACAGTGCCCTCCTGTGTTCATCTTAAGAACACTTTCACTGAAGGACAAACTGTGGGCTACTAAATTGAACTCACAAAAACGGTCTGAGTCTCATTGTCATTTGTTTTGGATTTCTAAATTCCTTCAGTTTATTTCATAAAATATATATTTCACTTGTTAGACCCACATATATGTCCTTTAGCGGATGTTCACAACTGTTCTTCTGACATACAGCATGAACACAGTAGGCCTACAGTAAGAAAGCAAGTGGGTGTGTATATTTCTACATGTGTTGAAGAGGTTGCACATGCAAAACAGAGAGACAGAAACATTTGGAGCTCGGAGATTAATAAACATGATGAATATATAATAAAAAATATTTTATTTATTATAGAAAAATAGCTCAACAGCAGGTCCAGCCTTTTACAAGAGGAAATACTTATTTAAATAAAATTAGATAAATAAACTTATTTTCTTCATTTACACTTTTTGAAAATCCATACTCTTTATATGAAATGTTCATGCACAAGTAATAAAACAAAACAAATATAAAAATATTACACACTGTATACAGTGAAGTATATACACTTAAAAAAACACACTTATTTAGAACAGTTAAATCTTTGCTGTGCAAAACTTATTTTGACTGAAACAGAAATGCCCATTACCTACAAAACTGTTGCATAAAATGGCAACAGGTATTTGTTTGCCACAGCTTTATTTTGTGGGATACATAACCCCAATGGTGTATTTGGAAAGCCCTGTTTTTGCTGCGATCCACTTGTTGTAGTTGTTGACCTGTGTGTATACCCCTGGTTTGTTCTCACTGGCGCAGCCCTCACCCCAGCTCACCACCCCAAACAGAAACATCCGACCTGACACTTCACACACCAACGGACCGCCAGAGTCACCCTGTGAGAGAAAGAACACAACAGCCAGTCAGAGATCACAGCAAAGAGAGAAAGTAGACCTACATAGTATGTTGTTATAAACAGATGAGATTCAGATTCAACTTTATTGTCATTGCACAAATAAGAACAACCAGTACAACAAAATGCAGTTTTTCATCTAACCAGAAGTGCAATCATTACAAATGTTTTTTTCTTTTTGGTAGTGCTTAAAAATACATAAAACACAGAATGTGGTAGGCAAGATATGACCATGTTTAGTCTAATAAAGTGCATTAGCAATAAAGTGCATTGAGTTCTGAGAAATCAGACAATCCATAGGCTAGTCCATATAATAGTAGAGACATATATAGTGCATTATTTTGCATTGCTGAGGTGCATTAATAAAGTGCATAGTGATCAAAGGTAGTCAGACAGTCCATGGTCCATGTGCGAAAGGAGAGGGAGAGTGGGCGGAGCAGGGGTGGGGGGGCAGGGGCTAGTGTTGGGTCTTGGTGATGAGCAACGTTGTATGGTGCTGTGAAAAAGCTGTTTCTGAGCCTGCAGGTGCAACTCATAAGGTTCCTGTAATGATGCAGTTTTAAATGTTTTATGATTTCAGAAAGGAGGAGGTTAACCAATATTTTATATTAATCCTATGTTTTGTTGTCAAATTTCATATCCATAACTGCAGCTTTCAAAATGATAGCATATTAAAAAGGTTTAGCCTATAATAAAGTATTGGTTAACCCTACTGGTGTGGCCTTGACCAACTGCCACTTTGCTCGTTTGAAAGCCATGATGTCTCTCTTTCATGGGTTGGCCAAATTCTCTGGGCTGGCAAAACAGAGAAAGGGGAGGTAACCTTGCCCCTTATGACCTCATAAGGGGCTGTAGGCCTACTGTTTAATTCAAACACATCCAAAACACCAAATTAGCCTATGAAGACAGCGTGGATCAGATGCAAGCTTTTCTTTTGAAATGCCCCAATATGCCTTCTGCAGCGATAGACGTTACGGCGGTTCTAAGTGCTGCACTTCCTCCCTGTAGGCTGATTGATCATTGTTCCTATAAAGGCTCATATGGATACTGACTGTCTAAAAACAAAGCAATGACAGTCTGATGACAGATTTGAAGCTGCGATACTGGGTTTGTTGGTTACCTTGCAGGCATCAGTGCTCCAGTCAGGGCTCCCAGCACAGAACATGTTCTTTGTGATGAGACCTCCATAGTACGATTCACTTGTACAGTCAGTATCGGAGAGCAGGTTCACCTCAGCCTGCTTCAGGTACTGTGAGTAATGCCATGCCGCTGCAGACAACAGTGTCAGTTGTAAGAATCAGTAAAATTGCTGAGATCTCATTAATGAATGTGTAGGTTAGAGGTTCTGTATTACATACTGTATCTCTCTCTCCCGAATCCTGCAATGCTGCACTGAAATCCTGCAGGAAGCTGAGTGTGAAATGGAGGAAGACACACTGTCCGGGCAGACGCTGACCTCACTGCACATCCTCCATTGCTGCTTTTGATCTTCAACAGTGCTGAAATGCAAAGACAAACACAGCTATGAGTCCTGCACACAAAGCACCCATTACAACTCGTTCTCACGCACACACAGTACAATTGTGCACACCTATGTCATTGTTAAAGTTGGATTCATTGTATTTTTGGTGGATGATCAGTTTTTCCACAGTGAATTTCTGCTCCCTGTTGGCATGTGTCTCATTGATGGCCATTTTCCCCAGGTATACAGACAGACGCTGGATGTTCGTCTCCTTACTGAACAAAAACCAAACACAGGTGTGTAAACATATTACATACCCATATGAGTCATATTGCAATCATAGTATAAGAATTATTGGGGAGGAAATGATAGTGTGTTGTGTTTTCTGACTCACCCATCAGAGAAGCAGTGTGCAGCCGTGAGAACCCAGCATGGCGTGATGAGAGAGCCACCACAGAGGAAACGGTTGCCCTGATGAAAGAGAGCAACGACCCACGGGTGCGACTCTATGGCTGTGAAAGACCCACCCACAATTTTATGCATCGTCCGCTCAGACCTCTCGCCACATGTCAGTTCTGCGGGGACAGGATGAGTCTGTTAGTGATGATGAAGGAATCACGAGGTGATATTGAGAAAAAAGTGTATTTAAATAACAAAGATACCTGTATCCACAGCCGGTGGAGGTTTTACTGTTGGTGTAGAACCTGTACAGGAGCATAAAACAGAGATCATTAGAAAGATCTAAATCAAATATATACAATGCTTTAATGTTTGTTTTTTTAATTGCCGATCAAACCTTACAGCGAGGAATGTTGCACAATTGTCTCACAATCTTCCTTCCTTTTCGGACACCGCACCACGGCATCACGCTCTGGTCAGGATTCCTAGCATTCAAGTTAAATAATAGCCAGTTAAACCCACAATATCTCTTCTTATCGTTGCCTATCTAGGTCCCAGATTGGTGAATTGAAGTATACCTGCAGTAATTGTGGTTGCCAAGTCCGTCTGAAGCTTCTAAAGGGATTTTAATCTTGTTCCAGTTGACACATGTGTTGCCGTTTGTCGATTTAGAAACAAATCCCCTGTAACTGCTCCCATCCCCAGACCGACACATCTCTGAGGATCACATTACAGACAGAGACTAGGACATTAATGTCTGTAACCAGATGCAACAAATGCAGAATATAAAGTGTTGCTTTGACAGGGTACTTACCCCTGTTAATGCCCCGGGCTTTAGATGACCATCTTTGTGAAAAAGCCTAAAAAGAAGCACAGACTCGGTTGAGGCATATTTATAAAAATCCTCGGACACCCTCAGTATGACTATTAAACCTAAAGTTACTTCCTTTTATTATTGCTTACCACATTAATGCTGATAGCTGCAAGGATGACGAGGATGACTAACAGGTTCATCTATACTTCTCCTTGTTGGGGATATTTTTGTCCTAAGATAGACTGAAAAAAGAAGCAAAATTACAGAAATAGAACCCAACAACCCATTGAATTTAAAGTTCCTTACATGGAGTTTATCTTAGAGCACATGATAGGACAGAAACAAGTGTGACTACTGAACAGACATGTGCTTTCTTTGTCTGGGTTTAGTTGTGCTCACCTTCAGTTCAAACAGTGTTACTGTACATTTCTGTTGATTGTGTGTGTACATTTATTGCAGATGAAAAACTGTGCTGTAGAGGTTCTAATGTGAGAGCAACAGATAGAGCATGTCCACTGTGTGCGCTCTGTACTATAAACAGTCTCTATCTGTACAGTGAGTGCAATAACAATTTAGGTTCGTTGATTACTGCATGACATTAGCACACTATTACATCACATTAGTTCTGCAATGTATACAGTTGAAACATTGCATTTCTAGATATTTCTAGGACACAGTATCAACTTGATAATGACAAATAACATGGTTGTATGGTTAACACGTAATGCACAATTTACAAAAGTTTTTTTTTAGTTGAATAAGTGTTTAGCATTTAATTAAATTACAGAGGTTTGGTGTTATGGAATGCTTTGCAATCAGATTTTTCAATACACGTACAATTCAAGAAAGCTGTTAAAGGTTTGTTTTTGTCTGAGCAATGTTATCCCTAAGGAATGTTTTTGTAAACAACCCATGTAACTCCTAATATTATTTTACTTTTCACATTTATTCTGTTGTATTGATATTGGGTGTTATTTTAGTTTTGGCTTCTTGTTTTAATCTTTCTTTACTTTTCCTTTTTCAGAATTTTAGTTTCTTTCTATTCTAATTGCAGTATGCATTGGAGAGTGCCCAGATTAAGGCCCTCTGAGGGTTTTTTGCATCTCTCCATCACATCTTTTATTGATTATGTGTATATTACATGTTGTAGTTTATGTATATGTGTAAACCAATACACTAAACTAAAGCAATGAAATATTAGTCTCTGTGTGTTTGCGTCCCTGCTACTATCTGTGTGAATGGTGAGCTTGAACTGTTCCTCTTGTGTGTTTGTGTAGTGTGTTCTCTTCCCAGGGCCATTATAATAAATCGAATTTTTGATTTGTGGTACTGACCTATCATTTATACTTCATCATTAATACGGTAACGTAAAACAACTTCTTATATTTTGCTGCATGTCACAGAAGCTTTGTCAGATATATAGTTACCTTTCTGTCCAAACTTGCAATCCTGATGAAGCTCTTTGTTATTTCTTCCAGCTGAGGGGACTGTTATCTCTTCTCTGTATCCTCTGATAGGCACCTTTGTTGTGGCAGGACTCCGATGTTAGTTGTTCTGGTGTTGGTGTGCTGATGAACCTCCCATTTAAAAACACACAGACTACACGTGGGAGGGGTTAAGGAGAACTATGACAACATGACTGGGGCTCAATTGCTGATGAGCAAAGTCTTGAATAATAAATCTGTTATTTCCTGTCACACATTCCATGGGCACTACCTCCTGCCACTATTACTACAGTGATAGTGCTCAAAAAGTATATCCATAATTGGTCATATACGTACAATGGCAACTGCTGCATATGTGGATGCAGAAGAGCACATCTCATTAAAAAGTAGAATGGCAGGTTTGAAATTAATTTGCTAAATTTAGTTAAATTTTTCCCCATAAGAGAAATTGGTTAGACACTACAACATATGCATTGAAGAAATAGACCTATTACTTTGTTATAGGCATAATATGATATTTTTATGTATAACAGAGTATCCTTTCTACAGTCTAAACACACTCAAGTGGTGTTGGTGGCATCAGTTCAAACTGGTATTTAATCACTTGATCCTAAATATAGAGAGATTTATTTAGACTTGTTATGTTGTCTTCAATATTTCCTCAGTTTAAACATTTCAATGATCAGGGATTCATCATCATTCATCATCTGTTAAGTAGTTTTAAATTCCTTAAGTTTGTTTGATTTGTTTGGTTGCAGTGCATTACATTCTGGTCTCTACCAAAATAGCAAACACCATTTGCAGCTTATACAAATTGCAGCTGTATGCTTTTGACCAGATCAAAAATTAGCATATTACTTATATGTTAGGAGTAATGTACACTTCTATTACTTATAGAATTGTTTTTAAAGCAATAACTTATACATCCTTTCATAGTGATGCTTCATTACATTAGGGACCACGTCTGAAAGTATTTTACCACAATGCAATGCATCCTCTTGATTCATTTTCCTGTGACTACATGCAAACAGCTGCATCATTAATCAAGACTCCTTAAAAGCAGGTATTCCGGAAATGGTAAAGAATAATACTTTTTTTTACCAAATTAGTTTAACCAACTTTTTCACTTAAATCTGGTTTGGATAACAGAGCAACTGTCTTTCGATACAACATTCTTTGCACATCTTGCACTAATAATGTAACACAGCTTCCTATAAGCATTGTTGCGAGGATTTCAAGACTAAAATCTCCCTCAAATACCCCTATCAAATACTCTGACGCTTGTATTACTCACATTTCCTCTTCTTTGTTGGCAATAGCCAGATATGACAGGGCTTTGTGGACAAGATAACGTAATGGAATGCAATAAACATGTGAAACATGTACAGCATGCATGAAGTCAGGAAGCATGACACAACTGAATAATAAACATTAATTTATTAAGTAATGTTTTGACTCCAGTAGCCCTGTCTGATAAAATGTCAACTTTAAGCTTCATATATGTGTTTTAGCAAAAATAGAACTAAGTTACCAGAAATGAACCAACCCATGGAAACATTTGTGGTTGAAGCCAGCTGCAACCCACAGTAGAGTGGATTTGAGTCAAGTCTTACCCCCCATCCCCAACCTAGACTGGACACCAGTCATGCTCCAAATACTGTCCTGGCTTGAAACTCACCACTTGCAGTTCCTGGTATCTTCCTCAACTTGCTCTGATAAATATGTTCTTTGTTATTTTGATAAATCTCTACAGTTGTATTAGCGTGATGAGAGGTGTTTGGACTCAAGCATAAGCTACCTGTGAACAGATGATGTATCCTGTTTTATACTGTATATACTATACTTTAAACTGTAATATATTTTTTGATCTGACAAAAAGTATAGTTTAAAACCATAAAAGTATGATTACTGCTTTGTTTAAAGCAGTAATATAATGATTACTGTTTTATTTCCCTGCAGAAATAGGGACACATCCTGCAGTGAACATTAAAATGTAAGAGCTTTTGTGTCTCTATAAACCGTGAGAGTTTGTACATGGAAACCTGCTGACATCTGTTCAGAGAAAAAGAGGAAGGAGAAACTTATAAATGGAAACCTGCAGAAACAGTGTGATTCACAGTTTATTGTATACTGATAAGAAGAGAAAAGAAAATTAGACTTCACAGATATAATCGCTGTCTTGATCAAAGTTTGGTTGTGTCATACGTGAGAGGAACTTTCTATAAACCCCAAGAAGGGAAGTCAGTTCCTAATAGAGCTTGAAACAAACACTCAAATCCTGCCAGTAACTTTAACTCTCATGTTTCTAAAGGGTCAAACACGTGGTCAAACAGGCAGGAAACCATTGAGTTTCACAACTCAAGCCTTTTACATTTCCATCACCAGACACTGACACTCTAGTGAAAAGAATTTTAGTTGTCAGCTTCTCTATTGAATCATTACATACCTTCTGCGTCCCCTTTCCAGCATTCAAAGAAAAAGTAGGTTGGTTATTGTTGAATTAAAATCTAATTCTGTTGAATAGCATTCAACCAACTGAATAGCATTAAAATAGCATTCTGTTGAATAAAACTGTAAAATTCTGAGGCCAAACTCTTTTAATAAGCAGCTATGAGGGTTGGTATGCATGCAAACATTTCACTTGTTTGATTTTCACAATAATTGTAACTTATAGCTACTTTCAGTCCGAAAATGAATATATAGATTCAGTTGGACATCTTAATAGTCTAATAATAATAATAATATACTTTATTAATCCCACAAGGGGAAATTACAATTTACACTAGTCTACAGACAGTAAATATAATTGACTTTCCATTTATGCAACCTGTGGAGAAAGCAACATGATATTTAAATAAAATTAATTTATAATAATATAAATGCCATTAATGGTTGAACACCGGCTAAGTAAAGACCACATTTTGTTAATAATTCTTCAATTGAATAATGGTCTAAAAGCTGTCTTGCTTCACAAACTGAGTTTCACACAAAGGCGAAACAACAAAAGCACAAAAGCAGTTGCAGAGCATTTTGTTTCATTGAACAGCACTGTCCCTCAAGATGGTCAAAGCAGATGCAATGAGGGCCTCATTGCTTTGACTATGTTGTCATAATTCCTGACTTATTGCAATTTCCCATGGTTGACTGTTAGCTCATCTTTTGTTTAATAGATTGAGAAATTATGATTTCTCCCTAATGATGTCAAACCTCTGGAACCATGACTTGCCTAATACAGAATCTAAAAAAAATTATTGAAATTGTTAATTTGAAAAAACAGCCACATTTTGTTGTACCCCAATGTAATAGTCCATTTTCTTATTTTCAGTGAAAGATTAGTTGGGCTTGAAACGCAGATTTGTTCATGAAACTGCAAAGTGCTGAAATGTGTTGAATGTTACAACATTTTGGACTCTAGCTGGAGAACAGACTAACTTTTAAGAACGACCTGGAACACTTGACTACCACACTTTGATGTTTGTACAGACAAAAGTAATGTTTTTCTTGTGGAAGACTTTTATTCAATTGTGTTTGCACTTGATTAATGGTGTAGCTATAATGTCTCCCATAGTGGCTACATGTAGCCTAATCCTATCATCCATGTTTTGTAAATTAAATGTTTTCCTAATCACAAACAGACTGCTTTTCCTTTGATAATAATACATTGGATTCCTGGCAATAAATGTAATATTGTCAGACATATTTTAATTTTTGAAAAAGAAAAAGAAAAAACAGTATCATCAATGTCAACAATAATTTTGCAACCCACCTGTAGTAACTTTAAGAACCCCTGGTATAGATTGTATGCATGCCCCCTCCACCTTAGAGCCTCTTGACTGTGATCACAGTGCACTGAACCTAAGCAAAAGTGACACTGTCTTGACTCACCATTGTATCCCAAATAAAAAGGAGGCATATTCTTCTTTAACCAACAAGAGAAGGATGTTGCATTGTTGTTTCTGTTTATAGTATGTATTGTGTATATATTAGTGTGTATATTTTGTTTTGGTTGTTTTGTATATGTAAGCACAGTGTGAGTAACAATGCTCCAAAGAAAAATTCCTCGTATGTATCCTCATACCTGGCAAATAAAGCTGATTCTGATTGTACATTATTTACCTATGAGGGTGTACTAACTTTCTGCTTTCTGATCACATCTAACCAGTAAACAGGATGCTTGAAAAACTGAATTTAAATATGCAATTACAAATGCAAGGAAACTCAAAAATGAATATGTCATTGCTTTTTAAGATTAACAAATCATACTCATACTGCATTTGCCATGTGTACCCTAATTGTTCTCTTTTTAACATGGAACTAATTTGGAACTGATATAGTGTATGGGAACAAACTATTTCTTACTGTAATGAGCTTCTGATTATGACTAAAGCTGAAGCTATGGCACCATCTAGAGAACACTTGTTTTGTCAAAGTTTTAGAAATATTGTTCTTAGTTGCTACAGACCAGTTGCTTTTATTGTCAACCAAGGGGAAAAATTAGTGGGTTTATGTAACACCCCTGTTGACATTAAATCCATCAGTTTACATCATAGACTGTATATTAACAGTCTACGGTTTACACCTACACTTTGTCAGCTTCTTCGGTTGTGGGTCTGATTGGAATTCCCCAACAGAGGGAGTATTCCTGCAGAAAGCTGCTCTCAAACCAGACACGCATGCGCAGAAACAACGTCTGTCTGGCACAGTTTACACTTTCACTTTGCGTAGATATCGAGCAGCTATTTAATTAAAACTACAACAAAAACACAGCAAAAACCTAAACTTTAAAGCCGTGTTTGATGAACTGATAAGGGCGAAGGTATAATTTCGCCAGCTCAACCTTCTTGCTGAACACTAAATAAAAAAATGAACCGTAAACAACACGGTTAGCTAACTCTGAAGCAACAATGTTCAGCCATCCTAAGTAACGTTAAGCTAACAACTCATCTGTCGACTCTGACCTCCTGGACGGGTAAGTTCATCAAGTTTGTGGAGTGATATGTGTCTTTTAGTAGACTTCTTCACTGAATCTGACATTCTAACATTGGCGTTTCAGTAACAATTAGCGAGTGATTAAAGTTAAATAAAACTATCCTCGTCGGAAAATGTGCGCCACTGGAATATAACAAAAATACATAAATAAACTAATGCAATAATATTAAAAACCGCTGTAAAATAAAGTTAATGTATTTTAAAAGTCTATTATAAGTGTCTGTTTCTAATGAAGATAAAATATAATACATGAATAACTTGTAAAGAACATTTCATTGTTAAAAGTAGCACTGCAGATGTAGAGGCAGATGTGTAAATACATAGTTAAAAAGGCTTTAAGAGCAGAAGCCTTGATGAAGATCTACAGTGTTGTTGACATTATGTTACAGTAACAAATTCTATATTGACTTTTTAGGTTCCTTCGTAGCCCAGCGGCTCCAGCAGAACTTACACTATGGAGCGTTCTACACTTAAACAGAGCCAGCTGTGCGGCTCCTGGGAGATGAAGGAGAAACTTGGGACAGGAGGCTTCGGGCATGTCTACCTGTACCAGCACCTTGTAAGTTCAGCCATCCACCAGTATGTTAAGGAGAACGTAAACTCAAGACCCAAATGTATCTGTGGCTTGGTTATATTCCCTGTCTGTGTTTGGAGCAGGAGTTGGGAGAGAAGATTGCGGTGAAACTTTGCCGTTTAGAGCTGAACTCCAAGAACAAAGACCGCTGGGGCAGAGAGATTCAGATTATGAAGAAGTGAGTGTAAATCATCTGCTTGTGTTCACAAAGCAGCCTATGCACATTTTCTTTTTGCTAGACCATCACTGCATGTTTGGCTCTCTTTCTGTTTTAGGCTCAACCATGTGAACGTTGTTCAGGCCAAAGAAGTTCCAGAAGAGTTGAGCTCCATTGCTTTAAATGACTTACCTTTGTTGGCCATGGAGTACTGCTCAAGAGGCGACCTCCGCAAGGTATCAGGTATATTATAAAGACCACAAGCAATTTGATGTCTTTTCAAACATTGCACTGTTAACCTCTATACCTCTTTTTTAGGTGTTGAATAAACCAGAAAACTGTTGTGGGCTAAAGGAGAGTGAAGTCCTTTCGCTGCTCAGTGACATTGGTAATGTTTTCCACACTTTGACAAAAAGTCACTGTAAAGAAATGTTTATGCATAAATGTATATGGAATTGTTTTCTTTACAAACACAGGTTCTGGTATCCAATATCTTCATGAAAATAAGATCATTCACAGAGACCTGAAGCCAGAGAACATAGTTCTGCAGGAGGTTGGTGGGAAGGTAAACTTGTTTACTTTTGTATATGCATGCAGCCTGTGTTATGTTCAGTTTCATATGAAGATTTTCTGTGCCTTGCTCTCATTGTGAAACTATGTTTTCTTCCAGCTTGTCCATAAAATCATAGATCTGGGTTATGCCAAAGACCTAGATCAGGGCAGTCTCTGTACATCATTTGTTGGAACTCTCCAGTATCTGGTAAGTGGTTGCATCAGTAATGCATTGCTCTGCATGCAAGTTTTGTTTTCAATAGATGTAACAATCAAGCCTTGTTTAATAAATCTGTTTGTATGTGTGCCAGGCTCCAGAGCTGTTTGAGAGTAAACCCTACACTGTAACTGTGGACTACTGGAGCTTTGGGACAGTGATCTTTGAATGCACTTGTGGCTTTCGCCCCTTTTTACATCACATGCAGCCTGTACAGTGGTGAGTCGACATAGCCGCAATGCATTTCTTGTCTGTATTCTGATGAACCTGGACATACACATGGCATTACAACACACATTTGTGGGATTTAACTTTATGCAATATCTCAATGTATCAAAATTATTTTGCTAAATATCCACATATATAATGAGAAGCTCTAATAATCTTAAATAATTTGATGATTTTCTGCAGTATATCTAAATCACATCAAAATGTTACATTTTAGTGTTATTATACAGTACTATATGAAGATCCTAAACCAGGTTAAATTAAATTTGATTTTGAGCACTAAAGACTAAATCTAAATATAAAGAATTTACGTATGTACACTTTATTATGTGTTATTTATTAATGTAGTGATTGTGACTACAACATATTTATTAATCTGCAAAATATTTGCATGATAAAGGGGGAGACAGTTATACAGATCTTTTTCCCCTGAATGTTTGGAACATTTTATGGGTCTAGTTTCAATTTGTTGGCGTTAATGTCAGTTATCTCCGGTTGCATCTTGGTCTGCTTTTGTAGGACAAGTAAAGTCAAGAACAAAGGTCTCAAAGACATCATGGCAGTAGAGGACATGAATGGAGAAGTCAGATTCTCCCCACATCTCCCATATCCCAATAATCTCAGCAGGTAGAGAAAAAAAAAAGACACTTTTTTCATACCTACCAGTTAAGCGTCCCCCATTCTAACTTTGTGTATGTGTGTGTGTGTGTGTGTGTGCGTGCGCGCGCATAGGCCGTTGCTGGAACCAGTCGAGTGTCTTCTGCAGTTGTTGTTACTGTGGGACGCTGCAATGCGTGGTGGTGGACTGGATCCTGACACAAACAAACCGCATTGCTACACAGCTCTACAGAATATTCTCAACATGAAGGTTGATAGTAGGGAGTTTGACTGTATTTAGACTCACCTAAACCAGATTTTACTGAGTGCATTTGTGGTTTTATATGTCCCAATTGAGGACAGCACACAAAGCAAACCCCAACGCTGTGTGCCTTTATTTCTCCAGGTGATTCATGTGTTGGACATGACGTCAGCACAACTGCACTCTTTGGTTTTGGGTGCTGAGGAGAGCTTACACTCCCTGCAGCTTCGTTTGGAGACACACACTCAGACCCACATCTCCCCGCTGAGTCAAGAGCTGCTGCTGGAGACTGGAATCTCCCTCGACCCACGCAGACTGCCCGCACACTGTCTGCCAGAGGGATTGGTATGTGACACACACATAAACAAACAAAACTATCTCATGTTTAACAGGCCCAGCCACAAGTACATATGCAGTGGACAACCTACTCTTTTTTTATCTTCGCATTATTTTAAATATTGTTTTTGTAATTTCATTAAGTTCTACATTACACTGTTCTTAATATTTTTGGTAATTGGAATGAGTTTTTTGCCTTCATATTTAAACAGTGCAATTACTTTAACATTTAGTTTCCAGTGGGTTTTATTGTGGAGTAAAATAAAGAAGGTAAATAAGTTGGTTTGTAAGAAGGGACACATGTTTTTCCAAATGTTGCAGACTGTATGAGTGCATAAATATTGCTTGCTTCCAGTCTGTCTAGCTTCTCTGGAAGAAAATCTTCCAGCAAACCTAAACCTCACAGACTAGACTTCACCAGTTCGTAAACCTCCATTAACACATGCTGTAGTATTCACAGGGATATTTGTTCTCTGCTTTCAGCGAGGTTGGGACAGCTCCATAGTTTTCCTGTTTGATAAGAGTTTGACCAAGTACTCTGGACCGCTGACTGCCAGACCTCTGCCAGACAGCGTCAACTTTATAGGTGAGATGTATAACTATACTGAGCTGTACAATAATGTTCTAAAAGTTACTGTAGTCTGTTTCTGCTCTCTGGAAAGTTTCCTTTGGACTTGTAACCTGTTGACAGAATCCAAGTTTTAGAAAAGAAAAATGTGTAAATAAAAGTGATTGACAGTGTTCAAGATTGTTAGTTTCTTCTCAGTTTACAGCGATTTAAAAAAAAAATGTTTTCATAAAAAGAAAATCTTTTTTATTTGTTGTCCAAGTTAATGTGGGAATCGTGTGTTATCTCAGTCAGGGAGACGAAGACACAGCTCCCACTCTCTGCACTGAGGAAGGTGTGGGGGGAAGCCGTGAGCTACATCTGTGGACTGAAAGAGGACTACATTCGCCTGTACCAGGGACAGAGGGCTGCCATGTAAGTGCACAAACACACACATATACATACACCTACACACTGAAACATCCTTACCTTGTATTTGTGCATGTGTAGGCTGAGCCTGCTGCGCTACAACACCAACCTAACACGGTACAAGAACCTGCTGTTCTCCCAGTCGCAGCAGCTCCGAGCCAAACTGGCTTTTTTTAAGACCAGCATCCAGCACGACCTTGAGCAGTACACCAAGCAGAGGCACATTGGCATCTGTGAGTGCATGTTTATCTCCTGATGTGATACATCATTTAAAGTTACAGTTACAGATGCTTTAGGTTATCTGCTGTTGTGTGTTTTTCTGCAGCTTCAGAAAAAATGTTGAAGACCTGGCAGGAAAATGAAGATAAAGCCGATGGGTTTTCAAAGGTAGGAATGTTGTTACTTACTTGCAAATGTATCTTACTTGCGTGATTTAAAAACACTATGTGCTAAGAGTGTTTTGTGCTGTAGGTTGCAGATGTGGGATATCTGGATGAAGAGATAGTGGCTCTACATTCTGAGATCGTGGAGTTGCAAAGGAGTCCATTTGCAAGGAGACAGGGGGATGTAATGGAACAGCTGTCAGTATCTCTGTTATATGTACACTATAATCACATGTTCAAAACAATAGGCATGTGCCCATATTCAAAATAGGAATGATAATGTAATAAACAAACTTTGGAAGATATCCGCTTGATTTGAAGTTAGTCTGCTGAAGTCTCATATTAACTCCAGGTAAACTTTAGATAAAATGAGGACATTGGATTTTGCCCCCCATCACTTTTAGTTGATGCATGTTAAGAAAGGATCTTTTAATGGCCAGTACAGACCGAAGGAATTAATGTCCTGACTAATTGTTTTGAGACAGACTTGAAAAAATGTGAGTCTATCATTAAAATATAACTGCGTTATGCAAAAGTTAACTCTCACTCTTTTTGCAATTTTTTTCAGTGAGGAAAAGGCTATTGACCTCTTCAAGCAACTGAAAGCTAAATGCAAAAGTTAGTACAAATCCTTACACATTCAAAATGGCAAATGTGAGTTATAAGGGCCGCTGCTTTTTTTGTTGATCATAGCCAACTACAGTGGAATCTAATAATCCTTGTTGCTATGGATACGATTCAGTTGTATAACAAATAAATTCAATGGCTGTGAAATGTGCAGAGGGATTCACTGAACGGGGGCCACCTCTGTTTAATTAATTCCTCAGCATAGCTGTTAATGTGAATGGCAAGATGGTATGTAGTATGTGTTTACATGACTGTGTCAGATAATAGTTGTACATGGATGGTCATAGTGGTATGTGTTCATACAGGTCCTGACCCTCCACATGGCTACAGTGACAGCTCAGACATGGTGAAGATGATACTCCAAACAGTTCAGAACCAGGACAGAGTGCTGAAAGACTTGTACACTCACCTTAGGTAATGTAACCAGAAGTGTAATCTAAACAGATACACGCAAACACATAAATGCAACTATGCAAAGTTCAGTATACTGTAACTGAGGTGTTATTTTACAGTTTACTGTGTTTCTTTTGTGGTTTAATTCACCTTTTTTTCCTGTAGTACAATTTTGGTGTGTAAGCGACGCATCGTTGATTTGTTCCCTAAGTTGGAGAGGGCTGTAGAGAACATAAAAACTGCAGAGGCTGCAGTGATGCAGATGCAAATGAAGAGACAGAAAGAGTTCTGGTACCTCCTCAAGATTGCTTGTGTGAGTGTAAAACAAGAGGCACTACAGAAAATATTAGCTTAAAGCTCTGCAATACTGTACCTAATATGGTTTGGTTGTGTCTTCAGGCCCAGAGCAATTCTCCATCACAGTCACTTATCCAACAATCCACTGACAGGTAAGATCTGGATAAGTCACAAGTTTTACAGAGCTCAATATATATTTTAATTGTATCTAAAACACTGTTAAAAGGCAAAGCCCAACTAAAACATAATGTGGCTGTTTTCTCTGTCATTAGCTACATTCTTTAAGATGAGTTTAAATCTGCAGAACAACTTGAATGATCTCCTAAAACCAGCTGCTGGGTTTTGTACAAATCAAAAAGCTGCCACAAGAGGTCACCCCATGCAAGTCTAGTATCTTAGGCCCTGTTTACACGAGAACGCTTGCAGGTGAAAACCTTAATATATTTATCAGATGTGCCTTTCGTTTAGACGACAACAGTGTTTTTGGGACTTAAAAACACAAAAAACTGAAACCACCCTCCAGAGTGGAAATCTAAAAAACGCTCCACCGTCATGTTCCCATCTAAAGGGTAAAAACGCAAAAGTCTGAAGACAGCAGTGTGGAGAGAGACGAGAAAAAGGCGTTCAGGTAGTCTGTTGTTACGGAATAGGCTACAGAAATGATAGGCTCCTGTTATCTAAAAGATTTTCAATGTAATAGCTCAATATTTAAATGATTTTGACAATGTGGATAAGGTTGTTAAAGTCCAATGACCTAGGGCTGCACAATTAATCGAATTTTAATCACGATTTTGGCTTTTCACGTTCAAATTTGCTGATCGAGCGATATTTTAAATGTGTCATTTCATAGAACGCTCTGTTTTTTTTTTTTTTGCAAAGCCAATCTACCGCTCCGTAAACCACTGTCTGATCATGAGCCAGTCAGAGTTGTTGCCTGCGCCGCGCAGCTTAGTTTCTAGATGTAGACAGTCACAGAGGACAGAGAAACGTGAGGAACATTTAACAGATAGCAGTCGGTTACGTAGGTCTCAAGGTTTACCAGTAAACGCAACATTTTGTCCCGTCTGTGTTGTTTTTCAGACAACAGCAGTGACCAGTGCTAGTTAGTATCTGTTAGCTCACAGGGCTCTAGGGCGCAAGTAATATTTTTCTCTAGGTCGCACTGGTCCACCCAATGTCCTCGCATCCGCTGCAATGTTGTTTCTATCGAAATGGTTTAATTTTGCGTTACATGACCCATTTCTTCTGTAAAGCCGTGCCTGTGTTGGAGCTCTCCTACTCTCTCTGGATCTCTGCGCAGTCCTGCCACACAGTGGCGCCGGTCCACACTTTTGACATTTGTCTACAGTTTTAATTGTTAACACAGCTGTATATTGTTAAGCAGGAGAGGCAAACCTTCATTTGTACCAGTGTTTCTGCTGGCAACTCTGCTATCGTGGTCGCCATGGCGAAAAACACAGAAGAAGTTATTGAATGCAACTAACTTCAGTTCGTAGAGTAATAGCATGTGAGACGGAGCCTGCTGGACCTGCAAGAGATGTGACTCATGGCCAGAATATCATAGTTCATAAAAATGCAGCGCAGTGACGATACAGACATTTCAAATAAATAAAAAGTCACTTTTGCGCCTTCTCTTCAGATTGTTTCTTTCTAAACATAGCCTTAGTAAGAAGAAGAAAAAAGACTCATAATAATCTCCTTAATTACTATGACTTTAAGACAATAATATGAAGACCTTAAACCCTGAATAGTACAAAAAATAAATAATATATATATATATATATTTTTTTTTTTTTTTTGTGCTCAATACTGGCATGCATTGGGTGGTAATCTCTGGAAAACACATCAATACAGTGAATTTAGAGTCTTTTGTCTCTTTTTAGTGAAACAGTTCATCAGTTACTGGATGAGAATCAGCGTCATCTAAGTCAACTAACTTCTCTGTTGCAAGATGCCACCCAGGAGATGGAGCACAGTGTCATGGTACGGATACAGAAGTGAGGGAGTGTGTTCATGCATGTAAACAGGTCCCTGAAAGCATCTTACTTTTGACTATTTTCAACCGACCTGAATATTATTAGTTACCACATACATGTTCACTGTTTGTACGTACTGTAGGTTATTACCATACATTTGCGTTCAGTATTTATAGATTCACCTATTCTTTGTCAAGGTTTAAGTTTTGAGATGGAAGAATGGCATGAAAATGTTAAGTAGATGGAGAACGGTATGTTTAGTAGTATGGTATTAACTTGTTGGTTCTCTCTCCAGGATCAGGACTGGAGCTGGACTCAGTACGGAGCAGTGAAAGCCCAACCTCAGAAGCTGTAGAAAATGGCCAAAGACTCAGTGTTAGGAGTCAAACATAGTTTATACTGTAAACAAGTGCCTTATCAGAGTTACACTATCTGAAAGCTTTGTGATTCCATACCGTGTATTTTACATACATGTAATGCTGCAATACAGTGTGAAACAGCATAATATTGCACTGTAAGCTATTCATGTTTTAACTTAAATGTATATGTTTGAGTTTTAGCTGTAACCAAGACATATTTATTTTACTGGTAATATTGATTTGAGTTAACATTGCTGCTGACAAACTATGTATGATGGAATGTGAATAAATATTTATAAATGTATGGCACTTACAGTAGATTGTTTTTCAAGTTCTTTTCAAGTTTTAAACTGTTGAATGTAATATGTATCTAGTTATTTACATTCACACAGTGGATCAGACTCATTGCAAGAAATTGCTTGTTCATAATACCCTGGGTTCAAAACATTGTTGGGAGCTGCTGAAACCAAAACAGCAAGGAGGCAAACAAGAGTAACACCAAGCATAAAATAATATAAATGAAATTGACAAAATGCCAGGTAACAGGCATACTTAAAGGCAGTGCATTTAGTCAGGACATCTCAATGTAGTTTTAACTAAATATAAAAAAAAAATTCATTCATTGAAGGAAGAAGAACATCGGTATACAGGTCTATCACGTGTGGAAGATGCCTTTAAACAATGCAAAATTAACACAGCGTGGAAAGCATAGGCTGTATGTTAGTGGGCAGAGCATCTGGTTTGGCAAATACCTTAAACATCCATTCTTAATAATACACAGTCTATGGTGCAAAGCAATGCTGCATCTCCACCTTTTTTTAGTCATACTGACCACCATCATTAAGCCACATTATAGTTTAAGGTATGGTTTTTGTACCATTTAATGGGAGAGGAAGGAGGCCTAATCTGGCCCAAAGACAAGAAGAAGCACATTGTTCACATGTTTATAAATGTGATTGCTGTCCCTTTTAGTATTACTGTAGTACTGAACATTGTGCTTTCCATTTAACAGTAGCCTACTGACTGCTCAATAGATTTTGACTGGTTGCGGGTTCATATTAACAAAGAACAAGAATTATAGTATCACAGAAATAAAGGACAAGTTTGTGAGATGCAGGGTACAGTACTGTAAAAAAAGAGGAAGAACAAAAAATATTGCAAAGAGCAAAACAGAGTAGTAATTTCTGATCAATTGCGAGTTAATATGATAGAACATGTTTTCGTTCATCAAAAGTCAATGACGGAGAAATATGAAATTTAGTTAAGTTATGCGTGCTCATAACTGAATAAAGACACAGAGAGCTGCGTGTATTCTGCGTTGACGTTTACATCAACTTGTTTCACTCACATAATAGTCCCTGTCACATTATAGTCGAACTATAGTTCCCTTTACAGAACACCTCCCCTCTTAAGTAAGAATCTCCCCCTGACATCTGTCAACAACTCTCAGAGGCAATACACTCTTATTGGCATAGTCTACAAAACTGAACCGTTCACAATTAATGTAAAATAATGTATTGTTATTTTTCTTTTCTTTCACAAAAGTGCCTCACAAATCCAGACGCTCTTCCCGAGGTTGTCACACATTCCTGTATTTTGGTGAATTTGTTTGCACATATATCTTTTTCTGAATCAATATGCCTAAAATATAAAAAAATCACATAACGATTGTGATCGGTTTAAAGACATGCCAATAAACCAGAGCACGTTTCCGTATGTAAGACTGGCGTAGAGCGTGTAAATGGTGGAAGACCTACTGAAACATCTAAAAGGCATTGATTGGTTAGTTCTGGCCAATATAACTGTGACTAATTAACATATTGCCGCTAAACATCATGGGAAAAAGACAAAGTGGTCGCATTTATAGAAGAAACGACTTATTCGCCTTATTGAAAAAAACGTTAACGTCGTTTAAGCTGTAGGCTACTGTCATAAGAAACGAACTATATACATAGCTGGTGACAGTTTTAAGTCCGACACCTTGATAGTAAACGCTACTTCTATTCAGTGCTATATATAAATTGCCTATATACATTCAGTTGGATGTGAGGGCGATCTGGCTGCGACATCTGTCACCCCATTGATCGCTAGGGTTTATTCGGCTGATCTGGCTGGCTAGGCGGGTGTCCCCTTCCTCCCTCACCGCTCCATGTGTGTCCCTCCCGAAGCCCCGCGCTCGGTGGAAGAGGACGATGGTTCCCCCGGCGGACGTCCATCCTTC
The DNA here is from genome assembly GCA_013375575.1 of Percina caprodes. Classification (NCBI taxonomy): domain Eukaryota; kingdom Metazoa; phylum Chordata; class Actinopteri; order Perciformes; family Percidae; genus Percina; species Percina caprodes. The sequence goes on from JABXJD010000024.1 coordinate 813,570, forward strand.
GGTGTACCAGTAGCTGCGCTCCCCTGCTAGAACCTCCAAACAAGCTCAAGGCCCATTTGTAGGAGAAACGTAGGGAAGTTAAGCTCCAAAGCGTCAGACACATCCAAATGAGGCGCTGCACGTGGCAGTCTGCCTTACTTTTATTTGTATAAATTTAAAATGAAACATGGTGACAGTGTAATGAACATAGCTAGCTACTTGAGTTTTGGTAAAACTGGTCAGCAGAAGATGCTTGGTCCGCTTCCTAAAATCTATAACATAGCTACGTGACACTAGACACAATGATGCTAGCTGCTGTTTAAACCCATAGAAGAAGAAGGAAGTTGTGGGAGGCGGGGTGAGGGGGATTGGACGTTGAATGATAAGACAAGAAAGGCTACGGTGCGATCGCAGTGGTAACGTTCATTTTATTTATCATAAACCAGCCTCTTTTACGCGTGCATATTCATATTTTATTTATATTTACAGGTGAGTAAGCTCGTTTGATTTACGCTAGCAGCCCTAATGTTAGCATTAAGCTACAAGAAACTGACGGAGTTACGTTACTTAGCTAGCTGACTTCCTAACCCACCCAATAATGAGGGCTAGCTAGCTAGGTTAACGTTACCAGGGGAATGGTGTATCAGGCTTTGCTATTGATGCATTAAATATATTCAGACGTTCGGTGTGCTCGTTATATTGAAGGAGACATCTGTGGTGCAAACGGGTTGCTATATGTGTTGGCCGAGGATTTGTCGCTAGTCTCCTCATAAGTAATTCTGCAAGCTAACTAGCTCATCGTTTATGTTAGCGTTAGCAGTTTGCTTCCTACTTGTGAACTGCACTTTCTAATTGAGGCAGCTAACGATAAGATTTTGAAGCACGTTTCAACCAAATGCGATAAGAAAATAATAATCCTGCAAGTCATTATATTGAGAAACGTTCTCATTATAGAATTAGCTAGTATCTCAAAATAATGTTAGTATCTCAGAAATAATGAGAAGCTTTCTGAAAATAACAACAAACGTTAAATAACTATACTGAGTCATTATTTTGAGTGAGTATCTAATTTTTTAGATATATTTTTAAGATAACCTATTTTTAAAGATCAGTGGAAATACATTTCCTCCCCCTTGTATGGCTTTTGGATTACTTAGAGGTGTGTAATTTTTTATGAATTTGTGTCCACTCCATTTAAGGGTAACGTTAGACTAAATGTTAAGATCATCTCTCAGTATAATGCATTATAATTCAACAGCTTCAAAACTACAGTCTCCAAGACCATAACGTTTTGACCATAGAGTTGATAAATACCTCTCTAAAACAGTTTAATCTAAGCCGAACATTAAAACATCCATGGAGGTAGGGTAGGATTTCTCACAGCACTGTTGTGTGAGACTACATTAGTTTTAGCTAGGTTTACCTAACACTGTTAAATGACTGATGCACAGCTGCTGACAATTACTGAGGTGTAACGGTGCCCTGTAATGTTGTATAAATATGTCAGAATGTTTATGCTTCTTTCTCTGCCCGTAGGTAAGTACTAGCGAGGATGACGATGCCGCACATAGGGGCAGTATTTGGAGCAATAGCAGGAGTGATGGCCATCATGTTGCACTCCTCCATTCACAAGGTAGAAGAAGGACACCTTGCTGTGTACTACAGGTATCAGAACACTGACCTTTTATATATGTGCCTGACAGAAATGACAAATATACTTAGAATGTGGTTGGCATAATGTTGTATGAAAAAGGTGTATTTCCTGATAATGATACATACACATTTTACCTGGATATGGCAATATTATCTGGGATTCTGAGCCGTGTGTACTCCATACCAGTCTGACCAAAGACCGCAAAAAGAAAGGCCATCGCCAACAACTATAGCGTAGAATTTTCCGGTCCAGATCTGAGCATAGTCTTAACAAGTGTCTGTGTTTGTATAAATCAGTCAAATGTAACAGTGAATAAGGCTAAACGGACTGGTAAAGAGGGCTAGCTCTGCTCTGGTCTGCCCTCTGGACACCATAGAGGAGGTGGGGGAGAGGAGGATGTAAGCCAGGGTGGCATCAGTCATGGGCAACACCTCTCACCCCCTACACAAGCTTACGTGAGCTCCTTCAGCAGCAGACTGCTGTACCCTCAGTGCAAGAATGAGCGCTATCACTGGTCCTTCATTCCAGCAACAGTCAGACGCTTTAATGCAACATCATAATGTAGCACTGCTGCTAGCTGTTTCTGCAATATGATCCATCACTGGACAATATTCTGCACTATGCATATTTATTTATTTATTTATTTATTTATTTATTATTAATTACTGTCACCTCCAACTGTGCAAAATGTCATTTCTATTCATCCACACCTTACTCATCTGTGTGTGGGTGTGTGGGTGTATGTATATATACATATATACTGTCTGCTGATATAAGGGTGTTTATTGTGTACATATGTTAGTATTATTACTATCATTATAACAATTCTATTTTTTTTCTATTTCTTATAATTTTTTGTATATTTTATCTCCTATGTCTATTTAATGTGTATTTGTGTTATTCTGATTTATATTTTTTTTTGTCTTTTGAGCTGCTGTAGCACAGGAAGTTCCCCAGTGTGGAATTAATAGCATCTATCTTATCTTAAGATAACATTTTACCAATCCCTGCAGGGAATTTAGACCTTAGGAGAAATTTAATTGAATAGAACTACATTATAAAATATGGGACATATATTAAACCCTAATTGTTGGCAGTGTTTATTAAAAAAATAACAACCTGTAATATGTTGCAACATTATTCAACAAAAACACAACTATACCCTCATAAATACTGTTAAACCAGAATGAACACCTATAAGTGTTTTTTTTTTTGTCCACACTCTTCTAATTTAATCACTAGATGATCTAATATTAAAAGGTCAGACCAAATAATTAATTTGGCTTTGTTTCAGGGGTGGGGCATTGCTGACTTCTCCCAATGGTCCTGGATATCACATCATGCTGCCTTTCATTACCACCTACAGATCGGTGCAGGTAAACCTACATTTCAGCCCTGAAACTTGGCCTGTCAGCAGAGGCAAGTGTACTGTTAGTCAACCAGAAGGTGCTGATACATGAAAACCAGAATTGGATCTTCTATAAATAAATCAGTTGCAGCATGCAAACAGTTGCCATTCAACTATGGGTGCTGTGGCATGTTTACGCACCATTTGTTGTGCTTTGTTTTAAAGGTCCCATGACGTGGTGCTCTTTGAATGCTTTTATATAGACCTTAGTGGTCCCCTAATCCTGTATCTGAAGTCTCTTTCCCACAATTCAGCCTTGGTGCAGAATTACAGCCACTAGAGCCAGTCCCACAATAAACATGTTTTCTATTACATTATATTTACATTATAATGAATAATTACAAAAACTCTGTTTATTCTAATAAATGTAATTTCATTTTTGTGTTTCAGACTACTCTCCAAACTGATGAGATCAAGAATGTGCCCTGTGGAACAAGGTAAGACTGAGGTTATTGATGTAGCTGTTACAGTGTTCCATCCATGAAAATGGTTATGTATTTAACAGATTTTCTTTTCTTCATAGTGGTGGTGTGATGATCTATTTTGACAGAATAGAAGTTGTTAACATGCTGGTCCCTTCAGCAGGTACAACACATTCTAATTTCCATATCTGCAAAAGTTTATGGTTGACACATTAACCCAGCCAGCGGCTTGGCATTACAACTGTTGTCTTTGTTAATTTCTTTGCAGTGGTGGACACTGTTAGGAACTACACGGCGGATTATGACAAAACTCTAATTTTCAACAAGATTCACCATGAACTCAACCAGTTCTGCAGTGTACACACACTACAAGAGGTCTACATTGACTTATTTGGTGAGCCTGCGCTTGTAAAAATGTTTTGCTTCATGTTAATGCTATAGAATGCAACCTGTCCTGTGCGTTCATTCTTGAAATTCCTAAAATGTGAAACACGACATGTTGTGTATTCTTACAGCTGCTGTTTTTTTGTTGTCTTGCAGACATTATAGATGAGAACATGAAGACTGCTTTGCAGAAAGATCTTAATGTTATGGCACCTGGACTTACAATACAGGTATTTGAACACATACACATATAACCTAAGGGGCATAGTAATTCATGTCACAGTGGAGGCTTAAAAATCTAGCTTGCTTTTCCTTATCACACATCTAGCTATTTACACTGCAAACCTTCTGCTTTGTGCGATCGCCCTTCACAGTGAATGAAAGAATGTAAACAGGGCTTGCATATCGTATTTGCAGTAGTCTCCTAATGAGACAATGTGGAATATAAGTTACGTGGCTCTAACTTCAGTTATACTGTATAATGTGTGTAGCCCACTTTTGCAAAGTAAATGAAAGAATAGGAACATGGTTACTGCAGGTAATATAGCTATAGCACAATATGATTTTATGTACAATCGGTCCAGTATTGTTGTGGTGTTATCAAATTAAAATCTGACGCTAAACTATAATTCCAAACCTACCCACTGCCATGAACCTCCTGTGTTAATTAGCCTATACATCTAGCTTGAGCTGTGAGCCAATGACAGTTTACTCTCTGCTACTGTTCTTATGACATTAGGTAAAATGAAAACATCTTTCACTCTTCCACTCACATTCTGAACAGCTACCAGCAGACCCAAGTATAACTTGAAAAGCCTAACTACCCTGATAACCAGCAAAGCAAGCAAAGTGTAAACATTTTTTCTCTCCCGTTTTTTGTCTGCACTGTTTCAATATCCCGATGAAGGCAGTCCGTGTTACCAAGCCAAAGATCCCTGAGTCTATCAGGAGGAACTTTGAACTCATGTGAGTTTGTAAATCTGTACTTACTGACACAGTCTTAGTGCATGGTTCAAATTTTGTTACCCGATCTCTCAGTTCATGTAAGACCACACAGAAAGGAAAATATTTACAAGAACCTTGCTTTTTGTGTATGTGTGTTGTATATGCAGGGAAGCAGAGAAGACACGTCTATTAGTCACGGCTCAGACTCAGAGGGTGGTGGAAAAGGAAGCAGAGACTGAAAGGAAGAGGGCCATTATTGGTAAATGTGATGTTTTTTTGTTTTTGTTTTTTACTGTAAATGCGCCAGCTAGGTTTTTATTTGCATGATGGTCATTATAAGTTTAGCTGCTTCCGCTTTCAGTCACCCATGTGTAACCCTACTATCACCCATGTGTAACCCTCGCCCTTATGTACAGCTGTTACAGCTCACATGTTTTTCTGTCCCATAGAGGCTCAGAAAGTGGCCCAGGTAGCAGAGATCCACTTCCAACAGTTGGTGATGGAGAAAGAGACAGAGAAGAGGATCTCTGAAATAGAAGGTTAGCCTCATTGCCTTCAGTTCTCTTCTGTGAGATAGATTTGTATGTGGTTGGTGACTGGCAAATTGGTCTGTCGAGTGTCTGACTCATCCAACACTGTCTCTTTGTTTCAGATTCTGCCTTCCTGGCAAAGGAGAGGGCTAAGGCTGATGCAGAATATTACACTGCTGCCAAGATTGCCGAAGCAAACAAGGTAAAAAAAAAAAAAAATGCTGTTGACATAATTTAATACATAAACGCCACATTTAATCTAATGGCCTTAAAACAATGTTACGATATTAGGAGGTATCTTTGCGATCACTACAATATAATTATTTTTTACAATATAATATTAATAATAGCAATAACATTTCAGCAGGTGTAATCAGATGTATACAGCCAGCATGTCTATTCTGTCTGTGGTGGTAGAGGCAGAGCTGCTCTAAAGTAATTCTCAAATCAGAGTTGTTTATGGAAATGGCTCTGCTGTAATGGTGTAAACTAAACAGGTGTTTACACTGACATGTAACATGCTGTTACTTTATTGACATTGACAATAACCACCAGGGTGTACAAAAATGGCAGAAAAAAACATGGCATCACATTAATTAAAAGATGTTATGGAGCGCGTATATATTTAGTGTTTTGATTGCTTTCTTATTTTTCAAGTGCTCATGTTATGCATTTTGGCTTTTTCCCTTTGTGTGTATTTATTTGTGCACATTATAGGTTTACAAAGTGAAAAAGCCCAAAGTCCACTTACCATCTCCAACAGAAAACACTTTTCACAAACTGCTCCAAACATCTCTATTGTAGTCCCTTAGAACTGTGCAATATAAATGGTTTGCTTGTTGTTTTGCACCGGATCTCACATAACGTGTAACGCTGGTATAGTTTTTTATTATAAGATTAAGATCCTTTATTAGTCCCACAAAGGAAATGACAATTTACACACTGTTGTTATTACACACACATGCCCAGTACTTATTCATGCACTAAATGAGATGTCAGAGCGGGGCTCCCCATGGCAGTTGGGGGTTTGGTGCCTTGCTCATGAGCACATTGGCTGTGCCCAAGAGGTGAACTGGCACCTCTCCAGCTACCAGTCCACCACCATACTTTCTGCATGTGGACTTGAACCAGCAACCCAACTCCCTATGGACTGAGCTACTGCCACTCCACATTTATATCAATTTAAACGTGATCATGTAAACAATGATCTCCCGTGGCCGCCAGCTCCGTTTTCTGCCATTATTGTCCCCTCTGGCATTTATTGTTAATGTCAATTAACTGTCAATAAAGTTTGCTAAAAAGCAGTCTATGCTGAAACTGTACAGCCTCAGAGTAACACAGAACCTGATACCTTTTCCTAAAATGTACAGTGTAGTAAAGCAACTCGTTTTATGGTCAGTGTAGTTACTGTGTCGGAGTATGTGACTATTGTTGTGTGCTTTAGCGCCTCAGTTCTTCTCTCTGAACATTGATATTGTGAACCACCTCCACACTACTGAATTCACTTCCTTTTTTGGAACCAAATCCTCCACAGTCGAGCCAGCAGCAATGTTGTATTCAATTTTAGCCATGCTGTATATTGTCAGGTCAGATTAATACGAGTATTATCATGAACATTGATAATGAGCCAGCCCTAATCTAATCCTCACATACTGTTGTCTGACTGTTTACAGGTGAAGTTAACGCCAGAGTACCTGGAGCTGATGAAGTACCAAGCCATAGCAGCTAACAGTAAGATCTACTTTGGCCAGGACATCCCTAACATGTTTGTAGAGGGAACCAACAACCCCCCTAAGTCTGTGCGCTCCCCTAATCTGCCCAATGCTCAACAAGTGAAGCCAGAGTGAGTCCAAAGCTCTGCCTCTGCACAGGACAGGAGAAACTGATGAGGACTTGTCTGTGAGGTGGAGAGCACTGAACTAATGATGGTGGGTGGGATAGCTTTGCAGCTAGTTTGGTTAATAACGCATTTTAGTCTTAAATCTAAATGGCAAAGAACAAGTGGGAAATGTAAGGACAAGCAGAAGTGAGAGCTAGGAAAGGCAAGACAAAAGGATATTTTTTTCGTGACTTCCACTCTTTTGTGGGGGTGGGGTGGACAAGTTTTAGGAATGAGAATGATGCCGTAGTTAAAAATGCAAAGCATAATAAATGCTTATGCCTGGGAAGGCGATGGCAAGAAGTCGCCCTAATTTATGTGTGCTTGCAATCAGCGCAGTGTTTAACTTTGCTGTTGGATCTGCATTCATTTTCTTTTTGTATGCCAGGGGAGTGATTTGTGATGAAATGAAATTTTTGAGAATTAATTTCTGGTTGAGCTGAACTGGAATTTAACAGGTGACACTAATTAATTAATAACTGTTTAGGGTTTGTGTAAGTGTGTAATGTGGGTAGGTCATCTGTGCCATCTTCTCTTACACTAAATCACTAGTTGGCTCTGCTCTCTCAACATGAGTCAGTGTGAGGACTGTTTGATCACACCTCAATTCAAATGCTGCTTGTGGAAGAAAACTGATACGTGAAAGACTTTTTTTTTTTTTAAACATTAGCGTTCTAGAAACAAGTGGCCTGACTAGTCTATGACATGGGAGGGTAGTCATTGGGTGTTCCCAGTTTCTATAGTTAATATCCAGTGGTGTCAGATTGGTAGTAATGTAGTTAATTTTCTGTAACCTTGGTGGTTGTTTGCTGTTATTGGTTGTGGTTGAGAGTGCAGCCACCTCAGGGAGACTTGAGATGCTGCGCTAGAGCTGCTGTGGCATTTACTGTAAGGAAAAAGGCTTAAGTGTTGCCAATAGAAAATCTGATTTCCTTTTCTAAAAGCTAACATAAAATAATTAATAACAAAAAGTTAATTCATACAGAGCGTAACAATAAGGCAGGTTATGATAGTGCCGCAAGAGGAAGTCGTGATTTGTACATCTTTATAATATCCTTGATCTGGTTTTGATTATCAGGGCCATGCATGTGGAAATGTGAAGTGGTTTGATTCAGATAAGTAGTGCCTGCCAACTCTGTTGTTATACAGCTTATTCAGATGTAAAATGTAAATTCTCAGGAAGTTAACTTTTATTTTAATAAAAAAGCTGCTCAATGTTGGACAGAGCCTAAACCCTTTAAAGTCATCATTAACAATTTTGACAAGGAAGAAAAAATGTAAAATCTGTTGATTGGATTTGGCTAGACAAGTTGGAACAGTGAAACAAGAACATTTGATTTCCTTTTCACTAGAATCAAACTGTCTTATGCAAATATTTAAGGTGATATTCTTAGTGCACTGTCACTATTTTATTGCACGACCTATTTACAGTGGATGTCTGTGACATTTAATGAGCATGTTGGTCTGTCAAAGTAGAAATAGTATAAACAAAAGCTTCTTTCCACGGTCAATGTTTACATTTTTCTGTAATTCAAGATATCATGGACTGCAAAGTTTTTCAATCTTTGCTAATTGTAATGGCAACATACAGCTCCTAATTACAGTATTAACTTAAATACTCGAAAGTGAGAATTTGTTTAGCTTTTGATCAGTTTTATGTGACGATATGAGTTCCAGTACAACACAACAAGTTTTGCTCTAATAAAAGATGAATGTTAATAGAGCTTGGGTTTAAATAAGATGCAAGTTGGTGCTAGTTTTTATTATGTGTTTAAGCTTTTGGATTTTGCTCAGCTCTACTACATACTACTTCCATTATTCAAAATGCAAGCCTTAATTAATGGGTTACCCCAGACTTAAAGTTTCAGTGATTCTCATTTGAACTAAACTGTGAGACTTCTTAAGAGCTTGGATGTACAGACTGAACTGTACGGCCTCATCATCGACTCTAGCTGAGAAAGACAGAACTAGCAGTGGACACTACTAGTGTTTGGAGGATGTTGTGATGTTTACTTGACCTATGAATGGCAGTTAAAGGCTGCACTGTGCATTTGCTTGGGTGGTGGTATTAAATGAAGATGCAAAAGAGGGGTATGAATCACTCATTAAAATGATTTTTTTTTGTGTCTATTTTGTACAATCTGTGAAATCTAACATTGTCTCCTTGTTTTAAAAGGTTTATATGCAAAAATGTTTTCAAGTTTTGACAATGTTCTTATGTAAAATAAAACCTATTTTGGTACCTATCTTCTCCAATTGTGCTGCTTTGTGTGTGGACATTGTGTAGTACACTTGGATGTCAACAGGAGGAGCACTAACTCCATGTTCAATTCTAAATGCTCTGGTTCAGTCACTGAGCCAGATTGCTACCAAATTGTGATGTTGAAAGACAAATAAGATCAGTTTAACATGGGCACAGATAGGGGTCAATAAGATCGTAAGCATGCTCTATGTTTACAGAAATGTAGAGTGGTGTAAATACTTAATGAGAAAGGCAAGTTTGTCGGTGAAAAAAAACAAATTGAGACTGTCAAATAAAATTTGCCCACAAATGTAATCAACTGTAAGGTTACTTGAAGACTGAGGAAAATGTTAATATCCGGGTACAGACTTAAAGGAGAAACTGAAACCAAGAATCCAACCAGAATCCAATACTTTGTGGTACACAAACTACACATGCTGAAGTTACAGCTTTGGATTTTGGCCCTGATTTTGACTGTAGGGACAACAAATGTTTTCTATACATTCACAAACGTTCTTCACAGGTTTACAAATGATGATAAATTGTTTTTGAACATTGCCTCACAAGCTTAAAATCATATTTGAGCCCATACTGAATCACTGTCATTTAGAAAAAGTGGAGTTCATACAATGTGCATGTGTTGGCTAGTAAGTTATTTAGATATCTGGTTGTTGAGGTGAAAGGATGATTCAGTAAACATTTACTAAATATACATACACTATCACAGTTCCTTTAGTTATAACCTACATGATGTTTTAAACATTACAAAAACAGAGATGTGTTTGTTGAGTCTGTAAAATGGTCATCCTAAGAGTCAGCTGTTAACAAAGGCTTTCCAGGAAGCATTCAAAATGTGAGTGAGTGAGTGTGACCACTGCCTGGATGACCAGATGAGGGATAGCTTCCTCTTATGACCTTAGTCATTACACATCCTGTCCCAGCCAAACCATCAGTCTTTGCTTTCTGAAGGAGGATATTTAGTTATAGTCTGACCACAGATCTGGTTTTCCTGATGTCAGAATTTGTGAGAAATACCACCATAAAGCCAACTGTGAGTGTGAATGAACTTCATGTGTCCTCATCTTGTTTACTCAAGAGATTTTCTTTTTTTGTGGTTGTCTGAACTCATTTTTAATTTTTTTTTTAATTTGGTGTCAGGGGTGCACAGCCAGTTTGAAGCCCCCAGGAAGTGGTGTCAAGGTCAGGTTTGCTGCTTCCTGCATGAGCTAGCGCTTCTCTTTCCTTCCTTTTGTCCCTGATCATCAAATTCTGCATGATCCTTCTAGCCTTGACTCCTCCCTAGATCCATCCCTCAGAGATACAAGGGCGTGGTCCTTCATTCTGAGTGTAGGCCGGTAAATCTACTCCCCAAACAGCAGAATATGATTCATCAGCTGTAGTCAATGCCATCAGTAGCTGCTCTGTTCTGCAGTTTTTTCTGACATTCCTATCCTGTGTGTGTGTGTGTGTGTGTGTGTGTAATACACAACCTCATACAAAGAGCATTAGCGTTGCTATTTCTAAGCACTTTCCTTATCCTTCCTAAGGTCTTTTACTTGTGCTCCTCTACATTTTTTAGGTGGATTATGCAGTCAATCCTTGAGTCAGCTGTAAAATGTATGCTCAAAATCTAATTCTGTGTTGCATATGTGTTAATATGAATATATGAATGTTTTGATCAACCTATGGGTGCTTTGTTCTTCTTTATTTTGTTGTGAATGATTCGTCAGCCACTAAAAGGGCCCTACATTAATAATTTTACACATCACTCAGTGATGTCAGTTTACTCATCACAAGGAGTACTACTACTTGACCCATACATTTGTGCTGTTGACCCAAAGCAAGCTGTGTGGATAGTGCTGAGCTTTGAGGGGACTGAGAGCCACAGAGTCCAAAATTAAAGTGTGGTATTAAAGAAAGTCACTATCCACTTTTATTTAACATCTTTGAGTATAAACTGCAACACAAAAGAGGACCAGTTTGCAGTTGGTTATAAGACAGGAGTCTAGGTACAAATATATATTGTGAATAAACTACATGAACTTATAGTTCTGTTAGAGTAAATGGCCCAGTAGAGAAAAAACATAAATAAGTTGTTCTGACCGACTAACGCTAGCATGTGTTGACTGGCTAGCATTCCAGTGGTTAACTTGCCAACTAGCCACTTAGCTTGGAGATATACGTTGTAAGTATCAACGCTAAAAAATGTAAGATTTGTACCTCAGTGTTTTATTTCTGTAAGCCTGATAATGGTGACTGATTAGGTGGTGTGAAGATGATTAACTCGACAGAACTCGGTCACAGCAGCAGCTAACTGGAGAAGATCAGCTGCTCCTGATACTGCTCAGCAGGTCTCCTGTCTCTTCTTATTCTACACCAACACAGGTACAGACAAACACTGACCGACTATTTTGGAGCAACCTGCCCAACCCCATCTCACTGGAATGACGTGATATACACGAAAAGGAAGTATATTTAATACTTTATATTTAAATAGAAAGAACAAGAATCTGTGTCAGATTACTATATTTGGACATTTGTCAGTTTAGTCATGCATGTCTTCTGAAACGCTTGAAACAGTGGAAAATGAAGTCATAATTAACTGTGTTCTATCTCTGACCAGTCTTAACACTTACTCAACAGGAACAAGAGTTGCATTAAAAATGAATTATGTAATTTTAGATCCTAAAGCAAGTGACAGTCACAGTGTATGAACACTGCATATAATTTAGCTTTGTTCATTTCAATGCCTTAGACCTCTACACTGCTGATTTGCTACACTGCTCATGTTGAAAAAGACAATTTGGAAATTAAAGAGGTTTATTGAGCACTTGGAAGTCAGAAGTAGGTAAAATAGGCTGTGTAAAGGCACAAAGGGTTAACGACTGAAGATACATAAACACATTAAAAAATCACATTCTACTCACTCCTCGTAAAGAAGCGATTATCTGTATTAAACAACCCAAATTCATACTTTCACTTTTCACTTACAGTAAAATCTAATTAGATAAGATTTAAACACAAGGACATAATAAGCAATATCTGCAAAAAACGTTTATATTATAGAAAAGGCATGATATTAAAAAGATTGTCAAATTAGATAAATCCTCTTGAAATGTTCACTGTTGTGTTTCATGTTATGAAAGAGCAACATACTGGAATGACTATATTACTTGTACTTACATTTCTCTATTGTGAATGGTGTAACTAATGTTAATGGGAATTCAATTAGCAAACCTCACACTTCACTTAGAAAACAAGACACATCTCTAATGCATTTCAGGTGTTCAGGAGGACAATAATCTCACTATTAATCTGTATATATATATATATATATATATATATATATATATATATATATATATATGAATTAACTGATCCTTGACTAAAAGTTCTTGATAAAGTAATAGTTTATTTATGTTACAGGGAGAGCTACCATAAAAAAACATCTGTGTGAACATGTTTGTATCAGTGTGTATTGCCTTTTGCTTTGTAGGTCTCCAGATGCCGCATCAGATCTTCAATACGCATGTCCTTCAAGTGAACCAGATGCTCTAACCTGTTTACTTTCATCTGCAGGATCTACACACACACACACGCACACGCAGATGCAAAAGGACGTGATTACACTGGGTAAGGATTATATTGAAAACTGTGAATTATCTCACTGATGAAAAGTTGCACAACTGTGTCATTATTCTTTCTTAACATGCAGATGTGGCTAGAGGCAAGAGAGAACTAGAGAACAAAAAAAGGTTATATCCGCTGAGCAGATACTGACTCACTGACCACTGCTGACACAGCTTATGACCAATATGTATCACACACACCTAAATGTCTTACTCCACACGCACACACACACACAAACAACAATATCACATATATGACAAAGCCCCTGAGGCCATAAAAACTGAAGAAAACTTTCTTTGCAGATTTACTACAGTCAGCCGAGTGTTTCCATAAGTCAAACGTGTGTGTGTGTGTGTGTGTGTGTGTGTGTGTGTGTGTACCTCCACAGTCTCCTGCAGAGCCATGACAGCTTGCTCCTTTTCCTGCAGGATTAGTCGCAAAGAAGGGTCCATGTCTGAGTAAAACTGCGCTGTCTGCTGTTTACTATACAATGAAAAAAAAAAAAAGACACCATCATTATTATAAACTCTGCTTTTAATTTAATTTAAGTCATATTAAAAGCAACATTTTAGTCCAACCTGTTTTTTATACTGCTCTTTTCATCTTTTTTCATCTCTTCTCCTGCAAGCTGAGCCACAAGTTTGGCTTCGGCCTGACGAATTTCTGAAGACAACAAAGCAAAACTATAAAAATTTTCCAAATATAATGTGAACACAACATAATGACTAAAAACTCTGCTGTTGCAAGAAACCTAAAGGGATTCAACCCATAAATCTTATGGACACAACTAGGGTAAAACAAGGAGAATATGAGGCAAATGGTCGTGTAAGAAAAAGGGCGAAACAGGGAAGTTAGATAATAAGATGGAGAAAGAAAACATTAGAAGGCTTGTAAGTCCTGCAGTGCTGAGCTAAGGCTAGCGATAAAGGCCCTCTGGTGATGTTGGGAGCTGATATGAGGAACTGAGCTGTGTGTCTGATAGCGGATAGGGTGTAGATTGAAGAGGAAAGAGCAGAGGGAGGAGGAACTGGCCTGAAGTCAGCTTTGCAGGGTTGTTTCAGGAACAGATGAGGTGTGGGAAACGGAAGAAAGACACATCAACAATTCACTCCCTAAAGGTCTTGGCATTCCCTTATCAATCCTGTCTGATGCTGTTCAATGTAGGTATGTTTGTGTCTCTGTGTGGTTGCTGCTATCTGTAGGAGAGATTAGAATTACCGTAACTGAGGACTCAAACGCTGACAATATCAGGACGGGAAAGAGAGGGCAAGAAGTAGAGACCTTAGAAATAATATGATTTTAGAGGCAGACTCAGCCATCATAGCAGTCAGTAGTCCCCTCAGATGCAAAAAACACCTCAGCTTATCTTAAATATGCAGATTTTGTGTTTGTCAGCTGACCTGTAGATACAGCAACATTAAAAATAGTCCAAAATTACACCCATTCCCTTCCCTGTACTCACATATGGAAAATGTTGGACTGTGCAGCTTTAGTCGAGGTTTCAAACTGACTGTGTCAGCTAATACACTCCTCCACAAATGGCACTAACATAAGGATATATCATGCACAAGGCATAAGGCCGAAACACAGTCATCACATTCTTGTTAATTTATCAAATTATGTTTTTGTACTCGGGTTTATTTCACTGACTTGATCGCAGAAACTTGTAACTTTTGCAGAGAGTTAGGTTGAATATGACAACATATATGTCTGTCAGAGGATAAAGTTCCTACAATTGTGTGGATAGAGTAAAAAAGGTTTGAGTAAATAAATAAGACGGAATGCTAGGTTTTGTGTAACTGCAATAATAGAATAATTACTCTACCTTTATGAGGTTTCTCCTGGTTTCTGGTGTCATAGTATTCTAAATCCTGAGTAAAAAAAAAAGAAGTGTTCAAAGTGCGATTATTTTCCCCAAGCTACAATGGAAGAGGACCACAGTTATTATTTATTCTGGTAATTAGCATTCAAACTGAAAAAGGGATGTCTCTAAGCACACACACACACACACACACACACACACACACATGCACGCACGCACACCACACACCAGTATATTCTCTGTAGTGTGCTCCAGTTTCTTGTCTATCTTCTCCCTGAGGGCATTCAGTACAGGCTCTATCACTCCTGCTGTGCTCAGTACAATCCTCTTCACTGTCTCTTCAGGCACGTGGAAGTTCAGTTTGGAAAACACCTTCCTGTCCACAGAAAAAGAAAAAACAGATGTTTCTAATACAAATAGTAACTAATAAAAAGAAAATCAAAACTAGTTACAATAGGAACAGCGGATTGAAAGTGGTTTAACTGATGATGCATGGTGATGATGAACACCATAGGGGCTAATGTGTTTACAGTGAAGACCCATAAATCTGTAGTTGGCTATGTGCCATATCAATGGCCTGGGAGAGAATGAGTGGGTGTGTGTTGGATTGGTTCTCACGACCAGATGCAGAGGCCCTTGGTATGCTGAAGTTCTGCCTCAGTGTTTATAGCTAAACATTCATTTGAATTAGGAGCTATATGTTGTAATTTAACTTTTTGTTGTGTAAGAATGTTATGAGGAGATGTGGACATATTGACAAAGTCAGATTGTGAAAATGTAAATCTTTCCTGGTCAGGGGCAGTGGCTGTTTGCCCTTCATGCAATTCCCTCCTATCCCATTTACAAGGTAGAAGTCTCCAGTACATGAGTGCAGCCACCTTTATTAGAGCCATACATGACCTTCGAATAAAAAAATATATGATTATTATTATTATGTCTTGCCTGTTGAGAAGATCCCAGTTACTGAGCTTCTGCTGTGTGGAGTTTGCAGGGATATAGTTGTGCAGGTCAACAAACTTTGGGAAGAAATATTTGACGACCTCTGCAGCCATCACTACAGAGGGTTCATCAGAAAGGTAGAGTCAGTTCAAGTAAATAAATAAACAGACAGACAGACATTTGAGCTGATAAGCTACGTAAACAGCCAAACAAGATTATTGTAGCTGGAAACAGTAGTTACGTGAGACAGTTATACGAGGTCATATTACTCCTGCTACTTGTTTAGTCACCACCTCCCCTGTGGACTGCTAGCAAGGCCGAAAGCTAGCTAGCGTTATCTTAAAGTTGACCGTAAAGCTACGGTTAACGTTACCTCCGTCGCTGAAGTCTCTTGTGATGTTTCGTTTGGGCCGAGAAAGAGATATTTTGTCTATCCATGCGTACAAATCCTGCAGTTCCTCTTCGTTCAGTTCTCTGTCCATTATTCTTAAAGCGACATCGGTTTCTGGACAGTTTGTAAAGACTCAAACTGTTTTACTGGGCTAGCTAGCTTCTTAGCTTCGTTGTTTAAGGCGTTGCTAGGCGACCGCTAAAGCACTATGACAACAGATTATGGCGTCTGGGATATATCTAGCCATGTATGATACAGACGGATAAAAATGACAGAAACACTGATTATGGCTATTGTATTTATTGTTAACTTTATTACATAGACAAAAAGAAGATATCAATAAATAGGAACGGTTCAAATTAATTGTCAATTCAAAGTTTGCAGGACAAATCAAGACAGAATCCTCACTGTAAGGAAATACCACAATCCTTGGCATGAGGGAAGGACTCTGTCTGCTGCATAGAAAATATGAAATATAAAATCCCTTCAACAATTAACACAACAAAACAACAGCATGTAATAATTCAGACTCACAAAGTCAAGCATACATAAGTTAGTATAAAAAAGTTCAAGACATAGTCATACCTTGTGTGGTGTGTCCGTAATTAAGACAATATTTAAAGTGCCCACGTTGGTACCACATTTTAAAATCCCTTAACAAAATGATTTCTTAGAAAAGCAGTAACCTACTAAAACCGGTGTGAGGGAATATTAACAATTAGTAAAACAGTTACAGCATTTATAGTGCAATTGCCTCAAAGTGTTCACATATCAAAGGATCAAGGCAAATAGACATTTCCCATAAATTTAAAAAATAAAAAAAACATAATCAAGGCAGCATAGCCGTTTGCCATTTGTAAAGCACACAAGAGGAATCTGTCAATCACGGCTTCAGATTGTCATCAACATACCAGGCTTACATAAGCAAGATACAGATGGCGGTAATCCTTAGGGAGACTATAATTGCCAGAAAAGCTCTGTCACTTATTTGTTTCTGATCTTTCAGTAGATCTCGTTTCCATTTTAAAACATACATGCGTCTCCGAGAGGATTTATTGTCCTTCTTAGGTGAGTCAACAACAGTGTCCTCTGTCAGAAGATCTCAATGTTTACACCATAGGAGATTGATTCCCATTGTCATCTGGCCCTCTTTTGGGGCATCAGGGCAGCTCTCCCTGCAAGCTAGAAAAACAAATATTAACAAGTGAGTGATGCAATTCTCAACTACAAATGTCTCCAAAATCTTTTGTTACATGTCTCATAGTTATTCAGTGGTGGTCCAGAGAAGTTTATGTGCTTACTGACTCACTAACACTGAGCCACAGCTTGTTCATTATACTGCTATGTTGGGACAATGTCCAAAACCACAGACGTCTTTGTAAATGTGAATGCCTTGAATAACATTAGGAATGTCTGAATACCAACTGCCAGGATTTGGAGGATTTAGGAAGGTCCGATTGACTCTGTTGCTGTCTGAATACATACCAGCTGAGTGTGTGGTAGTGGAGACTGGACTGCAGAGGGCTTCGGCTTCACTGGAGGCATCGGAGGCTTTGGCTTCATGGTCTTAGAGAGCAGATGTTCACATTTCAAGTACCAATGGCAAGAAATTTTAAATATGTGAGTGCAAATGTGAAAATTGTAGATAAAATTACATTAATATAATGTTACTTACCAGTTTTGTTGCAAGTGGTGGCAGAGGTCTGGATGGAGGTAGTGGCTTATTCTGACAAAAAAAGAGACAAAAATTAAAACAAGTAATACACACTTTCACAAAGCAAACTAAGTGTCCTTGATATAGGAAAATAAGAAATTTCTGTATGAAATTTCACCTCAGAATAAATTGGCTTGCTTGAAACAGGCTGCATGAATGGCCTTAGAACCTAACGAAAGATATGTATTTGCTGGTTGCAATACAGAAGACATCTAAACAATAAAGACTGCAACACTACACATACATAGTGCCACATTAAAATAAAGAAAAAAATGTAGAGCAAATTACCTGTTGAATCTTTGATGGCTGAGAAACAAAATTCTTTGGGGGCTGTAAGGGACACAAAACAGAGATGAGTGAAGGCAGAGGCATAATCTTTTCTGGTTTATGCAGCTTCATTGCAAAAATGGTCTCTTTATGACAGCATGGAATTTATTGAATATCATCCCTGGATCTCATTGGTTGTCAGTATGTGACTCAGAGACACTTCAGCGGGCACATATTTGCTGTTTTCTGTGGCTTCATATTTGGGTCAGTTACCCAAAACTAGTCATCACAATAACATGGGTTCAGATGCAAACTAGTTGCCATAAATTAAACAAATACCATGTCTAATGTGGAAACCGTGCATTACTACACTCTGATGCTGAAGCTTTAAGATCAAAATGGAAGCTCACCAATGGAGCTGCTCTGCTGGGCTTCAGTGCTTGGGTATGTGGTCTGACAGGGGACAGAGGTTTACAGGCTTGAGTGGCTGAAGACTCCACAAATGTAGGCAGGCTGATGTGTGTGGACCCAAGACGAGGGCTGCCTCGTGCACCGCTTGACCGAAACAACGGGTTGATTTGTCCTGAGATAGATTGGAAGCATCTATAAAAAGAAATGCACACAGAAGCTAAAATTTAAGATGGACAAAATAAAAAGCATAGTCTTGAATAGGCTGAATGTACACAGTGATTTAACAGAGACTAAAAGAAAGGGATAACTTTTTTTTCTGTACCTCTTTGCAGGTCGCGTCTTTTTGATGCAGCACATCAAACTACCAATAACCAGGACCGATAGCAGAAATAAGCCGACCATCAGTGACACAAGAAACACCACCAGACTTGCCTCTGCACACACAAACACACATTGATTGTGACAATATTCCTTTGTTGCTTAAGGATAAGCTTATAACAGAGTATGTCACCCGCTCAGGAAAGGAAATACACAGTAACATCATTATTGCATTTGTACCAATGTGATTGGGGAATTCCATTAAATCATCAAAACAGAGCACCATTGTTTGAGAGAGTCCACAATAAATTATTCTATTTCATGTGTAAAATCATGGTGGAAAAATAGAGCAGAAGAAGAAGAACAGACACAAGCAGTCAACCAACCATATAAAGGCTTGTACAGTACCTTCAGGGAGTTCTGACTGCTCCACATCGCAAAAAGGTGGGGCCCAGCCAGGGTCGCAGTGACACTGTCTCTCATGGTTACAAACCTGTCAGAGATCACACTCATAGTCCGTTATGTTATCATGGCAATACAGAACTACAGTGTTGTGAGGTTAACAGATTCCTCACCCCATGGTTGTTGCATTTGGCAGAGCAGTCATTTGTTCCGTACACTTTTATGTTTTTGATGTCTTGACACCGTTGATTGTAGCATACCTGAAATACATTGACAAAGTTCACAGAACTGGAGTCCACATAGGTTTTGTTGATAGTAACAGCTAACAGCTAACAGCGACATGGGACGTTTTCTTACCATGTTGTTGCCACACTTAGTACCAACAGGCACAATGCCCAGATCTGCAGGATAGTTGTCCTCAGGGTTCATAGTTGCTTCATTGCATATGTCTCCATTTCCTACTTTGTAAAAAGACTTCCTGGATGTCACTGGAAATTCCCATCCTCCGGAGCAAAAGAGTGTCCCACAAGATTGATCTCTGTAACCAAAAACCACAAAGCAATGATACTGTACCACAAATAAACAATAGCACACTTTAAATATACATCATTATAGTGCTGTTTTGGCTTTTGAATACATACTGGCTTGAACATCTCTGGCTAAACAGTGTCTTTCTGCAGTTTCCGTGCTGGTGGAAACAAACATCTGGAGCTACTTCAGCATCTAAACAGAATCATGACAACAAGAAAGTTGCAGAAGTAAGAATCTCAATGTATTAGAATATAACAAAACAAAACTGTAATTTACTGGTGTTTTACCTGGTCCCCAAAGTCTCTTGCAGTGTTCCTGTCGTGAAGGACACTGTCCATTGTAGCAGTATCCTTTTCCACGGTTGCAGGACAGGCCATTCTGAGCGTAGGAGTCAGACGGACAGGAGGCAGAGAAGCCGGTGCAGTATTCTGCCAGGTCACAGCCTCCAGTCTTTGGTCGGCAGACGCTGCCTGTTGGTTTCAGCTGCAGAGCGAAAAGAAGCACAGATGGTGATGTTCCAACTACTGAAATAAGCACTCTCGCACATAAAAGCCAGACGGCAGAGTCAGTGTCTAGATATTTGGTAACACAATAAGTATAAGTGTGACTTCCCTCATCTACAGTAGAGAGGACATAGTGAGTATTACTTACTTGGCAGTTGTGGCAGCACTCTCCCTCTGCACACTGGGCTCCTGCATTAAGTGTGCAGGTAGTGGCATTGCAGCAGGTATTCTTGCACTCCTATGACAGACAGTAAGATGCGGAATATAGCGATCCAGTCTCCTAGTTTGATATTGTTTGTATCCACCTTCTGTGTGCAGCATGAACAAACCTCTGCAGTACCACAGTCACACTCCTCTCCAGGCTCCAGGAAGGCATTTCCACACACTGGCCCTCCATAGATGCGATCAGTAGAGGGAGTATTCAGCAGACAGGCAGGGTTGACCTCTTCCAAGAACCTGCTGAGTTGCTGCTGACTGCAGCTGCTGAACAGCTCTGGATACACAAGGCTAGGAGATAAATTAGCAAGAACAAGTACAAAAAAAAAAAGTAATTATTACCTTTACTTTGGGTTTTAGAACAGTACATTTTGGGGAGTTTATGTGGAAGTGAAACTGAGTTTACCCAACACTCTCAGCCATGATGCAGCCTTTTTTTGATGTTGAGGAACCGCAGACACAGTTTTCAGAATCATGGGACAAGCCAAGGTTGTGACCCATCTCATGTGCAATAGTTGAGGCCACTCCTATTGAGTTAATGTTATGGTCCTGTGTGAACAGTAGACAAAAGTCGAGTCAAGTAAAACTGAAACATTAACATCACACAACTCCCAATAATTTCCTTTTAATATCTATATTTTTACACAAATATGTTACAAAAGAGTATATGTACCTCATTGACAGCTCCAGAGTTAGAGGTGCACATTGAATTGGTGTTGGCTAAGCCAACAGTGGAACCATCAAAATCCACACCTCTAAGCAAAGAAGAGGAGAAATGTTTAGACCCTAGCTCTCACAGCTAAACACATCATTGGCATTGTCCTTTCGGCAGGGAGTTAAAACCAGGTGTGTCTTACGTGATGAACTGTGCATTGTCGTGTTTGGTTCTCGGCAACAGGCTCCGCTGACGCCACTCCAAGAAGCGAATGAGGGTGATCTCAGGGTTAGTGCTGACCTCCATCTGATCTCTGTATGACCAGATATCCAGACCGACCAGCATTACACGAACACCCATGGGGCGATACAGCTGAAACAGAGCAGCATGTTAGCACAAACTGGAAAGTGGAAAGGAACCTTAAGTGAATTGAACTGCCAAGTAAATAGTTGAAATCACTATTTTGATACGCGAAAGGATCAAACACGTGATTCTAAAAGTCACACAACCAAAGACCTCATCTACAATGCTGGAAACCACTGTTGGTTCTAGTGCTGTCTGGTGATGCTTTCATGTTGGCCCTTTTCCTTCAGAGTATGCAAAGAGGATTGTGTGATATGTGTGAAAATCAGCTTAGGTGTGAAGATTCACAGTTAAAGTTAGATTTTCACAGTAAAAGAACTGTTCATTCCTTTTATTGGTCAGATTCAACTCAGGAAAGAACAGATAGTATCAGGACAGATTTCTTGTATCCATAGTAAAAATAAATAATAAAGTCTGATGAAGTGCCAGACATGTGGCTTTGCTGCTTTGTGAGAAAAATGTCTTTTCTGCCATCAATAAAAATAAACTAAATTACTGGTAAAACTAGATGGACTATTTTATTAATTCAGAAGGAAATTGCATAAAGTTAAACTTTTACACTCATTTGAACTCTAGAATGTCCTGATTTAACAGTGCTGGGTAATTTTTTTCTAAGATCAGGCTTTTACAAGGTGGAATCCTTTCAACTGATAGACTACAGAGAAACAAACATACCTTGTCCACATGGTTTGCTATTTCAAGTGCTCTGGCCTCTATTGTCTTCTTGCTGCCAAACTTCTTATACTAAAAAGAAATTATTGTTTGAATTAGTAACACAACCAAGAAGATCTCAGGTATATAAAGTAATCTACTTCTTAAGGGAATTGTGTATCATCCACAAGATCAATGTCATTAAGAGGGCTACATCTGCAATGACAAACTCTGTGAAAAGGAAAAAGAGGAATCAAACCTCCTTGTTGTCAACCACCACAACCAGCTCCACGGTCTTGGATTTTCCAGTACGGTCTTTGGTCTGGGCTCTGCTTTTCTGAATAACACAAAAGGTATATTAGTTGGGTGTGCATGTATATGTGTCTGATATAGTTAGACAAACGTTTTATAAAATAATAAACTTTATTTGTATAGCACCTTTCAAAACACTGTTGCTTATAAAATAAATGAATAAGATAAGCTATAAACTTTTAAATAATTACAATTATTTTAATGCAAAAGTATGACTTTGTCTATTGAAATATGCAAATGATATGAAGTGGTATGATCATTAAAGCTAATAGTCACATCCTGTGATCATTTCCAAATAGATAAAGATCTATTATGTCTCTATTCTTTGTTTTATTTCTTCTTCTGTCTTATCTATTCATTTTTGCCATGCTCCCATTTATCCATTCACCTTGGTTTGGTCTTAACTTGTTACATTCAACTGAAACACAACTTGCAATTTTTAAAATTATTTAAACTCTTGATTTGGGTCTCATATTGTAAGATTTTTAAATATCAAGGAGAAAGTGCTTTTTAAATCATAAATTTGATGTAGATACAGAACTATGATACAAGAACTATGTATCGTTAGTAGTATTTTACTGCATATCCCTTCTTGTTTTTTTTGTTGCTAACAGTTGTCAAATACAAGAATGCAGCACTAAATATTGGATCAACTTCAGGCTTCCAACCCTGGTGTATTTCTGTATGTGTCCGCACTGTGTGTCTTTACCAGGCTGCCGAGCTGGAACAGTCCATATGGACGAGGTCCGTGATCATAGTATGTGGTTGTGTTTCCATGGGAACAGGAGCTCCTCTTCCTCCTCAGGTGTTTGTAGTTGTAAACAGCATGAAGAACCTTGTCACCGTTAACTGTGGAGATCTGTCTGTCGTTCTGCTGCCCTGCCTCAGCGCCAGGCAGAGGTTCGATGAGGTACATTTGGTCCTGGAGACGCACAAACCCCCTGTAGTGCAAAACAGGAACTTCAGGGTGGACACAGAAAAAAATGGTTTCTTTTCTCAAACAGATCTCAGTTTACCTTGTTTATCCTGCTTTTAAGTTTCCACAGATATTATGACTAACAGACATGTATTTTATAGCAGACAGAAGGCAGCACTGCATGGCCTTTGCTGTTTGGGTTATAGGTTTTCAGACATTGAGCTACATGCAGTCTTAATGGTGGTTGTGATGGAGGAAATGGATGCTGAGGGAATGATCTTCACTTTGGATTGGACACACTGGTCATGAGTCAAAGGGAGACTTACAGTCTCATACTACCACAGGCTTAATAAAATGTGGCACTCTACCTTGAGAAACAATAACTTTTTGTATTAGAGATGAAAAACACTTGCCATCCAGAATTACTCACTTTATTCCTGAACACAGTCCCACACTGGCAGAGGAGTCATCTATCCCCACAATGTGCCCATGGTAGTAGCAGTGGACCTGAAGAGACAGCTATTATTTTTCACAGACTCAATGGAGAGATTTCAAGTGTAAGAATGTGAGCTAATTTGAAGAAGATAATATTGTATGTGTCATGGTCAGACAAAACGACAATCTTAACCTTATATGTCAATTCCTCTTCCACATTTCACAAGAATTGCAATGTCACCTCTCATAAAAAGGAACTTTGTAACTGAGAAACTATCATGGCATCTGATATTTTGAAATAAGAAATAATTACTGACAAAAATTATGAAGATGACTGGGATCTGTAAAATTGATTAGATATGTTTACTTTTGTGTGTTTTGTTATTTGTGTTGTACAACCTTTAAAATCGTATCACATGTATTTGGTCAATACTGTAAATATAAATGTAGGAAGATCTGCATTTTACAAACCCTCTTTCTGATATTATCTTAACTTAAATTAAAATTAAAATTCTGGGCTGACCGCAAATTAACCAGACTTTCATTTTACAAAACTGCAAAAAAAAAGAAAAAAAAGACCAAATACAGGAAAACAAATTTGGAAGGGAAGTAACACAGGATATCCTGTAGGCACCTTACCTTATTCATGCATGTATAGAAAATACATCTTTGGTTATAATAGCCTACACTTGTCTGGTTCCAGACCTCTGAATCACCCACATCTCCATTTATTCAGTGATTACAAATTAAAATAATGATAAAGCTTTCATTTGAGGTTTACAATCTAGTTTCACAACACAGGCATCTGTTTGATATAAATACAGGGATTATATTAATGTCAGTGAAATGGTAGTAAAAAATAATATAAAGACATACCCTAAGATCTGGAGTAGTTGTGACTTGGGTGCCCTGATCAGAATAGTGTGTCACGGAGAAGTTTTTCCCGACAAGCTCTCTAAAAAGAACATTTTTATTTTTTATTTTTAAATAATATTGACACATCAAGAACGAGAGTACAGTATGTGTGGACCCTGCACAATCAGAAAAGAATACACAAAAAACACTGTTGCAAACATTTTAAGTTCTCTCACGTGTTCTTTTCCAGGTGCAGTGTGTAGTTTTTCCCTCTTATCGTCAAAGAGTACTGGAGTACATCAGGGTATGTCTACACACACACACAGCAAAATAACCCTTTAATGCATTCTTCAAAAAGTTAAAAGCGATTTTTAAATAAACTCATCAAATGGTTAGTAGAGCTGTCTGTTACCTGATGTGTAGCGGCATCATTAATGCGAGATGAATCCTTCAGCCTCTGAGGTATCACTGTTTGGTACTTCATCACATGAGGAAGAGTCATCTCATTGCCCGCAATTATTCCTGCAAGTATCAGTGATATTTTACAAAAGAAAGAAAGAAAGAAGGAATGGTGAAAAAGTTAAACCAAGAAAGAAAGAAAGAAAGAAAGAAAGAAAGAGAAAAATCGTACCCCATGAGGAGAGGAAAATCCATATAAAGTACCCAGAATATGGCATGTTGCTCTACCAAACGGACTCTGTCATCTTGTGCTCGGCAGTTTAAGGCTCCTCAGCTCTCCGCCCCCTCCGCTGTGTAGGGTAATATCCTGAAAATTAGCCTATCCTTTGAGGTTGACAGACCACATGAGTCACAACCCGAGCCGTAAACGTAACCACGTTGTTCTTAAAATTTAAAAAGGTGTTGAGTAAGTCAAAATTAAGTAATAGACAGGAACGGGGATTAAAAAGGCGGTGCTAATCAGTCTATTGATAAATCTATCTTAGAAATTTGCAGTTACTTGAAAGTCGGCTCTGTTTTATGGTTGGCTCTGCCATCAATTTTTCCTCAATCGATTTCATTTAATTTCATTTGATTTCAGATTTTACTCGGTAGATTATTGGAAACTGCTTATTATTAAAACATGTCCAGTAGGCCTAGGCCTATAGCCTAATTGTAACCCAATACACCCAATAGCAAATGTCAGCAGACCTAGTAGGCTACAAATAGTGGCCTTTATCACCATCTCCTGGTAAAACAGCGGAGCAGTCAGATTCGCTTGTTGCGAGATGCAAATACAGCATAATTCGATTCCTTTACAGTTGAAACATTTTAGGCTACCGAGCGATCTTTGTCAGCTATTATCATGCAGCACCGTAATATTTTAGTGAGTTGTATGTTCTAACGTTACACGCTTCAAATGCGTTCATTTCATTATTAGGAATATGCCTAGAAATACAAACAAGTTACATTTACAAATTCAGTTTTTGGCTCGGGTTAAGCATATAAACAAAACCTACATAATAAATGAAAAAAAAAATAAAAAGGCTATCTCAAATTAACTTAAGTGTCTCAAGTGAAGAAATCAATTTAAGGGCTTTTTTTTTGTCTTTAACCTGTTTCAATGATTACATAAGATAGCTTATTCTAGGGAGGGTTTCTTAACAATGTCAATTAATCATACATTGATTAAGCTATGTATAAAATGTTTTCCTAATGTGCCACTTTTACTTTTAAGGCGTGTCTCTGTTTCCGGTGTTGTCTTGACCTTAGACAAATAGCCTACTCTGCACACGGACCAGTCAAGTTTCGTTTGTGGTGCTTAGCTAACATCAAACAAATTAAATAAAGTTACCAAATTAATTAGCATCCTGAAGTTGACATAACTTTTCCAAAGATTCAACAGTGTCTGACTACGTTGAGTAGTTTAGAGTAGTTTGGCCGGTTGGTGACAGCGGCAACGTATCATTTCGTTTTTGACGGATAGTTTTTGACACTCCGACTTTACCGCAGCTTTTTGTCCCGAACGAGCCTAGTGTAAAAGAATCCGACAGAAAAAAACGTATTATGACGTCGTCATTCCGCGACAACTACAACAATCCAACCCAAACAGAAAACTCTGCGTATTCGCGGCTAACGTGACAGTCGAGAAAGAGTACGCTAGGTTCCCTATAAGGTAAGTTACATATTTATGTATACCGAATTACGCAATTATACTGCGTTTTGACCGGTCATGACTCAGATTATTCATTACAGTCGCGTTGTAGCAGGGTTCAAATGCGTGTTGATGTCCCCACACCGTGTTCTCGTTCTAGCACGTTACCTGTAAAAACCGATGACAACCTGGAAACAATGCTACAGCAGCCAGAATTGGTCCAACTTCTGACAGAGCGACATTTGTCATTAAAAAAATACGATGAAGAATGTTTGACAGGAAACGCACAGGAGCCGAGGCAGAGTGTGGATGAGCAGGGAAACCCGTTCAACTTCACCCCGCAGCTCATCCACCTGCACAGGGACCACGAGTTCTTTGAGGTAACGTTAATATAGCAACAATAAATGGAACCGACTGGCCGTTGACTCATTCTGCTGAAGCCCTGCATATGACTGTTGTTAACAGGATGGAGACATTCACAGACACATGTATCTACAAGACCTCTACATCTCAGAGGCTGATGACAAGCCATCACTCAGGTATTGAAACCAAGTTTTAGCTTTTGTAATAACGTTAGCTTCTGTGTGGCTGTGGTACAGAATTGGGTCAAATTTAGCTACATTATTTAGCCCATTTAATTATAGGTAAGAAAATGTCCTTCACTGAAAAGCAGTTTTTGAACTCATTTATCTTTTAATTTTAGAAAATAAGTGCCACAAACTCTGGATTATACATTGACATGTATTGAAATCATTTTACCCAGTTTACCGTCACATTGCTTCTATTGAGGTAGTGTGTTAAACAAATGTTTTTGATTTTGACTAATTTGTGTCAGGCGTTTGGTAGCCTACTATATTACAGACTAAAATGATAAGTTAAAACAAAAGGACTGAGTGTCAGTTTTTCTACATATAGAATAGCACTTAGTATATTAGTCTTGACCAGTTAGCTCCAGAAATAGGGCAAAATAAACCACCAAAACCCCTAACACCAACCAACAAAGTAGCCCCAGAGGTCCTTAGCTAACAGCGGTGGATTCTTCCCTTTTTAATTTTAGCCCATTTTAATGGTGTGGATCAGGTCACCTTCCTCCTCTTGTCTTTTCTCAGCGTGTCAGAGTTTGCCTGTCACATTTCTGGCTGCAGTGCAGTCTTCAGCACTTTGGAGGAGTATGAGCACCACTACAACTCCCTTCACAGACATGTGTGCTGCTCTTGCCGTCGCTCCCTACCAAGTGCCCGGCTCCTAGACATTCACATTCAGGAGTGGCATGACTCTCTTTTCACTATCCTTGCCCAGAGGCAAGATTTGGTGAGCTAAAGTTGTATAATTTCCCACGACTCTTCATTGTCTTGATCTTAAATTGTAAATAAATCTTAACATTAATTGAAGATTAATACAGAGGGTTTTTAAAAAAAACTTTGCTTCCTTCACATTTTTCAGTACCAGTGTTTGGTGGAGGGCTGTGGACAGAAGTTCAGGACTAGTAAACACAGGAAAGACCACCTCATAAGTATTCACAAGTATCCTCCAGACTTCAGATTTGACAAAACCAAAAAGGATAAAGGGTAAGACTGCATATTTTGTCCGTTAGATGGCAGCAAAACCTCAGTAGGTGTATTTCTCTGCAAGGTTTCAGTGTAGAAGAGTCCATGTTTGTTATAGTAAACACGATTTATGCCTCTGAATTAAAGTTCGTAAGTTAAAACCTTTTATATTTTTATTCGGCTTTTTCATGTTCTCCTGTTAACAAAATAGTTATAGACTGAGATTCTCTTGGCTGCTTTATTGAAACCCAACTGTAACTTTTGGTGAGCTTTTCTTTCAAAAGCTCAGCTACAGTGAATTGCTTAAAATGTACATTTTGTATCATTTTTAAGTTTCAACAAACAGTAAAATGGCTTAAATGAGTGTTAAATAATTATATTTTCATTAAATACCCGTTTATGTGTATTTGTAATATGTCTTTGTTAATAGAGCCAGACAGATGAAGAGACAGCATCAGAAAGATACAGCCATGGAGTTAGTGGACGATGTATGCGAGTCTGAGGGTGTGAGTGAGGTTATGTGTGATGTGCTGTCCAACGAAGTCGAGCAAGGAGAATCCATGGAGACGCATGTGTCTGAGGAAGAAGCTGCTCGCATGGCAAAGTCAGCCTCTACTGAGGAGCACGCAGATCTTTCTGAGGCAGCTTACGGTATGGGGAGCACAAGCACGGAGCCACTAAAACCACGATACTCCTACAGGTTAGTCTTTTTAAAAAAAGTACTGGATATTCTCAGGCAGTTTTAGCCCTGTACTTGGAGAGACTAAGTCAGCCATTTTCAAGATGTTTCATGGTTAACTCTGGATATTAAAGATTCTAGTGTTCTTAAGATAAAACTTGTGCAATTATGTAGTTAAGCAAATTGTAGGAAGGTTTTTTTTCTAGCATTTAAATGAGATATTATGTAATTAAAATGAATGTGAGTTGATATCTTCACATTGTTCACTATATATTATTTATTTTCTTACTTAAACAATCTGACATACAAAACAACAGCCGTATTCTTGTCTCTCAGGGTTCCCACGAGCGTGTGCTTCGGTCACGGCTCTGTCCGAGGCTTCAGAGGGCGGCGGGGAAGGAGGAAATGAAACACCAGAACTCTGTCTGCCTTTTTTAAGATTAAAAAATAATAATTATACACTTGTCTTATGTATATATTTACTGTCATATGTATCCTTTTCTTCAAATAAATTTTTTTTTTTACAAAACATCACTTGAATTATGGAAACACTCGGCTGACTGTAGAACATCTTTTCATGCCCTCAGGGGCTTGGGGGTGTGTGTGTGTGTGTTTGTGTGTGTGTGTGTTTGTTCAGGTAATCAGCAGTGCAGCTCATGGCAATGTTTAAGTAGCAAGTGATTTGGAAAATTTTGGAAGAGAAAAATAAGACGGATGTCAATTTACACAATAGATTTTAATAATTGTACAAAACATGATATAAAATACACTGTCCATCAATGACTGATGTATCAGTCATGTTTAGCATTTTGAGTGTTTTCAAAAATAGCTGACTTATTTATATTTATTAATGCAACTGGACTGTAAAGAGCTCTTTGAACATCTGTGCAAAAAAAGTTGTCCATTTGAGGTAATGTAAAACATTCTTTTTTTATATTTATTTAGCTGGTTTTCTATTTTTTTTAAATGGGCAAATTATTCAACAGAAATTGTGTGGTTTATATATTGTAATAGTAAATTCACCTTAAAAGGTCCCATGGTTTATAGTAACGTGAAAAGGGTCGCTGGGTAAACCCATTTTTAAAGATAATACAACTTTTATGGACATTTGATTTCATTACAAAGGTGATACAAAGGCACTAGTCTCTTTTTGTCATTGACTATGAGCTATTGCAGATAGCCAACTAGTTACAATATATTATTATGATATACTTTTGGACTAAGTGTGTTTTTTTTGTTGGTGAATTTCCTCTTTATAGCCTATATAATTTTACATAGGCCTAAAATACAAAATACGTTTTTGGTAACTTTTTCCTTTCACCTTATAAAAGCATATATATATATATATATATATATATATATATATATATATATATATATATATATCATGGGCTGAATAAATGTGGAATAAATGTTTATACTCCTTAGTGTTTTCTATACCCCCAAATTTGAACCTGTCCCTCTAGGTGATAAATACGTAAAGGCCTTTGGAATGGAAATAAAACAATCACTTTCATGGCAATCACTTCAGTAAGTCGTCACTTATTGGTGCTTTAAAACCAAAGCTATAGGCCTTTAAATAATCCGGTTTTTCTTGTTAGATAAAATTCACTTTGACTAATATATTTATTGGAATGGAAAAGCTCACAATAGGCTAGCAATTAGTCCGGAAAAAGCGCTCTGCAAAAAAAAAAAAGGATTTTACTGAATATACTGCAGAAATTACCAGGTTAACGAATCATTTACTGTAAAGTAAATCTTAAATTCTGATTCATAGGAAAAAAAGCCAATCAGCTGAAATATTTCACTTGGTTTTGTCCCGTGTGTTCCTTAAATAAAACAGTTATATTTAAAGAGATTGTTCTACTAGCATAACTATTGTGTGAAAAATATGTTTCATGTTATCGAAAAATATTTCACATAAGAATTAATATAAGATATCAGACATGTTGACTCAAGATGGACCTTTTTTCAGTGTTGGTTATTTGCTGTATAGGCAAAGGCATTTTTAAAAGGGAAGCTTTCCCAGCGATGCAGTTCAAAGGTAGTGAGGGTTAAGACACGTAGTACATCCCATATGGTCCACTGAATAATCCTGGGACGGTGAAGGCAGGCCTCGGTCCGTTCAGGGACCCGTATAGGGAAGGTGAGCCCATGGGTGCGCTCAGGGGGAAGGGAAAGGCGAAGGCCGGCAGCAGTGGCTTCGCGGCCAGCTTGAACTTCTCCAGCTCGGCCTCCTGCAGTCTTTTGGCCTTGGCCCTGCGGTTCTGAAACCAGATCTTGACCTGGGTCTCTGTGAGGCTGAGAGAGTTGGAGAACTCTGCTCTCTCTGCGATGGAGAGGTACTGTTTCTGACGGAACTTCCTCTCCAGAGAAAGCAGCTGAGAGGTTGTAAAGGGAGTTCTGGGTTTTCTGTTATTCTTATGTTTCCGTAGATTACACGAGGTCGGGCTGGGATGTCCTAGAAGTACATTTACAGAGTCACATTATTGAAATATAAAATGTTTCATTGATTTTACTTCACTATATTGACACTTTGCATTATACATCATGCATGATACAAGTAAATAAGCCACATCATGGAAATATCTGACAGAATATTTATGCAGGAGCTGTTATTTAAGGCAACGCAGTCACTCGAGTTTAAAAATCAATGTTTAAAAATTCATCCCCATCATCTCTAGATTTAAATGCTGAGATCATTAAGGGACGATGGCTTTTTACATCGAGTTTCCTCATCACTGTAGACCACTACTGTAAAATACCTAGGGTATGAACTTTTTTGTATTTATTGTGGTATTTCGTGCAATGTTCTTCAATTAATGCAAATGTATAACTTGGAGATGGTTGTGTAGACTGTTGGAAAGTTTAAAAGTAGCGTATCACAGAAAGAGAGAAAGAAAGAAAGAAAGAAAATCCTTCACTCACTTGGAGGGGATGCGTAAGGAGCCTGAAACCAAGGGTTTGTCTCCTTGTCGTTGAGGTCCACAGCCTCTGGATTGGACCGATAAAGTCCCCTCGGTGACGCACACTCGGTCTCCTCTGATCGGGCGCAGCCTGCAGGCTCGGGGGAGTGGAGGCGTCTGTCCGGTATCCTGTCTGATATGAGGGATTCCACACTGAAAGGAAGATCTAAACTTTTGGTTTTACACCTTCTGGTAGATGACAGGTCCAGCTCCTCAGTTCCAATGCCACCAGCGGTTCGGTCCTCTGGTGAGGTCTGCGTCGGAGCAGCCAAGGGCGGTGATCCCTGCGCAGGATTCATTACGCACGACTGAGGTGCCATACAACCAATTTTCCTGCCGCTTTCTCCGTTTCCGATTTTCTTTTTTTGTTTTCACTCGAAGAAATCTGTTATAGCCCAGGGTCCTCTAATGTTCAGCAGCTGCGTGGTAAACTTAAGTGTTTACGCACGGACTTGCCTCTCCTTTAGTGAAGTGCCATTCGTTCCTTTCTCATCCTTCCGCCTGCCTTTCAGTCTGTCGATGATCCCATGTGACTTGGATGAAACAGTTTCTGATAGGCCAGGCTTGTAATGACAGCGTTATGGTCCATTACATGCGCCTGTGTTGCCTTGACAGACCTGCGATCAGCGAGTGTTGCGGAATTTGGTATCCCCAAAGTAAAAAAGTCCTCCACCTTCTATCCTTGTCTCTCTCTCCCTTCACACAGACTTTTGTGTTGTTGCACCGTTCCAGCTGTGGACGTCTACATCAGCACAATTTTCTTGCCCAGTCACTGTTATCATGGGTTTAATTTGTGCACAACACATTGCAACGTAACATCAGTGACTACACTAATATATCTATATTTCAGTGCATAGGTCCAGGTCTGAATATTACCTGAAATATTTAGGCCAATATATTGTTTAATATTGATAATATAAATCATATATATATTTTTTTAAATGTGTAATTGGTTGACAATTTAATACATTGTATGTATAATGTAAAATGATCTGTGTTAAAAATTCTTTAATTAAATTATTTGATAAAGAAGACAGCCTTCTGAGTAATTTTGGATAGTCATATTGAAGCACAATCCACATTGAAAAGGTATTTTTCTCCAGCTCAAACATTCATACACCACCCACCATATCAGTAATCTCTAAAATGTTCCCCTATAAAATTGGTATTGGTCTCAAAATGTCCCATATACAGTAGGTTTCTCTGTTTTCAAGTCATTGTTTTGGTTTTACAGCCCCATATTTAATGTTTTGAATCACTCTCAGCACTCTCATCAAGCTTTGTTTTCAGCTGCAACTGGCAGCTGCTCTAAAAACACACTTTACATGACATGCCCAGCACCCAAAGGTAGCAACTTGCTGGTCAACATAGTGCAGCATTTAGCAGCTAAAGAGCCAAATTCCATCAGGAGTTCAAAACATAGCTCAAGTAGAGCAAATATTGGACTTACATTTATCAGGCAGACACAAACATGACTCTAAATGAATGCTAATGTTTCTTGTCTTCTGAAAGTGTAAATTGGTTGCTAAACTGTTTGCTAACACATTCGTACATATTAACTTTATAAGAAGATAATATGTTGATAAATGTTGTGTTGTTCCGCTGCCCCCAAGTGCCCAAAAAAATCAATGAAACAAAGTTTAACCAAAGATGGACCCAAAAACTCAGTTTACAAAGGTTTGTACAAGGTAAAACGTCAGTGCTGTTAGTTGTTGTAGGACCTTGTCTGAAAACTTGTGCTTGAAAATAATTTACAGTAATTTATCACTGTGTTTCATTAAACTAGTAAAGCAATCCAGGCTGTGATTCACACTGCTTTTTATACTCTTAGGAGTTATTATCACTATAAATGTCTATCTTGTGGCCTGCAACAAAGTTATCCATGGCTGTGTACTGCCTATATTTCAATCTATTGTGTTCATTGTCTGTAATCCCTTTGAGACACGGTAAAACCCTAACTAATGTCACCGAGGCCCATTGAAGAGGCCCATCCAAATTGGCCTTGTTTCGCAGCTCTTCAAATCAAGTGAAATCATTTTCGGGGGAAACCCAATATGTGAGGGTTTTTTCTCTCTTATGGGAACTGTTGTTGGGCCTGCAGCAGCACACTGACTGTCTGTCTGTAGGACAATTGGTTAAATGGAGTTAACTGTTTCTCTCCCCGAGGTACATTTCTGCTTTGATCCTGCTGCGCCTGGCGCCTGTCTGCTCTCTCTCCCACTCTCCCTCTCTGTGTGACAGTGATAGATCGCTGGGTAACCATACAAGCTTTCAATGACTGTAATTTAGTGCCCAACAACATTACATTCTCCTCTACTTACTGTGAATATTACCCTTTCTCACTTTCCTCCTGTTTGAAAAGGGATGTAGGGCTGTCTGTAAAGTTTTTTTTCTCTTCCATAGCTTTGTAATGAATGAATATATTATATTTCTGCTTCTCTCTGAGTAGCACACACATGCCAGAAGAGTCAACAATGAGTATTTTTGTTTGAGAAATAAAAATTTATAGTTTTTGTAATACAAAGTATCTCTGTCTTATAATCTATGTTTTGCTTTTGAATACATATCAACAACACAATTTATTTTGTTCAAAATGTTATGTCAGTTCATCCTGTAGATGTTATACTTGACTGGATAGGGGATATCTTTACCAAATTGCATGGCAATTGATCCAATAGTAGGCGAGACATTTCACTAAAATCCAAAATGTCGACCTGGTGGTGTTGCTAGAAGAAAAAGTCAGTGGGTCATTTAAGTATTTAGGATTTATCCTCTGTGCAGCATGACTGTCTATACAAAATTGAATGGCAATCAATCCAACAGCTGTTGAGATGTTTCTTAAAATGTGGTGGAATGACAAAAAGAGTGACATTGCAGTCATGCCATCCCTCTGTGGCTATAAAACAACAGTGAGCAGTGATACAGCAACAGTGCCCTTGCAATATAGACAATCAATTAATCAATCAATCAACAAACCCAAACTTACACACACCTCTCTGAACCCTGCTGCCTTGCCAAAATGGAGGACTGTTTAAGGTAATTGCAGTTTCCAAAAGAGTTTCCTTTTGAACCAAACATGTTGAAGCAGGCTTTATAAATTTAATTTTTTCTTTCATAAGAGTTGGCATGGCCTAAGTAAACTTTGGGGAATCATGTGGGATAAATATTTATGAAACACACAGCTGGGAACTTTGGGGTAAAAGTGTATTGTCTTTAAAAGAGACAAGAGGCCTGCCCGGTGAAGCATAACATGTATCCTGTGTCTGAGTGGACCTGTCCACATTGGCATGGCAAAATGTCAGTTGATGTAAGATCACACACTTTCCTCTCCATGACGACATTTATAACACATCACACTCTATATGAATTCTCTTTATCCTCACAGACAGAACAAAATGTTGATTTTCATACACAAGTATCATAATTACGATTTCATGTAGAGATGTGACCAAGTCAGCTTTGCTCACCTCAAATTAGTCTAAGCACTAGTAGTAAGTCCATTCTCATATCGAAATGTAAATATCATGTCCATTCACAACTCAATGTGCCGCTACCACTGTAATGTGGGAAATAAAACATATTATCTTGACATTTTAATAGTTTATCATGTTTTGAAAAGAATCAAAGCTATTCTGTCTCATCCTCAAAATCTCTGTACAAATGTGATTTCAGTCAGTATTGAGTTCAGGTCACCCCAGAACTTCATCTAGTTTTGTTATCATTACACCATTATTGAGGATAATCTTTTCTGTGACTAGCTGATTTCCTGCCAATATGATGATTGTGTCATATGGCAAAAAAGATCCACAATGAGAACTTTAATATAAGCAAAATCAAAGCTAATTCTACCGTAACCGCTTTATGACATATATGTAGATTTTCTGGACAATTTATTTTGTTAAATCAAGTTATTAAGCATCAATTGTTGCTTATACATGGCATAATGTTTGCAACACTCACATTGACATGTTTGATAGGGTGTTTACATTAATTACTGAAATAATTAGGCAAACTCGGAGAGCGCAGACCACTCGCGAGGCCATGCCCTATCTACGGGTGTCCCTGAATAAGAATTTGCATGGTCAAATCTGATTGGTCAATTCTTGCCTATTTTTGATTGATTGTTGAATCTTGTTTGTTAGTTTTTTTGCTCATTGAGCCATGTGGTCATTTGCTATAATATAGCAAATATTAATATAAAATAGCAAAAACAACAACAGTATTGGGTGAGATGCATGATGTGACTATTGTTTAGCCGTTGTTTCGACCCAATGAACAGTGTTCTTTGTTGTGTGTTCTGGGTCACACCTAGCCTAGTCTAGGTTGACGACGTACCACTTCCAGGATTGTTCAGATAATGCCAGAAATTCCGACGCTTTCTTGTGTTGGTATTCTAAACTTCGGGTAATTTATGAGATGTACGGTTAACTGCTCTTCAGATCCCTGCAGGTTAAATCAGGACGGCTAGCTGGACTATCTGTCCAATCTGAGTTTTCTGTTGCACAACTAAAACAATCTGTTCCACCAAAACAAGTTCCTTCCCGAGGCTATTTTGCAGAGGTGCTGTTGCTCTGTCCGGCGCTTAGCACTGTCCAAGACAATAAACCAGAGCACTTTTTCCTCCAATCCAAAATGCTGTGTGGACTAGCCAGACCCTCCTTCGCAACGCTATGGAGAAAAGTCTGGCAATGCAAAACAACAGCTAGCCCTATCTCGCAATATTAACCAAAGTGAAAAATAATGTGTGTAACCACCCCTTAATTCATATCCGCTTTAAAATGTAATGGCCTGCCCCTTCCACCAAGTTCCAAGGAAATCAGACCATCCATAATCCTGCTGGAAACCCAAAAACATAATCTAATTTTTAAGGTAATATTAATAAACTTAAGCATACAAGCTCATTCAGCTCCAGCTCAGTCTTACTCAGGCCCGGTCATGCCAATCATGCAAAAAAGGATATGGAGGGCCTGCGGTCTTCCCAGTGATGTTCCTCCTTATCTGATCTGAGCTCGAAGGGAACTGCAACAACATGTTAGCCTTAATTATTTGTTTCATCTTTCCCACCGTCAGCACATTATGTCATGTGAGCTGCCACTCTTGCTGCACCCACTTAAGCTCAGGTCTCACCTGTCGACTTCGAAAAGGTCACCAATATGATGTGCTCACCGTTATAAGATACCTACATTTTCATTAGCATAATCATTTGTCGTTTTGTTCTGTGCTGTGTCATAACAAGACAACCAAGAATGAGGTTTACTCAAAAGGAAAACGTCCATGAAGTCTGAAGAAAAAACTGTTTAGTTGTTCCTAATGGCCACACTTGAAGGCTGATCCATAAAGAGGAGCGAGATACATTAAACTACAAATGGGAATATGGGGGCAAACTTTCCTAGAAGGACTACATGGTGTTGCAATTCTTTGTGTAGCAATGTTATAAAGTCAAATCGCAGAATAGAAACTTAAAATACAGGTGTGCAAACTTGAATGTTAACTCTTACACTAACACAAACTGAGGTTGACTGCTTAAAGCCTTCCATGTGAGGATTACATCTCAGTAATTTCCTTCTTTCAGAGGACATACTGGGGACTCACATGGAAGATAATGTTTGAAACCTTTGTAATTATGTAATGGGTTGTTGATTGGTTAAGTGCTTTTCATTTATCGTCTATATGTTAGCATGACTCGGTTTCCAAGGGAAAGTGTTGACAGGCAAGCAGTGAGTGGGTTATTATGCCTCTGTATGTTTTGTATGTAGGATATTGGGTTTGGTGACAGGATGGCGGGTTCCACATGGCGTCTGACAGAGACGAGTAGTTGGCTGATGGGGACTCGGCAGTGAGTCTTGCACACAGTGCCAGGTGCTAACAGGTGAACACAGAGATATTGTTGCTGTATTGTCGTGGTTTGGTTACGGAGGGGGATAAAGGGAACCAGACACCCTCTCTGGAGCTTGAGCGAGCCAGGGGTTAGGGTGAGCTTGGTGACGGCGCTGATAGCAGAAGGGAACTCAGATGGACGATTAGGATAATGTTAGAGTATGACCCACTATCAGAGGCTAGGGATGTCAAATTATTATACGTTCTTTATTGTCTCGCCATGCTAGCAGATGTAGGCGTCGTTAGTATGAGGGTGATGACAGCGGAGGAGCAGGGGACATCACAGGACTTATGGAAGCAAGAGAAACCTGACACAGGCGCACACACGCATGCACGCACGCACGCACGCACACAAACACACACATTCGAGCTGCAGCCCTAACACCTATCACATGCAGTGTCTGAGTCTTGGAATTTTGAAAAGCTAAACTGTAAACTACGTCTCTGAGTGTAATAAGTGCATTCTACTGGTTCATAGTAGAACACAGAGGTCTGGTAGCAGCCTTGCAGTATTTGCATGTCTATTTTGTGGTCAAATGAATGACTGTGGAGAATGTTACCACAACATACTGTATCTTCTTCACTCCCATTTTGTTTTATATCCCCCACAGTCTATAGATTCACAGTGAATTAGATCTCACAAATGTATCTGCCACATCAGTTTCCCACTTTGCATCTCAATAATTTGCCGAATGAGGTCAGACCACAGCACACTGGGAGACAGTGATGAACACAGTTTGTTTAAGACTCACTGCAAGCTGAGAATGGCACACTGAT
The DNA here is from genome assembly GCA_013375575.1 of Percina caprodes. Taxonomy (NCBI): domain Eukaryota; kingdom Metazoa; phylum Chordata; class Actinopteri; order Perciformes; family Percidae; genus Percina; species Percina caprodes. Next base: position 852,282 of record JABXJD010000024.1, read on the forward strand.
TTATGTCAAGCTGTTTGTGACAGCTGTTGCTGATTGACTATTTGTAAATTAAGTTAAACATTTCCCAACAATATTACAATTGACGTCTCTGAAACCACTCAAGTGATGGCAGCTGCACAGCAACATGCTGTGACAATTTAAACTGTGACAAATCACACAGCAGCACCTGTTGGGAGATGACTGGTCCACTGAGACAGTCAATTGAAAAAAAGAAAAGAAAGAAAGTCAACTTTTGTTTGTTCTTAATTGTACTATGTTATACCTCTTTAAATTAAGAAGAAATTTGACTAATAATTAGAAGTGTAACAGATTAACAGAGGTATAATATATTGGAATACTACAATGTGACACTATGTGTCCTGGAGCTGAAATGGATTACAAAGTCTGAAAAGTTATGACTATTAAAAGTAAGTTGACCACTCATTGTTAAAAAAAACAACAAAGTGGAGCAGTTCAACAGTTTGGATTTTGGGAAATGCAGATTCAGAGAAAATAACTTAATTTCGCGAGAAAACAAAACACTGATTCCAAAAGATCTTCTAAGCATGTCAATAAATTATAGTCAATAATTATACATGTGGCTCTGATAATGTTTACTACAGAGGAGCCGGAACTGGAACACATTAGGGTCACATGGCATTTTTGTGCTGGCTCTAGATTGTGGGAATAGCCCTTTGCATTTTGCTACAGATACTTCAAGCCATCACACGCCAACCTTTTAACTTTAACTTCAACATGTGAATACAAATTCTACATAATATTTTTGTTTAATGAATATATGTTTAGGGTTTCTGTGAGAATGTGAGTGTGTGCCTGTAATCTCAGCGCAGTGACAACTTGAACAAATACGCTGAGAAGATTCTTCTAAGATTACAATAGATTTCGCGTCCTCTCACGACGCTCTGAAAGAGATGGGAGGGCACAGCAGAGGCCCCTGAATAAACAACCATTAAATTCTCTCTGCGCCTGCATGAGGAGAAACGTCAGACTTGAGGCCTTACTTTAAACAAACCAAAACACGAAAGCACAAAGAAACAGAAGTAAATGTTGAAAAAAAGAAAATTGTTTGAATAAGGAAGCCCATTTTACCTTAACTACTTAATCTTTTTTATATTGGTTGCTTGGAAAAAGAAGCAGATTAGTCGACAGCCGGATAAAGCAAGGAAGATGGGTGGAGGGAGAGAAGAGGGGGATGAAGTGGATGAAGGAGAAGATGAAAGCTTTGTTGTGCTGATGCTTAATGAGCTGGAAAACACAATTGAACTACTCTGACTGTGGAAATTGCTGTGAGGGCATCGTAAATTAGTGCCAGTGTGGGAGCTAGCCTGCTGACAGAAAAGGGGCTTTGTGTGTAAAGGCTTCTTCACAGGCCTGCAGCCACGAAGATCCTCATAGCGGTGTCATGTCTTGATCTGTCACATGACTAGGAGTTTGGTGGTCACTCATGGACGAGGGAACGGCATTTTTGTGCACTCATTTGCCGATGTGATTCTCCACTCGACCATCTTACCAATTTAATTTATTCACCTCCATCCTCTGGACCTTAATATTTTTCAGTCCATCCTTGTCCTGCTACCTGTAGACCCTTATTCTATCAACAGGGACACCAGATAAAAAACAGCCAGACGAAGATACAACATAGTGGGTAAGGGAGCAAAGAGGAGATGGGTCTCACTCTTTTCTGATATTTAGTGAACTCCAAAGGGTGACTCTTCATTCTGGCTTTGCAGGCTTGGCACATGCCTTCTGTTACTAAGTGGCTTCATATTGAAAGGCTCTGAAGCCACTATTCTCTCTCCCACTGGGTGCCAGCCTCTCTGCCCTGGCAGCTGCTGGGCTTTAGAATAGACTCATAGTTTCCCCTCTGCAGGTGAGCTGCACAGCCAAAACAGGGCCCCTCAAAGGCCCTTTCAGAGCCTCAATAGGAAACTGACTTGGGGAGAGAGGAACGAGCACACAATGGCCGCCTTCTCTGGACACAGAGAAGATGGAGATGAGCTATTGGGGTGCTGCTTTAGTGCTGTTTATAGCCATGTCGAGGAGAGGTGATGAAAGAAGAGAGGAGAGGATGAGTTCCCCCTGTTAAGTTTTTGAAGGCGTGGTTCTTTCTCCTCTGTAATGCTCTGCCACTGCAGAGTGGGGATGTCTTGTCATCCTTCATCTCTGATGTAATTGATGTGCCTTTGAAACCTGATGAAACAAAATATTTTGTCCTGAGGTGACGGGGGTGACACTCAGCTCGTATCCACACCTCCCCTTTTTCCAACCCGTTCCCTCCACTCCCATCCCAGACTACTGGAAGTCCCTTTCGCCCTGGCAAAACTCTTCTCATGCAGGCAGGAAAGAATGCAACTCCCTCTGCTCTCTCTCACCTCCTTTTCAGACTTTGCTTTGTAACTTTTATTAGCAACAGCTTTTACTGACATATGAAGAGTTGGCAACTGAGAGATAGGGCAAAGGAGGGGATGAGAGATGCAGAGAGGGTATAATAGTGTGGGGATGGAAAGAAGTGATGAAGAAAAGAAAAAGAGGTTATCGTTTCTCTTTGTTGGTAATTGCAGTGTGGCCACATCCTGTCATACCAGAACAAAAAACAGAAATACAAGTTGGTAACCTGGATCCCCCAATCTGTGCTTTCAAATTATGACTGAGAGCTAATTCACTATTATGTTTAATGTCTCACTTATCATGTTATGAGTTCATTTTTCCATATATTGTGGTTTCTTTTTTGTGATATTTTTATATATTTAAATATTTTTATTTTATTTATATTTAAACAATTAACAAACAACACAGTGGGACGTGTCCCAGGACCAAAGAAAAAGAAAAAACAGAAAAAGGAGGAGAGGAAAGACAGGGAGGATGGAGACCTAACAAAAACACAACAACAGAACCATATATTGTGGTTTCTTATGGTTCTTTTAACCCATTTCAGAACTTAGCATTCCACACGTTTACTGTGATTTGGTCACATACCGCTCCCTACACAAACCTTAGAGTAAAAATTAAAACTTTTTCACTGCTATCCAGAAGCAAAGCTATTAAAGCTATTTTCTTGATCTCACAGATGTCTGCTCGGATTAATCAAGTGTTTGTTTAGGGCAAAAGAATGTTAAAAGCCAACATTTCTAAATATTAAGCCACTCTGCTCTTTATTAAACAATTTCTTTATTGTTTTTTGCACTTACAACTTTTGCTTAACAAGTCCACCCCCTGACCTAATCCACAACAAAGTTTCTCTCTCAACATCTGTTACACTATGAGAGCATAAAAATCAAGAAAAACAAAAAGCAAATGATATGACGGTATCACATGTACCGGACATTGGCACCCCCAGCAAAACCATGATACATAAATACAAAAATAAAAAAGAGTTGCACCCTTGCTATCACCCTCCAAGACATGCCTCAGTCCATTTTTACCACCCGTTTGAACTTTAGGTTGCTTTGCTCTGCATTTAAAATTTCAGTGAAGGTAAGTGTAATGCAACTGCCGACCAGAGATGTACAGTGCAACTCGTTTCACCCCAGGCAAAAATGTTTTCATCTCGGGCAGAAAGTGCCTGTGCAATCACAAAAATACCTTGGAAGATGCAAACTACTGATGTCACAAATGGGGCTATGGTGGGCAGCGTTTTATGGTTGTCAGCTAGCAACAATATTTCACAAGTTGCAAACCCTAGTTTGTAATTAATCTTTTTCAGTGTTCCTGGAGCTTAAAGTATATTTCTGAATGGGATAGAAAAATTAGATCTACAGTACCTGATGCCACAAGGTATTTTAGAACAGGCTACGTGGGTTGTGTTTAATTAATTAGAACACATGATGTGTTAGTTTGAATTTGTTTGAAATTGTGACAGAAAAGTAACAGCCCCACCTCGGCATGAAATCTTAATACTTAATAATATTTCTTCTGAAACTTGAATGATTTTGTTCTGGTACAATAGCCTGTGTCTTTACCATGTATATATGAATACTTTAGTCAAAATCCTATCAAAATGAATGATGGGGATTGTAATTTAAAATGTTGCCCAGATTACTGGCTCCTGCTAAATACAGAAATATTTCTGCAGCATATTCTTTTGTTATTGCTTACATTTCACATGAGATTTTAAACAGACAGTCTTCTGAGAGATTATGTAGTCTTTAGCTGTCTAATATAATTAAGTTGGTTAAGGAGATGCTATCAGTCCCTGTCTCGTTTTTCCTCTCTTTTCTTTCTCTCTCCCTCCTTCCTTATCCTCCTCTAATCAGTTCCACTCTGTTATTGCTGGCCCCGGGCTGTTTATCTCTTTGCTAAACTGCTTTCACAAGCATGACACCAAAGCCTGCTCAAATGTCTATTAGCCCCTTTAGACACACAGTTACTGTATGGCTAACCTTACGGGCAGTTGTTGCCATAATTGTGGAATCAATGCTTGCTGATGTGATGTTTATCACACCTTCTTAAACCAGGAATAATTTTTCCTGAAAAGTTAGAGCTCTCATGACAGTGCAAAGGGCTGAGCAGACTGGCAGAGACAAACTGTAGTTGCAGCCCTGCAGGACATTACATGCTATGAAATCCATGACTGAACGTTCAACATAACTTCTAAGGACAGACATGCTCATAAATGCACTGTGCTTCATGTACTATTTGCTCTGAGGTTTTGAGAAGAAAGAAGCATTTCCTGCAGTCAGGCCAGCTGGGATAGATTTAGTGACATTAGTAAATCCCCATTCTGGCAAGCCTCTTTTCTCAAAGATAAATTCATAGGTCTATGTAAACCAATAATGTAAAATTAACTCTCTTTAGTGGGACAAATCTTGTGTTGGCTTGTTTGGACACCGTGGACATCATTGTTGTGTTTAATTTAGTTGCAAAGATTGCTGTGACTTTTGAGTCAAACCTCTCTCTGTCTCTTTGTTGACTGGCATGAATGGTTCCTGAAGTGTTGCAATCTTTGCTCATATGAAAAAAACTCCTGCTGTTTGCCTGTAGGTCAATATAATATGGTCTGTGTACTTTTTAATGCCTTGTTTGAGGACTCAATCTCTAACTTTCTTCACTTCATCACATCTCATTGCTAATAATGACGAGACCAAGGGAGAAAGATTGCATATAACTCCCAGACCTTACATGTGTTCACACATCTTACATGGTGACACACAGCTTTCAATCAAAACTAAACAAACAATCAAAATGCTCTCCTCCTATATACTTCTTCATGTTATGCCTTTATGTCACAAAGCACTCTATAAGAGCTAGTAAATGTACGCCTAAACATGTAATTAAACAGTGCTTAAAGCATTGAGTTACTGATTATGTCACCAAAAAGCAAATTGCACTCAGTGAGAAATTTCAAACCAGAAATCCCTTTCAACAAATGTGTGACTTTCAATTGGCACTGAGGTACTGAAGAAACTAAAAGAAGAAGAAGAAGAAACTAAACTTGTATTATGATTAAATTCTACCTATTAATCTTCACAGTTTAGATTAATTTTCAAAATCTTATTCTCATAATCAGAAATATCTCAATTGAACGAAAGAACTGTATAAACATTGCTGCAGCGTGTCTCCTTATGTATCATCCATGTAAATCACTGGAGACATATATAACAGTGTGACACTGGTGCTTATTTATACATTGAGCTGGTGGGATTAAGCTACTGTTATTGTACTTTAGTTTGACAGAAAAGCAATAAACAATGTATTCAAAAGACTAGTGCTGTCCTTTAACGCAAATTAGATACAGCAGCAAGAAAGTGGCAGCAAGTTCTCACATATCAGTGATGGTGAGCCCTTTCCCTTTCATGCTGTGTCTGTCTTTACTCCCCTGTTGTCTGCGTTCTGCAGGTATGTAATTATGGTTTGAAAAGGTTGGAGCCAGACTTTCCACAGGGCACAGCGTGGGAACAAAGCATGGTCTGGGAGGTGAGGTCAGGGAGCACAACTCTCCAAACTACAGAGATAGACATCTAGGGACAGTCATCTCCCTCAAATGAAAGTCTGTTAGTGGAGCTTATTCAGAGGTCTGACTCACATCCTGTGACTGTGCCGAGGATAATTTACGTGGCATTGAATGATGTGTAATGAGCAAAGTTACAATCTGGCATGAATGGAAGTTGCTATGGTAACTACAGTTGATGAACGATGCATTACATATAACAAGATTCCTCAAATCCGATTACAATTTGTCAGTTTGACGCACCACACTGACGGAACATTAGAGAGCAGAAACAATTATACGAAGGAGTAAATAGACATGGTAAGTAGTTATTAAATATTGGCAATAGCACTGCTTATTAAAATGAGGCAGTTTATAAGATAATCAATACATTTTAGACACTGTATCATTTGATGTAGTTATCTAATATAATAATAATAATAATAATAATAATCATAATTTGTAAGGGTTTTTATGTTTTATTTTTGGAGATTGTTAGAATAAAACATTAACCCCTAATTTTCCCAACATTTTCCTCACATTTCTTTTGCAGCATCAGAACATAAAAAGACGTATTGTTTGTAATTCTTTGTAATTGTTCTTAATTTCTAAATATTGATCACAAAAAAGAACATAAATAGAGTATAACAACTTCACATTGTGAAATCCTTTTATTACATTAAATGTAAAATTTAAAAAGCCTTATTTATTACTGTGTTCACATTTCATTGCAATTCAGATAACAAATTATTCTTGGTAAAACATCCACAGCCAACATCCACTTCCTGTCTACATCGTGACTTGACAACTTAGTCTGTTTTAATAGTCTGTTTAAAACTTAAAATATAGTTGTCTTTATATTATGTGTGGTGCTTCTTATCATTGGGCCTCTTTCCCGTAACATGAAGGTCAGTGGGTTAGGAAAGCTTTGGGACTGTGTGTTGATGCTGGTAAATTTCTTTCACGACTGACACTCCAGATGTACAATCATACGGTGCTGGAAAATTTACATTACATTTTTGTGAAATTTAAGATTAGATCCCTCTATGGGGGAAAACAACATTGCTGTAATGCCAAGACGTAGTTGCTCCAATTAGTTAATAATAGTAATATTTAAATTGAAACAGTCGGGTTTGACATTCTTTGTCATCAGCAAGTCTGTAATTACTAAGTAACAAAGAAACCATTGGCATTTGAAGTAGAAGATGCACAAAAGGTATGCATACATTGCTGAGATACAAATAACTTTTAATTAATCTGTACATATTCTTATAGGCTGAGCTTGTTATTTCTCATCACAAAGGAGTGTATGATCCTCGAAAGATTAGAGCTCTGTCAACATATCTATCTGTATTAATAAAAAAAAGCAGAGAAGAGAGTAAAAAGTTAGATCAGCTGACATAACTGCACAGAGCGAGCACATGTTTCTTTAATAAGGATGAAAGCGCGGCGCTCTTGTAACCGGATCTCTGTGTAGCGGGCAGCTTTCCATCAAGGAACAGCAGGATCCTCTCTTTAACCCAGGAGCATCAGGACAGATGGGACTGTGACACGCAAACTCAAACACACAGATTACAAATTCAGAGCGTGACCGACACAGAGGATTTCTGTGAGCTAATAGATGCAATGTGCTGTTAATATCAAAGGAAAGGGCAGCAGTGAAGGCGGTGTAAAGAACATCTGTAACACCTGTATTCACTGTTAACACCTGTACTCACTGTTGCTCCTCTCTGTTGTCATGACAGTGTTTCACAGGGTGTGCGCCCCGCTGAGTGCGTCAAGCTGACGGCTCTATGATGAATTCTGTGGTGCTGGGGGTCAGAGGTTAAAGGTTAGGGGTACTCCAGCTGGCAGCCAGGGCCGTGGTGGACTCCAGTGTAGATGCATTCAGTGGCTGGAGCAGGAGGGGGAGGCAGAGGAGGGAAGGAGGTCCAACTTGTTTCTTTTTATGTCTTGTTTGATGTACTCCACCCTCAAGGCCTTCTTTTACTCTTCTGGCCAAAAAAGCAAAAAACAACAACGTATGTAGCATTGTATAGACCTCTTTATCTCTTAAAGCAAAAGGGCTATCAAGGTTTTATATGAACAATGGATAAGATTACTATGTTAGTTTAAGCTCATTGTTTTAGTTTTCCAGCCAGCAAGTTTACTGTTTTGATTCACTCTCACCTCTGTCATAGTGTCGTTTTCGGCCACAGCAAGCAGCTGTTTGAAGCTAAAAGCTCTAAAAACCCTCTGTGTGCTGCCAGCACCAAATAAAAAAACAGACAAAGTTAGCGCCCAGCGAACATTTGGCAGCTCGAGCAAAATTCCTTTCAGTAGTTGGTGGAGACCTAGTCTTGCATTGCCAGACCTTCCTCCACAGCGCAGCACAGGAGGGTCTGGCTAGTCCACCCAGCATTCCGGATGGGAGAAAAATGTGCTCTGGTTTATTAGCATTTCTTTAAACGAATCTCAACCGTCTTGGGCAGTGCTAGGCACTGTAAAAGCTGCGGTGCCGCTGCAAAATGCCCCGGGAAGGAACTTGTTTTGATACTTGTTGTTTTTTGTACATTCAAAAGTTGTTTTGATGTGCAACAGAAAACTCAAATTGGACACATAGTCTTACTAGGTGTCTGAATTTACCCTGCAGAGATCTGAGAAAAGGTTAACCATAGTCCTCACCATAAATCAACCAGAGTTTAAAATGCCAACACAAAGAATGCCCAAGGCAACGGCTATCCGGCCTAAATGAGTGAAATCTGGCGGAATTTCCGTCGGCAATGATGCAATCCCGGAAGTGGAACGTCAAGGACGTAGACTAGTGGAGACCAAAAACAGGGAATGTTGTACTTACATTCAGAAACACAACTTCATATTATTTCTAATACTGGTATGTATTTGCTGGATTTGTAAATAGGTAACTTAACAATATGTCAGATTGTGTTCACAATTTCTTTCAGCTGCCCCCAAAATGGCCAGAAAAATCAGTTGTTGTTTAAAGTTTAAGCTGGAACTACTGGGAGTGCATGTCAGCAGTCAAGTCGCTACAGTTCTCTGGTTTATCGTGTAGGGCCGATCTCTTTATTAATGAACCACATGGGCCAAGTGTTGGCATGATGTGTGTTTCATTTAACAGAGTTTTCCAAAACATTAGTTCTCCTCGAGTGGAAAATGTGTTTAATGAGAAGCGTCCAAAACATAATAAATAGCCATTACACTTACTTTAACAGGTCCCACATGTTTACTGAGTTTATGAGGGGTGTGATTGAGGCAGGATGAGGGTGAATGGTATGTTTGTGTGTGTCTATGTGTGAGAGAGAGAGAGAGAGAGAGAGAGAGAGAGAGAGAGAGAGAGAGAGAGAGAGGGACCACCTGAGCTTTCCCTCTCATTATTTTGTTTATAATATAATATTCCCATGGTTGATACGCACTGTCAAAGCAGTGTAATGGCTCTGTATCAGCTTAAGCAGCTAGCGTCGCTAATGGCCATCTTTCACACAGATACTTAGATCAGTTTGTCAGATTAGTTGCTGTGGACACAAAGGTCAACCATATTCCTCTGTGTCTCCTCTCAGACAGACAAAGAGCCTCCCAGTCTTCTGTCATCAGTTACATAACAGACAGAGGGAAAAGTTCTTCTTTCTGTCTGTCTCTTTAGCTGTGCAGCTCCTCACCCACCTCCCCTCATCTGCATCAGCTGTCATCAGAGCTATTGTTGCTTTTAGCTGTGTAGCCAGATAGTCAGGTGGCTCTGGCCCCAGACTGACTTGCTCATCACTCCTTATTATACCCCCTATAATGCCACCTGTTCATTGAGGAAGAGACATTTTATTAAGCATCAGCACCGAAACATGTTTAAGGCATTGTCACAAGCTGAAGTGCCTGCATGCAACTGTTGAGCAGATGGCTCACTAATTCTTTCTGCGGCCACTTCATAAGTCTGACAGCTCCCCTGTTCACCAGACCGTAGTCACAACATTTCATGTTCGCCTCCACTTCTCCATGGAGGTTTTTCCCCTAGCCCTGTAATTGGTGCGGTTAAACTCCACCGTGAGATGTCTAATGTGTGTTTAATGGGTGTTGGTGAAGCATCAATTAAGTTAATTGTAGATCATTGAGTTAATTTTAGTTATTTAGAAAACCTCAGCTTTCCTAAATGTTGTGAGTGTTGGGGGATATGACGGAAGACTGTGAGTAAGGATAGAGGGGTGGTTAGCCTCAAATACTAGCCCTGTGCTCCGGGACGACCTTTATGGGATTTACTGATAGTAATGACGGTGATGATGAGAGTTGGGTTGTGATGATTGTTTTAGTGTGGAGGGCTGATTTTTCTGTTAATATGTTGATTGTCACGTTTCAAACAGAAACACAATATGTGTTAAGGTTTAGGATGGAGTCTATGGATGTCTCCAGCTGATTCTTTTCTATTTGTTTCTTTACCAGAAGAGAACTCTTGATAAAGACGCCACTGTTAGTCAAGTAGAAACATGATTGCATTCCTCACAGTCTTAGAAATAATAAGCTGTTATTGGTTTTGAGACAGAGCCAGGACATCAGATACTGCAATTAAAGTTACAACTCAAAGAAAGTACTGTCATCAGTGGCAATGACATATTAATCTTCAACATCTGATGACACATTGTGCATGTGTGTGAGTAAGTCGTACTTAGCACACATGCCTTAATGCTCAAATGCAAACACTCATACACCTAATGCAACAACTGTGTAGCAGAAACATGAAGAAAAATGAGGCCAAGATTATTCATTTCAAAATGAGAATATAGTCAAATATTCATTTTGTTGTTTCCCACATAAATTGCTGCAAGCTGCAGCATTTGGAGCATGTTTACGGGCATAAATCATGACTTGCTGCATGCTGCATTTAAATAGTTACAGACAGACAATTTATTCTTGGCTCACGCCACGCATTTTGTGCAATTACAGCATGTGACTGTGTGTTTTACAGTTTATTGGCAGCGATCATTACTTGCTGACAACTCCCACTCATTCTGGTCTTTATTGTTGCCCTTTTATTTTCTTTGTACAAGCAGAAGTATGCAGTATGACAGGAAGAGGGAAACATATTTGCTCAAGCACTTGGCAGATCAAACCAAGACTCTGATGGCTTCTAGAGGTGTCAGGGCACAATCTTTACACACCACATGTAAAGATTAAATTATCCTCATATCACCTGCAGCCAATTTGAAAGAAGAGGAGCTAGGGCTCATTAGAAAATATTCCACCATCAAGTGCTTGTTTTGCCTACAGGCTTTATAATTACACTATATAAACTTCTTCACCACCATAAGTAGGTCGGTAAACTCATCGTCACATATGGGCCATATATCATCCCAGAGAGATAACATTTCAATGTTAGTGTGCTTTTTAATGTCAAAGCGATAAACATTCCTGTTGATGTTAAATTTTTATTTGGCTGTATTTTTATAGTAAAATCATTGATTTTCTTTGAGCCAAAAGACATATGTACGTGTAAATGGCCATATATCGGAATGATAAAAATGATGCTACGCCAGCAGCCGGTTAGCTTAGTGTAGCATAAAGACTGGAAATAAATCTGCCTACCAGCAACTCTTAAACTCACTAATTAACATTATCTTATTTTTTAATTTGTGTAAAACTGTGTAAAACGGACAAACTACTATTCCTTTAAAATGTTTCAATATTTAAGCTTTAGTGTGTAACTTTTTGATATTAATGAGCGTCCGTTACATTCAAGCCATTGCCAAATGAGTTGCTACAAAGCTAATTAAGAGTATCAGCTCCACACAACTCTCTCTGTGTTTCTCAGTATGGCTATGTTCAGAAGATTGTGTCGTGTGAACTCAAGTGAAGATAATTACCTCTTATGAAGAGTCCATCATATTTTTTAATCCTCTGTGCCCTTCTTGGTTACTAGCAACTGCGTGGCGGAGGGGTGGGGGCTGTGCATGATCACGGAAGGCTTGTATCATGTGGACGCGCCCAAAGTTTTGCTGTCATTACTTTGTCAATTCTTCATGGGAGCAACAAAAACGATGCACTATAGCTTCACATATTTCAAAATGCCTGAATCTGAGTGCATGCAATTTAAAGTTCACACATTGGTATTCACACTGCTTATGTGTTGTTCTGAAAAACTACCTCCAACATCTTGACTAATAGCACTACTGCTTTTAAACTTTCTGACACTTCATCACTTTATAGTGGAGTGATCAAGACACAATTCAGTCCGATAGAGAGCAATTCCTTTGCTGAGACTCAGCGCTCTACCAACCAGAGGCTGGTTAAACCACAAAGGAGAGTGTTTTCCTGTAAGCCTGTGGGACCATCAAAAGTTCAGGGATCAGAGTTCTGTGGTCAATCTGTGCTGGTAGATGCCAGGCCTCTGGGCTTCACATGAAAGCTGTTTAACTGATGTGTGTGGGACACAGGGGGTGGATTGGTAGAAGCTTCAGCACACTTTATCCATCAAATCTCACTTTCAAGACTTGGAGTAGCGGGATGTCTTCTCCCAAAGCTGTGGTTTCTGGGAGACCGACAGAACATTTACATAATGGCTCACATCATACTTTAACAGCCAGTGCACAGTATCACCAGTATGAATCCAGCAGCAATGTTTTTATGTCTTCACAATGACATTATGTCTTATTTATAGAAAAAATTGGCATCTTTGGAAATATGCTTATTCACTTTTTTGCATAGAGTTAAAAGAGATTTGTACCAATCTCTGACAATCTTCTTATCTAATTTTTAGCGAAAAAGCATATTTGCAAAAATATTCAACCATTCTCAAACATCTTAAAGATGTTTG